>OX038876.1:3770647-4451147 GCA_943789525.1 Agriphila geniculea
AAAAATATCTAAACAACTATTGAAAATAAAAACATTGTACCTCTTCGCTCTATATATAAATTATTATGTTTACTGTACTTTAGATTTTTAGGAATATTAATACAAAAGAACATTATTTGAATGTTAATTAAGTTAACTTAGCAAATTCGTCAATAAATAAATCGGTAAACGTAGCGTTTTTTCATGAATTTTCTGTCGTGTGTCAATGCAACTCACTGGACACTGCATAAAAGATAAATTGCTTCCGACGAGAAACAGACTGGAAAGGCAAAACATCTGTTGATGTGTAGAACCATTCATGGATAATGAGGTAATCCGCAAGAAATTCAATTAAAGCGTCATAAGAACGAGATTATCCTTTTAAGAAATTTTTTAAGCAAATCTTAACAGCTTTACCGAATTTTAAAAATACCAGAAAAATGTCTATTAGCTGTTTGAAATCCAATATTGAAGTCCATACTACCATTACATTTTTTACAAAATTGGGGTTGATACAGCTTCTTTGCTCATAATAATTTAACTCACTCCTGAATGAGCTTATTCTATAATTTGACAAACTTTCGAATAGGTTAGGTATTACTGGTAAATCACCGCGGTAGAACTACAATAAAATAATGCCTATGAGGTGGTACAAATTCTAGAGTAATACATTACTGATGTTATTTAAAGCCATCCATGGACGATTATGCATTTCCTAGCTAGTGTATAAGTAATGCTATGGCATGGCATTGAGCTATGGTCATAATCAATAGCAATAAAATGCTTGTGTCATACTGTGTTTACTTATGACATCAACTCAATGATGACTTCATAAAAGTGATAAATGTAGGATTTTCAATAACAACTATGACCTTTTAAGAAAATATTTAGTTACACTCCCTTCGTTAACTAATTAAGTACTTATATTCGATGACACTTGAAGCGTTTATCTTATTAAAAAGTAACTTAACATAAATGTGGTGAGTATTTAATCAAAGTATGAGTATTTAATGAAGAATTGAAATGCTTTTATTGGACAACATCACGAACATCTGCGCCATAGTTTGTCACAATCTACGGCGGGAGATATTATTAGCTTTTTCTTCTTAAAATTTTATTTTAAGTTTTATTTTATTTCGTTAGAGAAACTAAAAGCTTTGAGACTTGGTATGAGTAGTTGCAAAATATGTTACTAAAAGCCATTTACAAGTTTTCACTAATGGGTAATTAAAAACTATGGAGTAAATTATAAGTTGTTGGGAAATCTATATAATCTAGGTACTTATAATTACTTAATGTTATATAGAAAATAAATGTTTATAATAACACATTCACAAAAAAGAAGCTAGGTTCATACATGAATGATGGCATACAAAACTGTACTTGAATAGTACTTTTTAAGGAGAATCCTTTTCCATCAACTGAATAACCTACATTTGCCATTCATCGAATTGAGAATGGCACTAGCCGGCAAAAAACATGGTCATTGTGTAAATACGTATAACAGCGCTCCACAAGGCCGCCCGTTGACCATTTGTTTCGCTAAAATTTGCATGATAGTGATTTAGTTTAAACAGGTATTTTTAATCACCGTAAATTTTAAACTTGGAAAATATTAAAGCGACTGCAATGGTTAAAAGCTAGCCAGCCCTCTGTGAGAACTGAGCGAGTCCACTTTTAACTAGGTTTAATTATGTTACAAATTATAGAAAAATAAACAAAAGAAAACCGGCCAAGTGCGAGTCGGACTCGCGCACGACGAGCTCCGTACCAAATAACGGCAAAAAAACACGTTTGTTGTATGGGAGCCCCCTTAAATATTTATTTTATTCTGTTTTTAGTATTTGTTGTTATAGCAGCAACAGAAATACATCATCTGTGAAAATTTTAACTTTCTAGCTATCACGGTTCATGAGATACAGCCTGGTGACAGACAGACAGATGGACAGAGAAGTCTTAGTAACCCTAAAAAAGTATAAAAGTTATATCAAAACGTGAGCATCGCGTGGTCATAATAATTAGTGATATGCCTACTAAAAGCTCTACAATAGTACGACGGCCTAGTTTTATCTTTTATGCGCATACGCACGTTTATTTCGAAGCTCGCCAGAGACAGTTGATGACTTCGAAAGCGGTCGCCCTTGACACATTTCTGCCGGCGGCGTGCGACTTCAATCAAAATAAAACTAGCTGCACGTACACTCATCTGTGTATTTATTTTACGTATTGACTTTATAAACAATTAAACAATCATTTTGCAAAGCAAATCCAACTGCTATACATGTTGTGTGTCAATCATGACTTCGTGGCTATCGTCATAGCTCATGGCGCTCATGGTAATATATACTTACAAAGCCTACACACACAGTGAGTCATAATTTGGTAACAGCTTAGTGAAGAAACAAATACTTTTTGGTACATGTATAGAATGCCCAAAAATGAATGAATAATTTATGAAATAATTAATCGGGTACTTACACCTTGAATAAAATATGATAAGGCAGATTAAAAAAATTCCAGCAAAATAGTACTCTGTATAAATCATCAGTGTTTGGATTCACATCCTTATCGTAAGTGAAGCCTAATAGAGTTCAAAATTGTATAGCAAATCATGATAGACCTTGAGATTCGATCACAAATCTGTGGGCCATCTGCGCTTGAACTTGGCAATTGGTCTAATTAGTGCACTTGACTGACGGCCATAAAATGTGGTGACATCAGACACTTAACGGAAACTGAGATACGATGTGTCTTGTTAACACAATGTAACGAACCTGTCAGAATCATCATACTTAACCAATGTAAACATTATTCTGATTTTATAGTATGTTATCTCTTCATGCAGTGGCCGTGGAAGTTTAAACGAACCAACATGCAAGGAAAATTTGGCAGAAGAATAAAAGTTTTCCTATTCTTGTCTCAAAATATTAAGGTTTAAGACTGAATGGCATCTCGTTTGGTAGGTACTTTGAAATTCTAAGTCGAACGTTACATGTTATTGGTGATATTCAGGAACACAATCAGCTTAAAAGCTGTAAGTTCGACGAGAGATAGAAAAAAGTAAAAAAATACAACAAGAAATTCGAAAAGGATAGTATTTCTCTGACTTATTTCCAGTAACTATATTATACATGACCCAGGCTAAATTCATTTACAATTCTTGTTCTTTCAATTCTTTTTCAATGTTACCGAAAAACTATTTAATAAACTTGGTTAATGCTTATTTTCTTTCTGCCTCTTTCATAGGTTTTGTCTTTATTGCTTTTGCCAACTAAACCCATCATAGAATAAAACAAATCATGACCCACTAACACTATCGACCGGTCAGATCCCTGCCCCATTTCCATAACCAGTATGATTTTACATCATCCAAAAAAACCATCGACTTGAGAACCTCCTTCTTTTTTGAAGTCAGTCAAATGTGAGATCTTTATCAAAATAAAGCTGCAAGATACTTTACTTCTTTTTGCGTGTTTCATACGTTTTGTCTATTGTCTTCGCCACCTAAAGCCATTATAGAATAAACCAATCAATCATGACCCAGTAACACTATCGACCGGTCAGATCCCTGCCCCATTTCCATGACCAGGCCAATTTCAAGTCGGTGTGATTCCACGTCATTCAACATTCATATTACAACGGGCGCCTGAACTAATGGCTCGCCTAATTGTTTGGTATCATGCATTTGGATGATTTGTATTCCAATATCATATTTATTAACTTTGAAAATATTACTACTCGTTAATCAAGTTACGTTTAATATGATTAACAACAAAAAATCGTAGTTACAGTAGCGGATATCAAACTTATAACTCTGAACGAATTCTTTAGCATGATCTTACAAGACTTTACATTTTATACCAATTTGTTTTGAAATGTATAACTATCGTTCCCTTACACATATTTTTTTACCTTCTTCTCAATGACGACACCTCTATTATTCCAAGCCAAGCGATGTCATCTCGATCTACGCACCATAGCATAAATTCGAGAGAAAAAAAAACCGGCCAAGTGCAAGTCGGACTCGCGCACGAAGGGTTCCGTACCAAAAAACGGCAAAAAATATGTTTGTTGTATTAGAGCCCCCCATAAATATTAATTTTATTCTGTTTTTAGTATTTGTTGTAATAGCGGCAACAAAAATACATCATCTGTGAAAATTTTAACTGTCTACCTGTTGTCGTTATTAATTTCGAGCAAAAAACGGCAAAAAAATCACGTTTGTTGTATGAGAGCCCCCCTTCAATATTAATTTTATACTGTTTTTAGTATTTGTTGTTATAGCGGCAACAGAAATACATCATCTGTGAAAATTTCAACTTTCTAGCTATCATAGTTCATGAGATACAGCCTGGTGACAGACAGACAGACAGACAGACAGACGGACAGCGGAGTCTTAGTAATAGGGTCCCGTTTTTACCCTTTGGGTACGGAACCCTAAAAAGCGCGTAAATGTACTTGATAGAGAAGGTACAAATTTTATTTCGCTTTTCGTCGTTATATGCGATGTACTTTCCCATACAAAATTACTCTATCAAATGATTTTACGCGATGATTTTACGCGTGTAATTTATTTTCGATAGCTGATCGTGCTAGGGTACAGTTTTAGATAGATCATTCGATTACGTTATTTTGGCGCCGTCGGTCTTCGTTACTTCAGAAGACGATTTCAGACTTGATATCAGAGCAATGTAATCAAATGTTATTAATTATTTACAAGAAATCATTACTAATTCATTAAAAAAAATCGGTTGGCACTCCGGGAGTGCCGACAGAAGTGAAAACTTGAATATTAACGTTGTACATTTTTGATATTTTGAAACTAGGGGCAAAGGATTAAAATTATTTCTTTTCTATTACTATACAGTCACACAATCCAATCAGTTTGTAATTAGAGAAAAATTCTAAAGATTTCGCGCTAGTGGGCCTTTTTAATTTCTACATGCACGCATTCTACGATTTAAACCTATAGTCACAGAGTATAAATAAGTCTATGATTTCACCGAATAGATCGCTGCTATTAGTTCCATATTCAAAATTAGCGCGTTGCTGGTGACACAAGTGTTTACGTCTTAAAATGACGCGCCGCCATTTTCAACGCGCCCCGTAGAAAAAGAGGGAGATACTTTCACCGCCAGCTGTCTACTGTCCATCCGTCACATCCGTTTTACGCATTTTTGATCAGCCACGTGATTCTTACTGACGCAAGTTTAGCATTTTTTCCCCATACAAAAAGCGTACAACGCCGCTAAAGAAGTTTTCACTTCAAAAATATGAATGAATAAATTTGAATATCTTTCAAACAAAAAAAAGTTTTTATACATTCAAACTCAAAGCAAAATGTGTGACAAAACAGCAAAAAGTACAATAGAAAAGTCTCAAATGATCGAGCAGAAGCAGAAAAAAAATGTCTCGTGTTTAATATTTCTATAGTGACATAACCGTGCCTACATTGGGAGTGTCATACACTGTTTCATGTAAAAATTACTAATGCCACCTCACCTGCTAATTAAACGAAAATATTAATTATAGTACAATTAAGTAAGGATGCCGTGAGTGTCAGTATCGTTGTATTTCGGCCAACGTGAAAATGAAAAACATTTATTTAGACGAAGTAACAGAATAGTGTTGAATGAATAATGTAAATAAAGAAAATCTATTAATTCATTTATACTAAATGGATGTAATTTTGAATTAGATTTTAGTAAAAAGGCGAATGACATATTTTGCGTCTACTGGAAAATGAAATTAACGTTTTGTATGGATAATTTTTAACAAATTGCATTTTCTAAACAAGCATTTTCATACTTTATTTAACATCTATGAATGCTATTGTAACAAAACTTTTAAGTAAAAAAATTAGACAATATAACTTAAGCGAACAAAATAAGTTTAGGCTAAGTTACAACGGATTTCGCTAACAAAACAAGTTTAGGCTAAGTTACAACGGATTTCGCTAACAAAAAAAGGAGTCACTTTCAAGGTATTTTTTTAGTGCTTAAAAAACAAAATTAATAGACTTTAATTATGCTTATTTGATAGTTGACGGTTATACCGTCTATCTCTAACTCGATGTAATTGGATATTACATCAAGTTATGACCATACCCGTAATAGTCATAACTTGAAGTCAAAAAATCCAAATAAAAACAGCAACTGATAAATATTTTAAATCACAGACGTTATGAGTTATGAGGTTCTCTGTGTTACAAAAAAACACCCATTTAATACGTATGGACCCAAAATTGAAATGTTATTTCAATTTCCAAAAATCTAACCATACGGTACAGATACAATATAAATATTCTACTTAATGAATACAATATCTGGGCGATTTTATTACCCTACATCAATTTTTAATATCGAAACTTCTAATACGAATTCAAAAGTTTGGTGTCTCTAATTTTGTAGCGAAAAGTATGTAATGTAGCGCTGTTATGTGAATACCATTCGATAAACATTGGAGTTTACGATCGATTTCGTTCGTTTACGGAAATATTGTCGAATCGTCGTCGATTACGACCCCACTATCGCCTGTTGATCGACAGAAACCTTTATTATTCATGGGTGCTAATGGCGCCCTAAACGAATGGAAATTTACTCGTGAAAAGCGGTGGAAAATTTACACTTCCTGGGTTGTGATTACTTTATACATACGGGTGATATATGATTAACTTTGAAATGACATTAAACTCCATATGGATACAGGGTTATTTGTAAAACACCAACAACCTCACAAAAAAATAATCTACTTTTCATACAAAACTGGATCAGCTCTTCGGACATTTGTATGGAAATATTTTTTTTTCGGAAGCGTCGTAAACTAGCCTTGTTGTTCATGATGTTAGTCCTCCGATCATTTGGATCCACAGCCAGGATCCACTTGTGAATCGAAGGATACAATTTTTTACTCTTCGTTCGATCCGGTGGATCCATGGATAATTTGTATTCCTCGTCAATCCATTGATGAAAATTTCCACACAAAGTACAATTCCATACAGATGAACTCGCTGGTGAAAGCTAGTAATATCTAAATAGACATTCAGTTTTTAAGGATACGAATGTCCATCTTTCCACAATCACAAAATTTTAATCAAGCTTTAAAAGTAATCATCAATGTAAAAATTACGTTGATGATAATAGTGAAAGTTTTTCCAATGCATAAACTTTATATTTAGATAGCCTCATAGTGTAGTCAAATTTGGTCGAATTTGTAAAAAGATCTGAAGTAATTCGTGTAGTTGTAATTTTTATGGAATCATTAGAAGACATGCATATAAGTTTCCTCTGAGTTTGCACCATTCCTGTACATAGTTTAATGTTAGGTATTGACATTTAAGTCCCAATATTTTTTTAAATATAATACCTACAACAAGTGACAAAAAGTGATTTGATGATCAGTAACGCGCACGCAACGCGAAAGTAGTGGAGCAAGTACCTACGACGGACGTCAAAAAGGTGGCGACTCTTAGGTTTAAAGAACATCAGGCACATGAGACTCAAAAATGTATAAACATAATTCTATTATCTATAAACACTTTATGTTACTAGAATCATAAAACAGTAGCAACATTATTTTTAAACTCCTTCATTTAGCTTTAGTTAATTATTGAAGGAAAAGACAATAGCTTATCAATGAAACGGACATCTTTGTCAGCGATTGCACAAGTGATTGCGCATTTAAAAAAAGAATGTCTACCGGCTGTCAGTCTACTGTCAGAAACGTTTTGTTACGTGCGACATATGCACAGATTTTCCGTTTGATCGTTCCGGCTCGCACATTGTGGTGCTAATCTGTATCACTAACGCAGCTAACGAAACGTGTTGGTCGTGGTACTAGTGTTGCTATTTAGTGTCGGGGTTACCAAAAAACAACTTTCAAACATAAATAACTCTTAAAACATAAATCTTCGTAATAATCTGAATATTTTCTATGACTTACTAATTACAAGCCTACATTTTGAAAAACAAAACAGAAACGCTATACGTTCATTGGTTTTGTTCTATAGGACTTTGCTTGATGTCCTTTGTCAATTATCTCGATGATATTTATCTGATTTAAGCAAACGCAATGATAAGTAATATTTTTTTTAACAAAACATAAGCAAAACATGGAAAGAAATTGTTACTGTAGTTATTTTATTTAATATAATAATATAATATAAAAATATTGGGACTTTGATGTTAATACCTAACATTAAACGATGTTCCGTACATAACAGGAATGGTGCAAACTCAGAGGAAACTTATATTCATGTCTTCGAATGATTCCATAAAAAAATAAAATTACATGAATTATTTCCAATCTTTTTGATAATTTGACTACACTATCAGAAGTAGTTGAAAACTAAAGCAACTGTACCGCTTGACCAAAAAAGTAAACGTCTATGATCAGCTACTTTTGATGCCATCCGTACTAATCTGTGCTCACATTTTTTTTTGTCAATCATAGTATACACATCATGGCTTACATACAATCCGTTTTAACTAACGCCTTAGTCATGTCAAGCGACGCGATTAAAATTCCTAATGAGTCCACGCATTGCGTTAAATAAACCAACGCGTTCCCAAAACTGATATTAACACTCCCTGTGCGTATTTTAAATATTTTGTTTACAATACAAACTTTATTACCATCAACTAGAGACAATTAACATAGATTTTTATTAACTTTATACAGTTAAAGATATTTTTGGCAAGTCCTGCGGCAAGTTTTTCAGGATGAAAAATAATGGGTAGTATCTAATCGGGTAACAATAAATCTCCATTTTGGGTATCAAAAATACTGAATATAGCGTACTGAAATACTAAGTGGGCGACGGACTGAGGGTGACTAGAAATGTTGAAAATGGGAAACTTTAAAATACAAATTGAGTAACTAGTTATTCAGAACGGGCGACCAAATTACTATTTGGCGACAAACTTGGGCATACAAAACATTTAAAATTTGGCATATATTTTATTAAAAAAAGACTCTTACCCTAATCGAGATGGCTAAAATACCATGTTGGGCAGCTTAAATTAGTTATAAATAGTTACCTACTTGTTTTAATAGTTGCCCACTCAGTACTTTTGTCAGTCATTTAGAATTTTCACTGCTTACTTAAATTATTTGTCTCCCACTTCACATGTAGTCGCCCGTTTTACGTATTTTTTGTAATCCTCAGTTTGTCGCCCGTTTAGTTATTTTGTCGCCCAAAAAATAAACCGCTGCCAGGTTTAGTTTAAGTATCACATTAACAGTCGTCTTTAATTATTTCCAGTCATCATTTATACAGGGTCATTTTGAACTTACCATCCAAATTTTAAGGATGTGTCCAGTCCATGAAACTGAACAACTTTCTCTAAGAAACATGTGTCAAATTTCGCCAGAAAATTTTGGTCATCCCATACTAAATTGATCACGTGATCTCTTTGATTTGTATGGAAAGTCGATTTTTATTTTACATATTCCATGTAGACCATGTGTTCCTTATAGAAAGTTGTTCAGTTTCATGGACTGAACACATCCTCAAAATTTGGATGGTAAGTTCAAAATGACCCGATATAAAGCATTATGTCTTACATTGCACGCACTTTAGTAGGCCTCAATCTGGCATAATAGCACGTTACTTAATTTACTAAAAAACAAACATTGTGACAATGAAGTCCCTGCTCTGAATACTAAAATATACTTAGTTTATTGAACTTTCCATACAATGAGGCCATTTTTTTATATTATAATATCTTAGATTCTGCCTCCCATACAACTAGTTCTTAGTAAGGCTCGATTGTTTCACAAAAACTGTGTCCTTCACGCATTGGTGGCATGTACTATCGGCATCAAATGTAGCTAAACACTTTTAGTACCATGTCACGCCAATTTTCCGTTCTTATAGTAGGTTTGCAACTTACTGAACAAGCATTAAAATTACTGTGACGGAGTACTAAAGGGTTTAGGTACTTGGATGCTGATTGTACTTGTACATCACGATGGAAGAACCAAACTCAACTGCAGCTCGTGACAACGCTTCAGTCGTCTTTTGTTGCCTCCAAGCGATTTTAACATTTCTGTCAAATAAAACTAAGTGTCATTTCCTGTCTGCAACGCCATGAATCGGGGAATCACAAAAAGAGTGAATGAATTAAAAAATGATTCACAAAAGTTGCTCTGCGTAGCCAATCGCTTTTACCATCAAACTATTACTAAGCGTGTTTGGTCAACTGATTTCAACATTTATGTAACAGGTTAAGTATAAAACAAAAATGATTAAACTTAATTTAGTGAGGCACCTACCTAATTTTGTTATAGGCTATGATTATACAAATATCAATGATTGAACAATATTAAATCTCCTTTACAGAAAACCAACTAGATATCGCTCTGTGGTTCCTCCGATATATCGTTCAAACTTCAAGGATGAAATCGGGTGGTCCCTCGGATTTAATGTATTTAAAGGAAGAAGTCGCCAATGGGCTTAGATATTTAGGTCGTTTTAAGTTGCAACTTTCAGTCTTCTTCCAAGAAATGGGGTAAGCTCTGAAGGCCAAGATTCATTATAGGTCGCTGAGACAGGGACGTAAGTAAGTTCTAGTAACCATGGTAGGTAACTCTAGGTATAAAGGTGTGTATACACAGGGGGCTATTGTTTGTTCTCACAATAAAACACGAATACATTAGCCACTTGATTGTGACCTTGCGTGACTGAATATTTTACAATTGCTACCTTTAAAACTTGTTAATAAAGCTCAAAATTGAACTTTCGTTCCATAAAAGTTTAGTCAGCGTTATTCATACAATGGAGGGTTAAGGCCTAAGATTTTTAACACCCAAAGGGTTGTAATTAATCAACATGATACGACGTGCTTGTTTATGTTTCTTTTGTCAAAGTTCCTACTGATTCTTTGGAAAAAAATAGCTATCTTATTTTAGAGCTATTTTGCGTGATATTAAAAGTATGAGTCAGCAGACGTGAAGAAAAAACTGTCGACAGGGCGCGTAATATATGATAAAATATAATATTATTTATAGAAAATAAATGAATAATAATGTTTAAGGTATTCAAAGAATAATAGGATCAAAAAGCTAAGCTTTAACTATATCTTATTATGAGAAGGAAAGTTTTCAGAATATTAAAAAAGCCGACCTAGTGCGAGTCGAACTCGCGTTTGTTGTACGGGAACCCCCCTTAAATATACTCATCTGTGAAAATTTCCATTGTCTAGCTATCACGGTTCATGAGATACAGCCTGGTGACAGACAGACAGACAAACAGACAGATAGACCGACAGACTGACATACAGATAGACGGACAGCGGAGTCTTATTAATAGGGTCCCGTTTTTACCCTTTGAAAGAAGTTTTTTACCCTTTGAAAGAAGTAAGAGTTAGTAATAAATAATTATATATAAATACATATAGATGAAAGCTCTTTACCGTCATGTAGTTAGTAAATGGATCACTTATTTATAATTTATAAAAGTACTTATGTGTTTCCACAATAAATTAGGAAAAAGGAGGTCACATAATATTTAAAAGAAGGCATCACTTTTATTTTACCTTAACAACGAAAAAGTATGTAGCTTTTCCCGTATCTGCCTGTGGTTTTTTATGACTGTTATTAGTCTGTGGTTGATAATACCCCTAAAGAACCTATTTCAGGGTAATAAGTCACTTTGACTTTACTTCACAAGGGAAAATCTGAGGGGATCTCCTTAGAAATATTTTCTTACTAATCTAATATGATTTGTGTTTGTTTAATCTCACTTTAAAAAGCTTCAACCGGCAGAAGGTGGGATGATAAGGAAGGCATAATAAGGTTCCTGAAGTAAGGTGATGGCTTATGCGATCTTAGCATTATCATACAAAATTAATAAAATTATTAACAATGTCGATCCCGCAGTTTCGTATAAATGCATTTTTCGATGACTGATAGATCGACAAGTATAATACATAGGTCTAAGCTTTCTTAAAACATTTGAAAATAATATTTATTTCTCTATTGCTTCCTCAATAGTAACTTTATCTCAATTCTTAAATCTTAATTTTTTATTGGATCTCACAAGGGAGAGTAAGTGTCAAATGAAGCCTTGTATGGCTCACAAGGCTTCATTTGGTACCCTCTTTCAGTGAAAGGGGAATATTTAAGCCAAAAAATAGTTAGATGATAAAATTGATGATCATTTACATAATACCTACCACAAGCAAACTATCAGCTCACGAGATCCAGTATTCTACGATGAGCAATAAAATTCTGCTGCTTACCCACAAAGTGAGTCAGAGTCGTGACGTCACCAAATAGAATTCTGTCAGCCCATCAATTACAACGAACGTAAATTGCTTGGTTTTGTTCGACCAACAAGTGTTAATTCGACTAAGTAATACGAAGAAATTTCTAGAAGCTTTAGAAACCAAGCAGCCAAATTGCGCGTAAAGAAAAGTCAATATAAAACTTCTAAGAAATAGTTACATAACAATAGAATGCTTACTTACACGTGAGAGCGAGGCGCAATAGAGCTTAATATTTAAGTTTATTTGAAAAATGATATTATTGACTTTGAAACCTGTTTGTAGAATTCGTGAGCTGAAAGCTACAGTCATATATTACTGTTGTTTCTAATATACTATAAATAAGAATAATGAATGTAATCCTTTAACTTTATAATCGAGAGAATACTAAATCTGCTTTAAGGTCCCGGCTTTATAAACCTGGTGGCCATCAGATGTGTATAAATAAGATATACTTAACTTTTACGTGATGTGACTTCTTTGTCAGTGCAGCAAAATTCCAAATGCGATGTAATGTTTAATAACTTGTTACGTACGCTTCACGTCATTTATTCGTAACCCAGGACTCATTACTATGAGATGGGATTAATTATGACGTATGATCTGGTTCATTATTATGATTTAGTATTTTTTTTATGTTTTTTTTGGTTCTGGTACTTTAACTCATAAAATACTGGGATCAAAATATTTCAAAATTTCAAAATGTTAGTTTTTTCAAAATTGCTTCCAGGATGTTAGATAACTATATTAGAAATTGTTTGGCGTATTTATCATAAGAATTCATTTAGTGGTTTTCTTCCTGTTAGAGCCCAAACTTGGTACCTATGTTTGGAAAATGTTTTTCCATTTATTTTAAACCAGTAGATGCAATGTAATAATATTGTAAATATTTGGAATCAGCTCAAAAATCCCTTTCATCCGATATCCCACACGATAGGTTTAAAAAAAAAATCCATACAAAAAAAGATTGTATTATATCTCCTTCTCATACAAAAATCCAAGATGGTTCCCCTTCTTAAAATGATTAAAGGGTTCAGAAGGTTCACCCTGCCAAAGGATATCCCTCGATCACCAAACGCCGTATTTTTTATTGAGCACACGCCACTAATGCTTTCATATCATTTATCTTAATAGAAAATTAATGTTGATCTTTACACATGATAGGTATTCTTATTAATTACTGTTAGAAACTAAACGTTTTAAAAATAAATGGTTCATGTTATCACATCCATCAAGAAAATATTTTTTGTTTTCGAAAAATATTTTATCACTATTCCATCTTGCTGTTAAGAAAAACCACAATACCTAGTTACCTATGCTTTAAAAAATACCCGTATTAAGACGTATCCATACGTGGCAGGAAAATCAGAGTGTGTAATATCCCTTTAAAATACGGGGGAACAATAAATCCATAAGGAAATTATAACAATTATTGCTAACCGTAACTTGTCTTGTCAATTACTGCTTTATTGTACCGAATTTTATTTAAAATTAATTGCAATCGATAGTAATAAAAATATGTGTTTGAAATTTATTTTCTTGTGTGAAATTAAAGTGAACTTGATATGAACCAAGGTAAGTTAGAATTTAGTTTCATATCTTTTAATGTTGTATTTAGTTTAAGTTAAAATAACGTTTTCTAATAGTTTTGGTTAAAAAATGAAATCATGATTGGAACGACTCGATTTTGTGCTTCGAGATTTGGTTTGTCGCGATTTGTGACGATGGTAGCAGTGAATATACTTACTTAAAGACTAAATAATTTTAGTACAGAATAGCTCTTGTCTTTCGATCAGGATATTCTTGATCGAAGCTGTTGTCATAAAAATATCATAATTTATTCAAACTACCTACCTATTCATTCATGATTACATCTTCAATCAAATGGACCTTCTAAAATTAGCATAAATTACTAAATAACTTCGCAATATCCTAAAAAGCACATATTTGTAACTCAATGTTACAACAGCCGTGTATGTTATTAGAAATGAAAAAAATATAAATTAAACTTTTTTACTTTTATAAGCAAATGAATATCATTTATTATTATTCCTTCCTCTCGATAATACAGGGTTTTTTCCTGTTTTTTCACATATTTAGTTACATATCTGAATCCCCGAAAAAATATATACGGTGTCAGAAATTGAAAAACCTCGAAATGGTTTTCGAATAAAGGTACGTTTTAAAAAATGAAAAAATGTCATTAAAATTATGAGAAAATTTTGAAATGTAGCTTGTAGGTAAGGTAATACGCGTAAGCACAAAAAATCTAAGCACAGATAAATATCTATTTTACACAGATTCCTATTTTAGAGGTTTCCTATTAATCAAAGTACGATTGTCAGTCCAGTTTTCTATAACAGGTTGTAGGCCAGTAGGCTATCATTAATTTAACAAACAAAATCGATCTGGTCCCAGAATATGGTCATATTCGGACAACAGCTGCGACAGCACAAAAACGCGTTGGACCTCCATTACCTTACGGAGTGACAGCTGATTTGAATCAATCCGAAGCTTGTTTCTAAGTCCTATTTAGCATTTTCGTACAGAATAAATAGTTGTTATTAGTTGAATTGGTATAGCATTTATTACCTATTTGATGATTTTACTTAATTAAATATTCAATAGAATTTCGTGTGTTTTTTGGGTCTTCCGGCGATTCATACCATGAGTGTTCCATTCCACGGTATGAATCGTACAAGGACGCTTTTTGATTTTTTGAAGTAGCTGAAATCAAAATAAGTCTATGGCTGAAATATGATTCTCCTCACATCGCCGGCATATTGAAAATTTTCGAAAAACTGAATCGACCAAGAAAATGTGAATAATTATAAAACCTGCTCCCAAAATTTCACGAGAACCAATTGAGAAATGCGACCGTAGAGGATAACAAACGAACTGACATAGTATACGAAAGCATTTTTGTCCAAGCTAAAACGGAGATGCTTCGCTTAGGCTTCGTACTCGCTCGGATAATACATATAGCGCATTCTATAATACATTCAAAACATGTGGGGAAATATTTGTGGTAAACGTTTGAAACCTTGTTTGCGCGCTTGAATGATAAATTATATTTGAAAAAAAACTTGCAACAAATTCTATTATAGAGTATTAATAAAGTATCACAAATTGGGAAAATACGAAACCAGTGCCCTGTTTATCAAAACTTACAAGTCTACGAGTACTTTACAAAAGAAAACAAGTTCATGTAAATTATTTCTTCTTCCAAATAATTTGTGCAACACTTGTAAAAATTGACAGAGGGAATGGAGAGTCGCCGGACATCCTCAGAAATACTCTTAATTTTCCATTGAGTTTTTTACAAGTTATAAGATTTTTTTACAAGTTTTGATTTTTTAAACTAACGAAATCACTAATATAAGGGTGAAAACATATTACTTAAATAAACAAAAACATTTGTAGCGTTTAACTCAACGTGTTTTGATAAACGGATTTGTGGAATAATTAATTTCATAACGAAAATGCTTGTTTTTAATAAGTACAAGATGTTTGTAAGTTTTGATAAACAGGGCACTGGTAGAGGTAGGTACAAGCACAAACTAGGAGTCTGTTATAGTTTATAAACAATGATTACTTATTTAAACTTATCATTCATCACAAAATTATTTTCGACGAAATTGATTCGACTTTCTCAACGCATGCCTAAGTTTCACAAACATAAGAATAACTCGCATGTCACAACATAACAAATAATTTATCATTAAATATATGGAAAGTTATAAAAAACGCATGTTGTAAACAAATAAAGTGAATGAAAATAGAGCGCGTCCCTCGTCACAAGCGTCCCCAATGAGCGCAACTAAAATAGAATTCTTCGTAATCGAAAACATGACACAACAGATCCAGAAAATGTCAGATGTCCGCTTAAATTCGTCCAAAAGTATTGACGACTTATTTATTATACTTTCTTTAATATTAAAAGACTTACCATAAACAATCCATTGAAAACAACCAAAAGATATTTTATACAGCTCATTCCGCAACCCTCCATTTTGAAAGTTCCACAGCACACACAAACTTTTTTGAAAATAAAACTTTTCCCGCGCTCCGCAAAGCGGTCCGAGACCGAGATCAAAGTTTATTTTTTTAAACACGTTCGCGCTTCGGAGCGTTTCGTTGCGTTATGGTTTTTCTCTATGCTGCCAGTTCGGCTAATGCGGCTGCGACGGGGCTGTTACGGTTTTAGTAGTGGAACACCTGCTTGGCGTGAAGTAGCGTGCGAGGGTTGAAAGTCACGCACAGAACCACCCCCAAATTGCTCCGACCCCCAAATTATATGTCGTAAAGTAACGATAGAGATCACTATTAATTGGTCGGGTTGACAAGCGATCGGTTATTGGTCTCTGGTTGAATCGCCTGGCTGAAAAAAGTTTCCTTGTTTTTTTTACTAGGGATTAGGTACAAACTTACCTTGAAATAAGTTACCAAAGAGACCAAAGTAGGTGGATATCAAACTATTTAAATTTTAGCCAATGAAAATCTTAAATAACTACTTTTAGGTAAACTTATTGCGGAAAAAATATAATTATGTCTCTGTTTCAGCTTGGAAAAATGCTTAGGTAGGTACGCATGTTTGTCCGCTTTCCGGCTGTCGTCCGTCTGTTATCTACAGGTTGCATTTCTCAACCGATTCTCGTGAAATTTTGTGAGCAGGTTCGATAATTATTTAGTTTTTTTTTCGAGCCAGATTTTCTCGAAATTTATCAAAAAATAACTACTTACCATCTACTTCGAATTAAACGGAAGTGAAATTATTTTTCCTGAGAACACTTGGTTTTTGCATACAGTCTGTCAGGAAAGTCTTAAAATTATTTTCTTTGTCATTAGTGTTATTGTATGACAACAGTTAACTACTTTTGTAATGCAACAATCACGTATTTTTAGTATAAATAATTTTACTTCCGTTTCATGAGATTCTGGTCTGCCTCTAGTACTGTTTTGAAAACCTCGTGGCGACCTCTATTACATTAATTTTTAAACAACATACAATTTGAACTACTTTTTATCACATAAACGCGAGGTGTACAGCTCACGGAGCCACTAGTAAATTTTAATAGGTACCTATTTGTTTTTTGTTACGCACTTCTTAGATGACTTCCCGTATCCACCTACCTATTTTTGTACTCTGTATAGTACATAGACTTACAAAAAATATAAATCTCATTCTAACGCCACTTTATCCCTATTTTTTTTTATTAATGTCAACATTGGTTCGTGGTCAGTTAGGAAAAAAATATAATGGTTAAGTGTCATCTGTCATTTTCATAAAAATTCCGTCGGTAGGGTCACGCGCAGAATTCCAAGTACGCGTGTGTAAGTTCTTCTTTCACTTCTTATTGAATTCGCATAAATTGTAAAATCTTTTTATCTATTTTTTTTGTGCTTTCTAAAGTGACTAGTGCCGATGTTACACTATTATTGTACTATGTGATAGACATAAACATTATTTTCATTAATTCATGGTTATTTCAGTTATTAATTTCAGTTAGGTTGGTTTCATTAATGACAGAAAGCCCTTTGACCCGGTACCCAGCACTGGTAGCTCAGTTTTATTCACTACGGTAGTGGTCATGGTAACTGATTCGTCAGGCGCGGTCCGAGAGGGGGGTCACAGGGGACATGACCCCCCCAAAATCGTACACGTCACATAGAAAAAGATTCTAAAAATGTAAAAATTTATATACAAGCAATTAGTATTATTAGTGACCCCCCCCCAAAATTTCAGGCTGCACGTAGTTCTACGATCTGACCTTGATACACCAAGATGTCATCTTGGGCTAAATACACAAAAGCAAATCTTTAAAGTCATCCATAGCTTAACCCACTGCACCGTTGTGATGGGGACTTAAACGGAACGTTGCGGTGATGAGTTGATAGTGGATGATGCAATTTTGAACTTGGCGTAGGGTACCAGAACACCAGAATAATTCATGTAGAAGATTCTCCTTCTCCGTGAACTCTGGCGTTTTTCTATGAGAATAATGTTGAATGTTGGATAAGACTTTTCTGTGCCTTCTCTTGCCTTTCTTTTGAGTTTGAGGTAGTCCCCAGTACATCCCCAGTATTTATGCATCCTGTAAATAAAATAAAGTACGTGCAAGACCTAAACATAGACGTGGGTATGCGAAGAAATGCAAGCCTACGTTTTTAATTTTTGAAGGTTTTATAATTTAGACTTTTATTTCGTGCTTATTACTTATATAACAATTGATAAAAATAATATATTAGACGCAATTCACATTAATCTTGTAATTTTCGTTATTTGTACGTTATTTATGAACACTAAGGCAGAAGATTTTGGAGAAACCTATTACTTTCCGATTTATTTTAAGATTTTTCTAATTTTGTAATATTTTATAATAAAATTTATAGTAAAATGTATTTTTATCGTTAAATTTAGGTACTATTTATTTTTTTAAATACCCATTTGTTCGTACATAAAAATACTTATGTACTTTTAAAAGTACAATATAATATCATACAACTGTGCTTTCAGTAGTACATAGTGAAAATCAAAATTTTCCGGCTTGGAATTTTTTTACTATTTTTCCCAAGAATCTTATGTCCTAAGAAACAAACCCTGAAAATATCAAATTGTCTATTAAAATAATTATTGTAATTTAAAAATAGCATTGTAAATAAAATCTAAAAATAAAAAAATATCAAAATGTTATTTAAAAAAAGGTTGCTCAGTAGGCAGGAGGGATGTAACACCAACATAAAGCGCCTACAAAATCAGATAGGCAATATTTTGTTTTTAAACATTTGATCTCAAAAACACACAGCTGGCTGCCTGTATTCTATAAATTTTTACTTTTCATTGAAAAACACCGTCTGAAATTTAATTAACGATAAAGCATTACGTAATAATTTTATTTACTTACATGTAAAATATTAAATATTCATGTCATAGTTTGTAGAAACCATAGTGTTGTTATGGCGACCAATAGCTAAACCATTTGGGGTGCTTTAACCCGGGGTCGTAACACTTTACAAGAATTCACAGTTCAACGTCTTCGACTTAGGTACTTTACATTGTTATTTAAGGTTCTGTACCTATTTTATTTATTTTTTTTTAAATTTATAGTTTCTAGACTTTTTTATGGACTGTTCTGAAAAATGGAAAATGCAAACCATTTTCAAGATTAAGGCTGAAAGTTGATTGGAAATGTTAAGTTTATGAAAGTGAAGAACTTTGTCTTACTAACATAGTTGAATTTTTTACTCTTCATATGAAAAAGAGTTGAAAAATGTCTCTGAGTTATTTTATTTATGTTGTCAATATTCGCCATTAGCAAAGATTTCTTCACTAGCAAAAGTAGTTTAAGATTATATATAAAATTTATTTTCTTTTGAACTCTACATGAAGATTAGTAAGTTATCCTAAATTGTCTACCGAACCCTATTTTTTACATCGTTAGGTTAATTTTAGTACTTGTTTCCGGCGAAGAATTGATGCGGCAAAGGTAACGCCACGATTCAGCCAGGTTATTGGACCTAGGTCTTAAGTTATATAAGTACATGAGGTATTAAAAAAACCTAGTCAGTGCCCTAGACCTTAAAAATCGCGTGCTGGTTATGATGTATTACTGTAGCAAAAAGCGAGCAGCTTTTTTGGATAAAATCTTATCATTTCATAAAAATAATTATTTAAATATTCGAGAATTCTAATTATGTATTCTGTGCTTTTAGGTACTATGCTTCTTCGATAAAATAATAAATAATGAAAAAGTAAGAACTATTTAAAATATTGTTTTTTTCAATCGTCAATTGTTTTGTATGTTTATCATGACAGGGTTCTATCCAAAATATAAAGGGTTCTGAAACTTACTGCCAACATTACAATATCCGAGCGAGAGGATTCCGCGCTCCTCCCCGCGCCTTCGCCCGACGAGTTATATTATGAAATTCAGTACAAAATTCAGTGTAACACTCGTTTAGATAATATAATGACGAGGAGGAGGAGGAAAGTCAAAGTCAAAGCCAAAATCAAATTCAAAGTCAAACCCCTTTATAGAGGATACATATCATTAGTGTAGTCTTGTATGCAACTGTACATAATTAGGTATTAAAACACTGTATTTACGTATTCAATTTTGTTATGTTATGATTGATGTCTTTTAGGCATTGAATTTTAGTAACGTTGTTAGTATATAAATACTATTTTCCGTATCATTACTAAAATGCTGCCCTAAATAGAGTGCGTCAACTGTTTACAAGTTCCTTCAGTTGATTGAGGACATCGGCCCACATACAAAATTACTACTCCTTCCTAACAACTTCCGGTTACAGCCTTCGTGGGCTCAATACGTATATTGATACCACAGAACAGTGAAATGTCAGGTAAAGGCTCATTGGTTATGATACATTGCTCCGATTCCAAAGGGCTAGTGTAGTTGTGTTATGGAATCAAAGACAATGGACTAAGTGCTAACCTCGGAAATAGGTATACTATTTACAGAGCAACGAAATCCCTGCCATACTATCATTATTAACAGATCCGGGCACCTGGCAGATTTTCAGTAGTAACGAAGGGGCTGGAAAACCGATTGAAGGTATAAATAATTTACAGAGCTCTGGATTTGGTGTAGTATAATAACAAACCAATCTTGTATTTAAATCGAATTTAACATTGCCAGGCATTTTGGCTGGTGGGAAAGTAGTGCCAGGCGGCATCAGAGGTGCGCTAAAAGTGGTGAAGTTTGATGCCGCCTGGCACTACTTTTCCACCAGCCAAAATGCCTGGCAATGTTATATTTGATTTAGATACATGATTGGCTGGCTATAATACCACACCAAATCCAGAGCTCTGTAAATTGTGTACCTTCAATCGCTTTTTCAGCCCTTTGTTGCCCAACCACTCCCACCCCCACCACTGAAAATCTGCCAGGTGCCCGGATCTGTTAATAATGATAGTATGGCACACTAACTAGAAGGATTTCGTCGCTCTGTAAATTGTATACCTATTTCAGGGGCTAGCTCTTAGTATACAAGGAGGATGCCACAAACACTCACGTAAAACAAACAATAGTAAGTATAAAAATAATACAATAGATTAGTAAGCGGCATCGAATGCTACGATGGAGCTTAATAATAAAATAAACACTTATTACTTATGTTTGTAAAAGTGAACTAAAAACATAAACACGTTACGGTAAAAAAACCGGTCAAGAGCAAGTAAGATCTATTCAAAAAGAGTGTTTTATTTTGGTTATATCAGGGTTTGTTTACTTCTTTTTAGTTGTAGATTTTGTAAAACAAGAGGATAAAGCTACTTTAATAATTTTATTAAGTGATAATAAACATATCGCTAGTAATCAATTCAATATCGTTTTCAAACATATTACAGAGCCTTCATTACGTATTTCTACTTTTTGCCACCATAAGCGCTGCGATCGATTATTATACCTTCGCACCCAGCGAATATTGAGACATCGTTTTTTTTGTAATCTTTATATAAACTGCTATCACATAGAATTATTTCAGATTTTTCTCTTTGAAAACTTCGGAGATAATGGGGGGGGGGGACGGTATTTTTTTTACATTTTTCATCATAAGTAGAACACTATGCGGCCTAAAAAAAACGGATTAAAAACGTGCAAATGGCGCTCTTTCATATGATACCCCACATGCCCTAGTAGCCCCACTTCAAATGTTTAAGACCCCTTTTCAATCCATGTTGTAAAAAAGATATTTTTTTTTCTTATTTGCAAAATACTTGGGCATATGTCATCTTCAACAAATCCAAACTTCAAGTTGATACCATTAGTAGTTCTCGAGATATCTAGCTGTGACAGACAGACAGACAGACTGAGTCACACCATAAGGCCCTCCGCTGCGTTGAGCGGGATCCCGGCGCGGGTACACGGTGCGGAAGCCCGCGCCGTTCTCCGTCGCGTGACCCGCGAGGCGGGCACTCCGCCACACCAAATACTATAGAAACTCTACCGAGTTAATACGCACAGCTTCGGCAGAATTCTGGCAAGTAAGCGACACTAGCGCCCCTAGCGGCGTGAGGTGAACGATTTCAAAAGTTGTAGGGGTTGTAGTACCGTTGTAGGCAAAGAGAAAGTGCGTGCGTAACGTTTTGTGTTTTAATATTATTATTGTGGAATTTGAATATTACTGAAATAAACTGACAAAATGTCGCAAAAAGCTGGTACTTTTGCTCGTGGTTCAATTTGTGCTGTATATGGATGCAAGAATTATAAATTTCAAAAAGACTCCAAGTCGTTCTTCAGATTGCCTAGAGATTTAGAAAGGTTAGTTCTACGCTTTTATTATAAATATAACGCTTTTATTATAAATATAAAACTTGCTTCTTTTTGTTTTTTACGGCATAATTGTTTATTTTTTGTATAAGAAATTAACTAAAATCGTTATGTAATTGATTTTCAGATTGAAAAAATGGATTATAGCATGTAAACGAAGCGATTTAGATTCTTTGTTAAAAGTAAAGGATGCTGAATATTTTAATAAAAAATATGTGATTTGTTCGGATCATTTTGAAATAGAGTGCTTCAGAAATAAGGATTTATACAGTCAAGGGTGAGTTTTCTTATGCTCGGATATGTGATTACCTACCTTGTGTCCTAATAGATCACTAAGTACCTATTTATATTTTCTGTTTCAGACTATTACCAATTTAAATACCAACTTTGAATTTGTATAATACTAAGGAACCCCTTAAAAGAAAGAGTCGATGTGAAACAAGTATTGTGGAGTGTGCAACAAGGTAATTTATTTAATTTTAGTTATAATTGATCATCATCATCCTTAGCCATGTTCCATTCACTGCTGAACATTGGCCTCCTCCAATGCGTGCCTTTCCGCTCGATCACTTGCCATCCTCATCCAGCTACAAAACTTTTAATAATATAATTATGTTGTTTGTTGTAGTTCAAAGAAAATGAAATTAAACCAGGAGATAGAGAAGGAAAATGAAGCCCCTCTTCCGCACACTGTTAGCGGCCTCCAAGAGGAAAATTTGAAATTAAAACAAATTATACTAGATTATAAAAAGACATTAAATAATAAGTGTAGTCTATTGTCGAAGTATAAGAAGAAATGCTCGCTTTTAAAACAAAAGTTACTGCAATCTAAAAGTAGCAATTCTGTTACCCAATCCAGTAAGATGACTAAAGTTTGCGAACAGTTTATAAGATCTCAAGAAAAATTAAGTAGTAAACATAAATTAGGGAGACGATATGAAACATGTGATAAAGAGCTTGCATTAGCTCTTTATTACTGTTCCACAAAATCATATATATTACTGCAAAAGTATTTCTGTTTGCCAAGTTTAAGTTCACTTCGCAGTTGGTTAAATAATTTGCATGTGAGCTGTGGTTTAAACAGTACAGTTTTAGAGTTATTAAAACTTAAGGCTGAAAAATTAAGCAGTAAAGAAAAGGTAGTTTCATTAGTGTTTGATGAAATGTCACTAAAGGAAGTTTTAAATTATGATGCACGTCGGGACATATTTGAAGGTTTTCAAGATTTTGGTGATCATGGTCTTGAAAACTTAAAATTATGTAATCAGGCAATGGTTTTTATGATTAAGGGTATATATGTAGATTTTAAACAAGTTGTAGGTTATTTTTTAAGTAAGGATGCCATGCCTGGTGATATTTTGCATAAGTTATTTTTAGACATAATTGAGAAGATATTTGACACTGGTTTCATTATCAAATCAATAGTTTGTGATCTGGGTTCAAATAATGTGAAATTGAGAAAACTTCTCTCAGTTTCCATAACTGAACCCTATATTATTTACAGAGGTCATAAAATTTATTTCTTTTATGATTAGCCACATTTGCTTAAATGTATTAGAAATAACTTTAAAAACTATGATTTTCAATATCATGAAGCTAAAACATCTTGGTCCCATGTTGAAGATTTTTATAAAATTGATTCTCAACAGATACCAAGAATGGCACCTAGATTAATTAAAAAGTGCATTACTCTTCCTCCATTTAGTCCAATGAGAGTATGCTTGGCTGCCAGAGTATTTAGTCATTCAGTAAATGTCGGAATACTTTGTAACGTTACATTAAATAATTTGCCAGCAAGTGCAACGCATACAGCTGATTTTATAGGAAAAATAGACACCCTTTTTGATATCTTTAATTCGTGTAAATATAAAGAGTGTAAAAAATATAGACGTCCAATTTCTATTAATTCGGATCATATCGATAAATTAAATGAGTTGTGTGCCTTTTTGAAAGAATTAATTGTTTTAAATAAAAAAAAAGTTAACCCGTTGTGTATAAATGGTTGGATTTCAAATATTGGAGCAATAAAAATGTTGTGGGAGGATTTGAAATCCAATTATGATTTTAATTTTTTATTTACACGTAGGCTTACGCAAGACTGCATTGAAAACTTATTTTCCATAATTAGATATAAAGGTGGCAATAACGTCACTCCTGACTGTACAAAGTTTAGGTGCAGTTTGAGGTCCGTTATGGCAAATCAATTACTGCAGCCTTCGTCTGATAGCAACAGTGAAATCGATGCTTGTGAGTTCTTACTGCAAAAAGAGTTAATTTTGCAGAAAGACTTATCACTTCCGATCGTACAAGTAAACAAAGTATTTGCAGATAATGAAACCATACAATACCCTCTCGATATGTCTAAAAAAATCTCTGAATGTTACGTGTTAGGTTGGGTATGCAGTCAATTGTTACATGATGATTGCAGAAACTTACTGTGTGGTCTATCTAATGATTATAGTATAGAAAACACACAAATAGAGCTAAAGAAATATGACAACTCTTCAAGGCTTTTTTTCCCCAATGAAAATGCCAAAAGAATGTCAGATATTATTAATAAAATTTTTAAAGATAATATAGATAGTTACATTAAAATATCTGTAAATAATGTTAAGGCTAGGTTATGTTCAAATGTAAATACAGAGGATATGTTAATATGTAAGGAATGCACTAAATTGTTTTTAGATAAGTATTTCAATGTGTTAATTAAGGCGTATGTAAATAAAATTAACGATACAAAAGAAAACACAATCAAGACAAATAGAAAATTAAAGAAAATTACTCATTCATAATTTATTTGATGTTTTATTTATCAATTTAGTACTCGACAACTCACTCGGTAATGAAAGCTCTCCACTACACTACAGGACTAACAAACAAAACGGTCACCTCATGCCAACAGATGGCGCTGTTTCGGAGG
The DNA here is from genome assembly GCA_943789525.1 of Agriphila geniculea. Taxonomy (NCBI): domain Eukaryota; kingdom Metazoa; phylum Arthropoda; class Insecta; order Lepidoptera; family Crambidae; genus Agriphila; species Agriphila geniculea. Next base: position 3,796,105 of record OX038876.1, read on the forward strand.
TTGCCAAGTCAATGTATGGGAAACGTCAAGAGCTGTGCGTATTAACTCTGTTCTATAGTATTTGGCCACACGCAGCGCTGCTCTATGAATATACAAGAAACAGCCCCGCTCGCGTGACCCGTCGCGCGGGACCCGCAAGCATGCTCGCCGCCCGCGCCGCGTGCGGCGGGCAATCCGCCACACGCAGCGCTGCTCTATGAATATACAGGAAACAGCACCCGGAGCGGACGCCCGCGCCGGGATCCCGCTCAAGGCAGCGGAGGGCCTAAGGGTTCCTTTTTTACCATTTTGGTACGGAACCCTAAAAAGAACTAAAAGTTAAAAATAATTTTATTCCGATTAGAAATAAGCCGTTGTATACTTATCATTTATACAATAACAGGCAGGCACCCAATAACTTGATATTTCACAAACGGATTCCTGAATCGCGAGGCACACTAAAAATATATTTATCAAAATTTTGTTCTACCACTTTTTAGGCGTAATTATTAACCCTTTAATTTCGCAACTATACACATTCATGCCCAATTACAGCTTACTATAATGTAGTACTAAGGGCATACGGACAAGATTTAATTACAGACAGACAAACAAACAAACATCGGACAGGTAAAACTAAATAAAAGCTTGTAAAAAGATAAAAAAGTCATGGCATTTTGCATTTTGTTTAACTCTATGGGAAAAGAAAATAATGGCGCGATTTTTCTTTATTTAGCTCGGTCCGTTTGAACTTTATCAGATTAACCTCATTTCATTTAATGAAAATGTTTGTTCATATCTACTTAAAACACCTTAAATTGTGTTTTTATATTTAAAGACGATTTTTAGTTTACATCATAATCTGTTTCGAATTGCTAAACTTAAGTTTCGAACCGTGAAAAAAAGAATACCGCTCGAATAAAATGCGATTTTATTCAGTAGTGAATAAAAATATTTTGAATTTGGAACAAGCCCGCATCATAATTATTATGAATATGTAGTTAAAAAAACGTGCTGAAAGTAAAGTCTGTCTAAAAAGTCTGTTTACATGGGTAATTTGAAAGGTAATTTTATTACCCACCTAAATCCCCAACCACCCCACCAAAACCCATCTAAATAAATAAATAAAAAAATATGTTTACAATTAGAATTTTGACACCAGTATTAGTTTTTATAAATAATTTAATAATTTCTCATGTAAACAGACTTTTTAGACAGACTCTACTTACTTACTGGCTGCTATGGAGCTTTCTATAGATAGAACCATAGTTTGAAAAAACTTATATCAATTATGTGGTTATACTATTATTAAATTAAAAATATATATCCCGCCATTTTATCTTTTTAGTGCCCTATCCTTGGGTTCTTTTCTATCTATTAGAAGTAGAGGGAGATTACATGTTCAGTCTTGCATCAGTCCATTCCATCAGTCTGATACGATCATCAGTCTGATACGATCATCAGTCTGGAAAAATTCAAAGTCTAAACAGACTGATGGAACGGACTGATGTCAGGCTGATCATGTTATCTCCTTCTTTTCGTGGTTGTTTTATGTTGCATTTGGAAAGCTTCTAATTTGACTAGGTATTTTCAAATTTAAATGTAATGATTACCTAAATAGTAAAATGTGATAACTATAAATATATAGGTATAAGTACTGCTATTTGTTTTCTCGCAGTTAATGGTAAAAAGTACAGTACACAACTCGTGAAAAAAAAATTACACCCCGGTCCTTTGTATCCCTCGTTTCGCTCAGGATTTTATCTAGAATCCTTCGCTGCTCTCGAGATCCAACTTAGTCCCTCGAATAAAATTCCCTTTTTTTCACTTGTTGTATAATCTACTATTTTCCTTGTAACATGTGAAGATTTTTGTACATAAAAATCCAGGATGTACAGTCATTAACACGAATTAGAACCCCGAAAACATGATATTATGTGAAAACAAACCATTAATCTTGCTCGCCTCCCCTCTATTAATTTTGTATGAACATTGTATTTTCCACGAAGTTCCTTTTTCCAATCAATGCTTTATTTGAAATATGAACGGTTGAGACAGTGTAATGAACTTTTTATTGTAATTTTTTGTATAAAAGTCAATCGAATCAAAAATAAGTAGTTTGTGTTCTTTGTTACACGTTATGACATAATTTAAATTAGTGTTGATGTTATTGTCTAATTTGACTTTAATAGTATATTATGAGACAAGTGGACTTAAATTGCTCATTGCACACGAGAATGTAGGTTGCAGCCCGAGCCGTAGGTAGGCAAGGGCGTAACACATTCGAGTGTGCAATAAATAACACACACTGTGCGTATGCGTGCTCGGTTTATGCTCCTAAAAGTGATGTAACAAGGCTCACTTTACGAGCAAGTGTGTTGAAAAAACTTTAACCAGTTCAACCTAAGCGCTTTTTAATACTCCCTACCTACATTTGGGGATTTGTAAATGGCATTGGATACTCTGTACCGATCCTGCCATAAAAACAATTTTTTTCATGTCAGTGGATCCTGCTGACTGCACCAAAGTTTCTGAAATCGTATCCTACTGGTAGGGCATAGATGTCTCTACTAGCGGCTGCGGTTGGTGGCTGCGTCTAGTGGCTTGACTGAGCCACTTAGTGGCCGCAACTAGTGCTCAATGTGCGGAGGGTCTAAATGTTTTCCGTTCTTTAATCATCGTAGTACTAAAAGATTGGTGTGAGTTTAGCGGACCTATTTTTTTCTACAATGAGTTTCCAACCAATACCAACACAAAGTAATCGATACTATGTTGACAAGTCACCATTTTCAATTGTGTCATTTTTAATACATTAGTTCGTTTATAATAACTGAGGTATACTAATATCAAAGTATACAATTGCGAATTTGCCGGCGTCCTTGGTGTGATTGTGGTCACTGGCTCTTTGTGCGTGGTGTTGTGGTGGCGTTGCCATGGCAACCTAGTGGTGGTACCATGGCGTTGATGGCTATGACCTATGGCTGTACTGATGGGTACAGAACTGTTCATCGATTCGATCGATTCGCTTCAAACTGTCAGTCAATTTCATCAAACTATTAAAGTCATAAGAAGGTGAATTAAAGTGCTCATAATTTACAGTATTACTTTTATTATCTAAACAAATATTTGAGTTGAGTAATCTCTCATTTTTAAAACTAAAAGTAGGACAAGATTTATTTTTACTCTTACCTCCAACATAACTGAATAAAATAATATAATGGGGTTACAGAAATAAACTTTTTTCACTGTTATGTGTGCACAGCAGTTGAAAAGATGCCGAAATGTCGGGAAATGCAAAAATCACATATAAGTAAAAACATCTAAAAATCACGTCAGTTAGTATTCGTAAACAGTTTTTTTTCGACATAAAGGACATGCGGAAATCTAAGGTAACATTTTCATCACTTTCTCTTTTAGTTTTCACGTTAACACTTTCTCTGCTCAAAGTACGAAGACCAAAATGAAACATTATTTTGTGGCCACCGAAGTAGTAAATTTATCCATAAATCTTCTACTAATGGTTTCAAAGAACTCTTTGCCCGCACAAAAGCCAGACTTACCACTTTTACTGATTAACTTCACACTTTCCATGATCGTGAAAAGTGAAATTTTCCAATTTACACCGCTTTGTTTAGGTATCTAAAATTACAATGGTCTTTTCCCCTGTATTTATTTATTAATTAACTAGCTTCCACCCGCGTCTTCGTCCACGTGGACATTCACGAAAATCCTTAGGGATCCTTTAACCAGGATAAAAAGTATGTCTATGTTTTAATTTCATCAAAATCCAATAACCCCTTATGAAGTTGATTTTCAGAAAATTACGCAAAAAGAGTTTGTTTGTTTTTAGTTTCCATCATAAGTTTTAATAAAACATATTGAGTTTTACTTTGAAAATGAATGACTTTCCACTTACAACTCCATCCCCCTTTTTACCCCTTCGGGGGTGGAATTATCAAAATCGCTGAAGCAGGTAAATATTAATTTTCAATCCTCAGCTTAATCACGAAATTTGAAGATCCTGAGGGTGACTTCAAAACTGACGAATTTTCATAAAAACTTTCATCCCTTATTTTACCTCCTTAGGAGTTGCATTTTCAAAATCCTTTCTGAACGGATGTTTACGTCCTAATCGTTATTAGCGTGCCAAATTTCAGCTCAATCCGTCTGTTAGTTTGAGCTGTGCGTCTCGTGTTTAATTTACTTAGATATTTCATCATTATTTAAGTAAGTTTTAGTAGAAATTAGAAAAAATGCTTATATTGGCTTTTGTAATTTTATTGCAACAAGTAGCGTAATACGAACCAAATAAGAATCACTTGATAAGAACAAAAAAATAAACGCAAGGAAACCAGCCAACATCAACATGTGACCAACAGCATATTTTCAATTTGCGGGCCAATTAAAATATATTGAATTAACACAGAGACACGTCACATATGCTAACAAATAAAGACACACGGACTACTTGTTGATTTATCATGTAGTATACTTTGAGATGCGGTTCTTACTGCAAGACGAGAATGTAAATAGCTAACGCCTAGTTTTTTTTTTAGAAAATTCATTTTCTTAAGCAGTGACTATGTAGGTCAACTTTGTTAAAAATAAGCAAATATAAACAAGTTAATACCAATGATAGTGACAAAAATGTAGTGTTTCTAAAAAAATTGTGAAATTATCAAGTTTCTTGATAAAGTGTAGGTACGTGCACTAAAGTTTGCTTACACTTATGATTGACAGAAAAGTAAATGTTTGGTGTTTTATTGCATTATTTTTGTAAAGGTGTGTGAAAAAATTTTTCGTTTAATGACACTTATTTTTATTTGACTTACTTTAACCATGTTTTTTTTGGATAATAACCTTTTGATAACAAACTTACGCAGAGTTGTAACAGGTTACCCTATCTTTTAATTGAATTAAATAATTGAACGGAATTTGTAATTAAGTATCTGTTAAGTTAAGTTATGGGCCTGTTACTTCCTGTCCTGTTACTTTCCTTTCTGTTTCAAGTCAACTTGCGTCAAACATGTATGCAATATTGCTTGCCTTCAAATCATGCGCTTTCATGTTTCAATTTCTGCCATACCAATTTGACGTTTTTTGAGAAGACAGGGCATGCGCTATTGCATGCACTGCGGCATGCCTCCGTTAAAAGCGCAAGTGGAAAGCGAAAGCGTACGGTCTGCAATGCCTTGAGGCACGTTCTGCAATGCCTTGAGGCTGTAATGCCTTGAGGCATGCGTCGGATGAAAGTGAAACGGAACGGGAAAGCGATCGTATAAAGACAAGACTGCGAACGCACCAACAGGTGCCTAGAATGGTGCCTAAAATATCCAGGTTACTTGGTGACCGCACTGGTTGGTGAGTCGCTAGGATAGTCGCGTTGGTCTCATAGTCTTTGGTTGTAAACCTCAAGCCTACAAAATGTATTGCATTCTAGGTAGTCGCCTGGAGGTATTGAGGCACCTAGCGCGCAGGCAGTGCGGCCGGTTGCCAACATTCGTGAACGTTCGTTTTACTTGGTTACATAAGGCTTTAAGCACTAATCTAGGCACCTATCGGTGATAGGCGGCATAACTACAAACCAATAACACCTAGCTACAAAAATGAACGTACGAACAAGAAAGTAATTTGTTATCAGTAATATCATAAGTTTTGAATTAAAATAAAGTGTTTTGTAAACATTACAAGTAATCACAAGGTAGATGATATTCTTTTTTATCATATCTAGTACCTAGGTACTGTAATGCAAACCTATCGTACATATTATTATGAAGTGGATCTCTCCTTATTCGATATCTATCACTCCTATAGTGGACATGGTACTGGCTACCGTCTATAGAAACTCAAGTACAAACTACATTACGACAAGAATTAATCGTGCAGTCTTATCACAAAAATCTAACGAGTAATTTTTTTTTCGCAATATCTGAGTTAGCCCCTGCATAATAAAAGTTGCTTATAACCAAATTGTAAAAATTTCACGCTGTATTTTACGCCTTAAATGTAAAAAAACCGGCCAAGTGCGAGTCGGACTCGCGCACGAAGGGTTCCGAACCAAAAAAACGGCAAAAAAATTACGTTTGTTGTATGAGAGCCCCCCTTAAATAATAATTTTACTATGTTTTTAGTATTTGTTGTTATAGCGGCAATAAAAATACATCATCTGTGAAAATTTTAACTGTCTACCTGTTGTCGTTATTAATATCGAGCAAAAAACGGCAAAAAAATCACGTTTGTTGTATGGGAGCCCCCCCTAAATATTAATTTTATTCTGTTTTTAGTATTTGTTGTTATAGCGGCAACAGAAATACATCATCTGTGAAAATTTCAAGTTTCTAGCTATCATGGTTCATGAGACAGCCTGAGATGCCTGGTGACAGACAGACAGACAGACGGACAGTGGAGTCTCAGTAATAGGGTTCCGCTTTTACCCTTTGGGTACGGAACCCTAAAAAAGATTTCAAAGTATGAGTTAAGGTAGGTTTGATCTCTATTTCTAGATTTTGACTAAGGCTGATATTACCCTATTATTTTTAATAGCAGTTTATATGTCCCATGTTGCTGAAAATCGATAACGAGCTATGGTACAGTACGAGGCATATAACTTGAAATCGGGTGGGGATTGCGCGAAACGCGTATTTTGGGTATGTGTAGCGGTGAGGGGTGCGGGCGGCGAGAGAGGGGCGCGCGCTATTGGTCGCTCACAAGAGCACATGCGCGAACTTATCCCCACTCCGTCGAAAAAATTTCAAGATACGTGCCTAGTACTGTATCGCAAGATAATTCATACAATGTTTTGTATGGGAAATCCTGTTATGCAACAACAAACAAATATGTCAATATATAAGTTCTTACTAACCTTTACTAGCCTAGAATTCGAAATCCTAAGGGGCCATCCATAAATTACGTCACACGTTAAGGGAGAAAGGGAGGGGGTCGACGAAGTGTGACATTGTGTGACAAGGGGGTGGGAGGGTCTCAAATTTCGTGACGTCACATTTTAAAATCGTTTAAATTGAAATATAACAAATTTATGAACAGCTTTTGTAATTCAATAATTATTTCTAGATGTAAAATCGTAAAATTTGTGACATCACACTAGGGAGGGGGGGCTACAGGATGGGGGACGGGGTCAAAAAACATGAAATTCGTGTCACGTAATTTATGGGCGGCCCTTAATTTCTATAGGGCGGCTACCAACAAATACTATAAGCAAATTCCGTATGAAACAGTATGTTTCATGATTTACTTGGTACGAGAAAATAAGGACTAAATTGATAAGCAAGAGAATGCTATTATGCAAATGAAGCGAAGCGTCCGCGCATACGCCCATGCCACATTGTCGATTGTTGGGCTTGCTGGGCGGTACAGGCAGGGACATACATTTTTCCATTTTTTTCCCATTATTATTTGGTCTTTTAACTCAAAGGAGTTTATACAGGGTTATTTGTAAAACACCTACAACCACACAGGAGAAGATTAGTAACATCATATATTACAACAATATTTGTTCTACGACTTTTCCGAAAACAGACAAAATAATATCAACTTTTCATACTAAACTCGATCAGCTGTTCGGACATTTGTATGGAAAGTTGTTTTTTTTTGTCTGTTTTCGGAAAAGTCGTAGAACAAATGTTGTTGTTTATGATGTTAACAATCTACTCCTGCGAGGTTGTTGGTGTTTTACAAATGTTACAAAATAACCATTAATGCCGAATATGGTAGATAGGGACCATAAAACTGAACAACTTTTACTAGGGGAACAATTCAGATCGCGAAAAAAATCAGCTGTTTCATACAAAAATTAATAACAAATATAAAAACAGCTGCTGATTTTTTTCACGATTTCAGAGTTTGTCCCATAGTAAAAGTTGTTCAGTTTGATGGTCCCTATCTACCATATTTAGCATTAGGAGTTATTTTGTAACACGTTGTGTTGGAGGCCGGTTTAACCGCCAAAATACCGAAAACTCGTAGCTTGATAAAAAAAATTTGTTTCTTAGGTATTTTATCCAATCATCAATTTCTTGGTAGTGAGAGTGAGCCATGCATTAGTATATTAATATTACCTAGGGATAGTTATCATTATCCATACTCCCACTGAGAAAACTTGTAGTAACTTAGAATAATTTTTGAACAAATAAAAAAGATATTCTCAAAGAATTAGGAAATTACGAATCAAGTTTTGTTCCAACAACCCCATTCCTGGAATTTGTGGTCTCCTCTTTTCTGGCCGTAAAGTCTATAGGTTATTCCACTTTTTACCATTCACCAGACAGAATCAAATTGGTTTAATGTTATTTTCCTAAGATAACCTAACTTGTCGACTGTACCAATCTCTGTTGACATGTTGTATTTATGCCCAGGCTTGCCGGATGCGAGGGTCATTCTGCCTGCGCCCGCCTGCCGCTGGGAAGACATGGGCAACACCATGGCTCGTGGTAAGTAATAAACCCACTATTACGTGTTTCAGTTTCAGGATTTCCATACGTTTTTATGCTAATTTCGTGGGTTTATTAACGTATCCTTATATCTCTTAGAATGTTGATTTGACATTTGGGTGTGTATAGCGATCTGAATCACCTCCATTCATTCCTGGATAGCCATCATCAGATCACAGTTAGGTAAATTTTTTTGACAAAAAACTTTTTTAGTTGATAGACCTGCAGACCTGCAGACGGTTTTCAGACAGCTCAATTAAGAACAAAGCGTCGCAATTTTTTTTAGTTTTGACATTATGATGAGCAAATTATTTATATGTAGAACGTTTTATTCCACTCAGATCCAATAACTCTCTGGTAGATCAAAGTTTTGTAATTTGTCCACTAAAATACTTAGGTTCTAGAAATTGAGCATCAAAATGAACTTCCACCACAGAGTACATAATAGTTGCTTCAACGCAAAATTTTCCAGTTCAGCCAATTAGAACTACGTGGGGCAGCTTTAGCATTCATATAAGTACCTAATTATATAACTTTATATTCATATAATCTGCTTTTTCAGAGAAAGGCCCACAAGCGGCGACGGAAGTGGGCCTGCCGCAGTTGCCAGATGTCCCCGATGGTTCCGACGATGGCCCAGACAGCACCACCAAAGACGTCCAACCGCCCTTCGACCACGTCAAGCCAGGCAAGAAGAAAAAACGATCTTGCTGTGCGTGGTGGTGTGATGCGGTGTTTGTGGTACTCAGTATTGTTACCTTGGTGAGTTTGTAGGAATTTTAGGTGGCAGGAATATTTTAAATGTAACTTTTTAAATATTTAGTAGGTGACATAATATGTAATAAGAGCGGCAAAAGAAGAAACCTACTTACAATTAAAAGTGATGTCATAACGTTATGTTGCTACCATAATTGTTAAGTTTTTAAGTACGTTTATGGCAGAAACACGTATTTTTAGAGATATTCTTTGACTTCCCTTCATTCTGTTCCGTTCCGTTGGAAACAAAGTGACTGCATTTTCTCAATCGTATTTTTTTTTACACATTTCAGCTCAAAGCGCTCGCCGAAATATGCGTATCAGTATCTGGCGCTATTTCTACTCGTCTGTTCAGCACAGAACAGTCGGGTCGGATGGTCGGCATGGTGCTTCTGGCGCTGCTAGCCGCTGTCACCATCTCTATACTGATATACGCGCTGATTGCTGTCTTCAAGAAGCAGGCGAAACCTCTGCATGCGGTGAGACTGGCTAAGTATTTATAGACTAAGACAATTTACAAATATGGGTGTCAGTTATAACAGACTCAATTAAAAGAGTCTATTTGTTCGTGGATGCTGTATTTCTTGCAATATAAAATAAATAACACTTCCGTATCATCTTGCGTCTTGCACGCTTTCATCCGTCAGTCCAATCCTCGTTCCCTCTCGCACCCACACCTCTCACTGTTACTCTTTCTTCTGTTCAATTCCACGACATCCACCCATCCTACACTAAAACATCCTACAGTTATGATGTGAATCAGTATCTAGCGTCATTTTTTTGCTTGCCTGTTGTACTGGACCATACAGTCGGTCCTAATGGTTGGCATAGTGTTACTCACGCTGCTGGCTGCTATCCCTGTCTGCACTAATATTATGCGCTAATTACAGTCTTTAAGAAGCAAGCAAAACCTTTAAGATCACTGAGTCTTCTAATGCACAAATTATTCAAATACATTATGGTGCTACTGTTGGTAAACTTAGTTTCGCTTGATCCATACCTACAGTCAACATCCTTCCATAATCTCTTATATAAAAGTGAAGGGGTGACTGACATATCAACGCCCAGCCCAAACCACTGGACCTAGAGACTTGAAATTTTGTACATAGATACTTTATACAGTGTAGGCATCCACTAAGAAGGGATTTTTGGAAATTCCACCCCTAAAGGGGTGTAATGGGGGTTCAAAGTTTGTATGGAAAAAAATATTAAATAGATATCTCGACTGCAAACACGTGTTTCGTGGTTTTCCGAAAATCAATCCTTTAGGGGGTAAATGGGGCAAAAAAGGCCAAAATGACTGACAAATCAACGCACAGCCTAAACTCCTGGACCTAGTGACTTGAAATTTTGTACACAGATACCTTATACCAAGCAAGCAGCCTCGAGCGAGGCCCGTCACACGCGGCAAACGTTTTGCTTCACGAGGCGCGCTTGGTAGTGACCCGCCTAATCGCGTAAAAACGGCAGGTTGGATCCTGGTTGAAGGTTCCCCAATGATTTTCTCTAATATCCACGCGGACGAAGTCGCGGGCAAAAGCTAGTTTAATTACAAACCTTTTTGGTAAGGTAGGTATTACTTATATTTTAATTACAAAACTAAAAGGCGATTAAGTACCAAGTATCAAGGTCGATAGCCACCAGCCTTGGAGGCTAATATATTCAGGTTCAATCCGTTTAGAAGTTGCTCAAGCGGCATATCACGCGACTACTGGTGCCTGATTATTGTATATAATTATCAAAACACCTATATACCAAGACCAAACCACTTCCAGGCCCGGCTTTAGGACTACTGGTTAGAAGACATTAATATTCGAGAAACCAATACGTTCAATGGCTAGGTCTCCTGTTGATGCCCATAGTGAAAACACGAGTGTCTACCCCGGATTCCACACGTCTAAGAGGGCCTCTGAAGCCTGAGGGTGAACAGAAGAAAGTTTAGTGGGTACCTATGCCCTTTACTTGGGGGGCAAATACGATGAACCCGTCCGATGATTATGATTCGGTTTTTGGAGTAGACATTCTGTCACTATTCGGTGACAGAATGTCACTATTCACCGAATAGTGACAGATGAATTTAATACTTTTCCCCTTAGATCATCAGATATTGTTCTATTACACATTCTATTATTCTATTTCACATTTATTTAAATTATTTAAAAGACAGATATTTGTAATTTTTTTCATACTAGAACATTTAACATTATTGGAATTGTTTTTATCATATGTTTTTTTAAGTTGCATGTCGGGTATCCGGCGAAATATGTGTACCTGTTTAAATATTTTGTCATCTTTAAAAAAAACATGATTCATGCAATAAATATCTTTATCTTTAAATTATACTATCCTTTAATAGTTTACAAAATGTTAACAATGAAATTAATATTTAGAACCTTGTAGCTCCCTTATTACTTCAATCTAGATTTGTTGTTGGTTAAACTTCTAAGACGGTAACTTCTTTTCCTACCCTTACTCCGTCACCCCAATTTCCGTTATAAAAATTTTCTAATTATAAACTGCTAAAACACGAGACAGCTTAAATTCCTTCTCAGAAACTAATCAAGCTATCAAAAAGGCCAGTAGACAAGTAAAATCTTATTTCATTTACAAAATATATTAATATCTGGCCTGATAAAAGAATTTGCACAATATCTTTCACAGTAATGAAATAAAAAAAATCAACTGGTGTCTTTAATTATGTGACCGAAAAAAAACCTTTTAGAAATTAGCTCGTTTGTATGGAAAACGATGTAGCGGTCCCTATTTTCTATTGAGCGGTATATCTTCTAAGAATTAGGTACTTCTCGTAATCTCAGAAGTGAACACATACACAAGTACTATGTGGCCAATAAACGTTTTACTTACTTACTTGTTCCCAGGCCGCCCTAGTCCTCCTCATCACGGCAGTCCTGCAGGCGGTGGTGGTCGGGATGGCGGTGCGGAACAGCCCGCACGACCGCACGGTGCTGGAGCGGTCCATGCGGGAGTCCTTCGATCTGGCGCGGGAGAACCCAAGACACGAGCAGCTGTGGGCGGCCACTCAACATGATGTCAGTGGGGAGACAGGCATTTTTTTATTTTATTATTTTACTCTTAAGACACGTCTATACAGAGACCTGAAAATACAGGCTGTATTTTATTAACTCTCCAAATTTTAAGGATGTGTTCAGTAAGTTTTAGCACGAAGAACAATCTAAAAAATAACGCGCGTAAAATTAGAGTTAGTACGTTAGAGTAATTTTGTATGGGAAATTTCTACAGCGCCATCTACCACCGAAAAGCAAAATGAAATTTTCCATAGATCATCTGTCGAGTACTTTTACGCGCGTACGTTTCCATGAAACTGAACAATTCTCCACGAAACATGTTTCGAAATAAAAAAAATACCACAACATTCTGGTAATTACTAAACTGATCGATCACTGATCTCTTTCATTTGTATGGATAGTAATATTTTTTCGTATTTGGGCCCTGTTTTATAAGAAAGTTGTTCAGTTTCATGAACTAAACACATCCTTAGAATGAGTGAATAAAAAATACAGCCTATACAGGCTGTATTTTTTATTCACTCATTCGACGTTACGACGTAGGTTATACAACCTACGTCGTAACAATAATAAAATTTAAAAATAAGAAGATTTCTACAACAGATTCCAGTATTTTTATTTTATTAGAATGCGGTCATATTATACTTGTTAACTTTAGCAACCGCATTCTTGCTTTGCTATTGCAAAAAAATATTTATTTATCATCATAACTCAACGGGCTTATGCCCAATTAAATGATTATGCTTACTAATCAAAATTAACAACATCAAATTGGGATAGAAATAATTTTGCATCGTCTACAAATACATCGAAATCAAGATAAGCTGATATATATGAATGATTGTTTGTTATTTGCTAAAGAAGAAGCGAAATGGGATTATGATTATTTATGATACAGGTATTCAACAGAAGATGAAAAATTCATGAAAAATTATGAAAAAAAATTTTTAACAGGCAAACTTAAGAGAATAAGTATTATTCCTTTGTAGGAATTAACTTTGTACTCAAGATTACGACTACCTACATTACAAAATCTGCATCAGTAGGTATTACTAAAATATATATTTTCATTAATTTGTAAACCTATTGTTTCTTTCCCTCAGCTCACGTGCTGTGGTCTGGACAGCCCCTACGACTATCGCTCCAAGAATCTCCCTGATATCTTCCCCCCCAACGTGCCCATCGCCTGCTGCCTCTCCTACGACCCCTCCAGGTCAGACCTGGTGCAAGAGAGGGATAGAGAGATGTGTAAAGCGAGACGGACGTACCACACCGAAGGGTGCAGGGAAGCTATATTTGATGTTGTCAAAACTACTTCCGACTTGGTGCTTGGATTTACGATTAGTCTCATGATTTTGGAAGTAAGTTTTATTATTACATAAAAACATATTTAATTTTTTTTAAAACAGACGATGAAAACAATATAGGTAAGTACGTTCGCAAATCTAAAATTATAACTACTAATTTGTTTTCAGATTATTTTATCGATTCTAGCAGCAGTATTACACAAACGAAATAAAAAACGCAAAACTCTTGAAAAACAAGACTGTCAACCCTGAAATAATTTCGTTTTGATGAGTTTTATAATGCCATCTATCGAAGAAACTCTAAAACTAGTAGTGATCATGCTCAAGAACAAGTACTTTAAAAGCGCCACCTACCGAGGGACGTGGTTTACTTAATTAACTACGTAAAAAGCAGAGCTGCATCGGAGCATCACGATTTTGATTCAGTCAAATAGATGGCAGAGTAAGCTGATTAATGTGAACAACGAATTATTTTTATTTTTTGATGATTGATTTACAAACATTAAGTAACTATGTATTAATTTTTAAATAAATACCTACGCCAACTAATTACCACATAGTTTTAGTTAGGAACTGATTTTGACGAATCAAAATGGAGTGTACGATTTTTAAATTTGATTACTTACTTACTGAAGTGAAGTGGCAAAGTGTAGAAATTGCTTTTTATTAATTTAAATTATTAAAAATGATTACGAGACTGAAAATGACCTAAGTATTTTATTTTTATGAGTTGAAAAATGCAAATGATGTTACTCTTAATTTTGCATTGTCATTTGTAGCATCGGTGGTTCAGTGGTAGAATGCTCGCCTGCCACGCGGGCGGCCCGGGTTCGATTCCCGGCCGATGCAACCCTTTTTTGTGTTTAAAGGTTTATTTTATTGTTTTATAGCTATAAAGACAAGGGAAAGAGTATTATTTTATATTTGTTTGAGTAATTAATTATATTTGTTCATCACTACAATATAGTATGTGATAGTATAAAACAAAGTCGCTTCCCGCTGTCTGTCCCTATGTATGCTTAGATCTTTAAAACTACGCAACGGATTTTGATGAGGTTTTTTTTAATAGATACAGTGATTGAAGAGGAACGTTTATATGCATAATACATGGTGTCAAATTCCACACTTCACCGAAGCGAAGCGAGGGCGGGTCGCTAGTTACAAAATATAACTGAAAATTACGACGGATCCATAAAACAATAAACATTTTACTACTTTTTAAAATGGAAACATTTATTCTGCATGATTGGTTACTAATTATGGCAGTAAATTGTTAGTTTATACTTAGAGATGGGCAAAAGACCCGAGAAAACCCAGTAAAAACCCATAAATTCTCTCCCAGACGGTTTTCATTCGGGTTTAAACCAATTGAATGAAAATGAAAATGCAAAAATGGAAATGAAAAACTCTTTATTGAAATAAGTTCACATAATGAGCATTTTTAAATCGTCAATTTTTTTTACCCTACCACCCATTATGACGTCTTTTGGCTGACAAGAAAAATGGGCGCAAAATAGTAGATTATACACCAAGGGGATAAAGCACTGTTTTATGTCACGGGCGCTACATTGAATCCTGAACGTAACGAAGGACTCCAAATTTAACTCCCGAGCGCAGCGAGGGTGTTATAAGTTAATTCCCGAGCAAAGCGAGGGAATTAAGATTGAGTCCTGAGTGCAGTGAGGGATTCAAGCGCCCAAGAATAAAACAGCTTTATCCTGGTGGTGTATACTCTACTTTTCTAACTTTATGCGAGACAATAAAAAACCAGGCTTAGTAGATAGTTAGAATCTTCTAAAGCTAGTAGTACTACTGGCTACGGCTATAGCAACTTCTTTCAGCTGGCGTGGCCTACTCGATTTGACAAACAAATGAAGTTCGTCTCAGAGCGAATCAAGTGGGCCACGGCCTCGGTCTTCGAAAATCGAGTTGGCCGCGCCCGCTGAGGACACATTCTGTTTAGTGAAATTAGACTTTATGGACATAGCAATAAGAATTATGAAAGTGAAAATCACATTATTGACCAGCGGGTTATAAATGTTATAATATTACATTATAACCCGGCTAAAGCCAAGAGATATAATGTCTTGCTTTCGGTAAGGTTTACATGACATATAATTCGGCATTGTCGAGCATGTGGTGTGCAAAACTTATTATCTTTATCAAATGGAACGAAATTCATCTTATATATAGGTATAATAAATTGGGAACAAATAGGTTCATAATTAAATATTAGATTTTAAGTAAGAAAGAGTAAAAAATAAACAACATGGAACTATATACAAAATATAGTCAGTGTTGTCAAGTTATTCGTGATTTTGACGTGGTTTCATAGAGATTTTTTAATATTTATGATCAAGCCGCGCCTGTTTATTTAATTTTTCTAAATGGAGGGTAGTACGGTAATACTATACCTACATATAACTGTCAGTTAGTTTGGAATTTTCTCCAACAAAAGGTCAAAACCCCTTTAGTGGTTTTTTCACTGAGTTGGCTACCCTCGGAGGCGATCGGACGAGTTCGTAACAATTAAAGTTAATATACCTAGGTACATTAACTTTATGGTTCGCAAGTAAGTAAGTAGCAAGCAATTTATTCAAAGCCTACGACTGTGCACTCTTACACGTCCATAAGCCGAGTCCGATAATATTTTTCCAGCTTTAGAATCCAACCGGAGATCAACCGAAAAACCAGCGTTGGACTAAAACCGGACCGGAGTTAAACCAGAATTCAGTCTCCGAATTTCATGAGAATCGGCCAGTCTGATTTTGGCCATGGTGACTGCATCAGCTCTTAAGTAAATTGTTGTCGTGGCTTATGTTGCCAATCTTCCTTGTGAAGGGAATTTGTGAAGTTTAAACCCTTTGCTCATCTCTAGTTATACTCATTAAAATTTATTTGCGAAAATGAAAGCTACAAGGATTGAATGTAGCCTCCATGTATTTATAATATTAGTATTTTTTGTTAATCTGATGGCTTTATCCGTCGCGGGTAAGTAAATTTTTAAACAATGTAAAACTCACTTCTATCATCAGGTGAGAGTAGAGTTGACAGGTGGCCGGGACCTACCGGGATTGTCCCGGAATTTCCGAATAATAGGTTTTTCCAGAATGTTTTGACTAATATACCTACCATAAAAAGGTCATCAGTTGTTTTAATCTCCATTCGTAACCTCAGAAATGCCCATATCCTTGCCCTGAAAGGCTCTAGCAATCCCCCCCCCCATATTTGTCTCGGAATTGATGTCAGCAAATCTGGCAACCCTAGGCCAAGCACTGACCCATTGTGGTTAAAAAAAAACACAGTTTTTATAACTGGTTTCTTCTAGTGGTCCCAGATTACTGTCAACCAGCCCTGAACAGCAGTGACTGCAACTTGAAGCCGACCCCCGTATTCTACTACTACAAGCCAGGGTCCAGATGCGAGATGGCTCTCTGGAGGGGTTGTCCTACCCTGAACCTGTTTCCCGACCAGTACCAATGCGTAGACTACTGCATATACAAGATGTTCAAAAATAGGGCCGTGGACACTATAGGCTTCGACACACGTGAGTGTTTAAAATAATTCTTCTTTGCATGTACTATGGGCAACAGCGTCGCTTGACCAGTTTGCAACGAAATTCGTGTGTGCGCGTATCGCCCCTGCGCGAACTAAACGTATGCGACAGCGGGCGCGGCGTGCAAGCGATTTTAACCTTAGCAGTGGTTAAGCGACGCTGTTGCCCATGGTACATACCAACATGAAATTTATGGGGTGAATAAAATATCGAAGCGAAGGGTGTACCTACCTAATAGTGCCCCTAATAATGATGACTACTAATAATGAGTTGCCTTCCGCTCTCCGGGTTATTCCCAAAGGTCTACAGCTCTATTATTTTCAAAGAAAAAATAGTTAACATTTTGGTTCCCAAACGGGTCCACGACATTAAAAATAATAAAGCATTTTCTTTCTTATAAAAAATGTTTTAAAATTTCATGGACCCGGTAAGAAAAGAAGAACAATAGAGTAGACCTTTGGGTCGGAAGGCAACTCGTTATTAGCAGTCATAATGATGACCTAATAATGATTAAGGGTCATTATTAGGTAGGCACGCACACCCTTCGCTTCGATATTTTACTCATCTGAGTTTCTTACTTAAATTAAAAGATGTTTTATTTGTAACATACAGTAAAGAATTCCTTTTCACAGATTCTTGCGAAGTTTCTTTAAACACTAATAAATGCTCTAGCAAAGAAGAAAGCGTGTACACATACGATCCGAGAATAGAGTCATGCGTGCAAGCAACTTGGAGGGGATGTCCCACTGGCAACAAATTCCCTGACGAATCATCCTGTCAGAAGTATTGCAAGCCAGGTAACAAAGACATTTATGACGAATGGAGGGAGGAACTCGACGCGATCTCAGAAAACGACACTAAATCAATAAACGAAATACTTGACGACGTGATCGACGATGAGGATTCATTAAATCCACAGAAACTTAAAGCGACGGACCCTATAATTTTCGAAGACGTAGTAACAGAGAAACGAACTACCACTACCACTGTAGCTACTAAAGGAAGCACTGCAAAAATATTGTATACTACGACAAAGGAATTGAAAACAGTAGCTACACCAGAAGTGACAGAGAAACCTACAACTGAATTGAAAACAGAAGCTACATCAGAAGCGACTAAACCTACAACCGAATCTACAACAGAATTAAAAACAGAAGCTATATCAGAAGCGACAGATAAACCTACAACTGAATCTACAACTGAATCTCCAACGGAATTGAAAACAGATGCTACATCAGAACTGACTAAACCTACAATTGAATCTACAACTGAATCTCCAACGGAATCAAAAACAGAAGCTACATCAGAAGCGACTAAACCTTCAACTGAATCTACAACTGAATCTCCAACGGAATTAAAAACAGAAGCTACATCAGAAGCGACTACTCCTACAACTGAATCTACAACAACAACACGAGTAACTGATTTGCCTGACGAAATACAAAATATTGACTACGACCGTCGTCGTCTGTAAGGTTGCGTCCAGATCTGGAGAATGCACTGCGAAAGAGCAGTTGCTGCGTCTCCTCAGTGCAACTTATGCGCGGCACTCGTCGTGCGTGCGCTCATGCTAACCAAAAAAAAAACATTAGCTCCTAAATTACGCTGCGCGCGTAGCAGCCACGCGCGCGGTACGTGTCAGGGGCCCTATTTTTGAATCCTTCGACGACGTCGAGCGCTCTTTACATACATAATCTGACTCGGTGACAGAGTTGCTGTCGTCTATAGAAGACGGTGTTAAATTAACAATATGTAATAACAATTAATTTCAGTTTTGGTCAGTGGGTCAGATAAGTTTGTAAAGAGCGCTCGACGCCAGCCGAAGGATTTAAAAATAGGGCACATCTCTACGCTGCGCAACGAATGCGCCTGTTTGCGAATGGTTCGCGAGCTGCATGCGTTGATTTTGTACTGCCAATTGAAGTGTAGCAGGCATGCGCGCGGCGTGTACGAGCCAACTGGTTTGCATGCACGCGAATTGAGCGTGCGCAACTTGTGCAGTGCACTTTATGCGTTGAACTAAAGGGGCGCAGCAACTGCGCGCGTGGCGCATTCGCTATTGTGGACGCACCCCTAGAGAAGATTGTGCCCAGACACTACATTACACACTACATTCGATAGGGAAAAGATTTCATGTAAGCAAGGTGTAAGCAAGTATACGTAATTCCATTATTCGAGTTTGATTGATCACCTTAAAACCCAACTAATTAAAAACGCTGTTGAAAAAACCAATCAGTAATAATACTAATAATGCTTGATTTATAAGGCTCCGAACCGCTACTATTATTTTGCTCATTTTCAATGCCCATTCGGCGGAACGGAAAGATCTCGATAAGATCGCACTGGCAGTCTTATAAATATCGATTTTCAACAATAATTGACACAATAATAGTAAAGCTGTCGACAAGTTTTAATGTTTCAGATTTCTGTGCAATATTTACGATATGGTTAATCTGCGTACATTATTTTATTAACACACAATATCACGCAAATAAACTATTGTATTCGATAGTCAATTCCTTTTTTTAAAGTGGTGATTTTTAGGGTTTAAAATAATTTTCGTGGGTTGTATACAACGTGTTACAAAATACCTCTAATGTCAAATATTCAAATATGGTAGATAAGGACCATCAAACTGAACAACTTTTAGATGGAATCAACTCTGAAGATGCGCAAAAAAATATCAGCTGTTTCATATATTTTGATATTTTTTAACCGGCTTCTAAAAAGGAGGAGCTGTATGTAAGTATGTTTTTTTTAATGTATGTCCACCGATTACTCGAAGACGGCTGAACCGATTGAAGTAATTCAAACGTTATTAGATCACAGGGCCCTATTTAATAACGTGACAATTTGTAAATTGTCGCGACAATTTGGTTTACATTGCGATGTAGCTATTAGAAGTTTATTTTATTTTCAAATCGATTGACGCAATGGATATAAAATTGTCATGACAGGTGACAAATTGTCACGTTTATTATATAGGGCCCAGGTTTGTTTCCAAGTTGGTCCCATTTTTTAAAATTTTGAAATCGGACCATTATTTTTCAGGGAAACCTGAAAATACTGTCGTTTTCGTTACCATTTTATCAACTTATACGGATGATCGACCATATCTTCTTTGTTTATGTACCGATTTAGATGATTATTTTGAAAGAAAATACTTTAGTAATGATACCATTTTGATTTCATTGTTATTGGACTTTGGATTTTAAAGAAACACAAGGATCTCCTCAAAATCAAATAGAAACTGTATAGTGATTGAAATATTGCTAGGATTATGATAATCTTAAACAAATTAGGTATCTAACTATGGTCAAGGACGTTTTGGACTAGACTTGAACTGCGAAGGATCAACGGAACTCCTTAACAACAAACAGCACGAACAGTGGAAATTGAGTTATTATTGGTATTGTACAATGGGAAAGTGTGAAATATAAAAAAAAAATACATAACATCATAGCTTATATTTACGTAATATACATACCTATCCATAAAAAGGTAAAACTACCTAATACAGAAGGTACCTACTTAATCTAAAAAGAAAAAAATAAGGCTCTTAGAATAAAAAAAAAAGAAGTTGTCCTCCAGCGTCACGCGACTGCAATAGACGTGTTTTATTACAATGATATGCGTATCTAGTGACTTGAAAATTATTTTTTGCTTTTTAGAGCTATTTTATTTTGAAGCCGTTTTTGTTAACATTTTCAGGTGTTTTGAAGTCGGTTTTTTTGTTTTTAAACAATTTTGTTATTATTTGTTATATAAAACGGCAGATTTTTATGGCTATTGCCAAACACCCTGTAGAATCTTATGTTGTCTTGTTTAGAACGACGTCAGCAAAATCGCACCTCTTCGAAAATAAGTTTAGACTTGGCCACCTGCTTATGCTAGCTAACGTTTTATTGTGTAAATGTTGATATCTTTTAAGTACATTTAATGAGCTTTCAATTAATAATTGTTTGATGTAATTAACGTAACAGTTACCATAATTAAACGCTTAAAGCATTATTGCATAATTTTCAAACACACATAATTCATTTTGAACTTTTTGTCAGTTATCACCTTTGTCCACTAACCCATTATGGCCTGTTACACTGTACCATGGGCAACAGCGTCGCTTAACCACTGCTAAGGTTAAAATCGCTTGCACGCCGCGCCCGCTGTCACATACATTTAGTTCGTGCAGGGGCGATACGCGCGCACACGAATTTTGTTGCAAACTGGTTAAGCGACGCTGTTGCCCATAGTACATAGCAATTTGTTAGTTTCTAATGAAGAATTGTATTTGGTAAGTATTCTAAGTCAATCAATAATGTCTTTTGGGTTTATCTTTTTGGTACTCATCATTACTGCAGACCTATTATACAGGGTTATTTGTAAAACACCAACAACCTTGCAGGAGTAGGTTATTAACATCATAAACAACAACATTTGTTCTACAACTTTTCCGAAAACAGACAAAAAATTCGACTTCCCATACAAAATGTCCGAACAGCTGATCGAGTTTTGTATGAAAAGTTGAATTTTTTTGGCTGTTTCCGGAAAAGGCGTAGAACAAAATGTTGTTTAAACATCTATCGTAAAGCTAAACTTACAATGAAAAAAATATGACGTGTTTGCATAGAATTTATTTTTTCAAATATTTATGATCAAGCCGCATCTGTTAGGGTAGTACGGTAATACTCTACATATACAGTTATTTCTCTATCCCTCGGGAACAGTACATTTTTTCGGGATGAAAGGTACCCTATGTCCTTCTCTGTACCCCTGACAAAGTGTATGAAAAATTTCATGATGATCAGTTCAGTAGTTCAGACGTGAAGGCGTAACAAACAAACAAACAAACGGACTTTCGCATTTATAATATTAAAAGGATAGTAAGGAAACAATATAAGTAAATAACTATACCTATCTACTATTTACTTGTCCCGGTTAGATTATAGCTTATTTCATACATAGGTATAGGTAGGCAGGCAAATTTTTGCAATCCCACTAGATGGAGCTCACAAAATCATTAAATTAACTTTTTATACGATATGATTGAAATTTTATGCACCAAAAGGTCAAAACCACCAGTTATAGTGGTTTTACCACTAAGTTGGTAATCCTCGGAGGCGATCGGACGAGTTCGTAAGTAAGTAGGTAAGCAAGCAATTTATTTAAAGCGGCATCCTATGAGTGTGTACTCTTACAGGTCCATAAGCCGCATCCGATAATATGTTTACAGTTTCAGAATCCAACCGGAGATCAACCGAAAAACCAAAGCTGGACTAAAACCGGACCGGAGTTAAACCAGAATTATCCGAATTTCAGGAGAATCGTCCAGACCAATTTTGTCCACGCTGACTGCATCAACTCCTTAGTAAATTGTTGTCGTGGCTTATGTTGCCAATCTTCCTTGCGAAGATTTATTAGTGAAGTTTAAACCTCCTGCCCATCTCTAGTTATGCTCATTAAAATTTATTTGCGAAAATGAAAGCTACAAGGATTGAATGTAGCCTCCATGTATTTATGATATTAGTATTTTTTGTAAATCTGATGGCTTTATCCGTCGCGGGTAAGTAAATTTTAAGCAATGTAAAACTCACTTCTATTATCAGGTGAGAGTAGGGTTGCCAGGTGGCCAGGACCCATGGGGATTGTCCCGGAATGAAGAAAGATGTCCCGGAATTTCCGAATTATAGGTTTTTCCAGAAAGTTTTGATTAATATACCATAAAGTCCGTTCAAAGTTAATTGAATCCTCAAAACTTCAACTCCATTCGTAACCTCAAAATCCTTGCCATGAGAGGCTCTAGCATCCCCCCCTCCCCAGCTTTGTCTCGAAATTGATGTCAATGAATCTGGCAACCCTAGGTGAGAGTGTCAACAAGCACTGACCCATTGTGGTTAATAAAAACACGGTTGTATAACTGGTTTCTTCTAGTGGTCCCAGATTACTGTCAACCGCCCCTGAACAGCAGTGACTGCAAGTTGAGGCCGACCCCAGTATTCTACTACTACAAGCCAGGGTCCAGATGCGAGATGGCTCTCTGGAGGGGTTGCCCTACCCTGAACATGTTTTCCGACCAGTACCAATGCGTAGACTACTGCATTTACAAGATGTTCAAAAATAGGCCCGTGAACTATATTGGCTTCGACACATGTGAGTGTTTTTGAAAAACAAAACAAAGCAGAAGTTAAAGTAATTATTTTATGGGATGAGTCAAACATCGAAACGAAGGGTGTGTGTACCTAATAATGACAATAGATCTCCACCCTCCCTAATCATCTGAGTTTCATGTTTTATTTGTAACATACAGTAGAATATGTGTGTGATGGATGACTTTCATTCAACCTTCTATTACGATCTACAAAAGTTTGAGTTTTCGACGCCCTAACAAAATTTAATGATTGAATTATAACTACATTCAAATTCATTTTCACAGATTCTTGCGAAGTTCCTTTAAACACTAATAAATGCTCTAACAAAAACGAGAGCGTGTACACATACGATCCGAGAATAGAGTCATGCGTGCAAGCAACTTGGAGGGGATGTCTCACTGGCAACAAATTCCCTGACGAACCAACCTGCCAGAAGTATTGCAAACCAGGTCACCGAGACATTTATAACGGATGGAGGGAGGAACTCGACGCGATCTCAGAAAACGACACTCAATCAATAAATGAAATGCTTGACCACATGATCGACGATAAGGATTCAGTAAATCCACAAAAACTTAAAGCTACAGGCCCTATAATTTTTGAAGAAGATGAAGTAACAGAGAAGCGAACTACCACTACCACTGTAGCTACTAAAGGAAACACTGCAAAAATATTAGATACTACAACAGAATTGAAAACAGTAGCTACATCAGAAGCGACAGAGAAACCTACAACTGAATTGAAAACAGAAGCTACATCAGAAGCGACTAAACCTACAACCAAATCTACAACAGAATTAAAAACAGAAGCTGTATCAGAAGCGACAGAGAAACCTACAACTGAATCTACAACTGAATCTCCAACGGAATTAAAAACAGAAGCTACATCAGAAGCGGCTACTCGTACAACTGAATCTACAACGGAATTAAAAATAGAAGCTACATCAGAAG
Source organism: Agriphila geniculea (assembly GCA_943789525.1). Lineage (NCBI taxonomy): Eukaryota > Metazoa > Arthropoda > Insecta > Lepidoptera > Crambidae > Agriphila > Agriphila geniculea. The sequence goes on from OX038876.1 coordinate 3,820,293, forward strand.
CGGCTACTCGTACAACTGAATCTACAACGGAATTAAAAACAGAAGCTACATCAGAAGCGACTACTCCTACAACTGAATCTACAACAACAACCCGTGTAACTGATTTGCCTGACGAAATACAAAATATTGACTACGACCGTCGTCTGTAAGGTTGCGTCCAAATCTGGAGAATGCACTGCGAAAGAGCAGTTGCTGCGTCTCCTCAGTGCAACTCATGCACGGCACTCATTGTGCGTGCGCTCATGCAAACAAAAAAAAACCTTAGCTCCTAAATTACGGTGCGCGCGTAGCAGCCACGCGCGCGGTACGCGTCAGTGGCCCTATTTTTGAATCCTTCGACGACGTCGAGCGCTCTTTACAAACATATCTGACTCGGTGACAGAGTCGCTGTCGTCTATAGACGACGACGGGGCGTAACCTAGGTAACAATATGTAAGGGAATTAATTAATTGGGTGACTGGAAATAATTGAAGGCGACTGTTAATGGGATACTTAAATACTAAACCTGGCAGCTGTTTATTTTTTGGGTGACAAAATAACTAAACGGGCGACAAACTGTGGATAGCAAAAATACGTAAAACGGGCGACTACATGTGGGAGACTAATAATAAAATGAGTGACAAAAATACTGAGTGGGCGACTATTATAAGAAGTAGGTTACTATAACTGATTTAAGCTGCCCAACATGGTATTTTTGTCACCTCGATAATCATAATAATTACTGTCATAAACATAGACATAGAAAAATTTTAGCTGCGCTCAAGAAGACCAACAAAGCGTGGAAAAGAGAAGTTAACATCATACGGACACGGTCTATGTAAAAAAGAGACAAAGGAGCAAGTGACATGTGCCAACATTTTTTACAGTAAGAGCCCCTAGCGTCCCGCCTAGCAAATGAGCAGTCACAGTTTGTTTAAAATATTTGTTAATCTTAATTAGAATTTAAAATAAAGGTATTGTGGAGCCATGGTGTCTTATGCTCTAAGTAATTGTGATGTGACAAAAAGAAACAATCCAATTAATCACACTTTTCACAGGTAAATAAGATATTTCCACACAGTCACACATTTCTTTAAAACCAAATTTCGCTACATTTATTCGTTTATCGACGAAGTAAACAGTATGGAACATAGTTTATTAATTTCCTTTGCCATATATAGTCATATTTTATGAATCTAAGTCATACTTTATGTATCCCATATAAAATGTATGCATTCGATTTCGGATCACCTGTTTATTGACTTTGTTGTTCTTTGACATTCTATTTCTATGGTCATAAAATTACTGTAATGTTAATTATAAATGTCATAAAATTACTCTTTGTCAAAAAATTCCTTAATGCTATAAAAATTATTTTCATTTAGCCATTTGAAGAGACTTTTTTTAAATTTAAAGCTGTTTAATATTTTCAGATCATTGGGAATCTTATTATATATTATAACGCATATTACAAGACAACTTTTACTATATTTTCTTGTATTAGGTACATTTCTTATTACAAGTTTATGTTTGTCTCTTCGCGCTCTAGTGTTTGGGGCATCAGATGCTTTTGCAAATAAATATCTATTTCGGTGCACAAAAATTACATATCTCGTATAAATAAAGCGAGGGAAAGGGCAGAATACCTAGGTTTTTAAATATTGGTTTGCATGATTCTGGTGAATAAGGGCCATATAATCTATTATCTATATAAATTATCCATATTATTATTATCAATATAAATTATCTATTATCGATTAGGTTAATAGTCGCCTTTTTTATAAAATATATGCCAAATTTTAAATGTTTTATGTGCCCTAAGGTTGTCGCTGAAATAATAAATTAAAATTGTTTTATTGACCAATTTGTGACAGGTGTTTAAATAAAATAATACCAACTTAGGACTAGTCCTATTGCCCACGCGCGGCGCACACGAGCGAACTGGTTTGCATGCACGCGAATTGAGCGCGCGCAACTTACGTGCAGTTTACCTTATGTTTTGAACTAAAGAGGCGCAGCAATACTGCGCGCGTGGCGCATTCGCTATTGTGGACGCACCCCTAGAGAAGTTTGTGCTTAGAGTAGTCTCTAGAAGACACTAAATTCGATCGCGAAACGTTTTTATGTAAGCAAGGTGTAAGCAAGTATACGTAATTCCATTATTCGAGTTTGATTGATCACCTTAAAACCCAACTAATTAAAAACGCTGTTGAAAAAACCAAGCATTAATAATGCTTGATTTATAAGGCTCCGAACCGATACTATTATTTTGCTCATTTTCAATGCCCATACGGCGGGAAGGAAAGATCTCGATAAAATATCGATAAGATCGCACTGGCAGTCTTATAAATATCGATTTTCAACAATAATTGACACAATAATAGTAAAGCTGTCGACAAGTTTTAAATGTTTCAGATTTCTGAGCAATATTTACGATATGGTTGATCTGCGTACATTATTTTATTATGAGAATCATCTGCTTTTCAGTGATTTTATATTGGAGATATACTTACTTACGTAAAACTTTTTTACTAGTCGGATCTTTAGAAATCGCCCAACTTTATTTTGTTTTGTAAAATTCTATGTAAGTTATAAAAGCCTATCCTACTAATACTTATTATAAATGTGAACATTTGGATGTTTGTCACTCAATCAAAAAGCAAAAATGGCTAAACGGAATTATTGCTTTATATTCTGGATTTAAACATAGGTCAATCAAAGGTACCCTATGGATATTCCGAATGTCTACGCGGACGAAGTCGCGAGCGGTAACTAGTTCTTTTAATTATAATATTATGAAATGTGAAAGTTTGAATGTTTAGGTATATGGATGTGTGTACCAAAGAGAATGTAAAAATAACTAGCGTGTGTATACATCCAAATCACAATCACTCAAAAACGTCGGAACGGATTTTTACACCGATAGTTTATAACCTGGATTAAAACATAGGATACCTACTTTTTATCCCGGCCAAAGGCTCTCTAGGATCCACACGGACGATGTCGCGGGCGGAAGCTAGTAAGTAATAAAATTCATCAGAAAACGAAAGAACAATTCAAATATCAGCAGTTTCTTAGCCTACAGAAAATATTACGTCTAATAAGACGTAAAATTTTCCTATTCGCTTTTAATTTTGCTTATACAGGTTGTTTGGTAATAGCTTTGAAAACCGAATAATATGGTAGATAGAGTATTACGCATACAACCCCTGAAAATAATTATATACTCTGTTTTTTTATTTGTATGGAAAATTGCAAAATGACAACTCTAGACGCAAATAAACTATGTATTCGACAATCAATCCCATTTTTTCAAAGTGCTGATTTTCAGGCTTATAATAATTTTCCGGGGTTGTATACATCGTGTTACAAAAAAGTTCTAATGTCGAATATGGTAGATAAGGACCATCAAACTGAACAAATTATATTATGGGACCAACTCGGAAGTTTTTGGCGCCATTTTGTCGGATTCGGTTTGGTGACTATTTTAATTATTCGCAAATTGATTCATAGTGGATATTGTGTCTTAAAATTGGTGCAGTTTTGTGGTACAAGTGTCTACGCAACTGAACAATATGTGGGATAATTGAAATAGGCGCGATCTTGGTTGTGTGAAGCCGAGACTTTTAGTGTAGTGGTGGCTACCTCGGCAGAACTTACCGAGTAAACTGTCTTGATATAATTGGTGCCAAATGCTCCAAGCAGCGTTGGAATGCGATGCACCCACATTCTAATATAAACTGAAACAATCTACCACTGAACTATTCGACACTTGACACTGGCAAAAATTACTTCCAAGAGGAAAGTAGATTGCCAAAACAAAAATAAGAAGAAGAAGGGACCAACTCTGAAATTGCGAAAAAAAATATCAGCTGTTTTCTACGAACATACATTTCGATATTTTTTTATTTTGTTATTAATTGTTGTATGAAACAGCAGATTTTTTACATTTCAGAGTCGGTCTAACAGTAAAAGTTGTTCAGTATGATGGTCCGTCCCTATCTACCATATTCGGCATTAGGGGTGATTTTGTAATAGTAGACCGCTTAACCCGTAGAATCTTAAGTTGTCTTGTTTAGTACGTTTAGTACCTTTGTTGCCCGTGGTACTACCAGTATTACTACCAGTAGTACCACGGTAAAAAAAAACCCGTAGTACTACCAATCGATCCAGTAGTACCACGGGAAATTACTATTATATATTCTGTGGTTTAGTTACAAGAAAAAATCGTGAATAACGTCATGATTGTTTGAAAACATTTCAATAACTATAAGTCCTATTTGAAATTAAAGAGTTTCTTTGTGTATCTTCAAAGTTCAAGGTATGATGCCAATGAAATTAAAAGGTCATCCCTTTTCTTCAAATCCCTTTTCCGCAATGCTTTTCTAACAAATAAATAATCACGACATTTTCATAAATGTAGCTTAGCTACTACCGGTTACTATCGAAATGCCTATATTTTCAAGATAGGTAATCTGAAAACTACAAAATTACTACTACTACTTCTTTCCAAATACCTATAAGGAAAATTCTTTTTTTATTTCGAAGAATTTAAGTAGGTTAGTAGTTACCTACTTTCAGATTAGTCCCATTTTTAACACGTTTTTAGGGTTCCGTAGCCTAAATGGCAAAAAACGGAACCCTTATAGATTCGTCATGTCTGTCTGTCTGTCTGTATGTCACAGCCACTTTATTCCGAAAGTATTAAGACTACACAGTTGAAACTTGGTAGGTAGATGTATTCTGTTAACCGCTTAACGAATTTAATACAAAAATAATAATAAAAAGATTAAGAGGGTGCTGATACATGGAACTGAAAAAAATTTTTTTCTTCAATCCAATAAGTTTTGGGTGTCTATAGATAGGTCTTTAAAAATGACATTCCTCAATGTATGGAACCTCTTCCATGGACAACTTTTTCTCAAAGACAACCGTTTGAAAGATTTACACCGCCAAAGTGGTTAAATGTGTGTTTAACTCCCCCTTTAACTTTTGAAATTAGAGAGTGAAATATCTAAAAAAAAACATATGCTGTAGATCTTAATAAACACTTTCAACGATAATTGGTTTGAACGAGATATAGTAATTAGTTTTCGAGATATAGCACATTTTCCAAAACCGCAAATATAACTTTGTCATTCATACCAACACTGAAAAACAAAGTTATTTTTGCAGACAAAAATTGATAGGTGGTATTAAATATGGTATGGTATAAGGTAACTACGGAACCCTACGGCGCGTGGCCCAACACGCACTTGGCCGGTTTTTTGATATTTTGTTATCGGTTCAGTAGTTCGAAACATAGTTTATATTCTAGCACTACTGCAGTACGCCAGTCAGTATTAATTTGAAAAGGTAACGTATGGTATTCAACTCACGTCTCGATTATGCTAACATTAAAAGGTCGAGTCAGTTGGATGTATTGGGCTTCAGCACTGACATTTAAAGTTCAGAACACCTGAGATATTCATTCCATCTAGATTTGCCTTTTCTGCAGGCCTATTACTTAAAAACAATCAGGATAAGCGAACGACGTTCGTTCCACTACGTTATATTAGCTCACGAATAGGTTCAATATCAAGTAAATTGAACGACGAATTGAAGGGGTGATTCGACAAAGGTGTTATCTGACAAAACTGGAAAAAAAAACTGCATGAACGTAGAGTTTAAGAGATAATAAATCGACTGATGAGCTCAAAACACAAATTTTGATCGTGTCAAAAATACAGACCCTAGCAAAATTTTTCATTGATAAAAATGCATTCATTTCAGGCTTTCAAACACACATATAACTTATTTTGAACTTTTTGTCAGTTGACACCTTTGTCCACTAACGGGCCGTTAGTTAGTTAGTGACTAACTCATTATGGCTTGTTGCACTGAACATAGCAATTTGTTGGTTTCTAATGAAGAATTGTATTTGGTAAGTATTCTAAAAGACTTATAGAATACTTACCAGATACAATTGGTATAATACAAGTGGACTTATAGTATAAGTCAATCAATAATGTCTTTTGGGTTTATTTTTAGGGTTCCGTAGCCAAAATGGCAAAAAACGGAACCCTTATAGATTCGTCATGTCTGTCTGTCTGTCTGTCTGTCTGTCTGTCTGTCTGTCTGTCTGTCCGTCCGTATGTCACAGCCACTTTATTCCAAAAGTATTAGGACTACATAGTTGAAACTTAGTAGGTAGGTGTATTCTGTAAATCGCTTTACGATTTTTATACAAAAATAAAAAAAATAAAAGATTAAGGGGGGGCTCCCCATACATGGAACTGAAACTGAAAATATTTTTTTTCATCAAACCAATACTTGTGGGGTGTCTATAGATAGGTCTTTAAAAATGACATTGAGGTTTCTAAGACTATTTTTTTTTAAAGTCAACCGTTTGAAAAATATATGCCGCCAAAGTGGTAAAATGTGTGTCCCCCCCCTTTAACTTTTAATGTAAGAGGGTGAAAAATCTAAAAAAAATATAAACTATAGATCTTAATAAACACTTTCAACGAAAATTGTTTTGAACGAGATACAGTAATTAGTTTTTGAGATATAGTACATTTTCCAAAACCGCAAATATAACTTTGTCATTCATACAAACACTGTGAAAAACAAAGTTATTTTTTCAGACGAAAAATGATAGCGGTATTAAAATATGGTATGGTATAATGTACCTACGGAACCCTACTGCGCGTGGCCCGACACGCACTTGGCCGGTTTTTTTTTGGTACTCATAATTACTGCATGTTTTAGATCTATAACACATCTATCGTAAAGCTAAACTTACAATTAAAAAATGCCATGGTATTGTACCAAAAGGAACTACAAAAACTGACCTACATTTTTACAAAACAGTAAAAAAACAGTACCTATACCTATTCAATCAAAGCTTCGTGATCCAGTCGGCTTCCATTCGATGCAAATTTCACGGCCCCGATATGGTCTGCCGATATCGTTAAAACAAAAACATTAGAATGTTTTGTCTTGAGTTCACAGCTGTTAGCTGCAAACTTAGTGGTTAATAAGTTTCTGTCAAAAATTTATTTTTTGGTACAAGCTTTTATTATCGCCTGCACTTTTGTCCACAATATTGGATTTAGAGTGATGTTACTTTATTTTTCGTGTTATTCTCAGTAAGCCCTTTCATTTGGTACACATATTATAGGAGTGCATTAAAAATAACTTATTCGCCGTTTTGGGTGTTCCGCCATGTTGGATTTAGAATGAAGTCACAGCTAACTGCATTGTCATCCAAATTAAACGTATATAAATTTTCAGTTTAATCGGCTGAAGATATCTGCTTCAAAATTGAGTTGCAAGAGTTTAACCGAACATTTACATTACCTACTAATAATATTATGTCACTCGTTCTTTGTCGTACATATAGTATCTTAGTAAATTAAATTACTTACCCTAAGGGCTGGTTTACATTATCTTAGTCTTTAGTAGAGTGTTTTAGGAGAGTAGAAGTTCATTACGTGGTGTGTTTGACGTTCTTTTAAAATCGACGAACATGCCAAGCAATGTATTTCTACTCGCTACTCGACTCGGTCGTCTACTTGCCTAATGTAAACCAGGCCTAAGATCTAAAGTTTGTACTAGAAAAATATATTTTTTCAAACACTTGGTACTACTACCTACATGTCCATGTTCATCAGCCATTTTAATGTCCGCACTGCTGGGGCACAGGCCTTCCTTATGGGTGGATAAGGAGGACGGGCCATAACCCACCACACGGGCCCAATGCGGATTGGTGGGTGTTAACGACTGCAAATGCAGCCAGGACCAACGGCTTAACGTGCCTTTCGAAGCACGGAGGAGCTGGGGGATGATAAATTTTTGGTCACCCATCCCATGACCGACCCTTGCGAAGGTTGCTTAACCTCCGCAATCGCTGGGCCAGGCGCTAAACCACTGCGCCACCGAAACCTACCTACTACCTACATACTAACTAACAATTCAACCCAAACACACATGAATTGAATTGCGACAGATGAATTGAATTGAATATACATATACTTACTTAGTTATTATTTAAAACTTTAATTTTATTACCTATCTTGAATTGTTAGCGAAAATTCTAGCAGCTAGCTTGATCATGGAGATAATTGTAAATTGATTTATTAATTAATACCTATGCCTCCAATGCGGAAAGGAAGAACTTCTCCCTATATTTAAATTATCAATAAAATATATTTTTATTTCGAATAACATCGGTACTTATTATCATTAATTAGTGATCATAATCAGCATCATTATAAAATTAATGATACAATAAAATAAGAGTTATTGCTTTTGTCATAAATTAAAACCGTGAGCATAAAGTGCAGAGCGGCAATTAAGTTTTAGAAGCTTTCAAGTTAAAATGATTTATGTTTCGTATTTGAACTTCTTTATAATTATAATATTAATAAGGTGATATTTTTATTAACTATCATCTTCCTTACGTAATAAGAAATGCCATTTAATTAATTTGCTTATTTATTAATGCAAACGTGTACAAAATAAAGTGTAAAAGCCCTTTTGTACACGAGTCGTAGCAGAAACGTATCGTATGCGACGCGTATGCCACACGCTCTACGAGAATGAGCTTGTACGCACAGTGTGCGGTATACGCGTCGCATACGATACGTTTCTGCTACGACGCGTGTGCAAAGGGGCTAAAAGATTGGATCTATCAATCAGACAGTCAAACTTGATTGACCTATTAGAGTAGTTATATTTGTTTCTCAGTTATTCATGTCATTTTTTTAGTTATTTGCCTTTTTGTAAAATTCCTCTAAAATGTAGAGATGATTTTTAAAGTTTTAAGAAGTTCATAAAGAAAACTCCCTCCATGTACGATTTAATCACAATATTATTAAAAAAAAACTTTAAACCACCTATGTAATAAAACAACCCAGATATTATTGACATGCTTATAATAATCAAGATTATTCCTTTGAGAATACCGACTAATATTGTATTTTTCTCGAACTAAGTATTTTTCATTGCCCCGACTATAGATTGAACCAAAGTGTAGCACTGGATAAAACTAAGAACAGTTTAAATCCTGTAGCATTTTAGTTTTTAGTTACTTGCCTTTTTGTAAAATTCCTCTGAAACGTAGAGGTGATTTTTAAAGTTTTGTTTCTAATAGTTTTAGGAAGTTCATAAAGAAAATTCCCTCCATTCCATGTACGATTTAATCTGAATATTATTAAAAAAAAACTTTAAACGACCTATGTAATAAAACAACCCAGATATTATTGACATGCTTATAATAATCAAGTTTCCAAAGATCATTCCTATGAGAATACCGACTTATAATGTATTTTTCTCGGACTAAGTATTTTTCATTGCCCCGACTATAGATTGAACCATAGTGTAGCACTGGATGAAAACTAAGAACAGTTTAAATCCTGTAGCATTTTGTCAATATTCTAATTCTTTTCTATTAAATTGCGATTTTACTTATTGGATTAAAATAAGCTAAGCCTATTCTGACTCCTAGCGCCTAAGATTGTGGGCCACATTGTTAGTGGTGTTAGTGTTTTTAGGGTTCCGTAGCCTAAATGGCAAAAAACGGAACCCTTATAGATTCGTCATGTCTGTCTGTCTGTCTGTCCGTATGTCACAGCCACTTTATTCCGAAAGTATTAAGACTACACAGTTGATACTTGGAAGGTAGATGTATTCTGTTAACCGCTTAACGAATTTAATACAAAAATAAGAAAAATAAAGGATTAAGGGGGGACACCCCATACATGGACCTAAAATTAAAAAAAAAATTTTTTCTCAAACCAACACGTGTTGGGTGTCTATAGATAGGTCTTTAAAATGACATTGAGGTTCCTAAGACAACTTTTCCTCAAAGTCAACCGTTTGAAAGATATACAATACACCGCCAAAGTGGTAAAATGTGTGCCTCCCCCCCCCCCTTTTACTTTTGAAATAAGAGAGTGAAAAATCTAAAAAAAATATATGCTGTAGATCTTAATAAACACTTTCAACGAAAATTGATTTGAACGAGATATAGTAATTATTTTTCGAGATATAGCACATTTTCCAAAACCGTAAATATAACTTTGTCATTCATACCAACAAAGTTATTTGTGCAGACGAAATGATAGATGGTTTTAAATATAGTATGGTATAAGGCACCTATGGAACCCTACGGCGCGTGGCCCGACACGCACTTGGCCGGTTTTTTTTTCTGTACCATGCAAGTCACTTTTGTCATTCGTTTTATACTCTCTGGTGTGATTTCTCACGAGTAACGTGTGATCATTTATTATTCATACAGTCCAATTCTCATCGATGTACAATCTACACCAAATCAATAATGATAATTCAATCCAAAACGTACCTTGTTGTTAGTAGATTAAGAGGTATATTTGCAGAGTATCAGTCAGTTTTTGTTGTCAAAATATTTGCATAGCCCCATTAACTAACTATTGATACCAATTTAAAGCCCTTAATGTGATAGATTTAGAGTCCAAAATTAACGGTAGCTTTTTTGAATGGAAGCTACACAGTTTACAAGTAGGCTGTGCCTATACAGACAGTGACATGATTTAATTAACGGTTTTTTATAACTACACGTGTCAGTTCTCATTGATATAAGTTTTATTGTATTTCTATCAGATTGAAAGTTAAACTTGTTTGTTTTTTAGGGTTCCGTACCTCAAAAGGAAAAAACGGAAACTTTATAGGATCACTTTGTTGTCCGTCTGTCTGTCTGTTTTATAGTGTAAGAAAGAAAGGTAGTGGACACCCACAGTAAATCCTCAGTCTACGAAACTTTACAGAATGATAAAGTAGCATTAATAAAACGTACTTTGAAAATAATAATATAAAAATATATATTCTTATATCGTTGATGTCTTTTTGAGGAAATAATTTCTGCATAATTTTTTTCACCAAAAGTACTCATGTAAAGTATGAAAACAATATGTAAAATATACAAAAAAATATCTTAGCAGAAGACACCTAATTTTGATATATAAATATGACGAAAATTTGTTTTTTTTATATATTTGTTTTGGTTTTGTCTCCTACTACAGCTTGACCATAAAGAGTTGAAATTAAATAAAATGGAACTAAAAATTTTCAGTACTAAATGAAGTCTATTGCCAAATTATTCGTGATTTTGACGTATTTACATAGAAAGTGGCGCCCTCAATTTATGTCAACTCTTTATGGTCAAGCTATTTATATTACATCACAGCAAAATTTAATGTTTGGGTTCTCATACAAAAATCACTTCATTTTCTACAATATAAGTATAATTTTTCTTAAGAATAATATAGGTAGATATTTTTTAGGCATTCTAAAGAATTAGTGGTTAGGTACAATGAAATGAATGAAAACAATGAAAATATGAATCATAACGGGAAAAGCACTTTTCCTTGGATCTATTATATTATGGAAATCCAGCTACAGTTGCCGTAACGATTGGTACATTTGTCACATTATTATCTACAGAATAGATAAATACTACCGTAACATTATCATTAAATGATTAAACTTCATAAATATTGAAGTCAAGAAATTACTGAAATACTTTAACGATAGTAGACCAATAATGCACAAAAAGTTGTTGTGTTGTTGTATGTACTGTCATAGACATAAATTTTGAACTAGGTTTGTATCTAATTTAATATTCAAAAAGTTAAAAGTTAGAGTATTTTTAACCGACTTAAAAAATTTGAAAAGGAGGAGTCGTATTTATATTCTTTTTATTATTTAGAAATAATGTTCAAATCGATTAATTAAAACACGTCTATTGAAGTCGGGTGCTTATAGGATATAAACAATACAATAAGTAAAAAAATTACTTTCAGCTCCACCCGACTTTAATAGACGTGTTTTAATTAATCGATTTGAACATTATTTCTTGCTTTTTTTAAAGCTGTTTTTTAAGATTTTTGAAGGAATTCTTGCTTTTTTTAAAAAGCTTTTTTCGTATTCTTGACATTGTTTGTAATAGAAACAAGGGTTTAAGAAGATTTCATAGTTAGGTAATTAATAGATTCAAACAAGTTTATTTAAGTCATCTAAAACAAAAAATCTTAGAAAAAAGCTTTAGTGAGATTTAATAAAAAAAAGATTGGTGCAAAGAGTGGGCCCCCTACTCCGAAGTCGAAAATCCTTAATTATAAGCATTTATCACTGTCTCAGGTGCGGACGATAGGCCTTTTCCTAATTAGGCAACAAAACATTTGTTTAAAGGTCACCCCTTCGAGTCACGGTCAAGGTCGCGAGGGTTGGCCCATTGTAATCGCGGCGTGAGGGGAACATTTCACCCCTTGGGTTCCGGAGGGTTGGTGATTTGTTACAGAGGGAAAGAGATAGATGCTCATAAAAAGTTATGTTCGAATAAAATTACATTCGCTTTTTCCAAGATAGAGTTTTTAGTAAAGTGATGGACTACTAAATAATGTACTAAAAAAAAAACGACTTGTCACCAGGGTTTTTACTCAGGTGACGAGTCAATTCTTTTCTAGTATATAATTTAGTATTATAAAAAAAGCTTTTTAAAAAAAGCAAGTCCTCCTTCAAAAACCTTAAAAAAGCAAGAAATAATGTATGTTAAAATCGATTAATTAAAACACGTCTATTGAAGTCGGGTGGAGCTGGAAGTAATTTTTTACTTATTGTATTGTTTATATTCTAAAAGCCTCACCCGACTTCAATAGACGTGTTTTAATTAATCGATTTTAACATTATTTCTTGCTTTTTATAGAGCTGTTTTTTAAGGTTTTTGAAGGAGGTCTTGCTTTTTTTAAAAAGCTTTTTTATTTTAAACTTTTTTGTGGTAGGTATGTAAAAGATGATTTTATAAAATAAAACATTTTAATGTTTCACATTTTTCAATGGTATACCCTAGTAACTCAATTTCCACAAGAGTTTCGTTGGGCCTTCGCAGTTCAACTCTAGTCTAGAACGTCCTTGACAATAGATAGTTACGTAACTTGTTTTTCATTGTCATAAACCTACCAATATTTCAATCACTGTACAGTTCCTATTTGATTTTGAGGAGTTTCCTCGTGTATCTTCATAATCCAAAGTCTAATACCAATGAAATTAATATGGTATCATCCTTAAGGTGTCTTCTTTCAAACAAAAAAGAATCATTTAAATCGGTTCATAAACAAAAAGTAATGGTTGAACATCCGTCTGAATTCGTATAAAATGGTAATAAAAACGATAGTATTTTCAAGATTACTTGAAAACTACTGAACCGATTTCAAAATTTCAAAAAATGGGACCAACTTGAAAAGAAACCTGATGTTATAGCGATTTAATCATTTCAATCTGTTCAGCCGTCTTCGAGTAATCGGTGTACATACATATAAAAAAGAAAATATACGCGACGAACAGATAACCTCCTCCTTTTCAAGTTTTTGAAGTCGGTTAAAAATAGCATTGTAAATGCTAAAATCATAAATATAAAAAAGTGATAGAGTTTTTGATACATAAAATTACTATTTATCTAGTACTAGCGAGTCGCCCGCCCTACTTTACTTCGGGGCAGGCTGTACACTATTTCTACTAAATATCAATCCCACTAGAAACATTTTCATGTATAATGTTGCCAAGGGTCCATATGGATCACACTGTCAAAAAGTTATCAGACCTCATGTAGAGCCAAGCTTCTAACTCTACGCCATAACCATAACTCTACATCTACAAGCCCTTACTTCAAAAACTCTTCACCTTAGTCAAAATACTTGGCTTGGCCGTTTCGTTACTACAAGAACTATTATTGTTGAACAGTCAATACATTATTCCATGTAGCGAAATGGCCATTAAAAAACCGATACCCTCATACAAAGTTTCGCCTCCCTTTCCCCCCACAAAATTTTAAAAGTCTTGAAATCACACGTCTTTATTTATAATATTTGGGGACAAAAAATAATTTCAGTAATTAAAATATATTGCATTGACCGGGAACCGAACCTGGGCAGTCCGCGTGCCAAGCGAGCATTTTACCACTGAACCACCGTAATTACGTATAATCAGATTTAAGTAAATATTAAGAAGTTTTAAAGATCTTACGCATAAAATCTTAGCATAAAATATTTGAAAAAAAAACAGTTAATAATTAAAAGATATTGCATCGGCCGGGAATCGAACCCGGGCCGCCCGCGTGGCAGGCGAGCATTCTACCACTGAACCACCGATGCTGATACCTCATCGGTCGAAATTACCCGTTTTTTGCCACACAATATGTGAAGAAAAAAATTATTAAGAAATAAAAAGAATTTGCATCGGCCGGGAATCGAACCCGGGCCGCCCGCGTGGCAGGCGAGCATTCTACCACTGAACCACCGATGCTGATACCTCTTCGGTTGAAATTACCCGTTTGTTGCTTTTGAATTGTAGTGATGAAGAAATAATTATCTTACCATTTTAGGTAGTATAAAATTACTTGGGAAATGATCTTTTATTATAAAAAACTGATTTACCATTTACAGGAAGAGAGTAAATTATACAGCTAATAAAGGGTATAAACTGAAAAAATCGGAAAAGTATCCACCCAACATTATACATCTATCTGTTTAAAAAAGAGGTTATTTTATTAGATTATAATAATTTAGACAGAATACAATTGTTATTCTTGGAATATGTAGGTACTCAGTACATAAGGCAATGAACTTAATGTGAATTTTAAATACCAAACAATCTTAATCAAAACATGAAAAAAATATGAATAGGTACTACAAAACAGCTCAACCTCCGCTAGATGGTGCTGAATTGCTGATGCGAAAGAAAATGGCGCCAACCCAGCAAGCAGCTGATCGACCGCACCTGACGCATGACCCGCGCACGACCGGTCGCTCACCTAGTCGCTCGACAGCGGAACCAACTCCTCAACTCGATAAAACTCAGTCGCGGAACGCGCTGTACAGCGTGTTGACGTACGGCAGCTGCGCATCGCGCCATCCATGTTTATTTATAAATGGAACGTAGATTACGATCCAATGATTCGAAATCTCCTCCATCGATCCAAAATTTGAATTCAGAACTTCGTTTTCTGGATGCAGTACTCCGATGATCGTTATCACCTTATCAATCAGGAACATTATCGATTGAGGATGCTCGAAATATAGAACAGTTTTCGCAGTCACTGTGTCTAGGTCAACCAATTCGGTATGAGCTAAGAATTGTTTGTGTCGTATCTTATCAGAACTACCTACTGTGCAATTATTATTGTGATTTTGTGAGTGAAAACGGAAGTCAATGGCTTATCAATTCAATTAGTGTTTGTAGTGTTGCCAATACTAGTGTTATAGGAGGCGATAAAACCAGTGTAGATAACGTTGTTTGTGATTGGGAAATATTACGAAAATGTTTGGAGTCTTTATGAAACGTTGGAAACCTAAAAGGTAGGTGCAATGTAATTTTGTAATATTATTATGGTTCAATTTATTCGGTTTCACTGGTTCGCCATTATTTATGTAATCTGTCAGCTCAGCCTTTATAGTAGCATCAACATTTGGAATTGGAATACTGTTTGTAAACAATCAACCATGTTTACATTACTTATTTATAAAGAGTTCAAGTCACAAATTGTAGTTCTTAATATGTGATTGGTGAGAGTTTTTATCATTGTCGTTTATGCACGGACAAGACAAAGACATGGCAGAGGAGTTCGAGTTGAGTTGCCATATAGATAGTATAGTTTTCTTTTGTTTACTGCCGCTCTGCGCAGATAGTAAATCTTCATCTATGAATCTACCTACCGTTGGTTAAAACTTATATAGCCCAGCTGCAGCTTCAACTACATGCACTTCACTTACTCCACCTCGGTAACTCTTCTCATCAAGCGGTTTATCATTCCTTCTTTCTATCACCTATCACTCTAGTTTTATAGGCGTAGGAGGTATGTTGATCACCTTTTCATATTCGGCCAAAAAACTTCAATCAAGCTCTTAGTAATAGCCCGCTTTGTAATTTTTCAACATATGAACACGGAATATGGATGGACCTGGATTAGCTAGCATTTGTTTTTTGTATTTGTTTGTGTCGCACAGCGCACTGTTAGCGCTCGTATCTTGGTTTCATAGTATTTTATATATTAAAAATAGGTTATTTAGACAGGTTTAAACATTCGACTAGATAAATAAACTTATGCTGACATTTTCTACGATAAGTATGTCGAAAATCCTGACATTCACAGGATCAGATAAGAATACGGCAGTATAACTAACTCGTGTCTATCATTTAAAATCATTTGTTAATTTTGTAATACATATCAGGCAAGCAGCAATACGAAATCTGCAAAAAACAGTGTTAGAACATGTGAATAATTTAGAAAAACTTATTCTAATTCAAGTTCATTTGGTTAACCTCAGCTGGCATTGAAATAAAGCATGATTAATTTATTGTTTGACATTGTTTTGTGCTTTACTACCTATCTACAGGATAAAACTAAGCATACAAAAAATATTTATAAGGTAAAATATAATATGACTCATATTTGAATTAAAGAACTTTTTTGACCTCCCGTTTCTTCCTGATACCACCACCGTACCATACATTATCTTTTACCATATTGCGAAAAGAAAATTTGTAAAATTTACATGATCCTAAAATAATAACCAAAAAATTTTACTTTTAGTTCAAAAGTTTTCTGCTTGCAGAGACTTTGAATAAACTGTATATTCTAAATCCACGCAGGGTAAAATCATATCAGTGGAATTTGTGAGGAAACTTTCTCTTTTGCTCAATCTTTGATGATTTAAATCATTATTTCTTTGAGGATTCAAATAATTCTTAGGCTAGTTAAGCCTAAGCTTGGCTGGTTTTACCAAAGTCTTGTAATTAATTGTAAAAAATTACATGATCCTAAAATAATAGCCCAAAAATTTTTACTTTTAATTCAAAAGCTTTCTGCTCGCAGAAATAATGAATAAACTGTCTATTGTAAATCCATGCAGGGTAAAATCAAATCAGTGGAAATAGGTGAGGAAACTTTCACTTTTCGCGCAATCTCTGATATATTAAATAATTATTTCTTTGAGGATTCAAATAATTCCTAGGCTAGTTAAGCCTAAGCTTGGTTTTACTAAAGTCTTGTAAGTAAATCCTCTTTCCGGTTACTCTGATCCGAATCATAGCTAAGAAGCGTTAATAAGATTTGTTATGGCAGCTTCAAATCACTTTCCTAACGAGGTATGACATCACCCGGTGAAAGTTTATTACGAAGGCATATCTTCAGTAATGCACCCATAAACCGCAGTCGTAAATGCAACTGTTATGTTGGTACAATGTTGGTAACCGAGAGATAATGGAGGCACTTTTACAATAAAATCTCAGACAAATTACTTCGCTCCCAACTCCAAAGGAAAAAATAAAAATGAAAATACTAACTTATCCAAATGTTTACCTATTTCCACTGCATCCTGCTGTAAATGTAGGTGATTGATGACATTAATTTCAAGGTTCAAAATATAACATTTTTCATGAAAATTCAAACTATTTACTGAAAAAAAAATACACACAACATTTTAACAAAGTTTTGACATTAGCTTTGACCACACTTTGAGTAACAATGACACATACTTACAGCACAAGCTATAATAAGTACTCCTAGGAATCGAAGATCGATAGAATCTCTACTATCGAATATCGATCTTTTTGGGAGCCAGAAAGGCGGTTGAATTTAATGCAAACAACTACTACAAATAGTTTAATAACACATAATAATACAAAATGCTTTCTTCCTCATACATTTTGCAACATGCAACGTACGATGCATGTAGCTCTAACAGTCTCAGAAGTTGATTGACATTTTTAGTACTTTGTCATACCAAATACCAATAGGTACAACCATACTGACGTGAACGCAATAGTTGGCTAGACATAGTACTAAAATATTTATAGACTTTTGTGGTCATCTGTACTCGGCAAAGTAATAATTTCCTCATCATGGTTGCATTCTTTGTGAACTGATTTAGATAGGTAATACATTTCCTTATTTTGCCAACTACCTCATACGTAATAATGTGTTACTTACTGTCTTTGTATGTGCGAGTGTCACATTAATGTTGATGTTCCTTTATTCATACTAATATATTTTTGAAAAGACATAGGTTTTGGTAAAAAAACATACAATTTATTAATTACCTCCTACTTTTTTAAAGTCGGTTAAAAATAAGAACCTTTTATTGGAAATATTTTTTGCTAAATAAGGACCTAATACGAAAGTTGGCATTTTCAAACCTTGGATTATTCGATGATATTGATATGTCAACATATTAATATTCATGATATATTTTAACTGTTGAAGTATCAAATACTCATATTACGCTATCATCATTGAATATTGATTCCATCAATGAAGCAATAGTATTATTTACTAGGCATAAGCCTAGTAAATAATACTGTACTGTACTGTAGACCTATGTCTACAACGAGTATTTCACTGTGATGACGTAGTGGTTTAGTTATCTTATTCACCTTATCAAAATAATAAAACTCAACCGTCATATATGGTTATGGCTTTATCGAGGACATTAGCACAATCTATACTAATTATAATAGTAGGTATGAACCTCTATACAAAAAAAAGTTGAGAGTTACAAGTCGTGCTAAAGTTTGGCCACATGATAGAAACTGATCTGTAGGCTGTTCCTAACTAATATAGAGCTGGGCCAAACTATCCTTACATACAGTTCCATACGGCGGCGGGTTTAATAGCGCACTTTTCCCGGCTTCATTCTAAAAACGATTACAATTCAGGCTCATAGCTAATAGGACAAATGTGGTATAATTTTCGGATAAATTAATAACGTAGAACTTATTTCTGATATAAAAAAATGCTATTTATTAAGCAGTTTCTGAAAAATTACACAATAACCAACATTTTTAAAGTTCATTTTTTTATTTTAGGTGTTGGCACTTGTTTCAGTATTTTCGAAAAAACTACTTTAAAGAAGCGTTTTTCAGGTTAATTTGTTATATGTTTTTGTTATGTTAACTCATTGATTTCAAAAGAAAGGATGCGCCCATCCGAATGTTTTGCTTTATAATTCCTTCATACCAGCAAAATCAGCGACATCTTTTAGAACCTACTCGAACTACTGCCGTATTAGAGGTGGGCAAAAAAGATTACTGAAGTGAACGATTTAGTTCAATTGGAGTTAAGAACTAGATCACTCATCTTTAGGTCGCTAGAACTTTTAACTATTTTTTAAATATTTTTATTATGGTAGTTATATCAGTTTTTCGATGGTATTAAGGCCATAAATAAAAAGTAAACATAACAAAATCTCAATCATGTTTATTTCAAATTAGATGTTTTTATGCTTTTTCTCAGCTATACTAAACTAATATTATAAACTATAAATTATTTAATATTAAGAGATATTATTAAATATAAAGAGGAAAGATTTGTCTATTATTTTGATTGTTTGTAATGCATAAACTTAAAACTGATCAGATTTTAAAATTCTTTCACATATTGAAAGCTTTTATCAGCGAGTAACATTAGCAGTATTTTATTTAAAAAAAAAAGAGATCCCTATGAAAATTGGAATAATGAAACGAACCCACAGTATATATTTTTTTTTCTATAAAAGTAATAATTATTGATTAGAAGATGATGACATTCGTATCACAATCCTTATCCAACTAAATAATGACATTGTCAAAATTGATTATTTATATGCAAATTTCTCTTAAAATTTAAGCATCAATATAAGTACTATGGGCAACAGCGTCGCTTAACCAGTTTGCAACAAAATTCGTGTGCGCGCGTATCGCCCCTGCACGAACTAAACGCATGTGACAGCGGGCGCGGCGTGCAAGCGATTTTAACCTTAGCAGTGGTTAAGCGACGCTGTTGCCCATGGTACCTACCCAAGGTTTTTTTAAAGGTATGTTTAAAAAACTTTTTATTTATTAATCTTTATATATAAAATCTATAAAATACACCGAAGTGAAGCGAGGGCGGGTTGCTAGTTGATTATATAAATATAGTTTGTTTAATATGTCAGAGATACAACAGTGATTATTTTATCCTAGGTTTTTACACAAGGAATAAATCTTAAAGCAAAGCTGCGGCCGGTCACTATGCTATATATCCTTACTATCCTTACTAATATTATAAATGCAAAAGTCCGTTTGTTTTTTTATTTGTTTGTTTGTTTGTTACGCCTTCACGTCTTAACTACTGAACCGATCATCATGAAATTTTACATACACGTTGTCAGGGGTACAGAGAAGGACATAGGATACTTTTCATCCCGAAAAAAAGTATTGTTCCCGAGGGATAGCAAAAAAACTTTCCGCGCAGACGAAGTTGCGGGCGGCAGCTAGTAATATTATAAATGTGAAAGTCAGTTTGTTTGTTTGTTACGCCTCCACGCCTTAACTACTGATCCGATCATCATAAAATTTTACATACACATTGTCAGGGATATAGAGAAAGACGGTACATTTCATCCCAAAAAAAGTATTTTTCCCGAGGGAAAGCAAAAAATCTTTCCACGCAGACGGATTCGCGGGCGGCTGCTAGTACTGCATAATTATGGGAGGCAGGAGTTTCGTTTTCTGAGTTTAGTTATTTTGTTATACGCGTGAATGCAGTAAATATTTCAATCTCAATTCGCGGTATTGCCATTGCTTTCAGCTTCCGTAGTCCAGCTTTTGACATCTGTGTCATAAAAATTAGCAGAGCATGTTCTTGCGTTTTTAGGAGGCTTGAAATAGGGCTCTTTTCGTTATTTTGGAATAGTGCGACTCCATATTTCTTACACACTAGATCATTAGGCAATCTGTAATTATTTGAATTGAAATGTAATGTAGTGTAGATACTTAATAAAAATATTTTTGCAGCGAATATGTTTCATAGGAGACATTTTTGTACGTAGTGTGTGTTCGTAATCTATCCTTACCGTTTACTCTCGTTCTTGGAGTTAATTAGCTATGGAACTAAATGAACTAAAGATCTTATATGGACTCAAGTGAATTAGTTCATTTGAGCATGATGACCCATCTCTAGTGCCTCGAACAATAACTAGTAATAGTGAAATCTTTTATACTTTATTAAAATTGTTAGACACGTAATAAAAATAATGTAAAGCAACTAACCGATGAAACGATATTCCATGAAACTTTTTAACCTTTGCATAATATTTTTTGCAATCTAAAAATGCACATTTCGGCATTTTTATGTCACGTCAATCACCATCTGTCTACTATAGTCTCTCGCGGATGACTGAAACGCGTTGGCCCTAAAACTGTATTTTTAGGGCCAACCGACTGGCGTCATTTCATATTGACTTTGACCGGGTCCTTACGCTAGTAATATAATAACGGCCGGTTTCTGAATTGAGAAATTCAAGTTGAGCACTACTTAAGTACAAATTTTGTATGGGTGAGTAAGATTTGAGTAGTGCTCAACTTGAATTTCTCAATTCAGAAACCGGCCGTAAGTCTATGTGTTAACTATATTTTATACAATTTGAGCCTAACCCAAGTAGTTTAGGTCCATTGTTTGCGGACATACAGCTAGTCAAAAATATGCATTTTTTCACGAAATAAAAAAGGTTTTTGTTTTGTGCAGAAACATTTTTCAGGTTTTTTGTTTATATTTCTGTAAAGTTAATAAAATTTTCTACAATTTGAGCTTAATTTGAGTAGTCTAAGTCTATTGGTTGCAGAGACATAGCTGGTTAAAAATGGGCCTTTTATTGAAATTAATTGAAAAAATATTATCTTTGACTAGCTGTGTCTTTGCAACCAGTAAACCTAGACGAAACCTTCCTTATTTTAACTTTTAAAATAAGGAAGTGAAAAATATAAAAAAGTATATGCTGTAGATCTTAATGAACACTTTCAACGAAAATTTGTTTTGAACGAGATATATCTAATAGTTTTAGAGATACAGCACTTTTTCCAAAATCGCAAACTTTGTCATTTATACAAACACTATGAAAACCAAAGCTATTTTTGCATATGAAAAATGATAGTGGTATTAAATAAGGTATGGTAGGTATATGATAACTACGGAACCCTACTACGCGTGGCCCGACACGAACTTGGCCGATTTTTTAAGATGTAGCTACCCTTTAAAATTAACCGTGTAACATTTTCTGCCCGACTCAAAATCCAAGGGTTATTATTTTTTTTGATAAATTTATCAATACCTACAATATTGATTCAATGTCGATATTGTAAAGTTCAAAGTTGAGTTTTTCTCATATAGGTAATTGAGTTTTTTCGATGTTGTATGAATAATTACCGAAATTATCTTTTGTGTCTAAAAACCCGCTCTAACACCGTTAATTTCCGTTGCCACGAAAAATATAAAAAAAACCAACCATTCAAAATTATCATTGCGTAGCGCAATAATGAGCATTTCTGATTTGATAAAGTCATTAGTTTTTGAAGTTTAACCCGTGGACGCGGCCTGGGGTCTTGGCGACCCGACCAATCTATTTTTCTAGTGCTGCCCTCTGGCGGACCACCTGCAGAGATTTTAATTGGAAATTGGCCCTCTATTTGTAATGCTCAGTGCCTTGTAGGGTTTCACGCTGGGTGGTCACCCTTGCATATTTATAAATTTTAAATAATCTGAATGTAAGTTAGGTACCTTCCTAGTAATATTTAGATCGAAATCGGTTGGTAACTCGATTAGTCGAATTGCCGATTAATTAAGGCAGTGGTTTAAAGTTTCAAAGTAAACCTGTTGGGCGCGTACAGTTCATTAGATATAAAACACTTTTTGTGGATTTTAGCACGTGTATTATTAATTCAAGTGTTATTTTAGAATTATTTAGTTTGGATTTTTTGTTTTTTGTATTCCCGACGACGTTTCGAAACCTTTTTATGGGCCGTGGTAGACTACAGCAAAACCAAAAAATCTAAACTAAATAATTCTAAAATAACAACAAAATTAATAATATTTATACTTACGCGTGTGTTATTCGTCAAAAGTGTTTTATTTCTAATAAACTATTGTGGTTAACTTTTGAAAGTTTTTTTTTTACATTTATGACCAATAGACACATTTGCAACTTAATTTTTGCCTTTGGCTAATCGTCATTTTTGCAATCCTTTTTGCTTTGATCTAATTAGTATCTCAGAATCCGCAGCTTTATTGGAAGAAAATAAAACAAAATACAAGCGTAGCGAAGTCGTTTATGTTTTTAATCCTGCTTTAGTACAATATTAAGCATACCTACTTAATAAAAAACGTATGAAAAATAAAGTGCACTCTGAATTGATTACTCACTGCCATCGGGGCTTTTCCTTCCCTTTTATCTCGGTTAACGTAAAATTGCATCATAGCTTCAGGGTTCGACATAGGTAGGTTCCCTTCACGTAAATTGCAAATGCTTTGAAGCCATAGATGATTCAGTTTTAAAACCATTTAAGTATCCACTGAGAGTATGTTCCTACTATGTCAATTATTTGGTATTTCACAAAGAGGCATGAATGAAGAACTTGAAAAAAAGAAACCCTCCAATCAAAGCTTTATGCATTTCTTTTGATAAGCGTAATCTTTAGAGAATGTTGTGCACGTGTGTTTATTTGTTTTATTAATAACTTTGTCATTACAAAATATAATTATAAAAGACTTTTATGATATCCCAATTTACATTGAATTTCTGAAGCGTCAACATGTCATCAAACTACTTAACCGATGTGATAATACTATTAATCTAATTAGAAACTCCTTTTCTAATTGGTTAATTCCAGTGAATACCCTTTATCGTTTCAGTTTAAAGTAACTACTTGAAACAATTTGCGGTTTATGTTTGTATGACAATACAGAATAAATAACAATACAAGGTAACAGTAAAAATCGAGACGACTAGGTTGTCGTCATACAAACAAAGATAAACGTTTGTGTTAATTTTAAATTCCACAATAACATTACTTGTTGTGAATTGACTATCTTGATTTTAAATTGAAGGTCGAACATTTTCAATAAGACCAAAATAGCATATTAACTAATGATTACTATGAAATAAAACAATGTTTAACGGATACTAGCGCGGTTTTATTAAAAGTACTTTGGTAATTAGTTGTTATTTGGTTTGATTTTTGGTTTTCCCGACGTTTCGGCAACTTTGCAGCTGCCGTGGTCACGGGGGACTGAAGCTGCCCGTGAGTCTACCCTCAAGCGATGAATTTTTTAGACGTTCAGAAATTAAAATTTAACAAATTTTTTTTATTGTTTTATGTTGATTTATAATTAAATTTTATGAATTATTTAGTGCCAAAAAGAGAGAGAATCTACTGATACTAGATAATGATTACTATATTGAATAAGGTATATAATATAGGTTGTGTTAAAAAACCTCGAAAATAGCCTAAAAATGTATTGAAATCATGAAACTGAAAACTCTGATCCTTATATCTCTTAGAATGCTAATCTGATAAGTTGAGAGTGTATAGCGATCTGAATCTCCTCCATTCACTCTCTGGATGGCCATCATCAGATCACAGCTAGGTCAATCCTTGGGGAGAACCAAGGCTTCAAAGTTACCTCGTTTGTATGAAAATCGACTGGTATCTTTAATTATGTGACCGCCACTGTATAATAAGTAGGTTAGTTACCTCCTAGCCTTATTTTAATATTATTATTGATGCAGATCCCTCTTTTAGACTTTAATGTGGGAACGAAATTGTGAAGGTATCAATTTACAGCCGCGCGCGCCGGAGCGTAACCATTTCATTAGTTTCTAAAGAATATGAATGAAACGATATATTTGTCATTTGTAGACTTTTATAAAAATGTGACTGTCAATTCACGATGAGATTAATATAAAATTCTTATTATTGGCACATGACTTTGCAAAACGCTGTTTTGGGTTTGTGTGTCAATGAATTATGTATGTTTAAATGACATTTGAGCAATGTCATTAATGTATACGAATGTAACACAAACAGTAAGTAAAGTATTTTAACGACTTTTACTTCGATATTTGGCTCGAAGCATAAAGAACGTTAAGATTTCTCAAACACCATGTGAAATGTATTTCCTACTTGAATTATGATGAGCATATTTTTCCGTCATGGCTTATTTATTCAGCAAGCTTCATGGTATAAGGTAAACATCATTATGCTAAGTGGACTTCAAGTCGGAAGATACACAAAGTTTAAGCGACAAAGTGTTAAGTCCTTATACAACATAGATAATTGCGTAAATCTTTCCCAGTAGTTAAAGTTTAGCTAAAAGTTCAAGGCGTTTGTCTCTCACTATTACGTCAGGTTTAATTTTAATCCAGTCCCGCTGAATTGATTAGTTACTCCATTGTGTACCTGCTGAACCAAAACCCCATCGTTCGGTAAAAAAGTAATGAAAAACTAGGCTCGAGTAATTCACATCTGATTGTAAAAAGTTGCAACTGACATCTTACTTTAGGTAGCTTAGCAACAAGCATTTGACACATTTAAATTTGATATTTACTGCCGAGTGATTGCGGATATGATATTTGATTAGGCACTTGTTTCGCAATTTACAGTATACACTTGAGGGTTATATGAAAAACTTTGATAAAAAAAATTGTTGACTAATAAAAACATGGTGATTTTTACAACAGGTTCATTCATAATGTAACATAATACGTAACCATTTATTAATATAAATGCTAGTCGTAAATATGATAAAAATGTTGATATTGAGACATTCGTTACTGTTCCATCATAACAGGTAGGTAATGTGTAAAACAAACAATTTTGAACCGTGAAGTCAGCCCATAAGTGCCATAATGTTACAGTACGACATGGTATAGGTTGGAAATATAGCGATAAGGTAAAAATTGTCGTATCAGATAATAGGAGGTCAATTACTTGATGCTTCCTCGGTTGTTTACGAGGCGCGTCAGGAATAGGGTAACCATAATGGTATATCTAAAAATCCTGACAAATAGTCTGATTTCTACTTAAAAAAGTCATGACAATTTGCTAAAGCGCCCACACGCCTTATGGTGACCTTGTTGATTATTTAATTTTAAAAGTGTTGTGGTATTTCTTTTTCTAAATGTGTTAAATGTGATTATTTATTGCAAAGTTAGTTGACCGTTTTACTGAAAATGTAATGTAAAATAATAAAAATAATTAAAGTTTAATTTCTAAGGATTGCTTCACTTAATGTGAATAAACCAAAAAAGCTTGACATATTTCAAGTCCGGTCGGAATCCTGACAGGAACCCAAAAAGCCTGACATGTCAGAACAAATCCTGGCGTCTGGTGACCCTAGGTAGGCAGGAGTGATGCATTGCATTCCTGGATCGGGGAATCGACCGCTTATGACACTTTGCCATTGTACACGTAGGTACAATAAGCGAAATAAGGTCAC
The DNA here is from genome assembly GCA_943789525.1 of Agriphila geniculea. Classification (NCBI taxonomy): domain Eukaryota; kingdom Metazoa; phylum Arthropoda; class Insecta; order Lepidoptera; family Crambidae; genus Agriphila; species Agriphila geniculea. Next base: position 3,846,574 of record OX038876.1, read on the forward strand.
ATCATCTTTGACATGACGTAGGGCTGACGAAACAAAGTGATTGAAATTGATATTGAAAGCTGATTAAATTAATAAGACCCGTTTTATAGACAAGCGACAAAGTATTTATTTTTGTTGAGTGATATCTGAAATCTATATATATAAAAGAGTAAATCACTCACTGACTCATCACGAAATCTCAGAAACTACAAGTGCTAGGAGTCTCAAATTTTGCATGGGGGTTCCTTTTAAGGTGTAGGTGCTCACTAAGACGGGATTTTGCTAAATTCAACCCCTAAGGGGGTAAAACAGGGTGGCAAAGTTTGTATGGGAGAAAGCGATTCCTTGGCCCGATTGACTTGAAATTTGCCATAGACCTTCTTTCACAATATTAATTGAATACGTGTTTCGTATTTTCTTGAAATGTATCCCCTAACAGGGTTGAAAAGGGGTAGAAAGCTATTTTTAGGGTGGTTGATTTCGATATCGGAATCAAAACTTCTTAGTGCATTTGTACGATTAAGAAAAATAAATGTCAGTTGTCAGGTTGTCACCTCCTCTGAGAGTATAATTATTATGTTCGTTGGTTCACCACGGAGAAAGCAAAAAGTTGTCATCGCACGAGCTGACGTTTTATGTTGTATAAGATTTTATCCCTATTTTCACTACTTTACGAAATATTAGTCAAATAAAACGTGGCAAAATCTGGCAAATATCTGACATGGAATGTGGTATATAGAGAAGTGTTTCGATGGAGAGCCTGATAATAATGCACAACATTAGTTGCACCGAGTTGCACCCGGCATAAATCTTTGCCCGGCATGCGTTGCAATGTCACGTTTTTTTAGCCAGGAATCTTTTTAGTAGTAAGCAGACATCATAATCAGATGTGGATGAATGGTTTAGGAGTGCAAAGGAGACAAATAAACATACATCCATTTTTATTTATAAAGAAGATAACTATAAGCGAAGATATTAGAATTTTTAACTATAAGGTATTAAATGTAACAATATTATTATACTTATTTTTTTAAATTACTTACCGCTAAGAAATTTTATTAAGTACCTACCTACCTAATACAGAATCGTTAACAGGGCGTCGATTCTGTAACCAAACTCGAACCCCACTTCGAATCTCACTGCACGGGAATTTCAAATCATAAATAAGAAAATGATAATATTTTTTTTCTATCACAAAAGTTTTTAGATAGCTACGCAGGCTACCAAATTTTTTTGCAATCAGTAAAATAGCTCATTTAGTAAACAAATGTCTAATAACAAATTCACGCGAAGTAAAGTGAGATGCGAGTTTGGTTACAGAATCGACAGACTGCGCGGGTAAAACCGCGGGGTGCAGCTATTACCTATATAATCACAAAATTGTATAAATGTGAAAAAGTTTTGATGTTTGGATGTTGTTCATGATTTGTTACCTACTCAATCATATCATACTCAATCACGTCTGGACGGACTTAGAAGAAATTTGGCACAGATTTAGATTAAAGTCTGGAATACTTAACAAGGGCTTCTTTTCATCCCGATTATTGGTTTCCAAGGGAAGACTTACAACGATTAACGACTCCCACGCGGGCGGAGCCACGGGCAAAAGCTATACCTTCATAGTATAAAACAAAGTCGCTTCCCGCCGTCTGTACGCTTCTCTTAAACTATGCATAAAAACCGCATTAAAATCGATCCATAAGTTTGGGAGCTAGGTTGCCTCAGATAGACAGACACACACACGTCAATTATATTATATCACCCCTTGCGTATGTACGTCAATCAAATCAATCAAATCAAATAGTTTATTGAATATAAATAATGAAAATACAATTTGCATACCATAGAACAAACTTATTTAAATTATCAGCAAAATAATGTGGAACAGGGGGTAATCTGACAATTTTTACAATAATATCGGTCGCTCGCTGCCGCAAACTTGTACTACAACACGCCACGGGCACACTCACACAACGCTGTTGGTGGCCACTAACAGTGGCCAGCGCGGCGTACGCAGAAAAGTGAGCGCTAATTATTGCATCGTACTGGTCATAATAGTGTGCGGCAGTGATTGACAGGATACATGAACCACTAAAACTTGGAACTTAACACAGTTTGGTAAGTATGATGCTGATTATTACTTATTAACGAGTAGGTAGTATACAATGTACTGATACCTAAACTAGGCCGAGCCTGTATTATAAGTATCAGTTTCCTTCCTAATGACTTAATTGTTGTATTTCTTTTTTTAATTTGTTTTGTTAATTAGTTAGTACTTTTACATTTTTTTTTTTCATGTTTACGCCAGAAATGCATATAATATGTGTACTAAGAATCTTAATTAATAAATATTATTATTACTTATAATCACTAGATTAAATCGTATAATATTATTACTGTCCACTCTTTTTTTTTTTTTTTTTTGTACCTTTAGTTTAATAATTTAAAAATTAAATAATGTATATTATTTGTGTCTGTGTTTGTGTGTGTGTGTGTGTGTGTGTGTGTGTGTGTGTGTGTGTGTGTGTGTGTGTGTATGTGTGTGTGTGTGTGTGTGGGTGGGTGTGTGTTTTGTGGGTGTGTGTTTTGTGTGTGTGTGTTTTAGTGTATGGGAGAGAGTTTTTTTTTATGATTGAAATTAACACCTACATACAAATACTATTGGGCTATTTCTGTAAAATTACATAATAATTTTGAAGAGGTTTTCAACTTCATCATATGATAGTGGCTTGAGCCAGTTAATCAATTTGCGTTTACAGTGATTTTAATTAAGGGGGTGAATGTTAAGAATTGTATTTATTTTATTATACAAAAATGGGCCGACAGAACACTGGAACCTCTTAATAAAAACAGTTTTAGAGCAAATTACTGGGCACACACTTTTAATTCTGCGCGTTGCTGTCGGTGGCGGTTTATATGTAACTTTTTTGTGTTGATCGAGAATAGTCTGTAAAATGAAAAGTTTCCTTACACTAAGTACGTCGCATTGAGTGTATAAGTCATGTGTTGGAAATCTATAGGGTTTGAAGGTCATCACTTTTAGCAGAGCGCGTTGTGCTCTTTCCACCATAATCATGGTGGTTTTGTGTGCACCACCCCATGCCAGCAGACAGTATGACAGTATCGATTGCGCCAAGGCAAAATATACAGTTTTGATAACATTTGAGTCTGCCACATGCCGAAGATATTTAAATATGTATATTAGTTTTCTAGTTCTTTCGGAAATTAGCTCGATATGTGGTTTCCATGTGAGAGTTTCGTCAAGTTGCACGCCTAAATATTTTATAATTCTTAGTCTTTCTATTTCAATACACTGGCAGCAGTACTGAGCTGTAACATTTGAGCATGCGTGTGCTTTTATTTTAAAACTGTCGTCAGGTAAAGTGATTTTAGTTATACCGAATGTGATAAATTTTGTTTTTGATTCGTTTAAGGTTAGTATATTTGCCTGTAGCCATCGATTTGCAGTCCGGAGTCCTTCCTCCGCTTTAGCTCTAACCTCTTGCCACGTTTTGCCATAGAATATCATTGCTGTATCGTCAGCGAACGTGAATATTCTACAGTTATTCAGATTCAGATTGCAGAGGGAGTTTATGTAAATGAGGAATAGACTGGGACCGATCACACTCCCCTGTGGCACACCATAGGTTACCTGTTCGTCTCCAGAAGTTAGTTCACCAATTTTTACTCTTTGTATTCTGTGGGAGAGATAACTAGTGAATAGTTGTAGGACTTTGCCACGAATACCAATCTTTTCCATTTTATGCAGAAGGAGTTTAATGGAGACGGTGTCAAACGCCTTCGCTAAATCTAAAAATATGCCTAAACATTTATCTTTATTATCTAAGTGATGAGCAATATAATTTGACATTTCACTAACGGCATCGGCGGTTGACTTTCCTGATCTGAATCCATATTGGTGGTTAGAAAGTAGTTTTTCTTTTTCAAGGAAAGACAAAAGTCTCTTGTTCATTACCTTTTCAATTATTTTTGACAAAGCGGATAGAACTGATATTGGGCGGTAATTATGAACGCAATCCTTTCTACCTGTTTTGTGGATTGGGTGAATGATTGATATTTTGAAGACATCTGGAAAGACTCCTGTATCTAGACACAAATTGACTACATGCGTAATTGATGGTACGATGTATTTGATCGCGCGCTTTAGTAGAATGTTTGAAATTCCATCCCAACCCGTTGCACTCTCGTTTTTGAGGTTGCGAATAATAGCCGTTATTTCATCTTCAGTAGTTTCGAGAAAGGCAATGGAGTGAGATGGAGTAGGTACATAGGAGTAGTTAAATTGACTTTCTGTATTTACGTGATTGTTAAGAGGAATTTTGTTTGCTAAGTTTTTACCTACTTGTGAGAAAAAGTTGTTAACATTATTTACAGATTTTTGAGGGGTGTCAGCTATTCTCAGTAAATCGCTTGGTATTGATTTTTGTTTATTAACATGTACTATATTCTTAACAGTGCTCCAGAGCTTTTTTGGATTCTTGGCGTGTTTTTTAAGTTCAGTTTGCTCATGTATTTTTTTAAGCCGCTTTAACAGATCATTACAGTAGTTCTTATATCGTTTGTATGTAATTTGCAAAATATCATTTTTTGGATTGGATTTGCATTTTAGGTGCATACGGTCTCTATTTCGCATGCATCGGACGAGCCCGGGTGTTATCCAAGGTTTAAGGCATTGATATTTTTTAGGGACTAAAAGTTTAGTTGTATGGTTAATTAGGTAAGTAGAAAGTAAATTTACTAGTTGCTCGGCAGCCCAGTTAGCATTTCTTGAGTTTAGAATATGATCGAAGTTAGCGTTTTGTAAATCAGATAGTAATGAATCATAGTCAACTTTGTTTTTAGTTATAATTTCTTTAGATAACGGTTTACTATTTGTATTTAGGCATGTTAAAACTGCAGAATGATCCGTCAAAGGAGCTTTTAGGACGAGAGTGAGAGCAGGTATTTTTGTCTTAACCATTGAGTGGTCAAGGCAATTGTTATTTCTGGTAGGGTAGGTGTGGCTTCTCATAATGCCATGTGAGCAAAGTAAGTTTAAATATTCTGCCGAGTTGCTGTCATCATTATTGACTTTAACATCGATGTTTATATCTCCTATAATTAGGATGTTTTGGTAAGACTTATATTGAGTCAGTAGTTTGTCCATTGACTCGGTAAAATCTGAGATATATCTAGTCGATGGAGATCTATATACAGCAATGATAACAGTATTTGGGCGCATCTCTATACAAAGAACCGTAGCATCTTTTACAAACGGCTCTTCAATTATAAGATCCAAACCATTTTTAAAATAAATTACAAGACCGTCGTTTTGGTTTTTGTTGTTTTTTGAAAAATATATATTATAGTTCATTAAGCTAGGATATGTGATTGTTTTGGAATTCCATGTTTCTGTAAGAATATATAAGTCGCAGGCAACATCAATCCTTGCAAGTAAAACCTTAAACGCATTGATATTTCGATTGATGCTTCTTATATTTTGTGTTAGTATTTTCAGTGAGTTTGAAAATATGTTTTGGGTAATTAATGATTTACATAATTCTGGGTCACACAAGTAAGATTTACCAATGGTTATTTCATCAATTTCATCCGTTATTGTTCTATTATTATTGGCCATGGAATCGAATTTTGAACAACCAAGACAATTTCAGTGATCGTATGTAGCAAGTAAGGTAGCGCATATATATGTAAGTAATGTTTATAGTTTTGTATGGTGATAATAGTGTGTTTGTGTTTGTATATGTGAGTTGTAGTATAATAAGGTAGTAAGTTTTATTAAATATAGGTAATAGTAGTATAATGTTAATATAGTAGATTATTTCAAAGAGTAGACAATAGAGTGCAGTTAATAATCGGGTAAACCCTTTAGTGGTGATTTTAATAGTATTGTTATAACTGGACACAAAAGATAGTCATTGGGAATTTCTCAAGTGGGAGATATCAGTTTCCGTTTTAATTTCAATGTAAGGTGAATTGTCTGTCTTGCGAATAAAAACTTTACCATTGGACGTCCAACAGTATTTATATCCGGCTACCGAAGCTAAGTCTCGTGCAAGGAAAAATAATCTTCGACCTTTACCAGTAAGAGCTTCGGAGACAAACACAGGAGTCGGTGCGCCCTCTAGTCCAATGTTTGTGGTGTTAAATCTTTGGTTGGGGTATTTTTTGTTAAAATCTTTTGCCATCTTGACTAAATCTTGTTTTGTAGAAGTTCTTGTGAAGTCTGCTACAATAGTAGATTTACCAGATTTCCCTTTCACGTTGAACACTCCCTTAATGTCGTTGTCTTGCACTGCAACATTGAGTGCCTTACAGGTATCCATCACAATCTTTTTCAGGTCCGGTTTGGGCACTTTTTTGAAATCCAACGGTATGTTCCTGATTTCAATGGTAGTAGATTTTAAATTCCTTTCTATATCCTCTAATTTTGTCTCAAGTGTAGTAATATGCAGTAAATGTTGCTTGCGTTCTTTTTCCAAAAAGTCTATTCTTTTGTTAATGTTATCATATTGAGCTGAGATTAGTTCCATGGATTTCTCAATCTCTGAGTTAGTTTGCTGAATTTTTGAATTTTGTGACTTTATTTCCGCTACATCCGCAACAAGTTTATTCAAGATTAAGTTTTGATTATCTTTCATGTCCGACAACATTTCCCTAATTTCCTCTTTAAAACTACACATGTGCTCTTCACAAGATTCTCTACGTCTCTTGTTTCGCTGACTAACAAACGGTTGCGAACATCCCTCCCAAGTAACAAAAGTTTCTATAACCAAGGGGTTTTATCACCAAACAGTGATATAGTAGGCCTTAAATGGTAACCGTTGTGACTGCTTGTGCTAAAAAGGTTATCCACAGAGCGTTTTGGTTCTATAATATTAAAGAGCATTTAAGTTCCATGGTGCAGTTCTTAAAACACTTACAGGACATACAAAAGAATCTTTAAAGTTTTCCACTGTAATAGATATGAAAAAAGCGATTATAGTACTTTTTAGTACTATAGACGACTTTACTGTCACTTTTATGTATCTATTTTGCACTAATATTGCGTCAAAATAACTTTTACAGTACTAGTATTGTAGCAGTATCGAAAACACTATTACAGAATCAATCTGCACTATAAAAGTACCTTGCAAAACCATTATGTCACGGTTTAGCTTCTTAAATGCTCCCTCAGCATCGCTATGGGGCTAGTTCTGTAAAAGTCATGAAAACTCTTCTATGGTACTAAATAGTATCATAGCGACTTCTGGTGCAGTTGCTAAATAACTTAAAGTTTTTGTGTTACTGCTACCTGACTAAAGCGTGAGATAAAAGCACTAAAATGAATAATTAATGGACTATAATACCTTTTCGATGAAAATATGGCCGCTGTTTATGCCATGATAGCACATAAGTAGCACGGCTGGAGCCAATGTGTACTATAGCAGCCATAGTCGGGACGAGTCTTTATTTTATTAATTTAAATTTAATTTAATCACGAAAATTATGAGGGCGCATTGTCAAATTTGAAATCAGCATAGTGATTTTATCGATTCAATTATTTTCGCAAGAGCAAGTTACGGTGGAGTTACGGTCAATGGTCGATCAAAGGTGATGTTTTGTAGAATATCCTTTGTATTACAAATTGTAATAGCAAATGACATTTTGTTTTCTTGGGGAACACTCACGATGACATGAGCACAGCACAAACAAACTGGCGAACAATAGTGTGATAAAAAGATCAAAATAACACTAAAACAATGTTTTGGTTTTCAAGTATAGAGCTGATTTATTACCGTGAGAAGCTTTATGTAATGTTTATAGAATTAATCAGTGACAAAACTAGGGCCTATTTGGGGTTCTGTAAAGGTTTACAATACCATTATAGTGCTTATCATGAAACTAATTAGCACGTCTTAAAGCATTCTCAGGACTTTTATAGTACCAAATTTTGTTACTTGGGCTGCTCTTCCAACTTAGAGACATCCGTGTCAGAATGTGTTTGCTGCAAAATGTTAGTACGAGGAGTAGGTGGGCTTCTTGGTAGTCGTTGCATTTTGCTTAGGTTCTTAGTTTACTGAGTGGTTGTTTTACCTCGATCTTGTGTTACCGGTGAGTTGTGTGTGCGATATGTTGTTGTCTCGCTCGTGTGGCGATGCGTTGCAATCTGCAGCTCTTGACTTTTATGTGCACCTGGTACTTGTGGTAATTAATTTGTACTATTATTATAACAAAAATCACTTTTTTGACAAAATAAAAAGAAACACATTGGACACGTCTAAACGCTTTCGCGGTCCGGGAGGAGGGGACAGTCGTACGTGGTATAGGTATATCTCGTCCTCCTAGGTATATGAATCCTGTAGTATAATAATCTAATAACTTCACACTGACACCACATAAGCACAATTTTACATTTAGTAATTACATTGCACCCGTGCGAAGCCGGGGCGGGCCGCTAGTCTTTTATATGGTGGGTGGAAAAGAATTAAGTATCGATCGATAGTTTTTTTTGTTTACTTTCTATGACAGCGCCTGCTGAGAGATTTATTTGCATCTGAATATTTTAAGATTAAAAAATACCAATTAAATTAAGTAGGTACCATTTTAAACTAAATTAACATTATAAAGTTAATTACCTACCATATCGCTAAGAAATAAATTAAATATGAAACCGCAATAGACATTAAAACATATAGTAAGTAAGTACAATGCTGATAAGTTGCTGATAATATTAAAACAGTAGCAAAAAAATTTATAGGTACTTTGCCAGAATTTGTGTAAAAACTATGTTCAAAGTTTTATCTGTTATGGAGTATCGCACACGCCATGTTTTTTAGTTTGCAAAATCAAGGAAATGTTAACAATTAGCGACACTACGTGGTTTCGGAAAAGATTTTACCTATTTTTAATTTGTACAGAGGTGCCAGAATAAATACAGAGCCACTTGTATTGTCAAGGTTTTTTGCACGTTGTAGGGTTAGCGAACTCTTCTCGTTATTTACGTTTTAACGTGGTTGTATCAAAGTCATGTCTATTATTTATATATTTTGTAGCCTGTCGTTTAATTTAATGGAATTTTACTGTTTAAAGTGGCCACTTTTCGCAAAAAAACTCCATTAAACTAAACGTCTGGCCCGAAAATATCATTTAAGCGATAAAAAGTACCACAAAGCTTCTTTGGAGTCCCTGCACTATATAAAGATAATTCACATTTTCGGCTTTATTTAAGCATTTTGATTTTTCCAGTGGTGGTGATAGTGTGCAGAATAAGTCCTCTTAATACGACTGTAACATATAGAATTTCTTCAGAAATATCTGTAAAGCGATTTTGATTTTTCGTTTTGATAGCTAATCTACGTAAAATGTTATCAATTTTTTGTTTAAAATTATTTAGACAGAAATCAGGGACACAAATGTATAAAAAAAAAACTTTTTGGTAAATCGACAGCCCTACGATCTCGTTCAGAGTTTGATGACATACGGACATATTGACATTGCCCGTCAGTCACTCCGATATTTTTTGCTAAAATTTTAATTTAATTTTGGCTTGTTGCGTAAGCTGCGGACCTCATTAGTTATTTTAAAATAACTATAAATAAAATGTAAAAACACCGTAGGTAGGAAATTATTGATGACTTACTTAAGTCATGAATGAAATATAAAAAGAAGGAGAATAAAGAGAAATTATTAATTCCAAATTACTCCTTCAAGAAGGATTACAAATTGTAACAATATTTTTTTTTAAGTTTTCTCTGAGCTTTCTTTTATCAATCGACTTTAAAAAGGAGGAGGTTATTTATGTTTGAAACCAATTACTTAGTTATTAAAAACAATTTGATAAATTAGAAAAAACGAATTAGAAAAAATATCTTGTCACTTTCATACTAGAAAAAAGTCTATGAAGTGTATAAAGAAGAAATTAAGCTTATTGACCAAGCCGAGAAGAGAAACTTCTCTCTAGAAAAATTATGTGAGATTTTTTGACGATCCAGTTTTTCGAAATAAAAAAAAAATTCTCCGTATCAAAAATGTAAAAAAAAACACAAACGCGAGGACTACAGTATGAATTGATGCAAAGTGTTTTCGCTGCTGAAAACTATTGGATTACTGCTCACAGTCAATGTGAGTGAAAGAGAGAAAAGCTTTTTAAAAAAAGCAAGACCTCCTTCAAAAATCTTAAAAAGCAGCTCTATGAAAAGCAAGAAATAATGTTCAAATCGATTAATTAAAACACGTCTATTGAAGTCGGGTGGAGCTGGAAGTAATTTTTTTACTTATTGTATTGTTTATATTCTAAAAGCCCCAGCGAAAACAGATTGCGTCAACTATACAGACCTAAATTATACTATGTAGGGCTACTTGTACTATTAGTTATTCTCACAAAGCCAATAGTTTCTTAGAATTCCCTGAAATAGCTTTCACCAATAAGAATGAGAAATTTTATTTTGGTAAGTACCTACTTAAGTATCAGAGAAGCTTTTAATCGAGTCTAATATGATTTTATGTGTGTTTTTATTCATACACACCTTTTACTTTATGTTTGTTATAAATTTTACTGATAGAAACCAAATTACTTGTCAAAATACTTACAAATAGTCAAACATTTGCATAATTGCGTTAGGGCATGTATTGAACAGACCCCGTGTCCGATTTCAGTGTTAACTTACTACCTATCTAGATTTATTATATTGCAAAAGCGTTGTTTCTAAGCCCTAGGCTAGAGGACTAGTTTATAATATTGCGTGTTTTGATAAATTTTTGTACCTTGGTCTGTTATACGGTTACTAGCAAAATTAATGTTGTGTTTACTTTTCTCATTAGTTTAAAATAAAAGACGGAATACAACAATATTACCTATTTTATTGTTATTTAATATTTTTAGCTGCCTTGTTTTTACCCAAAAATGTTTTATAAAATTCAATATTAATGAGACTTTTTGATAATTTCCATGAATAAGCAAAAGTGAATAAGAAAAAAAAACGGAACAAAAAGTACCTAACAAAATTATTTTCCTTTCTTCATCAGAAACTTCAGAATAATTTTAATGAATAAGTTCGTTTGTTTGTCACAGATTGATTATTTGCTACAAATAGGGTAATGAAAATAATTTCAATTCTGATACACTGTTCAGAATGGAAGTGAATAAAGCTAAAGTTTTAATATTGAAAATGTGATCACCAGTGTATGTGCCCGATGATCAGCCAAAAGTGCGGCACGGCCGTAGATCGGTTAAAATTGGAGATATTTATATGGGAGAGATGCTAAAATGTGCAAAGAGCAGAGATCTATCGTATGGCGCTTAAATTTTGAATTTCGGTCGGGTAGTTTTTGAGAAATTTTGAGAAAATTGAAAAATGTTTCCTACTTACCGGACAGAAATTAGAGTAACATATTTTTTTTTCGAAGGGGTTAATCAAAATTTGGAAGAAAACGCATAGCCCTGTTTATCAAAACTCACAAGACTTGTACTTTTTAAAACCAAGCATTTTCCTTATGAAAATAATTATTTCACAAATCCGTTCATCAAAACTTGTTAAATACGATAAAACGCTACAAATGTTTTTGTTTATTTAACTCATATGTTTTCACTCTTATATTAGTCATTTTGTTAATCAAAAAAATTAAAACTTGTAAAAAAAACTCAATGGAAAATCTTGAGTATATCTGAGGGTGTTCGACAACTCTTCATTCCGGCTGACAATTTTTACAAGTGTCTTGTATAAATTATTTGGAAAAAGGCATAATTTACATGAACTTGTAATTTTTTTTTTAATTTCACTTGTAGCTTGTAAGTTTTGACAAACAGGACACTGAAGCATTCTCCTTCTTGAAACAAAAAAAAAAGGTATTATTAATAGTACTTTTTATTTTTGATGTTTTAATGGACTCTGATAGTTGCGTGGAGCGTGAAATCTGTATTTTTTTACAGCTTGGGGTTTGGCTCGCCATTGCCACCCCATTACTGTAAGTAGGGTACACGCTACACGGTGCATGGGTAGTGTCCGCTAGCGGCAACCGAGCGTGCGGGCGGCCGAGTGGACCGTGACGTGCGGGCAGCTCGTGGCTCGGCCACACAATATACGACGGGATTATTTGTAAAACACCAACAACCTCGCAGGAGTGGATTACTAACATCATAAACAAAACAGCAACGTTTGTTCTACGACTTTCTGAAAAATATGAAAAAACTACTTTTTATACAAATGTCCGAAACTCCGAATAGGGCCTGATCGAGTTTTGTATGAAAGGTATTTTTGTCTTTTTCGGAAAGTCGTAGAACAAATGAAAGTAATCTATATCTGCAAGGTTGTTGGTGTTTTAGAAATAACCCAATATATTCGTTTGTGTATTTTATTATCTGTATTTGTACGCCGTAGATCTTGCTTTTTTTTACATGAAAATTATTTGCTAAAATAAAAGATGAAAAGTGTTTTAGAGTTTACGATGCCTTCTAAATAAATGAAAAATAATTATTTTCTGACAAAAAACTTTTCTCATACTTTTCGAAACCATACTAACAGTGAGATGAGGTCTTTGAATTGAGTTTCGTTGCAATAAGTTATAGAAAAAAATATTATTTGATATATAAGAAAAATAGTAAAAATAATACACAGAAAGTTGTTTTCTCATTCTTTTTGAAACCATAATAAAACAGTGAGATGAGGTCTTTCAATTGAGTACTAAATTAAAACAGAAGTTTTGTTGCAATAATTTATGGAAAAAAAAAAATTTTTGATAGTAAAAAATGGTAAAAAAATAAAAAAAACAAAAAGAATTATTCCGATACCGGGAATCGAACCCGAGCCTCCTGGGTGAGAGCCAGGTATCCTAGCCACTAGACCATATCGGATGTCGTGAAGAGTGACGAAATAAGTGTATACGTTTATAACCAGCTCAAGTTACGTCATCAACAGCGCAACGCAAGGCATGTAATTTCAGATGTATTTGTGATTTTTGTTCGAGTAATAAAATAACATTTCTATAATGTAACAGTTGTGTGTCACTCCAGTTAAAATTAACCGGCAGTTAGTCGCTCTGGTCCCACTGACCCAAATGAGTCGTCAGCGATTTATTTAGAACGAACGGTTTAGAATTAACGATAGTCGTGTGCAAAAGATTTTGTTGATTTAGCAAATTATATGCTACTTATTTTTGTTTTATGCAAAAAAAGTTTAATTTATTAGAATAGAGAATATCCCTAAATCAGTGAATTAATTTCGATATGACTAAAATAATTTTTATTTGTCACTTTAGTAAGTAAGTTTCCGAATTTCGAAATGTCTAAAAAATAAATAAATTTAAAAAATATTAAAAACACGACTGCCCTGCCAAAAACAAACTAAAAAGTTAAATAACAAGTGTTTTTGCAGTCGGGGGACCAATTTTTAATCAAAGAGGCCCCCGACTGCAAAAACACTTGTTATTTAACTTTTTAGTTCGTTTTTGGCAGGGCAGTCGTGTTTTTAATATTTTTTTAAAGTTATTTATTTTTATTTCACACATTTTAATGACAAATTAAATAGTTTTGAATTGCGCTCATTAAGGCCTTTCATTTGATGTCCATATTGTAATAATTGAAGAAAAAAAAATTTTTTTTCAATTTGAAAATGGCGTCGTACAGTCGCCATAGTGACTTATTTAAAAAAAAAAAATAGCCAGTGTCCCTCGGAATGATGTAAGGATTCTAACGATACCCTATATATCCAAATCCGTTGAGCCATTTAGAAGTTACGGTGGAATAAAGAAACTCACATACCCACAAACATACATGAACCCTAAACACATTTACACTGCTTTTTGGGCAGTCGTGTAAAAAATGAAAATCGGTAACACAAGTTTCGAAGCAATGCTCTCTGTCAGACAAATCTAGCGTCATATAACTCGGCCATCATGATTTTCTTTTAATATTCGTTAAAACTAAATATTGTTTCTGAAGTTATAATTTATAATACAAGTAGTACAGCTACTCAAATCAGTAATCAGAGCAACATGAGCCGCAGCTTGACCTTATTACCTTCAATTCAGTAAATTGATACAGTATGCATACGCATCTATAGCTACTGCTAGGACATTCGTACTCGGAGATTCATTCGATACTCAAATTGCGATGACAGTGTTGAAAATAGGTATAGGAATGTAATTTTATAGTGTCAATAACCTTGAATGGACTCATGTTACCTATGTCAAATTAAATTAACATTGAGCTTCACAATTTTTAGGGTTCCGCACCCAAAGGGTTAAAACGGGACCCTATTACTAAGACTTCGCTGTCCGTCTGTCTGTCTGTCTGTCTCTGTCTCTCTGTCACCAGGCTGTATCTCGTGAACCCTGATAACTAGACAGCTGAAATTTTCACAGATGATGTATTTCTGTTGCCGCTAAAACAACAAATACTAAAAATAGCATAAAATATATATTAAAGGGGGCTCCCATACAACAAACGTGTTTTTTTTTTGCCGTTTTTTGCTTTATTTTAATAACGACAACAGGTAGACAGTTGAAATTTTCACAAATGATGTATTTTTGTTGCCGCTATAATAAAAAATACTAAAAACAGAATAAAATAATTATTTAAGGGCGGCTCCCATACAACAAACGTGATTTTTTGCCGTTTTCTGGTACGGAACCCTTACCAGACGGACGGAACCCTTACCCGGACTCGCACTTGGCCGGTTTTTTTTACTGATATGTGATTTTGTGGACTGAGCTGAGCCTCACCACTAATAAGTAAGTATATTTACCTAAATTATTATTATTTTACTTGTACCTACGCCACTTTGCGCGTGATATTAGGTTTACGAACAAAAATTCTTTGTTCGTAGAATAAATTAAATAGTATTAGGTAGTGATAGTGTATTAAAACCAGATATTGAAATAACGATACAAAAAAAATACATTAAAAATACCGTTAAAACATTTTATCGGTAAATTTACCGGTAAAAATATTGTACCGGTAAAATTACCGTTAAATATAGCGTTAAACTTTAGAACCGGTAAAATTATCGGTAAAAAATTAACGTCAATTATTGGAATAACGTTAATTTTAAAGTAACGGTAACAAAAAGTAAGAAATAAAGTTAAAATTAATGTTATTTTCTGAAATATCGTTAATTTCGTTAAAATTCACGTTATTTATTGACATAATGTTAATGTTAAAATTAACGGTAAAAAAAGTAAGAAATAACGTTACATTTAAAAATAATGTTATCATTCCCTGAAAACTATTTAACCTAACTGCCGCCCGCGTCTTCGTCCGCCTGTGTTCCCTCTTTAAAAAAAACTTTATTAAAGAAATATTTTTGCAATTCAAAATTGATTTACTACCATACCAAATCATTTAATTTTAATATTAGGCAAGATGCCCGATTTATTTTTACGAATCAGTACATCTTAATAATTTTTTTATGCATAGCATAGCAGTTAATAATTTTGTTTTTTTTTTAAGTGAAAACTTCTTTAGCGGCTTTGTACGTTTTTTTATAATGGGGAAAAAATGTTAAACTCGCGTCAGTAAGAATTACGTAACCCTGATCGAAAATTCGTAAGACGGATGTGACGGATGGAGAGTAGACAGCCGGCGGCAGAAGCATCCCCCTCTCTTTCTACGGGGCGCGGTGAAAATGGCGGCGCGTCATTTCAAGACGTAAACACTTGTGTCACCATAGCAACGCGCTAATTTTTTAATTCAATGTCAAAACTCTAGATTTTCTGTCAAGCTATGGATTTAATAAATAAGACTTTCGTACAATACTGTTCTGTATTAGTAAATTCAAATTCAGAGTAAATTCTTAAGACGGCAATTCGTGCAAAATTATTCCTTAACCATTCCAAAATATCAAAAATGCACAACGTTAAAATTCAAGTTTTCACTTCTGCCGGCACTCCCGGAGTGCAACCGATTTTTTATTAGGCAGACGATAATTAAATGCATATCTAATATCGGATACTTAATAAAGGTAATTTAATGTTGTCGATACCTAAATAAATTCATCTTATTAAAATCTTAATTTTATAATACTCAAATTACGAGTATTATCATTTATATGAGGAGAAAAGAATAACTATGCAATTAGTTTGATAAATATAATAGGTACCTAATTTTGGCAATATTTCGACGGGTCCCAAGAACAAAGTCGTATTACTAGAATTCTAGTGTAATGTAGTACCCCCCATATATCGTATGCATACATGTAGTACGTATAGTAAACATATAATCTTTTCTTATTTTATTACAATAAACCAGTGTATAGTCAGATTCCGTTGTTTCAATACATCTCCTCGGCTCCCGATAGTATACTAGTCAGAACTCAGCTTTTTTGCTGCGTGCAATTAAAATTGTCAGCTATTTAGTAAAAAAAATGATTTAGTAGGTATACATTTTATTATTTTATTATTATTTATTTATTATTAAAACACAGATTACAACAATGTTTTCTTACATTTAACAGTGCTATATAAACCTATTTAGGTTTTACCAAGCACTGGGATTCATCCTCTTATCAACAAATTAAGATCTAAGTATGAATTATAAACTATTTAAAAATCTTTGATTAGGCACTTTACTACTTTTGGTTTAATTTAACAATAGAACAGTGTTCATATTAAATTAATACGAGAACTTAGGTATATTGATTTGAACTAGTCGAACTAATCGTATAAAAAAGAACAAAATATCCATTAATAAATTGTGAAGGTAAAGTATGACGCTTTTTAGGGTTCCGTAGCCAAAATGGCAAAAAACGGAACCCTTATAGATTCGTCATGTCTGTCTGTCTGTCCGTCCGTATGTCACAGCCACTTTATTCCAAAAGTATTAGGACTACATAGTTGAAACTTGGTAGGCAGGTGTATTCTGTGAACCGCTTTACGATTTTTACACAAAAATAAAAAAATAAAAATATTAAGGGGGGCTCCCCATACATGGAACTGAAACTGAAAATATTTTTTTTCTTCAAACCAATACTTGTGGGGTGTCTATAGATAGGTCTTTAAAAATGACATTAAAGTTTCTTAGACTAATTTTTTTCAAAGTCAACCGTTTGAAAGATATATGCCGCCAAAGTGGTAAAATGTGTGTCCCCCCCCCTTTAACTTTTAAAGTAAGAGGGTGAAAAATCTAAAAAAAATATAAGTTATAGATCTTAATAAACACTTTCAACGAAAATTGGTTTGAACGAGATACAGTAATTAGTTTTTGAGATATAGCACATTTTCCAAAATCGCAAATATAACTTTGTCATTCATACAAACACTGTGAAAAACAAAGTTATTTTTTCAGACGAAAAATGATAGCGGTATTAAAATATGGTATGGTATAATATGTACCTACGGAACCCTACTGCGCGTGGCCCGACACGCACTTGGCCGGTTTTTTATTTCTACTACCTTCCATATTGCCCGATCACAACGATGTTTGCATTGCGGAAACGAGTGAGTAAACACGGGCGGATTCTCATACCGGTTGGTACCTAAGTAATTTTTATATTTTATAATATTGATTAATTTTATTACTTAATTTTATTAGTAGTATTAAATATCTATTATAGTTAAATTTAAATGTTAAATTATATATCTATTTTAATAGTGACTAATAATGTTTTTTTATTAGGTTTTTAATATTAGTTGTGTTAATTTCTTTGTTACATAATATTGATAATTCGTTGATTAATTTAGGTATAGCTAATGTGATAACAAATACATTAATTAATAAAATGTATTACTTATATTTCTAAAAGATTTTGTTCTTGGGACCCGTCGATTAATTGTTTTTTAAAAGTTATTGCTTTTTATATTTAGTACGAGTAGTAGCAAATTTAAAAAAAAATATAATAAAAGGACAAAATAATAAGCTGCATCGGCCGGGAATCGAACCCGGGCCGCCCGCGTGGCAGGCGAGCATTCTACCACTGAACCACCGATGCTTGTATATGAAACGGCCAAATTGTGTGTAAAATGCTTGTACTTTCTTCACGCGTGGGACATAGACTAAAAGAGATAATGAAAGTGATAAGATTACGTCATTCATGTTTACCTACTTTTTTTTATTGAATATTCAATTTAGATAGTGGATTGCACAGAATGGTCTTTTCTTTTATCCTTGGGGCGTCTTAATTTGATGGAATACGTAATTAAAAAAAAAAATATTCTGACAAAAGATAAGAATTTGGCTTTTCGCAAGCCAACTTTCTCACCTATTTATTATGATCTTACACAATAGTTTCATAGAAAAAAGGCTAATTAAAGCATAGTGGATAAGCAAACAAATATTTTCTACATTAAAAACTGAAGTAGAAGTGAATTTATGAGAGTTTCGCGTCCAAGTACCTAGTTGCATTAAAGTACGGCAAGAATCCTCTAGAAGTTAGGGTTGACACTAAAAGCATACCTTCATAAGTTTTTTTTTAATCTTATACAATAAAATAGTTTTTGGAGTTTTGCTTGGTGTACATATTGAAAGACATTTCTTATTATTTCTTTCCATAAACAATACTTATGTTTGTTTAAACAATAACTTAACTTTGGTTAAACAATAAAATGTTTCACCTCAAAAGTTAAAGACAATAAGGAAGTTTCAATTTATTTTGTGGTGCAAAAATTTTATTTTAGTAATTATATATTTATATAACCGTAAAACATACTTATTATTTTAATATTACAGAAAACGACGAAGGTATAGCAGTTCAAAGTTTTAATGTCTTGCGTTTTTCATACATTTTACGGAATTTGTGGCGTCACAAGTCTCCTTTCATATACCTATATGATTTTATATTTTTTTTGACATATTGAAAATCTATTTTCATATTGATAGTATAATTTAACGCTTTATGCTTTAAATATTTATGATTTTATTTCTCAAAATTTGGTTAAAAGGAAACTTCTGTATTGCGAAGTAGAAAAAAATACTGTTCTGTGTGTGAACCTATATCTATTTGAAAAAGAAATTAAATTGCAGTGTGATAACTTCTATTTTCTACTACCTACGTACCTAGGTACTATATGTACAACCTAAAAAAATAAATTTTACTTTACTTAATTAAAAGCTGTAGTATCTATGTAGAGAGATGACGTCATACCACACCCTTACTAATTTATTAATTCGAGTAAACTGTCTCTGGGTCAGTAGGGACATGTTAAATAATTGTAATAAATTGGTTGACATCAACGTATATCGCATTATAAGAGGAAATAAAAAAGAAAACAGGACAAATGCGATCTGTACCCTTAGCACGAACAGCTACCGAAAAAATAGAGTAATTTTGTATGGAAAATTTGTACAGCGCCACCTACTGCCGAAAAGCGTAATGAAACTTTCCATAAATAATTACTCTTTCGACTAGCTAGAGGTTTGTGCTATGGGAACTGTACTGTTTTACTTTTTTTATTTCCTAAGTACCTAAGTTTAATTTTAAACTTAAGTACAGGTACTTACGTTTAAAATTAAACTTAAGTACCTACACTTATAAAAATCGACTCAATTCGATTCAGGCATGATTTCAAACACCTTTAAAAACTGTTTGTTATTAAAAGATAATCAGTAATACAAATTGTTTTTTTTATAGTAACAATAACAAATTCTTTTTGTTCGCCAAAAAATATGTTTTGAAAATAAATCATTAATATATATATCAAAGTTCCACCACCGAGGCACAGGCCTGGTAGAATGAAATACCTCATCGCGCGGGTTCAATTCAAACCAGCCCAATGCAGAATGGTCATCATCATAAATCAAGTTAGTGACTATTTGTACTTATAAGTATCAATTTCGCTACCAAAAAGGTCTATGAAAACAAAAAAAAAAACCCTCTGTGCACTTAAGATAAAAACTTTATTAAGAAATACAATGCGCCAGCCCTACTTAAATTCTCCTTGACATTTTCCCAGGAAGGCTTCCGAGCGACCTAGTTCGCTGGTAAATATTGCCGCATTAGTTCCCTACTTTCCCAATTTGTATCCTTCTCCAGTCGTGATAAAATTTAAATTCCCTTGGCGGGTGCTGTTTTTCTTGGATGTTCTCTGAAGCTTAATATTTGATGGCGAAGTATCGAATCCATCTGCAGTAAGTTCTGTTTTGGAAGATGGATAACGGCGGATTTGATCGAAAGCGGGTTCCGGAAAGATATTTACAACGTTTTTGGTTCTTTTGGAGTAGGCGGACTTTTTATATATATATTCTTTATTGCACTTGTAACATGATTACACAGGTAAATATGAAAGTTGTTTACAAAGGTGGTATTAGTATGGTGAGTCAGTATGAAGTTTCAGAAGATGTATATAAGAAGGATAAATAGGTATTTCCAATTATTTTATTTACAGTTTTTTAAACTGACTTACCTCAAGTTTCTGATGTATTTTGTCGGAGGTTTTTCATAATCGGAGGGGTTCACATTATCTGGATTTAAGTAGTAAAATCAACTCTAAACCAGATAATATGGACCCCTCCGATAACGATAAACCTCCGATAAACCATCGATAAGTCAGAAACCGGGGGTTAATTAATTACGTTGGAAAGTACGTGACATGTTTTCACAATTTTCTTTACCCCATAGCATCTAATGCACTATACGAGACTGGAACAATCTTCTATTATGGTTTGTTAGTAGTTTGATATACGAGAAACAAATTCAGTAGAAATAGTCTTAACGAAGTGGAGCAATGAGATACCGCCGGAGGCTTCACCTGGATATAATATACCTACTTGTACGTGATTTGAATAGATCGTATGCTTTGGTAAATTATTTCTAATAATAGTAAAGCATACATGACATTTATTTCATTTCATATGTCATGTTTCTATTGCGATTAATTACAATAGCGGCGGACTGAAAATAGAAAAATTATTTCAGTGTAAACTATTTTGAACTATTTTTATGGGAATTCATGATTTCACATAATTATGTCATTGTGAAAAGTGAAAAATTCTTTATTCAAATAAGCTCACATATAATCAGCATTTTTAAATCGTCAATTCTTTTAACCTACCATCCATTATGTCGTCTTTTAGCTGACAAGAAAAATGGACGCAAAAAAACTTATCAGCTTTATGAAATGGAACGATATTTACAAAATGTATATCGCTTCTAGACATTACGTTATATCATTAAAAGATTTTCACATTTTTCTCAGTAAATTTTATTACATGAAACATACCTCCTACTTACATGTTTTATTGCATCGAAATCTTGACTTTAGCGGAAGGCTATTTATTGATCATAGCTACCTATAAACTTGGTCGTCGGTAGTATAATAATGCCTGAGTGCTAATTTTCCGTAGGTTGTAAAAACAAACAAGTCTTATTTAGCACTCTACTGTGAATTCAGTGATAACTGCAAGTTAGATGATACAAGGTATAATTTAGAACCTTTGGTAGTATACAAACTTATGAGAAATTTAACTTCTGTTGAAGTGGAAGATCTCTGGAATGGCGACCACGCACCGGATGACGCTCCGTGTGTAGACCCCCGACAAGGTGGACCGACGATCTGGTGAAGGTCGCGGGAAGCCATTGGATGCGGGCAGCGCCGGACCGATCGTCGTGGAGATCCTTGGGGGAGGCCTATACCCAGCAGTGGGTGTCGTACGGCTGATATGATGATGATGATCAAGAAGTAAAAGACTGTCGCTCACTAGTCATAACAAACACAAAAAATCTATCACTTTATATCATCTTTGCATCTCAGTATGACACAATCCTACTGATTTCCCACGATTATTTGCTTTCGTCATAATCTTTACAATGTAAGTAGGTAATCAGTGTCCTTATTTTTTTCCCCCTTTAAGAACAAAAAGCGTATGAGAAGCCTGTGCTTGATTCTAAATTCGATACACGTAGTTTGCGCCTAGCTAGGGTTATTTTATCAATCATAAAGGTTTTCTTCGAAAGAATAAGTAAAAAATAGCTAGTGTATATTGCCTTCCAGTTTTATCATTCCACATCGGGGAAATACTTGTTTTCCTCTAACAGACAAAATCAATAACTAACCTGATAATGAAGTATGGTGGAAAATCTTTACCTAGCCGGAATCTTTAGCTAATAAGGCACTGATTTTCGGCTGTTTATATGAGTCCCCCCATACCAAATTAAAAAATATGATGTACTTTTTTTGTTAATTTAGGATAAAAAAAATCGGGTTGCACTCTGGGAGTGCCGGCAGAAGAGAAAACTTTTTGATATTTTGGAATGGTTAGGGAATAATTTTTCACGAATTGCCGTCTTACGAATTTACTCTGCTATTTGAATGTACGAATACAGAACAGTATTGTACGAAAATCTTATCCATAGCTTGACAGAAAATCTAGAGCTTTGAGATTGAATAAAAAATTAGCGCGTTGCTATGGTGACACAAGTGTTCACATCTTGAAATGACGCGTCGCCATTTTCGCCGCGCCCCGTAGAAATAGAGGGGGATACTTCCGCCACCGGCTGTCTACTCTCCATTCGTCACATCCGTCTTACGAATTTTCGATCAGGGTCACGTGACCTTGACTGACTGACGCGAATTTAACATTTTTTCCCCATTACAAAAAAGCGTACAACGCCGCTAAAGAAGTTTTCACTTCAAAAAAGTACAGTACAATATTCATTCAAAAATTAGGGATCGAGGAAAATCACCAAAGGAACATTCAGCCCTGAAAAATATAAGGTTAGTGCATTCTATCTCGATCAATCACAAGGAAAGCATGAAGAAATTGTTTACAGCAAACTAGTTTAAATAAGGCATTCGGATGACTAGCTTGGTGTGGCTTGGTTTGCTTTGAAAGTTATTGTCATGATTTTCATCACAATAAAACCATGCGAAAATGACACTTATTGGTTTGATTATAAAGTGAACGAAGAGAGTTGCGTAACGTATTCTCTGTACTGTACAGTCGGCATCAGAAGTACAAACAACGTTTCGTCACGAAGTTGCAATTTCAACCCCATTGTTGACATATTAAAATAACAAACAGCCCATTACAGTTTTCTGCAGGATGCAAGTCTTTTCTATGTGAAGAATTTGCTTTAAATCTCCATGTTTTGCAGGCGGGTTGGAGATCACAATGCGAGACCATTTTCATTGAAAACCAGTGCTCCCTTTTTTCTGTCGACGGAGTTGTTTGACTTTCGTACCTGTACAC
This sequence comes from Agriphila geniculea, assembly GCA_943789525.1. Taxonomy (NCBI): domain Eukaryota; kingdom Metazoa; phylum Arthropoda; class Insecta; order Lepidoptera; family Crambidae; genus Agriphila; species Agriphila geniculea. The sequence goes on from OX038876.1 coordinate 3,869,669, forward strand.
AGAATAAGAATACATATAGTTCCTGTAAGTTATTAATGGCCAAATACGCATCCTATTGAAAATCTTTGACTGAGGTCTCCTTAATTTTTAGTAAGCTGTAATTTTCTGTCAAATCTTCCAACATATTAGAAAACAAGATGACCTTAAGATTCGTTTAATCGCTTTTCACGACACTTTGAAGTGTAGGGTTGGTCTTATTCTTATCTATCAAACTTTTGTTAAAACCATTTGTTTGAGTAGGTAGAATACTATTTACGCAGTCCCCGTGTGGTCCCCGTGCCTGGCGAGCAACGGGGCTATAAACTTCCCATAATGAGTCCTCAGGGCTACCCTGGACGAGCGGGATCCAAAGCGGACACTTAACTCGCGTTGTGTTTAGGGGCAGACTGCTTTGAGAATGAAACTAATAACGGGTGCGACGTTGTATATATCCAATTGTTCATCCACTTCTGAGGCTAACCGTACAATCTCTACTGAGCGTGCAAGAAGCGCTACAATGCGCTTGCGCAGCATTCTCGCTGCATTCCGCCGCAGTATGTGGGATTACGATGCGATGCGATTTTTTGCTTGGAGTTTCTATTTTATGAAACGTTGCCTTTTAATGAGCAATAAAACCACATTGAGTACACTGTGATTTATAAACGGTATTCATTCGTTTCAAGATTATGACATTATTGATTTGTCAAAATTTTTGATACCCACTAATCCGCGTTGAACCTGCGTAGTTGGCAGCGAACTAAAATCTATGGAAGTGTAATTGCAAACAAATATTGCTTAAAGTGGGCACCACGGGGCCAAAAAAGTACAACCCGCTCAGCTTTAGTCGGGCCAGGTGACTGACGTTAGTATTCTTTTCAATAATTACAGTTTGTACTGTAGAGAAAAGATAGAAAGAGAGAGTTTATTAGAAATAACTGTCCTTTATAGTTAAATGGTGTAAAATATGCAAAGAAGGCATATTATGGTCGCTAATAAGCAACCAGTGTTCAGACGCTTTGTGCTGCATAATTAAATGCCAGCATTTTTAGCTTTTTCCACTTAGTTGTACTTTTCGTGTGGTGCTATTTTTTGAGCGGAATGCTTATTCCATAGATTTTAGTTCGCTGGTAGTTGGTTTTGCACTAGCCGGCAGTTCTATGTTATCTTATTGGTGTTTTAATAGTAAAGAAGGCCTACATCAAGTACCTCAGCATCGGATACATGTAACGGGTTACCTTTCTATTAATGATTTCATCCGTCTGTCTGTATGCCATTTCATTCCTGTCATTTGATTCTCTCTCATTTAATTCCAGCTAAAACAAAATAATCTACGCAAGGTATATTTTAACGTCCACAATCTTGAAAAGAATGCAGACAGCTAGAATTGCAAAACCCTTTTTTGTAAATCTTAAAAACAAAAGACACAAGCTTCATAATGATGGTTTTAAATCATGAAACAAAAGACTGTAGTTGTTGTTACAGCGTGCGAGATTGCGTACATCGCCCTTGTAGTTTGAACTTGGCGTTATTACGGTGCGCGCGCGCCGGAAGGCACGAGGGCTATTACGAAAATGTCAGGTGTTGCCCCTCTTTCTGGGGAGTAAAGCTTGTCACACATGTCATCAGTTTTAGACAACAGCTAAAGTTTAGGCAGGGTACTTAAAAAATCTTGAGAGAGTATAATAAAATGTATAGATAGGTAAATAAAAATATGCAATATTGGCAGATAATTTTCTTCGAATCGTGAGCACTAAAACGTTAAAATCTGATTCATATAATACCCTATTTCTTCAAGATTTCGTTAATGCATACAAAAATGTAGATAGGCATCTACGATAAGAGATATACTTTTTTTTAAACTGTCTAAAAGTTAGCACGTATATCCAAGCCGTGACTTTCTTCAGGCAACTGCGAATTATGGGGGTTATTTACATCGATGTTGTACGCTCGAATCGGCTGGTTCGTTTCCCATAGAAAATTGATGATAACTACGCACCGAGTCTGTGGAATCCATACTAAGTCGCCTTGGGCTGTAACAGAATTTTATTCAGAGAGCGTAGAAAACGTAGCTATGTTTTTCATCGTACGATACGTGTAGATATCATACAGTATGAAAATATTTCTTTATTTGATATAGTGACTTAAAAACTGTGGAATAGTTTAATGGTGATAAGTGTAACAAAACAGTTTTTCAATTTACCTTAAAGTTGGTTCAAAAATATTTTTTGAAAATAAATCAGAATTAAATAAACATTTATTGACAGTCACACAAATTAGGTACAGGAAATGAAATGAAAAACACAACAATGGCTTAAAATAAAATTGAAGAAAAAAAGGAACAAAAGGATTTATGAAAATACAATTAGAAACAGATACAAAAATAAAATAAAAACAAGTCGAATATACTAAAACATAAAAAACGAACATAAATACACATTTTAGTGCGAGGCAATAATTACACTTATATTATTCTTTGTTCACCCGGATTAATATTGGAGTTTTTACTTGAATTTTTAACATTATTTTAAGACTTGTTCGAAGATTCATAAACTATTCATATTAATAAAAAATACATAGCATATAGAAAAAACCTTAACAAAATTATAAAACACTTTCCTTTCAAAGAGAACGCCGAAAAATAACTGACAGCAGAATGAATCATTTGTATCGTATGTTCATCTGAGTGAAATTCTTCCTAAGTAATTTAAGTAATGTGAAATTCTTCCTAAGTAATCCCACTTTGTGATATTACTAGGTGAACATAATGGAATAATTCCATACTCTTGCTATACCCAAAACTTAAAAATAATGCATCAAAATTCATGTCTTCAATTTCCTTTTGAAATAACCACACAAATTTTCTCTTCACAGGTAAGCAGACTTGTCCTCGCTTCAAGGGGTCCGTACAAAGGCGATATTTGCCCTGCAAGAGGGATCTCTGATTCCTCACCGACTCGAGAGCCTCTCAAATCGTATACGGTATGCTCTATTCAAATACTCTGTGATTATTGTATTGCACATACCAAATATACAGGATGTATATTCATTTCTGAGATTAACGCGCTTAAACTCTTTTAAGACTTTAAACTTTTAGATTTTATGCATTCACAATGCTATTTTTATATTAAGATTATTAATTTGATTGGAAAAATATTGTAAATTATAATATACCCGTCTGAGCTGCTACGGGTGAGTCGATTTTTTCTAATATTTTTTCAATTATATTAATAACTCTTTTAAGACATTACTAGATTTTATTAAAAGTTAGTTATTTCAGTACACAGGATGTGTTTTTTGTCTTCCTTTGCTCAATTTCGAAGTTGGTCGAAATAAGTATAGAAATAAAGCATAAATAGGAAAGTATAACATAAACACGTAAGTGACAGTTTATTTTTATTACTAAAACTCTAATAAGTAGTTGGTATTACCTAAGTATGTTATTTGTGGACCTACAGGTACCTACATACAAGGTCATTTTGTATCCACCATCCAAATTTTGACGATGTGTTCAGTCCATGAAACTGAACAACTTTCTATATGTAAAATAAAAATCGACTTTCCATACAAATCAAAGAGATCACGTGATCAATTTAGTATGGGATGACCAAAATTTTTTGGCGAAATTTGACACATGTTTCTTAGAGAAAGTTGTTTAGTTTCATGGACTGGACACATCCTTAAAATTTGGATGGTAAGTTCAAAATGACCCGATATATTATTATTATTTAGGGACCGATAATCGAAAGACTGAATTTCATGATTCACCAGTAATCGAAATACTGAATTTCATGACTCGAGTTCGAAATGGATGCAAAAATAAAGTTTGATTTGAAATATTAAACCGGGATTCAATTTCTTTATCATAAATTTGAATAATAATAATCCTATCTACACTGTACGAGGTTACCTTTCCAGAAATATTGCAATGCAAAATTCGACCCTATTTACTTTGTTACAGTAACGTATTTACCTACTCCGGGGAAATTTAAAAGCCTACCTCGAAAATGGGAAACGGAGTCAAATCAAAATCTATGTACATTGCGGTACTGGTAATACAAGTTTGCGTAGACCCAGTAGCGGAAACAGCAATGGTGCCTGATGTATAATATTTCCCTCAACATTATTACCAAAGTGGGCTTATTCGTCAAATTGGAAAGGTAAATCCGATTTCGCCGCGTCAGGTGAGTCGAGAATTTATTCCGACTCTTTGCGAATTTGGATCGGAACTTGCGAAGTGGGTCACACAGGAATACTCGAGGGACAAAGAGCTAAAGCGATACGGAACTAGGACACGGTCTCGGCAGTCAACTGTTTTAAGTCAATAAGCGAAATGTAAGATCTATTAGACTAATCTATTCTGTGCCAGTGGTTCTCAATTAATTTTTTCTACTTAATGTCACTCGAAGAAAGACTTAAAACTCGCATATTATCTCGTAATAGGCTATTTGACTAATTTTGAAAAACCATTTAAAATTATTCCTTATTACGTAATAAGCGCACTACATTGATATTTCAGGAAAAATCAATGTATTTCATTAAACAAAACAATGTTATAGTTTAAAATTTTAAAACCGCGCCAAAAACGCAATGGCGCTGGACACATGACTTGTTGACGTCACTAGCCTGTAAACATTGTAATATCCTTAGCTATTTGACAGCCATCAATCTCGGATCCTTAGTCTATGGTCGTGTCAAACGCCTGAAGCCATATTTAGTTACAGGCAAGTGACGTCATCAGTAATCTTAGAGCGTTTTCGGCACAGAAAAAAAATCAAAAATTATTGCATTTTTCTAGGTGAAATTAATCAATTAATAGACTTAATTTAGTCTATATAATAGTTGAATATGTTTTTTTACGCCATTATCTGTTAGGATGCCCACAATTTGTAGTATATTTTCAATGTTGTCAAATACCCTATTCCTGCAATAAGGGGTATTGCAGGAATGATACATGAAAAATTAAAGCAGAGGTACCAAGTTAAACTAATTAGTTCTACTTACTATTTCATAAAATCCCCCATTTTTCTCAGAATTCACTAATTAATTTTAATTACTTATAGTGTGAAAATTCTCGCATGCTTAATTTAATATAAAGGAGTTTTAATATTTTTCGCATAACGACTACGACTAATTAACAAGTGCTTCCCATAGCGTGCACTCTTACTATCAAAATTACAAATGAAAATTCGACATAACGTGTGCGCAATAAGAATCAAAATCCAACGTATTCGGAAACGAAAGTCATTATGTGTAACATACACATAGCGAGTCTGCAATATTTAGCAGCGCAAGTTACCTAATCAATGCTCTAAAATCGATAATACTTGCATTCATTCAGTTCAGATTAAGTAGCTACCGTGCAAAGCGGTTGACATCTAAAATTTATTAATATAAAGCTGCCGGGAGATAGCAGCTGCATACTGCAACCGGGAGCCAGCCAGTCGCCGTGGTTCGCTCGTTCGAAACACGCGTGTGTGCCGAGCTTTACTTAAAATATATCCGGATGGATTCCGCCCGCCAAATCGAGTGACGACGATAGTGACGTGTGAATCCGCATTTCGGAATCGATTGTTTGTAAACATTCGTTTCGATTCCAAATTCGGTGTAAGCCCGCGCTATTTGTTTTGTTTTGTGTGAATATACGTTTGGTGTTGTGAACTGTGCTGTGCGGAGTTAGTGAATACGTGGTGTATAGTGATGTGAATGAATATTGATTCTGTCAACATGTTTGGAGTTTTCATAAGAAGGTGGAAACCCAAAAGGTTGGTCAGCGCAAACTATTTTTTACTGAATTATGTATTGCAGTTTATAGGGAACAATGAGGATAACATAGAATAAGTTAGTAAAATGTTACATCTGAACGACTATTTAACGATGTTTGCTGAGAAATGGACACCTAAAACAATATTAAGTATTATTTTTTGTATTATTATGTCCCAAATTCTGCCTCTGATAATTGTAGCTAGGTGGTATAAATCACAAAATGTAAAATTAACAATTTTATTTAATTCATTAAGTAAAAGTTTATGGAATTCATTTTTTTATAAAACTAATTGTATTAGTCCATTATCTTTATCCATCTAAATCGCATTAAGTATTTCTGTATAAGATGTTCAAACGTAATGTTTACATAAACAGAACAGTGTATCTTGGTACGGATCCAAATAAACCGTATTGAGACGCGAAACGCGCGCTATGAAAATAGTAGCACTGGCCTACGTGTGTATACAACGTTGTTGCACTGCCCTAATTCAATAATAACAAAGCATGATCAATTATTCCTGGAAGAAATAATATTGTTAGTATTGGGAGTAATTATTGACTTCCGTCGTATTTGTTACTATGTTTGTACTCTTTAAGGCTTCGCAGAATAAACACTAAACTAAGCTAAAAAAACTCAGTAAAGTTATCTACAACGTGTTACAAAATAACCTTTAATGCCGAATATAGTAGATAGGGACCAACAAACTGAAAAACTTATACTATGGGACCAAATCTGAAATCGTGAACAAAAATTAGCTGTTTCATACATTTTGATATTTTGGTCCCTATCTTATCTACTATATTTGGCATTAAAGGTTATTTTGTAACACGCATAATTCAGAAAACACAGTTTGCTATTGATTGCAAAAATACAATACATTATTTCGGATTTCTATTTTCAAGGCGATTTTTCCCAAATGCTTTCCCAACACTATCTTGTTAGGATTTTTAAAATGTCCGACGTGATCTTAAGAAATGTTTAAATAATTATCGTTCGTAACTTAAGTTATTTCGCGGCAATCCTTGTGGATATAAAAGGACCGGAATATTTCTTAGGCATTCCATTTTTTTTTTCAGTTTTTAACGTCAGTTATGAATAGTCGTATTCACTGGTTAGAACTGTTAGAAGTTATTATTTAATTTAGTAGTAAGTAAAATGTACAAATGTACTTTTTTCCAAATTTACTGCGAAAAACAAGCAATTTTGCCATAAAAAAAATAAAAAAACCACAAAGATTTAGAATAAATAACTATTATACGTACTAGCTATAATGGATGATATAATAATAGATGGTTCGTACTTTTGGTTTGTACTTTTTGGGAAAACTTTGAAAGAATTTTTTTTACGTAGAAAGCAATTTTCAAACAAAAACTGAACTCAAACTCTAATACCTAAACATATTTCAAATCGATAATAAAACTAATAGCCAAGAAATGACAAATATATTAAGTTGTACAGCACAAGTATTATAATAGTATGCTTTTAATTAAAGTATTTTACAAAGGCTTTTCAAAGGTCAAAATATTTTGATATCTAGGCACCTTGTAACATGCAAATTCAGTGTCCAAACTACAAACTAGTGAATATTAAGATTAAGCAAGAAACGGCTAGCTAGCTAGCCGACTAGCTCGTGTTACGCTAGCTAACAACAAATTAGCACACAAATAATTCTGTTTTAACGTTTATTGCATATTGGAAACTGTAATTTTATGGTAATATTTCTTTGTTAAGTTCTTAGCGTAGTGAAATAAATCTAAACTGCTATTTAGGCTTAGTGGTTGTGGAGATTTAAATTTTAATTATAAAGAAATAATTCGATTATTTTAGCAATGCACAACTGAAGTGGCTAACTTCAGGAGTACTTGCGATACAAAACGACGAATTTTCTCCTTGCCATTCATTCTGCAGTGAAGTTGCAGCGGATCCCTGTCTATTGTCAATTTAATCACATTGTAAGTGTTTCATGTTATTTTTTTTACTGAAGACAAGTAAACTTAATTAGGCACCTTCTGGTAGTGATATTTTATACGTAACAATTAATGATATTGGAAATGAGAAATGAATGAAAATCTTCCGAACGACGATTGAAGAGGGCGTTACCGTTTAGAATAGAATAGAAAATCTTTTATTAACAACACACAAAGTAAAACATTATACAAAGAGACGAGTAAAAAACCGGCCAAGTGCGTCTCGGGCCACGCGCAGTAGGGTTCCGTAGGTACATTATACCATACCATATTTTAATACCGCTATCATTTTTCGTCTGAAAAAATAACTTTGTTTTTCACAGTGTTTGTATGAATGACAAAGTTATATTTGCGGTTTTTGAAAATGTACTATATCTCGAAAACTAATTACTGTATCTCGTTCAAAACAATTTTCGTTGAAAGTGTTTATTAAGATCTATAGTTGATATTTTTTTTAGATTTTTCACCCTCTTACTTTAAAAGTTAAAGGGGGACACACATTTTACCACTTTGGCGGCATACATCTTTCAAACGGTTGACTTTAAAAAAAAATAGTCTTAGGAACCTCAATGTCATTTTTAAAGACCTATCTATAAACACCCCACAAGTATTAGTTTAATGAAAAAAAAAATTTTCAGTTTCAGTTCCATGTATGGGGAGCCCCCCCTTAATCTTTTATTTTTTTTTTGCCATTTTGGCTACGGAACCCTAAAAAGGAAAAAAAAAGAAATAGAAGTATGTATAGTATGTATAATACACAATAAACACTGATATACAAACAAAACGTGTGTGCTAATGGGCCCTGTCTCAGCAAAATTAACTTCTGGGTCATTCTTTGATGGTTAAAATGACCCAGAAGCACTGGTATTCTGACAGGGCTTAAAGAGTGATTGGATACAATACAAAATTAGATAACAATAAAAGCAATAGACACATTAAGAGATTACAACAACTACCTATTTATAACATACAACATTGACATTAAATTTCCAAAAAAATCAAGAAACTTAAATAAAATCGTTAGGAGCATGATTCCTATGCCCCAGAACAAGAGTTTGAGCATTTGATGTTTTTTTTTTGTGGTAATGGAGTCGATTCCCAAATGGGTTAATGTAAACAAACGATGAATAATTTTCTTTCTTTATTGCTTGTTGGAGCATCAAAGCAATAAATGTAAATAAATCTAAAGGTGATTACATAAATGTCGATTTCATCATTGTTATTGTAGTTAATGACTCGATTTCACCAAAAGAACTGTGATGATTGTTTTGTAAAGTCATTTGATTGATTTATTAATTGCTTTTGGTCATGAATGCGCTGGTGATATTTGGCACGTGTCGAACATAAATAGGTGACACAGCAAATATGGCGAATTTTGTAGAAATAATGCCCAATATTAAAACTTTAACTATTAAATATCTGACCGAACGAGCGCGAAGCGTCTTCTTTTCAGCTTCGCATAATTGAAATCTTGTCTTGATTGAGTTTTTCGAAATTATTCAAAATGGCGGAGATTGGGGGAAAATCTTATTACAGCTATTTCGAAAAATGATTAAAAATGTTACTAACGCGAGGTCTATAACAGCTCTACAGAGCCTCTAGTTTAAACAGTTGAAAATCGATAAAAGTTGAAACTCACATTGGTTTTCTGGTTTTATTTAAAAAAAAAACTCATTGAAATCAACAAAAGCCTTGAATTTGCCGCTGCGGTATTTTTGCTTGACAGGTTTATGACAATTTTCATTCCTGGTTTAAGTCTTGAAATGTATGACATTTTGCTTAGTGACTCTGCAATAGGTAATACCTATTGCCACTGAGCATATAATCACAAAGTTTTAATAGTGTCTGGCAAAAACTTGATGAATCGAAGATTGACATTGAAATTAAATTTAGAACGCAACACGACACGGAATTCAAAAAATTAACCAGTTATTTTCTGCAACCAAAAAGTCCACAACAAAATGAACCATAGAGATCGGATTCACTTTCAAAATGCTCTCTAAAATTGTCACTCACTGACATTCTTTGCAAAGTGGAAAGTAAAATCTAGAACGCGTTTCGTTTTCAGAAATTTTAAACGATTTGCATGAGAAGGTAAAAAAAAAACTTTAGCATTATCTTTAGTGAGTAACAGATAACAATGAGTTGTGAAAAACCATTGAACTGCGTGTGGTCTCGGTAACGGTGCAACCACGACTCAATTCATAAGTAGCGCGCTAATAAAAAACGTTATATTGTTAGCTACTTTATAGCCCTGTCATTATATCTATTCAAGAATGGAATTTAAACTACAATGAAGTAATAATATTAATACTAAACGCCAGCCAGAGCAAAAGTGACGCGCATTTTATTGAAAATTGTAATTAAAAAACTTAAACATAATTTCAATATGTGGCATTTTTTAAGACCCATTGTTTAGAAGGTATCATACATTTCTTTTCGGAGTCATTTCTAGAAATAGACCTCCGTAGCCGTTTCTGACAATTTGCTATCTAGTTCTACGAATGACTACGAGGTAATGTAATGATACCTTAAAAATATTTGACTTTGGGTATTAAAAATTCCAAGTTATCAAAATCCTTTTCTAATGACAACTTATAAAATAAAAACCTCTTAGGGCGCCACTTTCGGTATAAGATGCACGTTAAAAACGCTTGCTTATTCACTTATTTGTACACACTTAAGTTGTATTTGGCAAATACCACAAACATAGTGCCTTTTGATATCATAGTTCATAGTGAATAATTGCCGTTAGTTGTCGGAACACGCTAAAATATATTGTGTAAAAGCTAAAATCCTGGGAAACCACGTTATGTGCTTATAATAGCGAGCCACGTGGTAATGTTTAACCTTAAGGGCCTAATTGTATTTATGAGTGTAACACTTCTACTCTCAAAAATATTAATCCTTACATATCTTATACTTATTATCACACATAATTTATGTGATGTGATCAAAGTAAAGTCTTGAGAATGCCTTGCGTTAAATCTCTATCACAGATCTCTCCGCACCAAAAAGTGTCCAACTTTTTTCGGCTTCAGAATTTAATTGAAATATAACCTACTCTCCATTCATAATAACATTCTAAAATGGTAGTTCATTTTTTTCCCACATATCAATACAAAGAACACGTAAAATGTAGGTCAAGTGTCAAAGACCATGAATGGCACGCCGTTCCCTTATTATCAGGTTACTATATCGCAATAAAAAACAACAACCTATGTTCAAATAATCGATTTTGCCAGCCCGGTGACTCATACCACTGTGCAACCATCGCACACAGATCTTAGTTAAGGTATAGAGTCTTAATATCTGCAAGTCTTACTGAAGTGGTCGTCGGGAAAGCTTCAAACTTTGCAGGTTAATTACGCGTTGAGAATAACAGTTAACTGGCAACAGTTATTTGTTCATTTCGCGATGCAAACGGTAGTTAGCCGGTTGCGATTCTATAGCAAGTACTTTGTCACTGTGCTAAAATACTCGCGACCTAATTTTTACTTTTCGAGAGTGTGCTTTTTGCTCCCCGCCTTTTTAGGGTTCCGTACCGTAGCCTAAATGGCAAAAAAAGGAACCCTTATAGATTCGCCATGTCTGTCTGTCTGTCTGTCTGTCCGTATGTCACAGCCACTTTATTCCGAAAGTATTAAGACTACACAGTTGAAACTTGGTAGGTAGATGTATTCTGTTAACCGCTTAATTAATTTAATACAAAAATAAAAAATAAAAGATTAAGGAGGGGCTCTCCATACATGGAACTGAAACTGAAAAAATGTTTTTTCTTCAAATCAACACGTGTTGGGTGTCTATAGATAGGTCTTTAAAAACTTTTTCTCAAAGTCAACCGTTTAAAAGATATACACCGCCAAAGTGGTAAAATGTGTGTCCCCCCCTTTGACTTTTGAATTATGATAGTGAATAATCTAAAAAAAAATATATGCTGTAGATCTTAATAAATACTTTCAACGAAAATTGCTTTGAACGAGATATAGTAATTAGTTTTTGAGATAGCACATTTTCCAAAACCGCAAATATAACTTTGACATTCATACCAACACTGTGAAAAACAAAGTTATTTTTGCAGACGAAAAATGATAGGTGGTATTAAATATGGTATGGTATAAGGTAATTACGGAACCCTACGGCGCGTGGCCCGACATGCACTTGGCCGGTTTTTTATTTAATTTTGTTTTTTGCATTTTTTAGGCTAAATTGTTTTTTGTCGGACAGTTTCAATTTTCACGGTGTATATTGAATACTGGTATTCTCCGGGTATGGTCACGTATGCGTCGCAATTTGCATTTTTAAACAAGGTGCAAAGCAAATTTAGTTTTTTATTTTTAGAAGACCGTTTCTAAAATTTCTGGCCTATATTCGAAACAATGTGGCAATGGGCAGGACACATAGCGAGAAGAACTGATGGCCGTTGGGGCGGAAAGGTTCTGGAATGGCGACCGCGCACCGGACGACGCTCCGTGGGTAGGCCCCCGACAAGGTGGACCGACGATCTGGTGAAGGTCGCGGGAAGCCACTGGATGCGGACAGCGCAGGACCGATCGTCGTGGAGATCCTTAGGGGAGGCCTATACCCAGCAGTGGGTGTCGTGCGGCTGATATGATGATGATGATGATTCGAAACAAATAATAAGGTTGTGACAATTGTGACAGAATCTAGGACTGCTATATTATTGGTTTTTAACTTTGGTTTTTAAATATGTACAATTTGAGCTACCTTTTAACGCGAGGTCTACAGCTCACGGAATCACTAGTTATTTGTCTCTTTTTATAACCAGTAATAATTTTATTAGTTTCTTCAAACTTTGATTTTTGTTGATCCAACTTAACAAAAACATAATATCAAAACATTCAAATATTTATTTTTCTCACTGCAACTTGAACACTAGAGTTTCGAGAAAGATGATGAAAAATTGTTTATGTTTGAAAAAAAATAGTTGTAAACGAAAATCAGCAAAATTATTCAAATAAGCGCTAGAAACGATATTGTCACCATTCTTATATTTTATTTGACAGCAAACGGGAAAGGACGTAATATAAACAAAAGACCATCAAATATTACAGCATCGTTACAAAACGTACTCATACGGAAAGGTATTTTCATGGTAATAATTACTTATGAAGCGTGTATCCCGTAAAACATGTAGTAATAAAGATTATAATAAAGTGGCGTAACAGCGGCCATTTTGGAAAAGCGCCAAGCCGATGTTAGAATCCAATGTTTTCACCGACCAGTTTAAAAAGACCTGCAAAATCATTCTCGGTGTGTTTGCTTGCAAACGTTTTGTTGAAAGCGCGGGAAGTGTGGGAGTTCCATTTGAAATTGCTAAGTAATTGTTCCAAATTCAAATAGCATGATGTTCTTTGGAGATAAACGTTAATTTAGTGTTGCAAGTATATTTATCGGAAATCCTACATGGATATAAAAACGTTTTCTCCCGCGTATAGCTGTTATGTCATGTATCCCGTAGGGAAATCGGGGCTTTAGGAGTGGTCGTAAATAGTGGTTTTCGATTTGTTGGACGCATTATGGGACACCGTTTTATTTCCGCTTCAAAAATGAAAGAATTTTCTTGTAATGTTGTACCGTTTATTTATACACGTTTTGTGTGAGATGATTCACATTCAGATGCGTCCCATAATGATTATGCACATTATGGGACGCATTAAGGATTTATGGCTTTATTCACACTTCAAAAATGAAAGAATTTTCTTGTAATGATGTACCGTTTATTTATACACGTTTTGTGTAAGATGATGGAGAATTTTCGCGTTGCATTGATTAAACGTGTAAGTAACTAATGATAGGTATTTTCACACCTATTTTCCCGACGTTTCGACCGAGTTGCATCGACGCAACCCTATTTGTTCTTATTAAAAATTATTTTGCGTTTTTTCAACATCATTTACAAAAAATCGCTGCAATTTCTTTCAAGCTATCAAAATGCTAAAATATATTTTGCACATTCAGAATGACCAGAATATCGTCCTAAATACCAAACACTACTTTCAAAACGATCTCGGTTGAGTAAATTCTGTGAGATCGTGACTTCTTCGGACACTCTCTTGAACGAATGATTTTCCGATAACATTGTCGATTCTCGATTCCTTTTCAAGGTGTCGGCTCGTTGGCCTATTGCCATAGGATTTAAACATCTTTATAGGTAATCTGGTGACTGGAGATCGTCCAAATGATATATTAGATCATCTGGAAATAATTTAGTTGACACAATCAGAAAGAGAAAGAGTGAACCGAGCTTGTTAATAAATCTTACTAGCGCGTTGTATTGTGATAAGTTCGCATAGCTTTTTTTTTTCTTTTCGTCTGTTTGTTTTAAAGATTTTATCTTACTGGGAGAAAGTATTCTGTCTCATTTGGGTTATCTTTATTGTATTATACTTTATTTATAGTATGTACACTTATGTATAAGTAATTACGTAATCCACTGTCTATTTGTTTAACAATTTCTATGTATTTTGATATAGAGTTACACAACATGTTAATGAATGAATGAACCCAAAATGTAAAAACCGTTTCGGACCATGAAACTGAACAACTTTTACTATTGGACCAACTCTGAAATCGCGAAATAAAACAGCTGTTTCATAAAAAAAATAATTACGAAAATATAAAAATGTGTACAACAGCAGATTTTTTCGCGATTTCAGAGTTGGTTCCATAGTAAAAGTTGTTTAGTTTGATAGTCCGAAGAAACGCATTTTCCCAATTTGGGTTTATTCATTAACACGTTGTATAAGATGCTATGCGAAACATTATAACATATCAAAGCCTATAAGAAAAAAACGTTTGTAATTATACCTGCTTATCGGTGTAGTAATGCGACCAAAATAATAAGGTTTTCTGCACCGCCCACTACAAAGCACTAAAGTTGCGTCAACTAAATGGAGGCATAACATTTTAGCAACCACATTCGATTTCTATCAGATATGACTCAACGACATTAAAGACATGAATCAAATGTTTTGATAATGGTACTTTATGTTAATGAATAAGGGCGTGTCAAAGTAATGAGCGGTTTTCAAAAGGCAGTTTAAAAAAACCGGCCAAGTGCGTGTCGGGCCACGCGCCATAGGGTTCCGTAGTTACCTTATACCATACCATATTTAATACCACCTATAATTTTTCGTCTGTAAAAATAACATTGTTTTTTACAGTGTTGGTATGAATGACAAAGTTATATTTGCGGTTTTGGAAAATGTGCTATATCTCAAAAACTAATTACTATATCTCGTTCAAACCAATTTTGGTTGAAAGTGTTTATTAAGATCTACAGCATATATTTTTTTTTAGATTTTTCACTCTCTTATTTCAAAAGTTAAAGGGGGGGGGGGGACACACATTTTACCACTTTGGCGGTGAATATCTTTCAAACGGTTGACTTTGAGAAAAAGTTGTCTTAGGAACCTCAATGTCATTTTTAAAGACCTATCTATAAACACCCAACACGTGTTGGTTTGAAGAAAAAATTTTTTTTCAGTTTCAGTTCCATGTATGGGGAGCCCCCCCTTAATCTTTTATTTTTCTTATTTTTGTATTAAATTCGTTAAGCGGTTAACAGAATACATCTACCTACCAAGTTTCAATTGTGTAGTCTTAATACTTTCAGAATAAAGTGGCTGTGACATACGGACAGACAGACAGACAGACATGACGAATCTATAAGGGTTCCGTTTTTTGCCATTTAGGCTACGGAACCCTAAAAAGTAGTAGTTAGGTGCATAAAAAACATCAAGATGTCGTTGAATAACTAAGTAGGTAGGTTTATAAGAAAAAGGCAAAGGATGAACCGTAATTACTTTTTTAACAAACGTATGATGATGTTTTTTGCGTTGTGCGTTGGTTGTCCGTTTACGTCTTCCGAAAAACTTTTCTCTGATCCGTAATAGGAATACATTTTTTTTTAAATCTACCTAGTTGAATGTCGCCATCTATCGACATAAAATTATACTAAAATTGTCAGCTGTCAGAAAATCGCTCATTGTCAATTACATTACATACTGACTGACTATTTAATATTGCAATATTTGCAAAATGGACTCCTTGGAGTCTGGGAATGGTCTTTTTACCAATTTATCAGAGCTTTGATATAATCTAATAAATAGTCTTCTAGCAGTAAAGTAAGTGATATTGTGCTAAACGATGAACCCATATAAATGACTGACTTTTTTGTGTTCTGGGTAAGCCTCCTCTATTTTGTTGCATTAATTCCCAACCTGTGCCATTTTATCAACTTCTGTGATACCTTCTTTTGTTTTTTTTCTCCTGAAACATTGTTATTTGTAGAGTTTCTATTAAAATTATGTGACCATACTGCGATAGTGGAACTAATGTCCAAATGTCCTTACTTCATTTATCTAAAACTAAATTATGATTGCTCCACGTGTTGCATAAGCTGTCTGTACAACATTAAAACCCGGTAACTGACCTAGTGCAAATTCTCGTTTAACGGCCACACTCCATCATGGCTAAACGCGATGCCTGTAATTTGATGTTGTTTATCAAAATTTATTGCCCGTTTTGAGAGCTAATATTGAAGATTGTTTCAATGCGAATTTTGCTAGTGAAATATTGTTGCTGAATATTATCTGTTGTGTAAACTTCAGTGATATTAATGTTAGTAACTATTTATTTACCAATTCCTTTTAAAATTAATATTAGAGCTTGAATTGTTTGAATAATTATTACATCAGTTTTATCTAAGCAAATTTTAGGTTACTACACTATGTACTATAAATTAAGTGATTGATTGTTACTACGACTCGTTCATCCCTAAGTGATAAAACTACGACGTCCTATAGATATATTCTTACCCCCTTACTAATAAAGATTGTATAGCAGCTGCATAGTTACACAGTGTTTTGTCACTTTCTTTTTAATGTCAAATGCAAATAGTTTGACAGAGAGTAACCATTGTGTAACTATACATCTGCTATTCAATCTTTATTAGTAAGGGGGTAAATATATATCTAATACATAACTGAAAAAAAAAACAAAAACTATGGTTGGAACCAGACGCAGAACATTGGACAACTTATCTTAAAATTCAACCATAGAGTACTGCAATATATTTTCCAATCACCATTACTTGCCTAGCTTGTAAGGTACAACATTGACTATAACAAAATTCAGTTACATTTTGTTTTTCATGTGAAACAGCAAACTGCTTGCTCTTGTTATCAGCTACAATGTTGGACAAATCCAGGTCGCGAGATACTGCCTATCCTACGCTGAACACACGGGGTTAGGGCTGTCAAATTGCTGGTGAAGCCAAATATTTTAAATTATTTTTTTACGATTAAACCTAATCTGCTTTTAAGCCAACAAAGATATTGAGATCGTGCGAATTACGCAAAATTTAGTTTGGCATAAATTGTTATAGACGTTTGTCTATAATAAATAAATAAATAATTGTCTTTTATGACAATGACAAAGAAAGAAGTTTGGTTTGATAGGAATATTGTGAGTCAAAAATATTTTTTAAAAATGACTAAGCTTAATACAGTCATCATACACCCGAGCAATAATCTTCATTATCACTTCTTATGGCTTTTTACCCATGATCTGCGTTTTGAACAAAATTTTATTACTGATATTATAATTTACTAGCGGCCGCCCGCGGTTTCACCCGCGTGGTTCCCGTTCCCGTGGGAAAATCGGGATAAAAAGTATTCTATGTTTTAATCTAGGCTATCTTCTATCTGTGTGCCAAATTTCAACCAAATCCGTTCAATAGTTTTTGCGTGATTGAGGAACAAACAACCAAACCCACAAACTTTCACATTGATAATATTAGTAGGATAGTCAGTGGCAACCCTAACAGGATATTTACAATAAACGCTCACTTATCTCCCCGTCATGTTTCTGTTTAATAATATCTAACGCGTCAATTTGTCTGTTTCTCTATTACATTGATATCACCAATGACTGACTGCTCGTATTTATAAGTCATGGTAAATGAAGCAATTTATGAATTCGATTCAGTACAAAGTTTGATTTCCGCGGTTGCAAAAGTTAGGGTTCAACCAAAGACTTCTAATGTCTATGAGTTCAACTTGACTCGATATAAGCATATTAAAAAACCGGCCAAGTGCATGACGGGTCACGCGCCGTAGGGTTCCGTAGTCACCTTATACCATACCATATTTAATACCACCTATCATTTTTCGTCTGCAAAAATAACTTTGTTTTTCACAGTGTTGGTATGAATGACAAAGTTATATTTGCGGTTTTGGAAAATGTACTATATCTCAAAAACTAATCACTATATCTCGTTCAAACCAATTTTGGTTGAAAGTGTTTATTAAGATCTACAGCATATATTTTTTTTAGATTTTTCACTCTCTTATTTCAAAAGTTAAAGGGGGGGGGGGGGGACACACATTTTACCACTTTGGCGGTATATATCTTTCAAACGGTTGACTTTGAGAAAAAGTTGTCTTAGAAACCTCAATGTCATTTTTAAAGACCTATCT
Organism: Agriphila geniculea; assembly: GCA_943789525.1. NCBI lineage: Eukaryota > Metazoa > Arthropoda > Insecta > Lepidoptera > Crambidae > Agriphila > Agriphila geniculea. The sequence goes on from OX038876.1 coordinate 3,887,884, forward strand.
ATAGACACCCAACACGTGTTGGTTTGAAGAAAAAAAATGTTTTCTGTTTCAGTTCCATGTATGGGGAGCCCCCCCTTAATCTTTTATTTTTCTTATTTTTGTATTAAATTCGTTAAGCGGTTAACAGAATACATCTACCTACCAAGTTTCAACTGTGTAGTCTTAATATTTTCGGAATAAAATGGCTGTGACATACGGACAGACAGACAGACAGACAGACAGACAGACAGACAGACAGACATGACGAATCTATAAGGGTTCCGTTTTTTGCCATTTAGACTACGGAACCCTAAAAACCGGCCAAGTGCGAGTCTGACTCGCGCACGAAGGGTTCCGTACCAAAAAACGGCAAAAAAATGACGTTTGTTGTATGGGAGCCCCCTTAAATATTTATTTTATTCTGTTTTATTTGCTGTTATAGCGGCAACAGAAATACATCATCTGTAAAAATTTCAACTGTCTATCTATCACGGTTTGTGAGATACAGCCTGGTGACAGACAGACAGACAGACAGCGGAGTCTTAGTAATAGGGTATCGTTTTTACCCTTTGGGTACCGAACCTTAAAAAGTATGTCAAATCGTTTGTTATTATGTCAATAGATGCTGGTTATTTGTCCGTTTTGTAAGTAAAAAAGTGGATCTTCTAGAGTAGATATTATAACGGCATTAATTTTATAAATTTCTCACTTTTATATCTTTGGCGCTATTGTCTTCGATATTTTCAGGTTTATTTTATATACTAAGGGTTTCAATTCAATTTCAGCCCGCCTACTCAAATGGCCAACATTCTATTCGTTTGAACGCAACGCTTACTATTAAACATTTAAAATAAGCAGTAAACTATAGAATTACGTGCCGTAAGCTTGACAATTTCATGCAATACATCGAAGTCTGTGATTTACATAAGTTTGTGACATGTGATTTAATCATCTATTGCTCATATTTAATATTTTATTTTAATTTACAATGCCTAAATCTTAGAATAATAACACCTAGAAGCCGTGTCCTCGTATGCAAAGTGAGGCAACTAATACCAAGCCAGAATGTCTTAGTTTTCAAATTTATATCCTTCATACGTTAACTAATCGTAACTGAATTCCAATAATATAGTAACTAGTCTTATAAATGTGGGAAAATTTAATCTGTTTTGTACTTAATCAGTATGATTAGGTAATAATGTAGATTAACAATCTGAAAACTAAGCTATTTTGGCTGTTTTAGTTGCCTCACTTTTGACAGTGCGCTTTGTAGAGAACTATCGTTCTAGGTGTTATTATTCTAAGGCCTAAAGAAAGCTTTATCCGCACCCTGATTATCTAAAAAGAAACTATTTAGCGACCGGTTTCATTCCACATACATTGCTACTTTTCTTTGGTATGTTTTTTTTAATCCAAAAAGAAGTAGCAATGGATCACTATCATCTATAAACTGCAACCGGTCGCTAGGTGGTTTCTAATTAGATAATCAGCCCGCCGTTTAATAGCGTATAATACCACCATATTTACAAAGTTTGTCATTCATTTGTCTGTCACATTTTTAGAATGTCTTTTATTATATTTGGTTAATATTTAAACTGACTGATATCTGTTAACTGAGGATTGAAAAATCAGCCCTAAGATATTAACACTTTTTTTCTAAAGTCTGTTATTGGCCATTGCATTCCACCTTGAACTTTGCATGCGAACTGCCAACACAATGCGAAACTGTCAGGGACTGTCACTCTATTGCTAAAAATCTCTTCTTCTATTTTGATACTTTTAGGGTTCCGTACCCAAAGGGTAAAAACGGGACCCTTTTACGAAGCCTCCGCTGTCCGTCTGTCTGTCTGTCTGTCACCAGGCTGTATCTCATGAACCGTGATAGCTAGACAGCTGAAATTTTCACAGATGACGTATTTCTGTTGCCGCTAAAAAAACAAATACTAAAAACAGAATAAAATAAATATTTAAGGGGGGCTCCCATACAACAAACGTGTTTTTTTGCCGTTTTTTGCTCGATATTAATAACGACAACAGGTAGGCAGTTGAAATTTTCACAAATGATGTATTTTTGATGCCGCTATAACAATAAATACTAAAAACAGAATAAACTAAATATTTAAGGGGGGCTCCCATACAACAACGTGATTTTTTTGACGTTTTTTGGTACGGAACCCTTCGTGCGCGAGTCCGACTCGCACTTGGCCGGTTTTTTTAATAACCGACAGTATCTTACTCATAGCGACCTTGGCATTGCATCGCAAGTCGGAGCAATTGAACTCGACGAGCCAACTGTCAGCTACCTGCCAAACTGCCAAGCAATGACGTTGGTCCAAGAATCTTATATTCATGTCGTTGGTCAAAGAAGTGTGACGTATTTTACAATACAACATAACTACTTACATGAAACACGCCGCCGCCGATGACAAGTATCAGATCAGAAAGTATTTTCGCTGTTCAAAATTTTAGGTAACAGCTACTTACATCTATCTATTTACGTTTCAGTAGCACATAAATCACATGCCATTTCATCGATTATTTTTATCAGGAATTTAGTTTTTTTTACTAATTAGTAAGTCTTTAAAAAATATTCGTGTTGCACTCCGGGAGTGCCGGTAGAAATGAAAACTTGAATATTAACGTTGTGCATTTTTGGTATTTTGGAATGGTTAGGGAATAATTTTGCACGAATTGCTTTAATTATCAGTATAAAAGTACTATCATTTATGAGGTAGAATACAATATTTATTTATTGCGCTATCGTACACAAACATAAAACAATTTATATTAAATTAAAAAGTTTATCTCTCAGAAAAATCAACCCGCCGAACGCCAAAATGACGCGCCGCCATTTTCGCCGCGCCGTAGAAAGAGAGGGTTCCGCCGCCGGCTGTTTACGCTACTTCCGTCTTACGAATTTTCGATCAGGGTCACGTGACCCTGACTGACGCGAGTTTAACATTTTTTCCCCATTACAAAAAAGTGTACAATGCCGCTAAAGAAGTTTTCACTTCAAAAATGAGTAACATACATATCTAAAAACAATAGATTTTTGTAATAGTAACTAAAGTACCTAAACAGGGTAATATACCTGTGAAATCATAAACATTGCATTTTATAATCATCTCAGAACAGCATTATGTAAACAATATGCTATTCTGTCACTCTAAAGTAATTTAAATAGTTTACTCCTTACTAATGAAACCCTCAAAACAGATGTCACATCTAAACCACGTTTGAAGCATAAAATGGAGATCGGCCATTTTATTATTTGAGGTTTATTATAAGCCTTAAATCACTGTCGTAAAAGTGAAATCTTTTGAGTAAACTGTAAATAACACCAACGTTATAACAAGAATTAAAAAACTGTAAAACTGAGAAGCTAGTTAGCTATTTGGAAAGCCTATGGGTTGCTTACATTGTCGCATGGGAATAAATATCGTTCTTAATTAAAAAATGCTCTACACTCTCTCTTTACAGAGACAAGATAAGATGGAAAGTTACACAGTGTATTCTAAAATTAGATAAACAATGCTTCTATCTTGGAAAACAAAATGACCTTATTTCTGACATTGGGTGCATTCCAGCAAACTGATAACTAAGTCATCGATCACCACAATGGATTGTAATTTAATTTAACAATTAATTAAATAGTTTCCATATTCTAATGGTGATCGACGACATGTGGTTAGTCACCGTTCCTAGAATTGTTACTGATTCCCCCAATGACTTCTATTAGAATCCCCTTGTTGAAGTGAAAACTTCTTTAGCGGCGTTGTACACTTTTTTGTAATGGGGAAAAAATGATAAACTCGCGTCAGTCAGGGTCACGTGACCCTGATCAAAAATTCGTAAGACGGATGTAGCGTAGACAGCCGGCGGCGGAAGTATCCCGCTCTCTTTCTACGGGGTGCGGCGAAAATGGCGGCGTGTCATTTCAAGACATAAACACTTGTGTCACCATAGTAAAGCTCTAATTTTTTAACTCAATGTCAAAACTCTAGATTTTCTGTCAAGCTATGGATAAGACCTTCGTACAATACTGTTCTGTATTCGTAAATTCAAATGCAGAGTAAATTCGTAAGACGGCAATTCGTGCAAAATTATTCCCTAACCATTGCAAAATATCACAAATGCACATCATTAATATTCAAGTTTTCACTTCTGCCGGCACTCCCGGAGTGCAACCCGAATTTTTTGAATTTTCCATTGTGTTTTTACGGTGGAATATAAAATTAATCTTACCACACCACAGTCCACATAATAAAAGGCTTCCTTGAGATATTTACCGGTATATGTCAGACTGTGGATTAAACGTGAGCTATTTTCGAGTTCCAAGGTGCCACTAGGTACTGTCAGCAAAGCTATGAGCTGAACACCTTAAGATTCATTTCTAGATTGAGTAGTCTGTATTGTCTTGCATTTACCCAAAAGTCACAAAAGCATCTTTTGTATAAAAACAATGGAGGCAGGTAAAGACGAACTTTTAGTTCCATCCTTGCAAGCGATTTATTTTCAAACTGTTAAGGTCATAACTTTGCTGACTGTACCTATTAGAAGAATTTTCCATTAAATCTTTCGCTTCAATTCTGAGATACCCAATACGTCACATGTCATACACCAACGCAGCCCGACATAAAATACGCAGGCATTTCACTGATTTACTACCGCCAAACTTCACAGAGACTGTTCGTCCGACTCTTGCGCAATTTGATATACAGACTGCGTTCTTTAAATAGAAAGAGAGGTGAAGATGTTCAGTAGTTTTTGTAAACATCGTAAATAAGTGAGAGAAATGCATGCGCTTCTGTTTTGATGAAAACAGATCTTTTCTACCACACTGAAATTGAATTGATTCAATTTCATTTCACCTGACGTTAATCTCTCTTTCAATTTAGACGTTTTGAGACGGACGGCTGTGCAGCATGTCAGCAGGCTGAAATCGTACCGCGCCCTGACGTTTTTGTTTTTTCATACGAAAGAAGTCATGCATTAGCAGTGATATGAGAGACGATAAGGTGAAAGTGGAACTGAATAAGTGAATGAATGAACATTAGGTATTTAAAATCTTTAAAACCAGCTGGCAAATTGAGTTCCTGACTTCTAACTGAAACAATGGAGAGTTCGTAGCGGTGACAGACGAGTTTGAATAAGCGCTATAAATGAGAAGTAGGTTCCTTATTTAGGCTCTGATGGCCACGAGCCATGAACCAAGAGTTTCTGTTTTTCGTACCAATGTCCAAACTGCTAGACCACTCGCAGTCAAAAAAGTTGACGAACGAGTAAAGGAGAACCGGCACATTCCGTGGACAAAATGTGCTTAACTTGTATACGATTGAAATTGGTAAAAAATATAGCCAATAATATTTTAAACATGAATCAAGTTCTATCTTATTTTTGGCACATGTAGAAAAATAGTTATTCAATGATGAATATTTTTGATATGAAAACACTACGGAAACTACTCGTCTTAAACGTTCCGTTATTCACATTAAATCTTCAAAGAGCAGAAATGTCACAATTAAATCTAAAAACATGGCTGCATTAACCATCATAAACCACAATTTCTTTATCTTTTCTTGAAATTAAGAAAACGAAATGCTAATTTGATTTCGATTTGGATTGGAATTGATATATTGATTTGGTTGACAGACACATAGAATCACAGATTAAAAAAATAAAAAGGTGTACAAATTTAGCATAAAATGACGGGTCTCCTTTACATTTATACCAAATAATTTGTCAACTAATATTTACGGTTGTGTTTAGATTGGACTTATCATTTACTCCGTAATTATCTTCTGGCAGTTCGTTCAGGTTAGCTTAATTTATAAAATTCAATAGATCATTAATCAAAATAATCATTAATTAACAAGGAACTGTATCAGTAATGCGTATAACAACATCAAAACATGCAATATATCAATGGCGCATGGTTGGCGCATTATCTGCTTTGATGTCACCAGTAGTGGCGTGACATTTCATCGGAAAATTTATCTCTCATTGATTCAAATAAACAATCATTTGAATGTGAATGTGTTTGTTTAAGTGCCTGCACACGACCAACTTTTCAAAGGACCAACCAGAGATTTTCTCTAGGTAATACATTTGTAGCATAAATTTTTTCTTAGAAATTTGAGTTGGTTTAGTGAAATTCGTATGTTCTATTGTATGAGTCGATGTTCGGAGCAACAAAAAGACAATCGGGACTGACATAACAAGCGTTAAATGTCCCTAAATAAATAAAGATAAAAAAGACAATTGGCAAGCACACTACTTTAGTGCTAAACCTTTGCTAAACCCACCTATTTTGTACCACGACCGACTCCAGCAGCTATATTCAGTTCCTCAGTGGTTGATAATTTTGGTTATAGACCATTTAGAATTAAAATGTGTCCAATCCTAACGTAATTTTCCATCCATTTTTAAGCTTTCGCGTTGCATTTCCACGGCTGATGCAACTCGGTCGAAACGTCGGGAAAAGGTATGTGTTTAAAAACACGTTAGTTTTAATTTACACACGTTTAATACCTATTATTTTAATCTAAGGTAACGTAACTATCCGATTTGTAACAAAATTACCTTTCCCGATTTTGAAAAACTAAATAAATAAAATACCTACCAAAAAGGTCAAAATGAAAATTTTGCCCTTTAGTTTGAGTACATTATTTTATTCAAACATCCTTACTAATATTATAAATGCGAAAGTCCGTTTGTTTGTTTGTTTGTTTGTTACGCGTTCACGTCTCAACTACTAAACCGATCGTCATGAAATTTTGCATACACGTTGGCAGGGGTACAAAGAAGGACATAGGGTACCATTCATCCCGAAAAAAAGTATTGTTCCCGAGGGATAGCAAAAAAACTTTCCACGCAGACGAAGTCGCGGGCGGCCGCTAGTAGGTAATAAAATCATGAAGCAGTTGTTCGATAAGTAAACGAATGAATGTAATTTAAAAACGTTTTTAATTGAATTAATGTAATGATCCAAGGTTTTTAAATCATGGGTCAAGAGTATTGATAATGTAATCGATTTGCACAATAATAGAGATAACACTTTATCAATATTGGCTAAATTGATTGAGTTATCTGAGTTTTGTTTAAATTGATATTCGGGGTCATAAGGCCCAAAATATTACTCTAAACATGGCAGGACAGGAGTTTTTTTTTTATATTTCAACCTGTTTGATTGACAAGTCTTTTAAATTTTCAATCCTGTTCCCATTCAATGGCCGAACGATCGCTTCAATCTTCGTTTATTCCGGTACATTTTTTATCGATATTTTTCCCAGTTACTTTTTTGATACTGCGGTTAAAAAAAATTGTGAAAGAGGACGAAAAAAAAAACACATCAAGTTTCGCAATGATGGGACTGAGAGAAGTTGATAACATACTAAATGGTGTAACATTGTCGAATATTATGTTGTTATTCTGTTTAAAAAAAAACCGGCCAAGTGCGTGTCGGGCCACGCGCCGTAGGGTTCCGTAGTTACCTTATACTATACTATATTTAATACCACCTATCATTTTTCGTCTGCAAAAATAACTTTGTTTTTTACAGTGTTGGTATGAATGACAAAGTTATATTTGCGGTTTTGGAAAATGTGCTATATCTCGAAAACTAATTACTATATCTCGTTCAAAGCAATTTTGGTTAAAAGTGTTTATTAAGATCTACAGCTTATATATTTTTTTTGATTTTTCACTCTCTTATTTCAAAAGTTAAAGGGGGGGGGGGACACATTTTACCTCTTTGGCGGTGTATATCTTTTAAACGGTTGACTTTGAGAAAAAGTTGTCTTAGAAACCTCAAAAAATTTTTTTTCAATTTCCGTTTCATGTATGGTGAGCCCTCCCTTAAGCTTTTATTTTTCTTATTTTTGTATTTAATTCGTTAAGCGGTTAACAGAATACATCTACCTACCAAGTTTCAACTGTGTAGTCTTAATACTTTCGGAATAAAGTGGCTGTGACATACGGACAGACAGACAGACATGACGTATCTATAAGTGTTCCGTTTTTTGCCATTTAGGCTACGGAACCCTAAAAATGTGCACTAAGCTTTATTAGGGTGGATACTGATTAGGTACAGAACTGCTCAGTTTGTCAATTTGAAAAAGTTGGCATCCTGGATGCGTTGATTATATTTTAAGTGAATGGTAACTCTAGCAGAAAGTTGCAGTAACTGCATATTATCTTGTAACATATTCATTATTGAAATAATCAAACTATGAGCACGCGCCGATGAATAGGAAGATATGTATCAGCCCATGGCTTTCTAGCTCGAAACGACATCTTTGTAGATTAAGACGTCTTAATTACTATTATCAAATTTTTATAGCGGTGATTTTGAATGGTCTTTATTCTTGAGCGGGAGCATTCAAGTTTAATGGACTTTGATTATCACCTGAGTTTGAATCTGTAGACTTTTGTAAAGGAGTCATGGTTAATAGCACATAACAAAGTTTTTTTTTCCGTTGATGGTATGTATCTTCAACTCTATGGTTAAGTGGTTAGAATACTGTGTTTGGATTGATATCTGGATCAATGAAGGAAGAAATATGATAAGTTAGTTCTTTTTGTACCTTCTTTGACTTTCAGTAGTTGTGATATTGCCTTTTTCAACTATTCAGCTCTTGAGATATTTCTATTATCTTCATATCCCTGCCTTTATATCAGTTTATTTTGGGGACAGCAGCGGCGCCGCACACTTAGAAATTTTTTTACTGGGCGGCGCCGTACGTAATTTTCTGTCACTTGTCATCTCCCCATTCACTCCCTTGACAATTTTATCATGCGGCAGCGGCACACAATGTACGTATGGTTTATCTAACTAGACTTTACTTTAAATTCTATCAAAAAGGTCAAAGATCCTTTTGTTTATGAAAATTCCAAATTAAGTTTATGGTGAGTTAAACCGTAGATTATAACATTATAGACACATAGCAACAATCACTTCCCTAGACTGACTGGCGCGAATACTGTACGACTGCCGATAGGCTTTGATACTTTTAGATTTTTAAATGTCATGGCTTAAGTTAATTTCACGATTCATTCCGAGTAGCAGGTTGGAGATCGTATCAATGATCCATTTTAATCGGGAAACGCTGCTTGGCTGCCCATTTTCTGGTCCACGGATATTTAAAATGTACTACTATGCCTCCCGCCGTAACATATGTTGCCACTATCTTATTATCTCCATATACCCCATGGCAGGCGGGTTAAAGATCGCAGTATTGGTCTGTTGTTGTCGGAAAAAGCTGTTTCCCACTCTCGGGTTTATGAAAATGTTAAATGTAGGTACTATCCCTCAAATTAGTCATTAGCTGCCTTTACGGCACCACTAAAAGAGGACATGGTGCTTCTTTACTCAGCTGGAAACCACACGACTAACGGCTTGGCCACGAGGAGCGGCGACTTTTGACGCGACTTGTGAATTCGTACGTGTGACACCTGGAATTGTGAATTACCCGCTGTGTGGTTAGCATATCGAGCACTGTGTCGTGTCGAGCGCGCAATGAAGAGACAATTTGCGCGTCACGTCTCGTCCCAGTGTGTGGTCGTCGCCGTCCGGTCCGGTTCATGTGGTGGGGCGGTAAGTATCAATACCTTTTAGTCCATGTATTTTGCGGTTGTGTCAGTGGTGGGGCCCATTGAGAGCGGGCGTGGGTGTACAGTCGGCCTGTTTTGATAGTAAATATTGCGGTTAACTGTACATACTCGCACGCCTACGGCCCTAGCTAGCATTCCCTTGCAACGAAGCCTTTGTATTTGATTTCACTTACGATAACTACAGTGGGTGTAGGGAAGTACTTCCCGGCTAGACTGTTTACAGACTTTTAGCTTACAACGTGACATGTAGATGTAAGTTCGTTAAAACGTAATTTCACCAAATTTCAAGTAATCCCGTTTAGCATAATCTAGTTTAATCGTCCAGTTTGAACCCTTGTTATTTCAAATCGATTTCACCAGCTCATTGAATACTAGATTTGATGAGGTACCTAGGTATTCTTTATTACAAAAATTTCAACTTTTGTTACATTTTTCTTTTTTATGTGCTAAGTCCTTTCCTAAACATTGACAAGTTTGTCTGTTTTTAGGGTTCCGTACCTCAAAAGGAAAAAACGGAACCCTTATAGGATCACTTTGTTGTCCGTCTGTCTGTCTGTCCGTCCGTCTGTCTGTCAAGACCCTTTATCTCGGAAACGCGTGGAAGTATCGAATTGAAATTTAAACCATATACTAAGGTCTACGGGCCCTTGTTAGGGTTCCGTACCTCAAAAGGAAAAAACGGAACCCTTATAGGATCACTTTGTTGTCCGTCTGTCTGTCTGTCCGTCCGTCTGTCTGTCAAGACCCTTTATCTCGGAAACGCGTGGAAGTATCGAATTGAAATTTAAACCATATACTAAGGTCTACGGGCCCTTGAAGCTGTAAAAAAATCAAACTTCTAAATTAACGTAAAAAAAAGATACTGCCGTTTAGGGCGCAAAAAACGCATTTTCGATACTCTCAAAGGAATCAAAATTCATAGGGTACTTCCCGTTGACCTAGAACTATGAAATTTGGCAGGTAATAGCGTCTTATACTACACTTACAGGATAAATCTGAAAACTGTATATTTGTAATTAAATCATAATAAAATATGGTCATTAAAATACGTAATTATTAATCATCTTGGTGAAACAACGGTATGCGCGGCATTGCGAGGTCATAGTTTAACTTCTAATTACTTTTGGATTAATCGCGCCACTAATTCTTTTAAAAATATCAATATTTATTTATTATTAATTATTCAGATCCTTTCAAATATTGTTATAGTTAATTACTTTTAAAAATAAAATTAAAAAGTAATAAATTTGGCTCTAAATATTTTCGCAACATGGCGGTGTGTCAGGCTGTATGACAGGGGGTCTTCTTCTTCTTATTTTTGTTTTGGCAATCTACTTTCTTCTTGGAAGTAATTTTTGCCAGTGTCAAGTGTTGAATAGTTCAGTGGTAGATTGTTTCAGAGTTGCTTGGAGCATTTTGGCACCAAGTATAATCAAGACAGTTTACTCGGTAAGGTCAGCCGAGGTAGCAACCACTACAATAAAAGTCTCGGCTTCACACAACCAAAGGGTCCTGTTGGAATACACCCATTTTCTCTAATAATATTGCGATAGATAAAACCATTTCACAGAACATTATACAGTGTACTATCGATATACAGCGCCATCTGTTGACAATCAACAGTACTTGTATTTCATACAGGTGCGGTGGGTTTGTAATTATTTTATTTTTTCTCAAATATGCTTGGAAATTCGAACATTATTTTGACAACCTTCTTCGTGCTAAATCAGAGTTTACGGACAGACCTAAACCGCGCCGTCAATATTTGTATGAGAATCCATTACTAACGTGTTATAATGGATTTTCATACAAAATTGCCTGCGTCTGTCCAGCAATGTTTCTATTAAAACTCATTACATACGTGTAATTCAGAAATGGAGCGAACTTTTCAATGAAACACAAATATAGGTATCAAATGTCGCCTTGATGAGCGAGCACATTCCAAAATATTTTTTTTAATATTCGGTATACTGGTATCACGTGAAAGGCCTTGATGAGCACATTCCAAAAAAATGAAAAAAAAAAAGAAAAAAAAACTGTTTTGGTGCAATATGGGTATCAAATGAAAGGCCTTGATGAGCGCATTCCAAAAAGATAAAAAAAAATTAAAAACGAAAAAAATTTTTTTTTCAATACCTATGGGTATCAAATGAAAGTTTTTTGAAAAGCTTTTTGGAATATCCTCATCAAGGAGCATATTCCAAAAAACTAAAAAAAAAAAACAATATTTTTTTTGCAATATGGGTATCAAATGAAATGCCTTGATGAGCACTTTCCAAAAAACTGGAAAAAAAATGAAAAACTGGAAATAAATGAAAAAAACCGGATTTTTTTTTCAATATGTGTATCAAATGAAAGGCCTTTATGTGCACATTCCACTTTCCATTTTCTTTTTTCAATTACTGTAAGTAATTTAAAATTAAAATAAAAAGCTTAAAACTTTTAAAACTAAAAAGTTAAAAGTTTAAAAGTACTACACAAGCCTTGGCCGCAACTAGGCATTGATGGACTAACGTATGTTCTTCAATGCCTGTCTTGAGTGCCGCTGCAGTAATGTACTATTCCATTTCAAACTTCGCCCGTGGTCAATTCTTTGTCGTAATCCCTGGAAGGGTTATTTTCTACGTGGCGACAAAGGATTTCAAATGGTTATCTATATATAGCAGTCTGCTGAACGGATTTTGATGGTATTTTTTTACAGTTTGGTAGCTTGGAGTCGAACTTATAAACTAAGCAATTTTTCACATAATTCCGGTAGGTAGAACCTGGGATAAAGCTTGAACTCTCCGTAGTACAGTTTTCATATAAAAAACTAATAACTACCAACCACTTTTTTTCAAAATATTTCCTTTGTACCGACACAACTTTTCTATAGCTTTAATTTATGGATAGATGTAGGTCTGTACGGAACCCTCGGTGGGCGAGCCCGACTCGCACTTGTCCGGTTTTTATTTTGTGTGACTTTTATATTTTTCATTCCTATGCAGTCTTTTAAAGTTATTTTTAGAGGAACTTCATTGTTGCTAAAGCCAATCCAATTATATTCCCTAACCTATTTACTAGTCTAATAAGGAAAGTTACTGCGGACTAAAGGTCAAGTCACTTAGCATAATTGCCTCCTTCCACGTTGTGATTGTGACAGGATTTAGTTAGATTAGGATTTCCGGTAAAAATAGACCTTATTTTTTAAGTTCGGTACCTTCGACGGAAATTCTCTTTGAATTTTTAGCACATTATTATTATTAACTACTTAGGTGGGTTCTATACTTGACGAACTATAACCTAAAAAATAATTTGTCCTAGGTATCTTTTTGAACAATCGTTTACCGCACTACCGTATATTTATTCCTACCTTCAGTTAGTTACACACACATCTGATAAATCTCAAATTATAGTTTACTTACTTACTTTATCCATATTATCCAGAACTATTTATCTGTTCTGTGATACATATTATAAATAAAACAAAGTCGAGTTATTTACACCACTTATAACTCAAGAACGGCTGGACTGATTTGGATGAAATTCAACTGGTAGACAGATTTGACCTGGAATTACTTATAAGCTTTTTATCCTGGTCAAAAGTCCACTAGGGTCCATACGGTCGAAGTCGTAGGTAGCAACTAGTTTCTAATAAGGTGTCGATATCATAAATGTTTGTCTTTAATTTATGTTGTGCTATTAAAAAAAGATTAGGGTGGGTACCCACTTAGGTTCGCGAACCTCCGCGCTCCGCGAACCTGCACCGAAAATATCGTTTATCCTCTGCTGAAACAGGGCGCCGAGGTGTGTACGTGAGGGAACTCGTATGCGAAGCTGGTTCGCACAGGCACACACTGTAGCCAAAGTAAAAATATTTGTTTTTGCTATGGATCACTGTTCTAGGTTCGCGGAGCGCGGAGGTTCGCGAACCTAAGTGAGTACCCACCCTTAGAGGTATTAAACTTGTCAGATTTAAAATTAAAATCCTTGATTATAAATCTAATACCCATTCAAGAGATTATTAAAATTAAACGTTGTTGTGAAAACATGTAGTAATATAAAAACATTTGGCAAATAAACTCATTCATTTAATAGTCTTATATGTCAACATGTCTGACTAATCGTAAATTGGTCTGCCATTTAAATTTCAATAAGTTATGTAATTTCAATTAACTTAATGGTTTTGGTAACTGTCAATTAGATTGTGTTTACGTAACGAAACAGCTTAAAATATTATCGAAAAGCTTAGAAAATGATTTATTGAAGATAATAAATCCATTTGTAGAGTAAGCAAACATTTAAATATATTAATGATGATTAAATTATGAAAAATGATTGCTCGTTGACTGACCTACAATAATTCTACTACACCAAATATTCAACATCTACAATCAATTAAAAAGTTAACAAATATCGCTTAATTATACCGATGAATCCATGCTTTACTTTTGCAAAAATAAAATGAAGCTAAAGTATTCGTAAAAAAATAACTCTTATTTAACACTGCGCGAGTTGAAATAATTTTCGAAATCATTCTTTCTACGTAATAAGTAACTTATTTAGGTACCTAGGTACACGTAAAAAAATGTTATTATTTGGGTTTTAATTCGAATACAAAGCTTTTATCCTGGGGCCCTATTTTTGAATCACTCGACTGGCGTCGAGCGCTCGTTTCTACTGATTTTCGTTCGATATCTCATTGTTTTGAGTCATATGTCGAACGAAAATCAGTCGAAAAGAGCGCTCAAAATAGGGCCCCTGAACCTTTACGACTCTTTGACAAGCGTACGCGCCGCCAAAGAAGTCCCCCAGAATTTTGAAGGAACTAAAATATACTAATTGCTTTTGGAATAGCTTTTTCCAATGACGCCTCCTCAATGGGACTTCTTTCGTGGCGCGGACATTATTTTGCTTTTGAACAAATGAAAAAATAATCCACAGTGGTTATTTAGTTAACCTCGAAGGCAGTAGGTGTTGGATTAATAGCCAATAAATATGTCGAGACCAACTCAGGGAAGCGTATTTCAACGATATTTTGTCGTTATCGACACCATTGTCATTTGTAGTTCATAGAGCGTGATTGGGGCTGTTCCTATCAATATGTGAGACTCCCAGGTCCCAGCACTATGCTGAAATCGAAAATATCTTTATCTAATAATTGTACATAGAGAGAAACAAAAATATACATAAGTGAAATCAATAAACGAGAAACTGCATATCAATAAGAATTGAGACACCTTAAGAGTGAAATAGCTGCACTCAATAGTGTAATGAGACTAATGAGCGGTTTTCAAAAGGCAATTTAAGAAAAAAAAGTAGTAAGTACATAGAAAAGAACTAGATGTCGTTGAACAACTAAGTAGATAGGTTTTTAAGAAAAAGGCAAAGGATGAAACGTAATTACTTTTTTAACATAATTTTTGTTGAGTATATGGTTTGTTGCGTTGTGCATTGGTTGTCCGTTAGCGTGTTCCAAAGAACTTTTCTCGGACCCTTAATAGGAATATTAAAAAAAAATACCTAGTTGAAGTAGCGCCATTTATCGACATAAAATTATACTAAAATTATCAGCTGTCAGAAAATTGCTCATTGACGTGACAATGAAGAAGCTATATTTTCGTTACTTCTACATTATGACAGTTATTAAAACGACAATATTATTTATTATACACTTTTAATTTTTCCTGGCTCTCCGTCATGTGGAGTAAGACAAAATATTCCTTAACAAATTTTATCAGAATTGTAAAATCATCTCAGTAATCTTCATAAACTCTATAAATACGCCTGCAATAATGCTTTATCGATCATTATAGTAGTCGATGACAGATGCTCGTTACATCACTCGGCAACAGTGAAGTGCGCCAAACTCTGCATTGTAGGTCACAGTCAAGGCGGAGTTTCATTCAAGCTGTTGTTGTGCAATATTTTTAACGATGTTTGTGAGGAAGTTTGAAAATGGCAACACAAAATTATTCGAAAGCACTACCGTAATTTGTTTTGTTGCAACAGGAACACCTTGGTAACTGCTACGGTATTGAAAATCAGTGGCTTAAGATTTCCTGTACTAAATCTATAGCCTTTGTGGTCTAGTGGTTTGCCCACCCATGTAAGACGCAGGGTTCGATTTAAGGAGAAAGGTACATTATTTTGTACTCGGTTTGGTTGGTGGAAGGGCTTATTTCAAGACCGCCAGGCTAGCTACCCTATCATACCTAAGACTGACGCCATAAAAACAATTTAAAAATTGTTGTGTTCTGGCAGTTAGAGGTAAGATAGCTATAATATATCCTTACTTAATGTTATAAATGCGAAAGTCAGTATGTTTGTTACGCCTTCACGTCTTAACTACTGAACTGATCATCATAAAATTTTGCATACGCATTGTCAGAGGTACAGAAAAAGATAGGGAACCTCTTATCCCGAAAAAATGTATTCTTCCCGAGGGATAGCAAAAAACTTTCCACGCAGACGAAGTCGCGGGCGGCCGCTAGTATATACATATATATTATAGTTCCTCAGTGGTGATGATTTCGGATGTAGTCCGCTTACACTTTCGGCTTTATCATCATTTAAGGCTGTAGAGTCACATCACGTTCCATTTTTAAATTTTCAATACAAATGATCAAAACAACTCTGCGCGAGCCGTAATGAGGACGAACTTATACAAAACACGCAATACATTAGACAAATACCTCATTATTCCTAAGAAAAAATAAAAATAACTTTAGATTCTGTAAATACCAGTAAAATAACATGTCAAAGTGTACCAATTTGAGCATTTTTTAATATTTTATTTCTCTGTGATTAAAAGCATTTTTTAAAATTTTCTCTCTATATGGAACTCCTTGACAATACAAAAAATAAGTGAAAAAAAATATGATTCGTACTCTTATTTGTTACAGCTGAAACGTTTTTGAAAAATACCTCTGACAAGTAAATTTGAAATTCCACTTGAACAGATTGTCTTCGTTTTAAAATACCTGACAATTTATTATGTTTTTCTCTCTATACGGCTAATTTAAGAATTTTGCTTCCTAAAACTAAAGTTTACATCAATAATAATGCTTTCATTCTTTAGATAACTTCATTGGAAAAACACTAATTTCGTTGAAATGCAAATATACAGCCTTAACATCAGGTGGAGGCCAAGAACTGTCCCGTGTATAAAAAATGTCTTTGTTAGCTTGCACGGTAGACCGCAATTGTTTCCGGCGGCGCTTCTGCCTACTTTATTTATGTGGTGGCACTAAAAGAAGTAAAACCGAACCTTCCATACCATAATATAAGATATTCGTGTGGGATTTTGTGATTTACGTTGTCGTCTAAGAAGAGGAAGACTGCTGAAAATATGCTAAGACATGTATATATGATGTTACATTATATTGTGTTTTAAAAAATGATAATACGAGTAATATGAGAAAACACAAATGACTACAAATAATGGGAGATAGAAGAGTATCTCTATGATGATCACGAACTGTTTTTTGAAGAAAGGGTAAAGGATGAAACAGTCAGGTTAAAAAAAAAATAGACGATAAAAGATAGCGAAAAACAAGAAAATTCATCTGACTTTAATAATGATGGTCATTATTATGTTATTATTATTATAATATTAAAAGATTTTAAGCAAAGTTTGGCACGTAAATTCTTTTGTAGGTATATTATTATTTATTTTTTTATGCACAACGGGATAGCCTTCATCTCACCTATTGTAAGTGACGATAATGCCGAAGGTGGAAGCACACTACATCCGGAATCCTCACCACCGAGGAACTGGCAATCTTACCTCTAACAGCCGGAACACCAATTTTTTCCGTTGTTATGGCGTCAGACTTAGGTAAGATGGTGGTAGCTAGCCAGGGGGACTTCAAATAAGCACTACCACCAACCAAACCGAGTACAAATGTATCCCCCACCTGAGAATCGAACCCGGGACTCCTGTGTCTTACACGGGGGTGGGTGAACCACTAGACCACAGAGGTGGTCCTATCTAAGATTTATCGTTCATCACCACTCTCTGACTTATCACCCTTTCTGCTAAGGTAAACTACTGCTGTACTGTACTATACTATACCGGTACTGTACTATACCGGACATCCTAGAGAGCTAAAACTAAAGCCTAATTTAAGCTAAATCAAATTTTACCCAACAGGGATAAGGTTTAAATGCCAAATGTGCCAATTATGTAAACAAAAGCCAATAACAATCTCCAAGGCTAACTGCTCTCAAACGAGATAAATAACATGAAACCCATTAGAAGCTACAAGCAAATTAATCGGAATCGGACAAGAATTGATTATCTTCAACAACAGTTGTTCGACACAATGGGAGGTACAACAATCGAGTCTGGTTTCCTTTTTATTAACGTTGAATGAGTTGCGAAAGTTACGATTGTTCTTAGTTTCATTAAAAATTGCAAGAAGGGTGTTTTTTGTGTTACCTATTCAAGTGCAGTCCTGTAAGGGGAATTAACTTAGGTACTTCGGAGATGACTGTAAAAAGAATGGTCACAACAAAGGAAATGAACTCCCTTTCTGCGTCTGTATTTCCAGCATAGGCCAAATTATTTTTAAAGTCAGGGTGAATGCACACCTTCTGGTGAGCTTATGACCTCATCGTAGATACAATCTTGGTTTTCGAGTTAGATACAGAGAGAGGCAAAAATGGCCACGATTTAAAAATAAGGGTAGAAATGTTTGCAATACGTAGCTTGTGGGCGGGAAACAGGATTCATATAACCCTGACGTGTCCCCGTAAAACAGAAAACGTATTGAAAAGTGATCTACGTGGTCTCAACCTTGCAGAAATGTACTTTGCGACCAACATTTCAAACCCAACATGCGTGGTTGATGGGAACTGGCAAAATCCCGTATCAGTTGACGACAATATAGCCTAGGTTTTATTGAAACTTCAAAATAAAATTATCAAGTTTTAGGCACAAAATGCTGAAGTTCCCTAACTTTCCTCGATTAGTGTGCTTTTCATATTTTATTTTCAAAATGCTAATGAAATTGCCTACCAGTAATTTGTTTTTTTTATGTAAAGATGTCCATGACCATTTAGTCAACTTATTAGGAAATAGAATAAAGTTGTAGTCTTTAAAAGTCTCGTAACCTTAAGACGATTTGACACTTTTAAAACAAATGACCGGACCAAAATTGGTTTACGACTAAAGAACGACAGACGCCCACACTTCGACACCGTAGTAGATAATTTTCTAATAAATATTCAATAATGGGAGTACACTGTGATATTTTTAATGGTAACATCGACCGTCAGTTATAATGATAACGAATGCCAGTTATTATTTGAAGCGTCTCTTTTTACAGAAAGTGAATTATTGTGCTTTTTGAAGTCGAACACTTAGAGCATCGCGGCTTCGTCTGGTACAGAAGCGCGTCTTACTCTAAGGTCGAACATAATCTGAGTGGGTATTTCTCTTACAGTACAATTTATGATCATAAAGTTTGTCCAATCTAGATACTTACAAGAATTTTATTTATGCTAATCATATTATTTTTGTTTACAGGTAAGTTGCTTCAATCTGACGGACATGAATTTATTTTATTCCACCATCCAATGCACCATGTGAAATCACTTAAGGTAAATCAAGCACCTTACTTGTTAACTCAGACCAAATAAAAAATAAAGACGGAGTCTTCCGACAAAGCGGTGAGGCCAGTAAAACTACGCCTTGGCTGTGTACATACACAGTTTACGCACACATATGTAACGAAACTACGCCTTGGCTTTCGTTCGTGATTGGGCGTTCCATATCGAACCCTGCCGCCAGGCCCCCGCCCGCCCCCTAGTACGCACACATGTACCATCAAAAACCGGCCTCACTTAGTTGTTCGCAACCACTGCGCAACGCTCCATCTTCCTTTTTTATTTGATCTGAACTTGTTAAAAGATAAAATCTAGCAACTAGCAAAGGTTAGTTCGTCATTAGATAAAAGCTAGTGTACTGAACTGCGCTTTAATTAAGTGCACCAGAATCCAACAAAACGACCACATCAATTTTATTCTGAATTTCTTCACCTATGCTGCTGGTAGTCATATTTTGCAATCATGAGACGCAGGAACTTTTTCTTCGGATACTACGGCCTTTTTGGCGTCAGTGCTTGGCTCTTAGCTACCATATTGTTGGTGATTATTTCCCATGCCTTGCTTTATGGAGTTTCTCTCCAAATCTACTTATATCACAAAGATTGACACGACCCAGCTACCTATCACCTTCCTGAAACATTATATGTTAGAAGCAGCAAGCCTTTCCCACTACGGAGCGTAAAGTGACACCTAGTGTTGTGTTGCGGCGATGTGACACCGCGTTCGCTTCCTGTCACAGGCTGATGGGTGACCGACTACAAACATGCAGTGATCCAATCTCTAGAACCGTGTCGGTTTAACCGTTTTACCTTCTGGCATGTCACTCGATAGGTACTATGGGCAACAGCGTCGCTAAACCAGTTTGCAACAAAATTCGTGTGCGCGCGTATCGCCCCTGCACGAACTAAACGTATGTGACAGCGGGCGCGGCGTGCAAGCGATTTTAACCTTAGCAGTGGTTAAGCGACGCTGTTGCCCATGGTACCTATAAATATTCCAGTCATAAAGTTAATCACGGTCCTCAGAATTTTAAAAAATACTAAAAATATGAAAGTGCTTTTGCGCTACTACCAAGATTTTAATAGACATTAAACTATACGTAGTTAGTAGGTAGGTTCTTAAGTATTTAGAATTTGATAAAAGCCGTTTGGACTAATTTATTAAACAGCCCTGAAGAAAATCCAGGTACAACAATGTCAGCCACCCATCTTACAATGGTCCTTTAAAAAAGTTGCTTCACTTCTGAGAACGTGAGCAGAACTTGAAGATTCAAGTTTTGCATATCATAATTACTTTCTACAAGGGCGACATGTTTTATTCCTAGCGGAGGCAGCCATGATTAACCTACAGTTAAATATAAACGTATTACGGATTCGCTGCGGTGCAGTGCACCCATTTCAAACTATGTGTCACCCCTTGATTGACTGCGTTATAACTCCGAGTAGCAAATCTTCAATGTGACAAGGTGTTATTAACATAATTTATTATTGATTAACTATCTTCGCGGCTACTTCTCTTACCTAGTATGAAATCATGAAGTGTATTCGATTAACTTTGAATAGTAATTTATACGACTGCCCAAAGCAAAAAGAGTGTATATGTGTTATGGTTCATGTATGTTTGTGTTTGTGGGTATGTGAGTTTCTTTATTCCACCATAGCTTCCAAATGGCTTAACGGATTTAGATGTATGGGGTATTGTTAGAATCCTTACATCATTCCGAGTGACACTGGCTATATTTAAAAAAATATATTTATATGGCGACTGTATGACGCCATTTTCAAATGCGAAAAAAAATTTTTTTTCTTCAATTATTACAATATAGGCATCAAATGAAAGGTCTTATTGAGCACATTTCAAAAATATATAATTTATCACTATAATGTGTAAAATAAAAAAAAAAAAAAAAAAAACACTACTGCCCTGCTAAAAACAAACTAAAAAGTTAAATATGTCATTGCAGTCGGGGGACCTCTTCGATAAAAATTGTTCCACAAAAAGGTCCCCCGACTGCAATGACACTTGTTATTTAACTTTTTAGTTTGTTTTTTTTTTCTTTACGTTAATCGTGCGAATATAAATAGTCTTTTACTGCTGTTTAACTTATGAGGTTATGGATTTTTAGGATTCCAATTGTAGAACAAAATATCCGTTACATGATTTTTTTTCGCTTGGAGATGTATCGATATAGGAACCTACTTCATTTTGCTTCTCGTAACTTCATTTCCTCTTTTAGAAAGATCAGCGCAAAACGATATTTATTCAAGTAGGTAAGTATAACACAATACGATATTCCAGAATATTGCAGGCCTATTGTCATGTTAACGATTCTTTTTAAACCACAAATCAATACCCTAATCTGTACCAGCTTTATCACACGTGGACGGTTCAGCCCCTCAATTATCTACAGGCAATTTTATACCTTAATTCTTCTGTCAAAGAACATATATTTGTTTTATTATATTCCTCAAAGTGAAGTATTACTAGTAGGGGTTTATTATTAGAGACAAGAGATTAAAGAGGGAAGCTAATATTGTCAATGCCATCGCATTGTCGTGCGCACGCACTGAATTGCCTATATCCTGAGTACTGATGATAACATGTCTCATGTTACAACAATTTTATGCCATCACATAAAAAATATAAACGTAAGTATAAAATAATATCTGTAAATAAATGATCCATTTAAATCCTTACTAATATTATAAATGCGAAAGTCCGTTTGTTTGTTTGTTTGTTTGTTTGTTACGCCTTCACGTCTTAACTACTGAACCGATCATCATGAAATTTTGCATACACGTTCTTAGGGGTACAGAGAAGGACATAGGATACCTTTCATCCCGAAAAAAAATATTGTTCCCGAGGGATAGCAAAAAATATTTCCACGCAGACGAAGTCGCGGGCGGCCGCTAGTTAGATAATAATTATGTAAGTATTTATAATAACCTGTCCGTTAACTTTAAAAATAAATCGATCCAATGTCCAAAAAATCCAAAAAAGTAAAATGGGTGAAAAATTATGGTAATGATGTCAAAACCCTTACACAAACTTAGGACTAAGTCATTCCATAGTGATGAGTTACGTCATTATTACTCGGCAGATAATCTGTCTTTGTTTCTGAAAAAGGATTTGTGTTGTAAAAAACCTGATCGCGACCATAAATTCAATTACAATACGGGATGCACGACACGACACGCCGCGTGGGTCTGAGGTCTTGATCCTCAACCATAAACACCCACTCGCGATGCGAGCTCATTTGAAGCTTAATGTCTTGTTCAATTGCCTTGGAAAGGCTATCACTCTCAATTATAATTGGTATTATCGATTGAATAGGTTTTCGTGCTGCACGATGCTATGCGTGGATTGGCAGTGTTCCTATTAGCTGCATAGTTCAGATGTCGCCAGTTGCCTTTATGCAATATGAAAGCAAACGCGCGATTTTCTGTGTCGTTAGTCGATTATGTATTGTTAACAATAAAATAATCTAGACACTTTGAAATACATGTTTAATTAATATTTTCACAAATTAGTACACGTCTGTCACTTATAGCAAGCTCCGGGAACTGAACTGTTGTGGACGCTCCCAGCGTCCCGTTGCCTTCCTGCATGACGTCACGGCTCATATTCCTAACACGGCCATACTGACGACTGCTTCGCCCTCGGAGCTCTAGCTAAAATAAAATGAAATCCAGGAGAGGGGGTTATGATCCTCTCACCGTCTGCCTTCTGCCTGACTTTAGTCAGATATTTGTTCTGCCTGAATTTAGTCAGATATTTGTTCTGCCTGACTTTAGTCAGATATTTGTTCTGCCTGGCTTTAGTCAGATATTTGTTCTGCCTGACTTTAGTCAGATATTTGTTTTGCCTGACTTTAGTCAGATATTTGTTCTGCCTGACTTTAGTCAGATATTTATTCTGCCTGACTTTAGTCAGATATTTGTTCTGCCTGACTTTAGTCAGATATTTGTTCTGCCTGACTTTAGTCAGATATTTGTTCTGCCTGACTTTAGTCAGATATTTGTTCTGCCGGCCAACTTCATATTTTCAAAAGTGACCGTCACTCTGTGAGTGCTGCCATTGGGTCTCGTTCCCAACACTTCAAATCGATCGTTCTTTAAAACTTTTGTCACTTTGTACGGAATGCTCCGGAATCTGCCTTTTAACTTTTTGTATTCCGGATTCCCTTCGAACTAATTCGAATCAACACTATATCCCCAGTTTTATAAGGAGATTTCACATAGCGTTTGGCATTAATCCGCCGCATCTGCCGCTTTTGATCCTCATCCAAAAGCTCGCAAGCTTTTGCGCTAGTGACTCTCAGGTCCAGCCTCTCACCTGCCTCTGTGAGACTATTTATCAAAAGCGCCTCACACACCACTGTCAACTTACAGCCGAACAGCAACTCGTTTCGAGTTCTGCCAGTGACCCTGTTCACCGAATTATTCAACCTTACATAAAAGCTCCCGTGCTATCGCACGTGTGACCCTCAGGTCCTGCCTCTCACCAGCCTGCGTGAGATTATTCACCCATAAAGCCTCACACAGCGCAGTTGGCTTATAGCCAAACAAACATTCGGAGTTCTACCTCAGTGACCATATTCACTGCGTTATTCAACACCTGCTGTGTGGCAGCCAGAACTTCACACCAGTTTTCTCCTGGTTGAACTCTGATAACAGCGTTCAACATCATCGTTCTGTTGAGACGCTCTACCTGCCCATTTGTCATAGGCTGATTAGTGAATTTATTACTGACTGAATCTCATTTTCATTACAGAAGTCCTTAATGGCCCACGAGGTAAATGCTGTTCCTCGATCGCAAATGAGTCTACAAGGTACTCCGAACAAATACGCCATAGCCTTCAAGGCTTTCATCACGACATTCACGACATTGATGCTCGTTTCAACCATGGCTTCCAAAAAGCAGTATTTAGTAAAACCATCTTGTAAAGCGATTATGCACTGGAATCCTTCCTCGCTTTTTACAAACGGACCAAGATGATCAGCATGTACCACTATAAATGGAGTTTACCCATTGGTATCGGATGTAACAGCCCTGGCTTACGGCCAGTATCACTCTTGCCAATCAAAAATTTAAAACAATTGCGGACTTTTTTTGTTACAACCTTTCTCATCCGGGGAAACCAGTATTTACCCCGAATGGCAGCCAGTGTTCTATCGACACCTTGATGTCCGCTTTCATCATGCATAATTCTTAACACACCTCCATCTTGCATTCCGTGGTACAGCCCATTTGGATCCTTCCGGCGTCTTCCTGTAGAGATGTCCTTCCTTAATCTCGTAATCATTAAAATATTGGTTACAATCTCCTTCGTCACTTCCTTCTTTTAGTACACTGACGATTCTTAACAATTCTTCATCAGCCATTTGGCATTCAAGTAAATTTTCTGCCGTTGTAATTTCATAAATCAGACAAACAGGATTACGGCTCAAATAATCAACGTGTGCCACTCGTTTACCCGTTTGCCGAACCACCATCGAGCCACTCGTGGATTTATTTCCTTCTTAGTCATAGTAGCCCTGACCGCGCTACAGTCTGTTACCAATTTGAATTGTATCCCAATCAAGTACACTCGAAAATGTTTAAGTGCTTGTACGACTCGACTGCTAGAGTTTCTGGATCATAAGAATGATATTTGCTCTCATTCGGTGACGTTCGCCGACTGTAGTAAGCTACCGGATGCAACTTGCTATCTTCATCTTTTTGCAGCAGTATTGCCCCTAGCCCCACACTCGAGGCATCAGTGTGAACTTCAGTTTGCGCCGCAGGATCATAAATCTTTAGAACCGGCCTTTGGGTAAAGATATCTTTTATTTCTTGGAATGCTTTCTGACAATCTGAATTCCAGTCAAAATTAACGTCCTCCTTCAACAGGTTTTACAGTGGATTGACTTTTTTTGCAAAGTTATAAACAAATCGCCTGAAGTAACTTGCTAGACCCAAAAACTGTCTTAGCTGTTTTGTCGTCTTTGGCGGTAAAGCCCATGTCACACAATCAATTTTATGGTGACTAGGCCTCACAGTTCCAGCCATTATCTCCCTTCCCAAGTATTCTACGCTTGTCTTGAAGATTAGCTATTTTTCAATGTTTAGATAGTGTTAGTTCAGCTTCGCGCAGACGCAACAGCACTTCTTTTAATTTCTTCAGTGATATTTCTTCACAATTTATCTCTTAATTTGAGGCAATCTGCGAGGACTAGTAAATACTAGTTTTTATTAAGAACTAAGTTTTATTTCTAGCTAAGACACTGTTGAACATCCAATGTCTTTTAATGATGTTGAAACGCGATCTCAATATCAGTGCATCAGTTCTTAAAAATCTTTTACACCGTCCTTGGATAAGTCACCAGTTTCAATGTCATTCAACTGGACCGGTAACACGATATAATTCACATGGTTAGATTGTTCATACTTGATGTAGACGCCGTCCTTGTAAGCTTCTATCTGAACACACGGATATTTTAATATGTCCCGGTCAACTACACACCTCACTAATTAATCTACAATCTGTTTCTCCAACTGCTGCTACAATGCTTCGATTTATTCCGGTCATAAGAGCTGTAGTTGGTCTTCAGTCTTCAGTGCAAGCCAAGTCTTTGCGCTACTTTATTTCGAATTAAAGTTACAGAGCTTCCTATGTCAATTAAACTTTGAATAGGCATATTATTTATTAACATGTGCTCGTAGTCAACATCTGTACCACCTTATCAGTGCATAAGTACACCGGTTATAATTTATTCAACTGTATGTCCGTAGCGATGGCAATGTTTACATTCTTCTTCTTATCGAATGAGGAATAGTGGCCGCCGCCAATAATGTTTACATTATCGGCCCATTGTTTATGTTAGAGTCGGGATTAAAGGCGGACTCTTTCTGATAGTTTCGTTTGGTCGGAATGACCTGTCGTTTAATCGTTAGTTTCGACTTACATTCAATCACCTATGTCCCGGCTTGCCGCATTTAAAACAAGACACCTTTGTTTTATAATCGCCCAAGTGACGTGAGCGAGATTTGTACTCGTATTTATTTTTAGATTGTGAAAAACTTTTCTCATTATAGTTTTTAGTATTATTGAAATTATTGAACGTGCTACCATACCTGTCAAGGTTTCATAGCTCTCAAAAACCACGCTAATAATTTTATCTGTGATTCCGCCTAGCATAATATCCATCTTCTGCCTTTCCGTTAATTTCACACTTAACAGTCATACTTCCAGCATATAAAAACTAAGGAATGCTTGGTCATTTTTGTAACTTATGTTTTCCATAGCACTAAAAAGTTTGCTAGCCTTGGATATTTGTGACGAATAAGTCCTTCCGGGATCGTGTCCAACAATCCTCTTTTTTGGTAACCAGAGATCTAATCAAGCTTTTCCTTCCCCTTGTAACGCCTGGGTTTCACGAAATAGTTGTCGCCGTTCGCTCCAGTTACAGGTATTAGCAATAGCAACATCTTCCACTTGTAACCACTTTTCAACATACCTGCCTTCCTTGCTAGGATCAAATCCAGGTACAACCCCCAGGTCGGGAGGTCGGGAGTTCGTGAGCGTGATCGATATCGCTTACGCACCTTCCGGGATGGAGTATGATGACTAGGGCTTCCATCCCGGGATTCGAGAGTCTCGATTTCCCGAGAGTCTCGAAGGATATTTGGTCCCGAGAGTTTTAGTTTCCAGTCTCGGGATTTTCGAGATTTTCGAGACTTATTCAAACGCTAGGTAAATTACATACATTTCATATAAAGTTGCGTGTTGCGCGTGTTAATAAGTATGTAGTAACATTATCACAGAATAACTAATAGTACACATTATAACGTGTCAATTAAAATACAAACAGAATAAACGAACGTGACAATTTTAAAATAAACAACAAACAAACAAGCACAATACGATCTTTCATCTAAGATCTCAATTTTTGTTTTCATCATCTTTCAGTTTAATCCTATTCTGAGATATTTTCATGAAAGATAAAGGAAGTGTACTGAACTATAAGCTCCTGTCGTATCCAGAAGCAAACGACCTCCTCAGTCACCTTCGCCGAAACCGCTCCACTGGAGATCTTCTAGCATACTTACACCATTTGCAAATGGAGCGTAGCCATCGAGAGGAATGGAGAGGCGCTCGCCGTTACTCTTGATATCTCGAAGGCTTTCGACAGGGTGTGGCATGATAGCCTTATTGCAAGCTTTCTTCATACGGACTTCCCACCGGTTTATGTGTCTGGATATCGAACTTCGAGAGGGATCGGTCGATTCAAGTTGTCATTGATGGCTGCTCGTCCAACCAGTTGGCTATCAATGCCGGAGTCCCCGAGGGATTGGTTTCTCAGGGGTGGACTGAACAGGAACACCTGGTGCATATTAATGACCTGCTAATATCCAGTATTTTGGTATACGCAGATGACAGCACCGTAGCAAAGAGCTACATATCTGATGCTCGAGCCAGTGCAAAGCAAACCCAGTGTCTTAGGAAGGCGATGGTCCGACACATAAACACGAACCTGTCACTGCAGGCAGTCTTCGAATAGGGCGATGCCAATCAGGTCAGGCAGATTCAATCCATCAAAAATCCAGGTGTGTCTGTTCTCTGCCAAAGGGAGTAGTTTCGACCTGAGTCACTTTCCGAGGTGTAACCGTGCCGATTAATGAACGACTAGACCTTCTCGGCATATCATTGACTCTAACACTCAATTTTGGCTCTTCCATCGAGAATAAAATACAATTGGCATCTAAAATGCTTAGCATTTTGGCAAAGTTGAGAAAGTACTTTACTTCACACCGGAACAGCTGCTCATTCTATACCTAGCGAAAGTTCGATCGTGCATGGAGTACTGCTCTCATCTTTGGGATGGTTCCGCCAAATACGAGCTCCAGGCGCTTGAATCCTTTGAGCGGAGGGCCAGGAAGCTCATCAGTAACGATAATCTTTTCTGTAATAAGCTCAGAATTCTCGAGCATAGACGCAAGGTCGCAATGTTTTTTATCGGGTACATTTCGGCGAGTGTGAATTCCGCATCTCTTTTCTTCCATCGGACAACCAGAGGTACGATTCAGCATTTTGTTTCAAATTTTATCATCCGTACCGCCAGAGAGTGGAACTCTTTGCCTAAGTCTTGTGTTTTCCGACAGGTACAATCTGGAGGCCTTCAAGTCGCGTGATTAGGTATCTTTTAGGCAAGCGCGTTCCATTGTAAGCGCTTGCCTATCTATCATACAAAAACGCGTCACATCATCATTTCGAGAGTCTCGAAATTTCGAGAGTCCCGAGAGTCAGCCATATAGTCTCGTCTCGATCCCGAGATTGTGAAATAGGTCCGAGAGTGGAAGCCCTAATGATGACCCGCCCTTGTCGACTCGGATGATTCCGAAGGATCACTGGATATACTTCTCTCCGAAATCCACGGCTTTGTCTTTATCCACTTTCAAAATTAAGCAATTAATTATCAGGAAACTTCACAATAAGTCCACTTTAGGCGGTTAATGGGAAGTATCCCACCGCTGTGTTAACAATAAAATAATCTAGACACTTTGAAATACATGTTTAATTAATATTTTCACAAATTAGTACACGTCTGTCACTTATAGCAAGCTCCGGGAACTGAACTGTTGTGGACGCTCCCAGCGTCCCGTTGCCTTCCTGCATGACGTCACGGCTCATATTCCTAACAGTATATAGCAAACGATTTTTACTGAAAAACTAGAAGCGTCCCATGTTTGGTAGACGGTTAATTGTATGTAAATGTGTGAATTAAGGTATATCATGACTTTCTTAATTCATCGGCATTGTATTGAAGTATTTTGTTTGCTATTTTGAAATCCAGCACAACATTCAGCGTTCTTCCCATTTGCATGTACAGATACTATCTTTCAGCTGCAGGATTAATCAAATCTGCCTCGAATCCCAGTTCTTCTATGTTTCACATCCTGATCCTGACACGCTAATACCACATTTATTGACTTGTAACAAAGTTTGAACTAGTTCAGCAATACCGAAGCTCGTAACTCCATACAGGGATCCAATTAACAGTAAAATTTACGATCTGACATTAAACATCGCATTTCTATTGCAACTTGTATCTCCGAATGAATTAAATAACGGGGTTTGTGTATACATGCGATTAAGTTGCTATTGAAAATAAAATAAGATGGTTACGATTGCGTAACAACGACACGGAATTGTATGACAATGATGATGTGCTTTGTTGAATCGATAATATCAAAATCGATATTGGCAATGAGTAATAATCAGTCAAAAACTTTAACTTAATGAAACTTTCCATAATAAAATAAGTACTTACATTGTTTATTAAATAGTAAGTAATAGTAAATGTATTTACTATCAAGAAAATGTCTTAGAATATGGAAGTGTGTCTTTGGACAACCCTAAAAAAAGTTTTAATTTTGGTTTTATATCCAATCCCTAGGTTAGAAGTAGCTTTAATCAAAGTGTAAATGTTAAAATTAAAAATTGTGCCTTTGCAAAATCCAAAGGATTGGTAGATACATTCAAATTTATAAAACTGCAAATTACATTACATTAATTTCACAGGTTTTTAATTATCCCATATGGAACAATATAAAACTTTTACTTATGCTTCACGATATGTTCACAACTGTATGTATCTAATTCAAAATAATCGATTGCATTAATTTAATTGCCTATTCGAGAATCGAAGGCATTTTATGGTTTCTCTGTGCGTGAGCTATCGGTGCATTAGTCTGTACTACAAAATGCATTAACGGCTGATCTACCATCAATAAAACTGTTAGTAAAAATAAAATGCGTTCCTTGTTGCGTTACATTTGACTTTACATCCTTATTTTTCTAAACTGTTTCACTGTTGATACTTACATCGTTTATAGCCGACTAAATCGATGTAACTGGTTTAAGATTGGCCGTTTGGGTAATGCTTTCGATAGATCTTTTTTAGACTGCTTCTATATTTGGAGTTGGTTTAATAATATATTTCGGATTTAGTGAAATAAAACTTTCACTATTTTTATTGTCTCAGCGATTGAAGTTTCTAATACTATCTAGATTGACCTTAGCGTCGTCATTGGAGTTCTTGCTGTCGTCAAATGTGTAATTTTCTAGTGAAAGTCTTATTGTGATAGTAAAGATTATCAGTTCACACGGACCCGCCTATAAGTATAAGAGTTCAATAAGCATTGTTCTTTTTGTGACAAGATATAGATGCTGTGTCCTATTGTGTAGTAACCCCATTCGCGTGGATCAGAATATGATAGCTGAATTGAGTTGTAATAGATCAAATACAGAGATAGGGCACAGACAGTGATGATATGCACTTGGTAATGGAAGTTGCCAAAGAAACAAGAAAAGAAAATAGTAGAAGCAATTGCAAACCTTTTTAAATGTTTATTGAAATTTGGCTGAAATTTGTATGTAGATAGCCTCTTATCAAGCATACCGCAAGATCTTTTCTATCCATCTACAATGAAAATGCAACTTCTTTAAGTTATTGACAACGCACAAACATTCTGATCTTTACTGTACGTACACCTTTGACCCAGACATGCATCAAAGCATCTTTAAAAAACCAACTCTATTTCTTTGCTCAGAAACATAATTTTGCTTAACAATAGCCCTTGCATTGGTTTCCGCATCGCATTTCAGTCACATAATACTGTGGTTGAAAGGTAACGGCTTGTTGCTCGCAATAGTGCATCTAACGGCTCGTCATCACGGCGCTTGCGCACTGCACTTTCTGGAGCACAATAAAACACCAATAAACCAACGCTAGTTTAGTGCCAGTCGAATACTAAGAACCCATTCGAAGCTGTGTAATTTGGCCTAGATATTTCAGTAGAGATAATAATGTGTTGACGAGTAACAAGCTGTAGGCAAAATTTTGATTTTATAGAAGAAACTTCAACCTATCTAAGTAATTTTAAAACCTACTAAAGCTACTGAAGTAAAAACACAGAATAATAATTGGTAAGGATGTGGTTAGGATAAAGATCCTTCACTGTGAAACTTAATGGAACTGCTTACTAGATTGTTTTTGTTTTTATTTTCAGTTTATGAACTGTTATCTTTTTCCAAAATATCTTTGAAAGAATGAAGCGACAAACTTTTTATGTTACCTTGTGTAGTGTAGCAACAGAGTTATCTGCTCTCAAAATCAATGTTACCTCTTTTTCAAGCCATAACCATGCCTTGACGACTCTAATAGGTTGTGTTGTGACTGTGACATCATTAAGCTGTGTGTCGTCAGTGCTTACAAAGATGTTATCTGAACCCGCTACCTCTCTTGTTTCGACACCGTTCCCACCGCCAACTTCTACGAACACTTCATCATAAAACTTCTCGGCTATGTCTTGAATCCTTGTTTCATGAATATGCACTTTAGTATGATGACTTTTTTACAGTTGCTAAAATTAAATAGGTACTAAGTTTTACTACCTGGCTATCAAAATAATATGATATTAGAGTTTTAACACTTCGTAACTTGAACTAACAAAAACACGTTAATTTATGAGTAAAATGTTGCTTTACAAAAGGTTTAGGTAAACGCAAGGTGCTTATTAAAAAGAATTCCTAAACTCAGTTGTCTAAATAAAGAATGAGGTTACATCTACTACGTGGATGATAATGTACCATTGGACACAGTAATGTAAACATTTGTACAGTTTTGATAAACAAACTTGTGTGACAATGTGATACCAACTCAACTTGAATCTTTCATAACAGCTTTTTCTAATAAAGAGAGAGGTCATTCAAATTTGGATGAGTTGCTTGTGTTACTAAATCTAACGTTCTCAAAGAGAGAGAAATGTATTATTTAACAATTTACGCAAGCTAAATAACTAAATAGAACGGTTTGTTTGATACAAACAAATTAGCTACCTGAATGTATTCATGTTATGTATACTTTTCAAAGCGTTTATTACTGCATTGCAACATAATTTAAAAAGCCATTTGTTTAAATTAACATAGTACTATAGTAATAACTGTATCAACAGAGTCACATGACTAAATATGTTTAAGATGAATACAATTCGAGATTTTATTTACAGATTTTATTATTCGAGAAAATAAGGTTACATAAGAAAAAATGTAGGTAACATTATAAAAGTGAAAGTTTGGATGTTTAGATGTTAGGATGTTTGATACTCAATCACGCAAAAAGGGCTGAACGGAATTGGATTAAATTTGGCATACAGATAGGTCATATCCTGGATTAAAATATAGCATACTTTTTTTTATCTCAGTCAAAGATTTTCTAGGGATTTTCCGAATGTACAAGCGGAATAAGTCGCGGGCGGAAGCTAGTGTGTAATAAATGTAGTACTCTTGTCGAAATAAATTTCTGAACATCGGTTTTGGTTTTGGGCATCAGTATACAGTCTACAATAAAACAACAATTAATTACAATGTTGTTTACGCAATAACATAAAAACCAAATGTACTAATTACCGTTTCAAGTGTAAACAAATCGGTTCGAGCAGTTCCATCAACCAGGGCCATCAAATTTCCGCATTCGGACCGAAATTATCTTTTTAATTAAACACGTACGCAAAAACAGGTTGGTTAAAAAAACACCGCAAAAACTGCTCGCCTTGGCGCCACCGGCGCAGTAAAGTGTAAAAAAAATTAAGTATAATGTGTTTATGCTGCATGAGGACACAGTATATTGTTTGAGAGAAACTCATTTATTTATTTTTGATATTCAGTTGACTAAGTTCCTAAGTAAGTGGTATAATGAATATCTTCATAGTCTTCACGTCTGTATACTGAAGTGTACTACTTTTGATGATTTATATGATGTGGTATTCAGTAGTTACACCTAATTAGCTCTTACTTAATCCATTCATATGCAGATTACAGGCTTTTTCACTCCATAAATGAAATGAAATTATTAGTTTATCGTGAACAAATCTCTTTTTTGAAAAGTTTCATCTAAATTAGACAGGTACGCGTAAAATTCGGTTTTGAATATAAGATTTATAATTTGTTTCTAACATAATAAAGTCGAGTTCATATGAATTGGAAGCATTTTATAATTTTTAGGTCGTAAACAGATAAAAGAATTCTCTCTAGATTTGACCTGCGATACTGCATGCATTTTTTTTACTTGTGTCTGTAAACATAGTGCTACAAAACCGGAATAGTTGGACACTAAACTTGAGAGACTGCTAATGCTGTGACAACACATCACGGCCGATAAGGAACAGCTGACTTTTCAATTAAGCGAACTGACTTGTGATAAATATGTTTGGAATTTGCTAGACCGGTCGAGATTATGATCTGAACTATCCCTGGACAAAATTAGAAAGACTGGTTAATAAGCGATTGGATGTGGAGATTACTGTTATTAACAGTTCGTCATAGGTACCTAAGTATTTAATTTTAATTTAATCATTAAAATAATAATAAAAAACTGTAAATTATAATGAACTGGCTTTCCGCCCGCAGCTTCGCCTGCATTGACTACAGGTTATATCGTGTGGGCCGAAACTCATGCCCAGCAGTTGGATAAAGAGTAGCATATGTTCTTCCCCAAGGTCCCATCTATATCCGTACCAAATTTCTTCAAAATCGGTCCAGTGGTTTATATAGGCGTGAAATAACAGACAAAGTTACTTTAGCATTTATAATTTATAATAAAGTATGGATAAATAGATAATTAATATTGGCGAAGCAGCGTTCAGCAGAAATTGGGGATACTCTCTTCATGACTCGGATAGTTTTTAAGAAATGCAATTCAGAAGGTGTGAATCAGTAAAAACATATTTTTTTGAAAATGGTAGAATCACGGACATCACACATTCCTGTAATTTTCTCTTCGTATTTTTATATTCCCAGTTCTGCTTTTATGGTCACTGTACTCCACGCATGACTCATCTGTCTTGAGGCTAATTCCTCATTACCGGCAGCTTTGACATCCCAGGGCTTATCTGAAGCTCTCAAGGCGAAGGTCGTCTGTACCTCGGGAGAAATTTAACATGCATTAATCTCTGTGCAGGAGAAATATTTATTGTAGTTTGCATATCAAACATTTCCTACTTGCTATTTACGATGCGATTTGGGGGGTCTTCTGAATTTATCGAGTCTGAATATTGATTGTATGAAATTTGTGGTATCGGGAAGTCATTCAATTCGTTATTTGAGGCTGTAGAGGCATCTTATTTTGTATGAGAATTTTCGCTCGTAATGACTCTGTCGAAGATATCTGATGAATAAATTATATGGAATTGTAGTACGTAGGTACGTCATTATATTTTGGTGAAACTTTGCACCGATTAAAGTTGTGGACAGCTTGTATTCATATTAAACTATTTTTCTTTAAAAAATAACAATAACAACAATGTTCTTTGTTTCTTGATCTATAAATCTTAATATGTTCAGAAAATTCAGCAAAATTGGAAAATAATCCACATTCAGAGAAACTGAAAATTGATCTTTACAATTTTCTACCGACGATCAATCAAAGTCGGTTATTTCTTCTCGAAATCGCTTGTTGTATTGTCAACATTGTTATCTTCAAAATAATTGAATATAAACCTAAATTGCTTTCCGAGAATGAATTTCCACAAAACAAAGGATTGCAGGAAAGTTTACAACATTTATACCGTTCAAATAACATCACAACTTGCTTAGAAAATCTTGCTCGTGACTTCAAGTGACGAACTCGTAAAAACAAAGATGGTATCTTATGAGTTCTAACCTTCAGTACTACCTGTTGTGGATGTTTTACTAAAACCAGAACTGGCGTGGCCATATCGGGCAGGCTGTTAGACAGGAGTAAGGTCAGGTTTGTTGTGTAATGGCTAAAAGGTTTTTGCTTGACGAGGAAGAGGTATGGTACAGTACGAGGCATATAACTTGAAATCGGGTGGGGATTGCGCGAAATGCGTATTTTGGGTATGCGTAGCGGTGAGGGGCGCGGGCGGCGGGAGAGGGGCGCGCGCTATTGGTCGCTCACAAGAGCACATGCGCGAACTTATCCCCACTCCGTCGAAAAAATTTCAAGATACGTGCCTAGTACTGTAGAATAGTAGAATATGATCAGGGGGCTAATTTTGTAATTTCAAAATCTATCGCAATCGCTCTTCATTTGACAGATGGATGTGACACATTGTTGCATTTCTTTGGCAAGTTTTTATTTATCCCAAAAAGAAGCATCCATGTGTTACATCTTTAAAGCGATTCCGATAGATTTTGAAATTAGACACTAGATAGGCTGGTCCGAGTCGTATTTTTTCTAGTTTATTATTTAGTATTGAGTAAAAATAGCACTATGAATGCTAATAATAATAAAAAACCGGCCAAGAGCGAGTCAGACTCGCGCACCGAGGGTTCCGTACAATCATAAATATATTTGGATATTATGTTACTTTAGTACAGTCTTTAAAAAAGTAGGATAAACGGCAGACAGGTGGAAAGGCGAACAGGCGGACAGTTAATTTACAAATCTTAACCACAGCTGCTTATGGTGACTGAAAAACGTTTCAGCCACTCCACATTGCAAACTGTTTATATTACTAAGTAAGAACTTATTCTTCGTTTATTCGTAAGGAAAATAGTAGGTAATTATATTAGAACCAGCCACCAATTATTATTGTAGTATTAGGTTGCGCCATCTTTTGACCGATAGTGGAACTATTTTTTTTCTTAGTGACCTAATAGAATGCTGACCTTAGAATGCTGACGCATTCTTAGGACAGGGCCATCTGTACCCTTAGCACGAACAGCTATCGAGAAATCTTACGCTCGTAAGAAAATACTATTCGATAACGTACTCGATACGAAAGCTAGCAAAATCGGCAGCACCAATTTTACAGAGCTGGCTAACGTCAACTCGATAGTAGTGATAAATAAAGCTAACGTGACACAATCCAATTATCAATCCAATTGAAGCAAGGTGCGTTCAAAAACCATGTTTAATATCTATGAAAATCATAAATGTGTAAATTAAAATTCAATCAAGTTGTTTATCATCATAATTTTACGTTTATTATTCTTATTATTAATAATAAAATTGTTTTCAATATTTATTTCATTTAATAACTTTAATTTATTTGCAAATTATTATTATAATTTTTAACTTGTGCATATTTTTGCCCATGGTTTTGAACGGTCATTGCACCTTGCCCGTGATTGGTTTGAAAAAGAAGAGTGTGTCTATTCTTTCTCTCTTTCTTTCTCATCCTGTGATTTAATGAAAAACATAACCTAAAAATAAAATAGATAGCCGTATATAAAGCCATTTCTTTATTTTGTTTTTGTCTAAATTGATTTATCTGTGTCGGCTAACAAATAATACAATCGCAAGGAAATAATATTATGACCTAGGAGTAAAATACAATGTGTCATAATTTCATCAAATTGTTCTAATTGAAGATATTTTATGAACTTGAAGAATAACAATGGATTATCGTCAACTAATAAGAAATTGTTTACACATAAACACAAACAATAAAACTTTAAACGTGCTATGAAAATATATGTGAATTTCATCGGAATTAGTGCCTATAGTGTTTGAAGATTCGACAAATTAAAAACTTCATTAAGTTTGCATTGTTATATTTAGTGTTTCGTCCTTAGAATAAGTTTCGTCATAGTTTTAAGGTCTTATTTTTTAAATACCTAAAATGAAACATAATTAACTGTGTGCAAACTGTGTAATGTTGTGGCTGAAAACAAATATTATACGTATAACACCGTATCCTTTGGTTTTATTTGAGTTTTGTAGGTAAGTTATAAAATATTGCTAAAATATAGGTATGGTATGGGGGATACCGTGGATAGCATAAAATTACGAGATTTTTATTTTACAAATTTCTTTGTATAATGAGAACAATTTAAGTAATATTGCCTGTGGATAATTCAGCGGACATGTCATAGTTCTCAAATTTAATTTTTGTTACTACCTAAATGCTTTTAAATTTTAATAATAAATAATATAAAGTCACTCGAAATGACTCTCACTGAAAAAATGTCAGTGAGTAAGTTGTCGATAGCCAGCTTGCGAGTTTCTCGATACCATATGTCAAAAGTGGGTTTGTGCTACCGATTTCCATACAAGTTGTAACTTTACTATTCGAATTCGATTCGAAGGCTGCTCGATACCTTATGTCAAAATGTTTCGTGCTTTGAAATTTTAGTTCCGTTTACGGACGTAGTGGCGCTGTACTAATTTCCATACAAAATTATGAGATTCGAGTAATTTTACGCACGTTATTTTTCTCGATAGCTGTTCGTGCTAAGGGTACTGTTGACTGGTAGTGAAACTAAAGAATTTTTGTTTGTTTTTTGAATTTCTAAAAAAGTGTGTTATTTTGAGACATCGTTTTATTTTTCCTGTAATCTTTACATAAACTACTATCACATAGAATTATTTCAGATTTTTCTCTTTCCAAACTTCGGAGATAAGGGGGGGGAAACGGTATTTTTTTTTACATTTTTCATCATAAGTCGAAAACTATGCGACCTAAGAAAAAAGAAAAAAATGTTTTAAAATGTGCAAACAGCGCTCTTTCATATGATACCCCACATGCCCTAGTCACCTCACTTCAAATTTTTAAGACCCCTTTTCAGTCCCTGTTGTAAAAAAATATTTTTTTTTTATTCCTTTCTTATTTGCAAAATAGTTGGGCAAATGTCATCTTAAACTGTTCCAAATTTCAAGTTGATACCATTAGTAGTTCTCGAGATATCCAGCTGTGACAGACAGACAGACAGACAGACAGACTGAGTCACACCATAAGGGTTCCTTTTTTACCATTTTGGTACGGAACCCAAAAAAGGAAGAGGTTTACGTTCTACTAGTTTCCGCCCGCGTCTTCCTCTGCGTGGAGCCTAGAATTGATCATGGTAAAAATATTATGTTTTGATCCAGGTTATAAACTATCTGTATGCCAAATTTCATCCAAATCCATTCAGCTGTTTTTGCGTGTGACTTACAAACATCCAAATAGACAATAGTATAACGTTATTTAAATATTATGAGGATTGCTAGAGGAGATTGGACAGCATTGGATTGACTAAATGATTTGATTAGGAAATTATTAAATGTTTGTCAAGAAAGGACTTACGTAATAAAATAAAATGTAGAATTGCGTTTAGTTTTAACCAGAGTTTTTTTAAGCTTATTAATACAATTGAAAAATATTATAAAAAATCGACTCACCCATAGCAGCTCAGACGGGACTCGAACCCGCACCCTTAGGATTGCGGCCCAATGCACTAACCATGCTGCTGAGCTGCTATGGGTGAGTCGATTTTTTCTAATATTTTTCAATTGTATTAATAATCTTAATATAAAAATAGCATTGTGAATGCATAAAAAATCTAAAAGTTTAAAAATTAGAGTTTTTTTGTTATTCGTATTAAACATTACCTATGCTAATCTTATCAGCAACCTTGAAAAAGGTCAACAATGAATTTTTTTTATTGTTACCAAAAAAGATACAAAAAAATACAATTTAAAAATCACTCGCCAAACTTTAAAGTTTGATGGCGAGATGCGCTCTTTTTTACCGACTTCAAAAGGAGGGAGGTACTCAATTCGACCCGTTTTTATTTTTTTGTTTTTTGTATGTACACCGATTACTCGAAGACGGCTGGACCGATTGAAATGATTCAAACGTTATTACATTAGGTAAACTCCCAAGTAGGTCCTATTTTTTTAAATTTTGAAATCGGTTCGGTACTTTTCAAGTAATCTTGAAAAAAGCACGAAAATAGTATGATTTTATGTGAACTACCTCGATGATCAGTCGTATAACTTCTTTGTTTATGAACTGAATAAGATAATTAGTGATAATTAAGGATATCTTAAGTGTAGTTCTTTAACCGACTTAAAAAGGAGGTTCTTAGTTTGACCCGCATGTATGTATGTTTCTCCGCGATTAACTCACGTTTGGCTGAGCCGATTTTAATTTCTACCTAAATAATATACCTACACTACCTAATACAAAAGGTACCAACACTAAAAATAAAAAAATAAAAAATTGATCGATGGCTGGATCATTTAAGGCCTTTCCACACCTATTCGTGCGATATTGGATGGTAGCTAGCTTCTATTTCTAATTTATCTCTGCTAATAGATATTACAGCATTTAGTTTTTGTAATAAAACTACAGAGCAGGGGCCCTAGTTTTGTCATCGAATGCTCTTTACAAATTTATCTGACTCGATGACGACGGCGTCGCTGTCGTCTATAGACGATGGTGTAACCTAAGTAATAATATGCAATAGCACTTAGTTCCAGTTTTGGCCACCGGGTCAGATAAGTTTGTAAAGAGCGCTCGACGTCAGCCGAAGGATTAAAAAATAGGGTCCCATGTTTTTATTCAGAATCGGAATTTATAACCCAACTAACAGACTAGCACTAAGAATGAGAGCTACAAAAGCTGTATTCTATATAGTTCAAATAGTACTATTGAGAGGTACAAGAGGCTAACGAGTAGTGATATACAAGCTATACGGGGTTATAGAAAGGGTATAGAAGGGGGGGAATATTTTTTTATCGCTGTAGAAGAACCCTATATCCTTGAAATTTCAAGATCACCACTATAGATTCTTACTTGTAATTGCACAATTTTAGTTTTAGTTCATAATTTTCTGACCGATTTCTTATAATAGTAGTTTCTTTTAAGCTTGAATGATTTATATAGTTCTAAAAATAATTAATACCAATATAAGCGCTATAATCCGTAATCCGTAAAAAGTTATTTATTTCTTTTGAATGGAAAAAAAAGAAAGAAAATAAATTTATTTGAGACACAAACTAAACACAAAACATCAGCACAGAGATATTTGTCCCAAAACGGTTCCAGCTCAGCATCATGGTCTGCGATCAGCGCTGATCTTCCACCGGGAACGGTTTGTTGACGCTGCGATAAACGTACACAAAAACATACAATAATTATACGGTAACTTATAAGTCTACTAATTTAATATCACCCTATCAACCATGAGTGTGGCTGTATTGACATAATCATCCATAATAATAAATGGTTAATTTAGATTCAAATGCCCAGAAAAGTTAAGGTGTAAAAGTCGTTAATGGAAACGTGTCCGACTAAAAATATCCGTCGTTTTCCATCCGAAGAAGTGTAAAGCAGCCTTAACTCGTCTCAGCAGAATCGTGCGCATATCTCCCGGGGGCGGCGGCGTCCAATTTAGTGTGATTGTTTCCTTGATTCGCGGCGTGCTCTCGAGTCGTGCGATGGGAGATCGGCTGATTGCCAGATTGGTGCCATTCATGACGAATTAACGGTTGCCCTTTATGAGGCTTTCGTTTTGAAAATACAATTTTCTTTTGGTTCCGAGCTATTTTTGAAGATAAACTTCTTTAGCGGCGTTGTAAACTTTTTTTGTAATGGGGAAAAAATGTTAAACTCGCGTCAGTCAGGGTCACGTGACCCTGATCGAAAATTCGTAAGACGGATGTTTTGTATTCAATATTATACGGACAATATTGTATTCAACCTCATAAATGATAGTACTTTTATACTGATAATTAAAGTAATTCGTGCAAAATTATTCCCTAACCATTCCAAAATATCAAAAATGCACAACGTTAATATTCAAGTTTTCACTTCTGCCGGCACTCCCGGAGTGCAACCCGAATTTTTCCTTTTATAGAGTTGTCTTTTATGATGTATTCGACGGCATCGCTCAATTGGTGGCTTGTTTACAGCGAAGATATTGGAATTGTTGTCTTATTTATTAAAAGTATTTTTATAGGTACTTAGTATTTTTACACTTTACAAATATTTATAATTAATTGCGAATGAAAAATCACGCAGTGTGAAACGGTCATGTGAAAGGCGCGTCGTGCGACTTGTTTTACGAAATGGGATGGGAAAATGTTAGAAAAATGTGAAAGATTAATATTAAATTTTAAAATTAAATTAAGCAACGCAGTCCTTTACTCTAATATTAGTGTTTTGTTTGTTACTTCTTTACGCCTAAACGGCTGAACGGACGGATTTGGATGAAATGTAGCACACAGTTAGTTTATAACCTGGATTAAAACAAAGGATAGGTACCTACTTTTTATCCAGGTCAAAAGTAGACGAAGTCACGGGCGGCCATTAGTGTTATATCATAAAGCATACTCGACCCATAAATAGGAGCACTCACAATAGGTAAAGCCACTTTTGTTTTTATTCGCCCTATTCATTGTATAGTGTCAGGTGGGAAACAATGCGGTTTATTAAGCGACCAACCTGTTGTGCAGTGAATGGATAAATCTGATGCAAGCTGGCTCCATTGAGGGCATTGCAGTGCGACCGATTCGATACAGGAACAACGAGCTAAGAAAAGTTGAAATGGATACCTAACACTTCTGATTGCTCAATTCGCTCTGATGTAGTGAGGCAGATAGGTAATCTTAAATTCCTATCTTATTTACTGTAATTTCTGTAACGATTTATGGATAAATAACGAAACTTAACGAAATTATCGAACATTAAGGACTAGTAGATGACTTATGCAGACGAGTTCTTGAGTGGAGACCGCGTATGGGCAAAAGTAGTGTAGGACGCCCTCAGACAAGTTGGAGGGATGATCTTCGCAAGGTGGCTGGCATAAACTGGATGAGTATAGCCGCGGATAGTGCTCAGTGGCGTGCACTCGGAGAGGTCTATGTTCAGCAGTGGACGATGATAGGCTGATGATGATGATGAGATGATTTATGGTATTATCAATATCTACCAAAATGTGATCATGAATAGCTGGCTTCACTATTACAAAATCCTATTACTTAAATAATCCTACTAATATTATAAATGTGAAAGTTTGTGGGTTTGGATGTTTGTTCCTCAATCACGAAAAAACTACTGAACGGATTTGGTTGAAATTTGGCACACAGATAGTAGATAGCCTGAATTAAAACGTAGAATACTTTTTATCTCGAT
Organism: Agriphila geniculea; assembly: GCA_943789525.1. NCBI lineage: Eukaryota > Metazoa > Arthropoda > Insecta > Lepidoptera > Crambidae > Agriphila > Agriphila geniculea. The sequence continues at coordinate 3,929,974 of OX038876.1, forward strand.
ATTATCACGGGAACGGGAACCGCGGGTGAACCCGCGGGCGGCGGCTAGTAGTTTACTATTTGTAGTCAGGAGAGCTTGGAAACTGGTAAATTTTTTGAACTGGTTCGACGAAATTATAGGTGGATCTTTTGTAAAAAATGTTCAGTTCCTCTGAACCGGTTTTTAAACCGGTTTGGAAAAGTATGGATTTTTTTCATTAACCGGTTAAACTTTTCGCTCAGGACAACGAACTGAAGTTCGTGAAATCGGCGCAATGGTCTCAAATCTACTACCAATTTTTCGGTATTTCTACCAATATGGAGCCTCTCCTACCGAAATACCGATATGTAAAGATTTTTTCACGATTTCTGAGAATATAAGGAAATTTTCCAGATTTTTTACCGATTTCAACTGCCAACCTATTTCGTGTTTTTTTTTTGTTTACAGAGGAATCTCCTATGATAAAGTGCCCGGGCGATATTTGGTTCCGCACCGGAACGAAATTTTTCGATAAAATCGGTTTTACCGTTATAATACCGGTTAATTTTGAACCGGTTTTAAGCCCTGTTTCTAGTAAAGTTGTAAAAAGATATTTAAATTTAAAAAGATATATTTTTTATTTCTGACATTTGACTTTATCTTAAAATGATTAACTTCATACCAAATCATAATTTCCCGCCCGTTTGTTAAAATTAATTTATTTTTGAATTTGAAATAATTAAAAATCGTACGTAGTAATATCATACCTCCTCCAAAAGTGAGTGTTTAGGTGTTCGTGTGTTGTGATTTACTGAAATCTGTGACCAATCGTTGGAAATGACGAATGGCAGCCGTTAGGCGTTTACGACCAAAGTTTAGTACGAAAATACTTACTAAATGTAATTTATAATAATTATTATTAATGTAATTAGTTTTAATTAGATGTAGGAATAGAACAAACTTTGTGTACCCACCAGTGTTATTGACAAGTCGTGACTCTGTGAGCTGTAGACCAGGGACTGGAAAACACTTTCTTGTGTTTGGAATTTTAGTATTTACAGAAAGAAAATAAAATATAAAGATAAATAGATTCTTTGATAGTGAATCCATATTTGATATGCAAACATAATAATCATAGCATCATGAGAATACGAGATATCGTAGATCAAAATTAAAAGGGATTCCGGTCCTTGCTGTAGTAGACCTCGCATCATATTTCGAAATGGCTGAAATGTGTTTTTGTTATGAAAAAATTTCGAAAAACTGGCTCGAAAAAAAATCTAATAATTATCAAACCTTCTCACAAATTTTCACGAAAATTGGTTGAGAAATGCGACCTGTAGGGGAATAAACGGACATACGAAAGCATTTTTCCCAAGCTGAAGCAGAGACGCTTTGCCTCGCTCGGTCAATATTGTATTCCAAAAAGCCCTTATTTAAAGGCGTCAAAGTTTAATTTAATCTTATCATGTGCAATTTGATCACTGGAACCCCACTGCGACAGGTCATAAGACCAAGGGTCAGACTTGCTTTGCCCTTTTTGCATGTCAAATCATATTTATAAGCCTTAAACATTGTTACTTTACATTATGTGGGATGCAAAGATTTAAATCTTTGGTGGGATGTTATAAAATGTTGGATGTGGGCAGAATGCGACGATGGCGTCATGTCGTTACGATATTCTTTTATCTTTATTTGAGCTGGTTGATATATGACTGAATATATTTTTGACAAAGAAAATACACTGTTAATATGGCCCTTGACAATCATTTGATATATCCGTTTACACTCGAATATTCATTCATAGTCATAGCAAATTATTTTTCTTTTATTGCGTTACGTTATTGCTATGTTTGGTTATAAATATCTATTTAAAATGAGTTTATGATTCTTTGAATTTTAACCAGAAAATTAGTGCTTCTATAAGAAATCTGAATCACTGTGCAGTTTTTAGGTTAAACTCGGTTTGAAGGTTATATTTCGAACGGGGAAACAGACGAACAAGGATTATGTCAAACTGGGAAATGGACGAACGGAGAACGACGAAAGATAATTGGATGAACGGTGCAGAAAGGGTTAAGGGTTATAATTTATGACTTTTTTCGTGAGTATACCTCGCTTTAGAAATTTTGTGGTGATTATAATTTATAAAATTGCAAGAAAAGTAATTATTTTAAGTTGTGACTTTGAAGATTAATGTTGATTTAGTCTCAGTAACTGACTTTAATTCGCTAGCTGCATTAAATCCTGTCCATGATTGCGGCATTCATCAAAGAGAAGAGTAAATGTTGGCAATACATTCTAGATATTGGCTGCCCTGCCTGTTGTAATGTATGGTGGATTTTGTGATCAGGGCTACCAACCACTATAGACAAAAAAACTATTGCTTCTTTGCCTTTATCCATAAAGTTAATACCTATACCTTCTGCTAGGCATATTAACTTTAAAATGCCTTTACCCCAAGAAAACACAAAACGGACGTAACAACACGGACACGCATACACTTCCACATGCAAGAAAAACATACTATTTTTATGTCATCATTAAATTGAAAATACTTCTTTAAAAAACTTGGATGAAATAAATGAAACAGAGAGTGCGTTCAAATTGAAAATTATTGAAATTATATAAAAAAATCCAAGTGTGTTGATGTCACTGCGTTGTAGTTTCGAATAAGTGATTTATTTTGTTAAATATCCAAAGTTGTTTAAAGAAGTTAGACATTTCATCCTCAAAAAAAAAATTGAAAGCCCTGCAAGATAGATGCACAAACTATAATCTTGCGAAACGATCTCAGAATCCAGGTAGATATTACTTCGGATAAAACTACCTATCTTGCCAGATAACGCTATAAATTCAAAGGATAGACTCGAGAGATGGAAATTAAAAAAACACTTCAAATGTCGTACAAGTCAAATTAATTAAAATTGTACATAGACTTGATCTACATAGTAAGTTTATGCTCTGTATTACCTATTTGTATTTTATAAGTGCTGTAAATATTATCGAGGCTTGAATGGATGAAAAAAACAATAATGGTGGAAACACTAAAAATTAGCTATTAAACACAGATCCTTATGAAGACAAATTAAAAAAAAAAAGTTAAAAAAGTTGATCTTATAAGACGTAGCTTTTCTATACAACGTGTATATGTTACCGGCAATGTATGAAATGCAGGCATTGTATACAATGCCTAGGCATTGTATACAATGCCTGGCCCTTTTAGGCAATGTATGAAATATAATGAATATTGATATCTATTTCACACATTACCTAGGCAGTGTATACAATGACTAGGCATTGTATAGAATGCCTGCTGGTCCACCGGCAATGTGTATAATAAAAAGATTTTCGAGAATAGATTCGAGGGGGGATCGAGGGGGGGGGCTCGGGGAAAGCTCGAGGAGGGTTCGATGGGGGGCTCGTGGGGGGTTCGAGGGGGGCTCGAGGGGGGCTCGAGAGGGGCTCGAGGGGGGCTCGAGGGGGGCTCGAGGGGGGCCCGAGGGGGGCTCGAGGGGGGCTCGAGGGGGGTTAGAGGGGGGCTCGAGGGGGGCTCGAGGGGGCTCGAGGGGGGCTCGAGGGGGGCTCGAGGGGGCTCGAGGGGGGCTCGAGGGGGGCTCGAGGGGGCTCGAGGGGGGCTCGAGGGGGGCTCGAGGGGGCTCGAGGGGGCTCGAGGGGGGCTCGAGGGGGGCTCGAGGGGGGCTCGAGGTGGGCTCTTTGGAATCGAACCTGTTTTACTCCTGTAGGTCCCGCGTATAGGTTAGAAATTTAAGGCGAGCGCGGAGCGCAGCGGAGCGTGAGCCTTAAATTTCGAGGTTATTTTTTTATAACAGACAACAGAAATTTGAGTTTGGAATCGAACCTGCTTCACTCCTGTAGGTCCCGCGTATAGGTTAGAAATTTAAGGCGAGCGCGAAGCGCAGCGGAGCGTGAGCCTTAAATTTCGAGGTTATTTTTTTATAACAGACAACAGAAATATACTTATTTTACACATTGCCGGTGGACCAGCAGGCATTGTATACAATGCCTAGGCAAAGTATAAAATGAATTATATTTCATACATTGCCTGATCGTTTTAGGCATTGTATACAATGCCTAGGCATTGTATACAATGCCGGATTATACACATTGCCGGTAACATATATAACAGAATTAATAGCTAAACCAGAATATGGTAGAGGGACCATCAAACTGAACAACTTTTACTATGTAACCAACTCTGAAAAAGCGAAAAGAAAATCAGCTGTTTCATACAAAAATTAATAACGAAACTATGATAATGTATGAAACAGCCAAACAGCTGATTTATTTTGCGATTCCAGAGTTGGTTCCATAGTAAAAGTTATTCAGTTTGATGGTCCCTATCTACCATATTATTCTGGTTTAGGTTCTCCTTTTAAACCTTTTAATTATTTTACACGTTGTAGACTGAACTAAGTAAAAATAGAGAATCTTAAGGAATTTACCTGTCATTCGTGTACTCCCAGTTTCAATTAAAATTAAATACCTATAAACTTTTTATATTTTTTAATTAAAGCTAATTTCAATGACCCCCGGTCATTTCGACCGATCTCAGCGGGGCGCCAGGATCGGATGACGGGTTAACTCGAGAGCAAAGGGTCCTTTGACGCCACCGGTCAGACAGACCGATGCCTATCTGATATACTCTCGCTTCGTGAACAGTGTCACTTGTTCGGATTATTTCTGCTAAGCGAAGAGGGTTAAAAGGGCATTGATATTTTCATACCTTGTTATGCAACCTTATTTTATGCACCTCATTTATTTCTATTCCGCGTCAATACATTGAATAGAAATTCGGCTTCAGAAGTAACTGAACACTTTAATATTTTTCGCTTACTGCTTTTTTAGTAATAGACCCAAAAATTAGCACGACATAGTTCTAAAAATTTACAGATTTTACGCTCCACCCAATTATCAGAGGATTTTTTTTCAAAATTTTTAGATTTTATCAAAATTTCTCAAAAACGACTCGACCAATTATTAAACTTCAAGTGCCATACGATAGATCGTCGTGCTTTGCACCCCCAATCTCCCAAGAGGAAAGTATTTAGTACGAAAAATATTAGTGTTCAGAATTCTGAAGCCGAATTTCTATTCAATTTATTGATGCGGAATAGAAATTAATGAGGTGCATAAAATAAGGTCACGTCAAAACAAGATAGGTACGAAAATATAAATGTCCTTTTTACCCTCTCCGTTTAGCAGAAATACAAGTGACACTGTTCACCAAATTGGATATCTCTATGGGTAGAAATATTTCCAATTTTGATCGATCTACGGCCATGCCGCACTTTTGGCTGAACATCGGGCAGAAATACTGGTGATCACATCACATGTCACATGCAAAATAAGCACAGTATTAGTTATAAATAATGTCAACCCAATGATAAGTATTGATTTATCGAACTGTTGCTGTTTCGCTATCGGTTATTGACATGGTGAAAGATTTACATGGTGTGTCCAGCCGCAGTTTATAAAGAACTAGTTGAAGTTAAAAGTCGTTTGATAAAATAAGTATTTTATAAAAAAAAGTATATTTCATAAATACTGTGTACATATTGAAAATAATAAGCGAGAGTTGAGGTCATAAATGCGAAATCTAGAACAACAACTAAGTAGGTACCTATTCCATTAGAAATTTCGAAAAAAGCTGGTAAAAATATTCGATTTGGCTGTGATCAAATTGGTTTTGTCAGTAGATCGGTCTGCTTACGTTTTTAGGGTTCCGTACCTCAAAAGGAAAAAACGGAACCCTTATAGGATCACTTTGTTGTCCGTCTGTCTGTCTGTCCGTCCGTCTGTCTGTCAAGACCCTTTATCTCGGAAACGCGTGGAGGTATCGAATTGAAATTTAAACTATATACTAAGGTCTACGGGCCCTTGAAGCTGTAAAAAAATCAAACTTCTAAGTTAACGTAAAAAAAAGATACTGCCGTTTAGGGCGCAAAAAACGCATTTTCGATACTCTCAAAGGAATCAAAATTCATAGGGTACTTCCCGTTGACCTAGAACTATGAAATTTGGCAGGTAATACCGTCTTATACTACACTTACAGGAATAAATCTGAAAACTGTATATTTGTAATTAAATCATAATAAAATATGGTCATTAAAATACGTAATTATTAATCATCTTGGTGAAACAACGATATGCGCGGTCATAGTTTAACTTCTAATTACTTTTGGATTAATCGCGCCACTAATTCTTTTTAAAATATCAATATTTATTATTATTAATTATTCAGATCCTTTCAAATCTCGTTATAGTTAATTACTTTTAAAAATAAAATTAAAAAGTAATAAATTTGGCTCTAAATATTTTCGCAACATGGCGGTATGTCACGCTGTATGACAGGGGGTCTTCTTCTTCTTATTTTTGTTTTGGCAATCTACTTTCTTCTTGGAAGTAATTTTTGCCAGTGTCAAGTGTTGAATAGTTCAGTGGTAGATTGTTTCAGTTTACATTAAAATGCGGGTGCATCGCATTCCAATGTTGCTTGGAGCATTTGGCACCAAGTATAATCAAGATAGTTTACTCGGTAAGGTTAGCCGAGGTAGCCACCACTACAATAAAAGTCTCGGCTTCACACAACCAAAATCTCGCCTATTTCCATTATCCCACATATTGTTCAGTCAATATTTGTATGAAAATCCATTACTAACGTGTAATAATGGATTTTCATACAAAAATTGCCGGCGTCTGTCCAGTAATGTTTCTATTAAAACTCATTACACTCGTGTAATTCAGAAATGGAGCGAACTTTTCAATGAAACACAATTAATATAGGTATCAAATGTCGCCTTGATGAGCGAGCACATTCCAAATTTTTTTTTTTATATTCGGTTTACTGGTATCACGCGGAAGGCCTTGATGAGCACATTCCAAAAAATTGAAAAAAGAAATACAAACGAAAAAAAACTGTTTTGGTGCAATATGGGTATCAAATGAAAGGCCTTGATGAGCGCATTCCAAAAAGATAAAAAAAACGAAAACAACATTTTTTTCAATACCTATTGAATGGGTATCAAATGAAAGTTTTTTGAAAAGTTTTTTGGAATATGCTCATCAAGGAGTAATTCCAAAAAACTGAAAAAAAATTAAAAACGAAAGGTAAATTTTTTTTTGCAATATGGGTATCAAATGAAAGGCCTTGATGAGCACATTCCAAAAAACTGAAAAAAAAAACAAAAAATAATATTTTTTTGCAATATGGGTATCAAATGAAAGGCCTTGATGAGCACTTTCCAAAAAACAGAAAAAAAAATGAAAAACTGGATTGTCCCGGCTGCATTTGCAGTCGTTAACACCCACCAATCCGCATTGGGCCCGCGTGGTGGGTTATGGCCCGTCCTTCTTATCCACCCATAAGGAAGGCCTGTGCCCCAGCAGTGGGGACATTAAAATGGCTGATGGACTAGTAATATAAACATTTTGCAATGTAGAGTGGCTGAAACGTTTTTCAGTCACCATAAGCAGCATTTGTAAATTAACTGTCCGCCAACAGGCGGACAGTTAATTTACAAGTGCAGGATAAACGGCAGACAGGTGGAAGGGCGAACACGCCCTTCCACCTGTCTGCCGTTTATCCTACTTTTTTAAAGACTGTCCTAAAATAACATATCCAAATATATTTATGATTGTACGGAACCCTCGGTGCGCGAGTCCGACTCGCTCTTGACCGGTTTTTTTTTACTTATGTGCTGCTAGCACCTAAACCATAGAGGTGTCATAAATGCACTTTGAAAAACGAACTTTTTTTTGATCCGAATTGAGGGTTTATCAAAGTGACATTTTAAAAATTAAAATAGTAACTATTCGCCTCACTAGATGGTGTTGATACTCGAAGCCTAAAATAGTAACTATTTGATTCACTAGATGGTGTTGATACTCTTCTTGCGCCCGTTCTTCTTGTCAGTTAAGAAAACTCTGAACGGGTGGTAGGAAAATATAGACGATTCAAAAGAGGGATAACGCGTATGAATTCACCGCTAGAGGCGCTGGTGTTGCGTGAGGTCTTGGAAACGTCAAATTTCATACTTTGTGTGTAAGCTACGCGCGTTTATTTATAAAATAAATAAAAAGTTGTGATTATTTTGCAATAGGAGATTCAAAAAAGCAAATACGAATGAAGGGATCAATGAGCGTCAGTGCTTTAAAAGCGTAGCTAAGAAAAAGAGGTTTTTCAGAACAAAACGGGACAGTACAACATTACACAGCATACTGGATATTTTTAATAAATTGGTATTAAAAATAATAGATAATCTTAGAAGATTTGTTTAGTTTCACACCCGTAAGGCCGCAGGGGCCGTAGTAAACAAACTTTTACAGGACCTCTCGCGACTGTGGCGCCAACTGGTGAGCTAAAAAACGGTAGCCCTCATTAAGTTTATTTGAATAAAGCTATTTTTGACTTTGACTTTGACTTCCATTCATTCAAATCACATTGACACCCATTTTCATCAACGCCATCTATCAAGCCTACAGTTTTTTGTCATTTTGAAAAGCCCTTATTTCAAATTAAAAAGCTGTATTTTTAACATGCTTGAAATGTTTATGAGCTAATAAATCGTTTATCCGATAAAAATATGGTTATAACATCGACATAATCGTTCGAGATATCGAGTGACGATCGGGATGATTTACTGCTGTCATCCGATACAAGTATTGTTATATAAGTGACACGTGGACAAAAGCATTGTGGGTGGTTTTTTTGTTTTTGTAAGTGCGAGCGGTCAAGGGAAAGAAGAAAAATGCTGAATGAATCGATTCGAGTCTTTCTCGGAATGATCGCAAAAAGTTGTATTTTTGTACGAATCTTTTCGTAACTTTGTTGAAATTTTGTAAGAGTAACATAAACAAGTGCATGTGGTAGTTGGTAGTGTACGCGCTGTCTCTTACTTTTGATTAAAAATGCTATTTATAGTTTTTATTGTTTAAATTATCTTATTTGAATATTTTAAAACTAAAACTTATTTTATGGTTTGTTTCAGGTAAACCCTTAATCGATGCCATAACACTTCATAACTTTATTGGGAACTGAATAAAAATAAAGGAACTAAAGTTTAAGTACAATCAGTAAGTATTGTAGAAAATAACTCCTCTCCCACATTCTTTGTCATATTTTTAAATACAATGTTCTGTGGAGTTATTGTAAACTCGTCACTGCAGTTAATTCGTCATCAAAAAATCAACGAAAAAATATGTGTAAACTCGTCACGGGTAGCTATTTAACAATAAATTTTCTTTTAATTATTTTTATCTATTGTAAACTCGTCACTGGTAACATTGTAATGCAATACAACTCAAAGAAAAAAATATTTATTGTATGTGTTTAATATTAAAAAAAAGCTTGAGCAGTTAAAGGTATGAGATTATAAAGAATATTACATACTACAAGATACGCGCGGAAAACTTAGCCCTTTCCTTGCAGTCGGGTGAAAATATAACTACTTTATATATTAGTGCTAACAACTTTATATTTTTGAGCTCATACCTAGTTTTTCTGCTTATGTGTCTTACTTTGACACTTTTTCTTTATATTCGAACATCAAATCTTTTTAATCAATAACAAATACAATATAGAGGACTATTTATTATACGGATCGCATCTCAGTAAGATGGTACGGTAAGCAACGGAAGTAGCTTAGCACTTCAACACTTTGTCAAAACAGCATTTTTGATCAAAATTTCAAACTGTGAGACATCTGTCGAAAAGGCTGCTATGACAAAGTACTTAAGTGTTAAGTGACTTTCGTTGCTGCTGTTACTTTATGTGAATAACATACACCGCTGAGTTACAATAACGGTCATACAGCATTTTTAACTCAACTGAAGATGACATCTCTCTCCGGTTTCAAAGTATGGTAACACATTAATTTTACGGTCTACGTCACGAGGTTACATTACAACTCTTGGCACGAAACTATTATATTATAAACCATATGGCATAATATAAAACAGGAAACACTCCATATTTCATACAGTTTAAGTGAAATCACAGACTGAGAAGATTGCACTGATAAAAACGATTCAATGTTTTTGCGACCGTGAATTATTATAAAACAAACAAATATTTTTAAACCATGTTTTTATACGACAGTTCATATAATACAGAAGCTTTAAATTTTGCATTGTAAAACAAATTATTTTTATTTATTTTCGCACTGATGACCTAGGTTGTATTTGTATTAGAATCGATTCTTTTACCTACATTATACTGGTAGATATAAAAAATATATATGTTTTAATAATTCACATTATTTGTAGTGTTTGATAGTGTGTCAACTTGTAAAAAGTGTCAAAACATAATACTATATATATTTATAGCACTCCTGTGAGATATGTGAAAATTAACAAATGTTTTTCTGTGACTAACGACATGGCAAAACAATCAATTCAAGTATTTTTAACCGACTTCAAAAAAAGGAGGAGGTTCTCAGTTCGTCGGAATCTTTTTTTTTTTTTATGTATGTTACTCGATTACTCGAAGACGGCTCGACCGATTTGAAAAATTCTTTTTTCGTTTGAAAGTATATACTTTCAAGTTGGTCCCATTGTCATGAAATCAGGATCTGATGATGGGAACCTGGAGAAATCGAGGGAACTCTTCAAATATTATAGGCACATCTATAGAGATTTTAGTATTTTCTTAAGTAACTTGTGCATTTGCTTTCGAAAAGTACTATTTCGGTGAAGTGGAACTGATGATGAAGACCAGCATACATGATCATCGGAAATATTCAATACTAAGTAGTTCACTGGTACGATACGATTACTTTAATATGGTTGCTAGGATATTTATGCTCATCATAATTCATAATGGTGAAGTGGAGCTGATAGTGAAGTACCAGGAGAACTCCTCAACAATAAACGCCCCTGCGTCGGGAAAAGCAGTACTGTGTAAAAAGTGATGAGCCGTTGACATAAGGTTATTGTAACTTAGATAATATCATCACCAAATATACTTACCACGAAAAAGTTTAAAATAAAAAAGTTTTTAATAAAAACAAAACCTCCTTCAAAAATCTTGAAAATAATCTAACAAAAAACAGCTTCAAAAATAAATTAATGGCTCTAAAAAGCAAGAAATAAAATATTGAAATCTGCATAATAACTAACTCGAAAGTTTGTATGCATATCTTATATTAAACAACGTCTTATGAAGTCGGGTGGGGTTTAAACCCATGATTAAAGTTTAGATATATTAGTTTAGATAAAAAAATATCCTTCGTCCCCCCCCCCCCCACCCGACTTCAAAAGGCGTTGTTTAATATAAGATATGCATACAAACTTTCGAGTTAGTTATTATGCAGATTTCAATATTTTATTTCTTGCTTTTTAGAGCCATTAATTTATTTTTGAAGCTGTTTTTTGTTAGATTATTTTCAAGATTTTTGAAGGAGGTTTTGTTTTTTATGTACATTGGTTGCATACCTAGTTGTGTTCCTAGTGCCTTTACAATAAATCACGTCAATAGACTCGTTATTGAATGGTTTCGCAAATGAACGCTATATTATGAGAAGTAATAACAACTCAGTGTTCGTATAAAATAAGCCATCATTTTGTATTGAAATGTGAATAAATGAGGTAGTTAGTTTTAAGGTAATGATGTGTTAATTTCTTCACATCTATATTCTATAACAAACCTATTATATTTATTGACTAAATGTTATTCACTGTTTATCTTTGTGTTTTCTCTTTTTACCTATTTAATGACTTGAATGCCGTTTTTCCTTTTTTAGGGTTCCGTTCCGTACCTCAAAATAAAAAAAACGGAACCCGTATAGAATCACTTTGTTGTTTGTCTGTCTGTTAAGATCCTTTATTTTTAAATTTGAGATTTTTGCATTTACAATGCTATTTTTAAACAATACTAAATAATATACTAGAAAAAATACGACTCGCACCAGATCAATACTCAGACGGGAATCGAACCCGCGACCTTTGGATATCCGGTCCAATGCTCTGACCGCTGAGCTACCGAGTCACTAGTGACATCGTCGAATTTTTCCTAGTATATCCTTTATTTGTTTGATGAATACCTGACTAATTAAATGACCTTAAAAAGTTAGTCAAAACGAATTTGACCTCAGTAAAGCAACAAAGAATGCATCACAAAAGAGGTCGTTGCACTCATAGATGTACAATATGCATAAGACAGTTGTACAATGACAATTGGACATACTTCGGAACTGTTATCAGACGAAGCCGTGGGAAAACACAATGCCGGCTGATTACGTATTCATGTCACTGTTTTACTGGTTGGTAGCGTAACGAGCCTAAAAAATACTTAAAATGCGTTTAATTATGCATTTTTTCACAGTTATTAGCGTTAAAATATAATTTATTAGTTAGACAGAAGTTAGATTTTAGTTAAACGATCATATTATGAATTACTTCTTTAAAACTTAATTTTGTAAAAAATTGCAACGACACATCATGTTAAAACATTGTTGTAAAGTAAAGAAATTATCCTCATGAAAGTTTGCTTAAGTACCTATTTTTCTTTAAGACTGAGGTAAACATGTAAATAAAACCCCTAATTTAAAGCAACAAAGTTGCATTCACCTGCCTTTTCAAGATAAAATAATATTATTAACTGTCAAAATCAGTATTTATTAAAATGTTACAAAAAGTCATTTTCTCAATGAGGTTTTCGGGGAACAAAACCCATTATTGTTGCATGAATACCGCTCTGAAAATTAACTAATTATAATTATATAATATTTAAAGAGTTAAAACGTATCATTTTAAAAGAGTGTCGATTTCAAAAGTAATTTACTTTAAAATCGGCACCTCGTTACCAACAATGTTGCAAAACATTACATCAAATTAACGAATACATTAACGTTTCAATACAAAAACGACTTATTTTAGTATTGGCAACTATTATTATCTCATAAAAAGCCTTTTGTACACTGTTTAAAATATTTTTTTCATTTTAGCGATATTTCGTTTGTTTGAATTGTAAATAAAACGTATGAATGATATGTTTTAACGAAAACAATTACTTACTGCCCTATACAAGGAAGCTTACAAGTCATATTGAATGTTCTTTTTAAACTACAGTATCTATCATATTATCTACTAGTTAACTAAAATTATTCTGGATAGGGAGTCAAATATGCTATGGTTATAATCGTTTGTTGGTCAATAAAATGGTACAGAATTATAATAATAGTGAGTTAGACAGTAAGCATAGTCAAACAGCAACTGATTTATAAATATTAACGGTATGTTCGTGTTAATTAAAAACTTTTGCTAAAATTATTAACGTAATAAATGTCACCATAAATCTGGAGAAAACCAAAAAAGCCAGCTTCTTTTTCGAACGTCATTAAGTTAAAAATGTCGCTTTGCAGCTTCTTAAACAGTTGCGTAACGTTACTTAAAACAAAAGCGTTCGATTATAAATACAGCAGGAAATGCTTCAGTGCAAAAACGACACAACAGGAAGTCAAGTGCAGGTGCAAAGCGTCTGCCTGTCTGCTCAACTCGTCTTGGGGAACATCAAAGAACCGGTGTCACTGCGAACCTCTTTTTTGGGGATCGCGCGCGCTTAAAACTATAGTGGCATATCTGTAAATGGTTTGAGATGTAAAATTCGATGTTGCCTTTCTTCGTCATGTTCAACAAGGTGATTGTCAGATTGAGTTGTCTTGTATAGTATTTATGTCGTTTTTCTATTTTGAATTTATTGTCTCGTTAATTTATTGTTCAGATTCTTGGACCTAATCGCAATGTAATCTTTGTTAGTATGTTTAATCGTTAATCATTAAGCAAAGGGTTCAATGAAGCAATAAAATAAATAACGGCAACAGGTGTATGACACGTCTTCGGCCGCCCACAATTACGCATCGACTGACAGACAAGACAGACAATCGACCGGATTTTTGTATGTGAAACAAAAAACTAACCAATGAGAGCGCAGCTGCGCGGCTCGTGCGCGCGCGCATGCCTAACTACTAATTGAAAAAAGTAGTCTAGACTACTTTTTTCAATTTTGAAATAAATAAGTTTCTATTGTTTTATTTCATTAGTCCGCTAATTCTGCCGAATTCAATTAAAACAAAATAAGGGCTTAATTGTTGACTGACTTAAGGTTAAACATCAGCACCGGACTCGAAACTATTGGCCAAATAGATGGCTCTGATTTAATCAAGCGTGGTTTCCCAGGAATTTACACAATATACTTATATTTTAGCGTGTCCGACAAATTAACCCTAATTCTTCACTATGAACTATTTAATCAAAATAACGTTATCTCATTAAATATCACATAAAATTTCATTAAATGCACTTAGTTTGTAGTTTGTGTTTGTACTCAAGTTTGTAGTATTTGTCGAATACAACTGACAGTCTTTAGCGTCATCTATGCTGAGAGCATTATAATTTATGGCCTATTGTTTCTAGTCCAGTGCTGTTGTTTAAGCTTAAAAACTTTTAACAAATGAAAAGGTTAGTGTTTAGTAAAAAAAAAACATAGAAACTCCCCCTTTTCTTCTCTACCTACCTAGGATCTCTAATCCCATGTTAGCGTCATCATTACCACAGAACCCCATAATACTTTCTCAATCCTTGATTATTTTTCACATCACAAAAGATCTATAAAAAAAAGTTAGGCCTTCGCCTAATCTTATCAATTACCCCGTCGTTTGGTGCAGTTTGAGTGCCCTCAGTTATTTCATAATGTCTGTGTTTGCACTTGAATGTTTTTTGTTATCAAATTGACGCAGCTGTTAACAAGGTGTTAAACTTTTTAATTTTAAAGGGTGCGCTGCTCATCGTATGGTCTGGTTATTTTTTGTTATTTATTGAGTATTAATAGAATTCATTTTCCACCATAACGGCCACTAGACTCGCGTCCGAAATACCTTCGCTCCCAACAACGCGAGCACGCTCCACGCCATTGTCATCGCCACTTGCGCGAATGTGTGTTTGCGGCATTAAAATTCGTTAACAAAAAAGCTAAAATATTGTGTTTAACAAAAACAATGGACAATTATTAGACGCGTATGCGTGGCCGTTCAATGGAAAAGAGTGACGCGGTTGGCTTTTTTATGCATAACGGGATAGTGATTGGCCTTCATCTCACCTGATATTAGGTGACGATAAAGCCGAAAGTGGAAGCGCATTATACCCGGAATCCTCATCACTGAGGAGCTGGCTTTTTTACCTCTAAATGGCGGAACCCTTTTTTTGATTGTCGTTATGGCGTCAGACTTAGGTTAGATGGTGGTAACTAGCCACGCGTACTTGAAATAAGCCCTAACACCAACCAAACCGAGTACAAAATATGTACTCCCCTCCTGGGAATCGAACACGTGACCTCTGCGTCTTATACGGGTAGGCGAACCACTAGACCACAGAGGCAGTTAAAACCCCTGCCGCCACCGCTCCCCGCTCCGCTAGTATTGGGACGGCTGTTCTCGCGTTTGCGCGTGAACAGCCGTCGACGTCGAAGTTGGCGTCATACAGTAGACGTCATCGAACCGAGCGTTTTGGAGGTAAATTCAAAACCATTAAAAACAAATTTGATTTTAATTGGTTTAATGGAGAAAAAAGGACATTATTTAATTTATATTTATTTTTCTGTTAAATTGTTCGTCCTAATCTTTAAATATAAGCAGTTTTCAAAAATTTGGAAAATACCCTAATGCAATGTGGTAAAGATTTTATTATTCAAGTTTAATATCCTCATAGAAAATTCAATTTGGATTTGCAGGCGAATCATGCCATGCTCATGCTCACACTTTCAGGTATGTAACTTTTTGGCTATCTAGTTCTAATCTAAAGACCCAACCACCCACATAACAATATTGAATCTTAGATTGTATGAATTATGTGACACATGACAACATGGAACCACGAAACGGAAACGTTAACAGATATCACTATCAATTTTCCTTTTACTGGTAGGTAGGTGGCATGACTCAACTACCATTTACCTACTGTAAGTAGATATATTTGACGGAAGAAACTACTCAATTTACTTGTAAATATGTAAAATACCTGCCTACCTACATAATAATTATTTTCTAAAACGTAGCTTTCTTATTTTCTTGTGATGTTAGAGATTGTTAGGTTTCACAAATTGTTGTCTTTGTCGAATAAAAGAAAGATCTTATTTTTAAATTATTCTTCCAGCTGATTGTTACTGCACGATAGGTGTTGTCTTCTCTCATGCCTAATTTAGATACTCGCCGAGTACAGACGAATAGGCACGAAGACGAGTATGTAAATACCATATTCGGGTATATTCGGTACTCGCCGCGAATATTCGTCTGTTCTCCGCGCGGTGTCGGTTTTTTGACGCGGATCAAAGGATTATTCGTATGTATTCGCGGCGGTGTTTACATAATCGTCATTGTTCACGAACTTTGTCACCATAAATATCAGTTGCATAAAGATTAAAAATCCATTAATGATGCTTGGGTCCGTTTAATGAAGGTATCCATTGCAGAATTAAAGAAAGAAGAGATTCGCTAATGGTGTTGTTAAAATTTTACTTTTTTAAGTCGATATACATTTAATATGCGTGAAGCTGAAGCAGCAAGTTGCACGTCATCCATTTCTGATGGTTCTATGTTCACTGAATATAGACGAATATATAAACGGGTCTGTATTCGTGCCCGATTTACTCGGCGAGTATATTCGCCGATAATCTAAATGAGGCATCAAAGGGACACCACATGTAAAAAAACCGGTCAAGAGCGAGTCGGACTCGCGCACCGAGGGTTCCGTACCATCATAATTGCACCATCAAACCACACTGCAGAGTAGAATAATAAAATTAGTATTGCAGTTTTAGGTCAGCGCCATCTCTTGACCGACAGTGGATTACTTTTTAAGAAATTTGATAATTTCTAAAAAGTATGCTATATTGAGACATCGTTTTATTTTTCCTGTAATCTTTATATAATAGAATATAATCACATAGAATTATTTCAGATTTTTCTCTTTGCAAACTTCGGAGGGGGGGGGGGGGGGGGGGACGGTATTTTTTTTACCATAAGTCGAAAACTATGCGGCCTAAAACAAAACAAAGATTGATAAAAAACGTGCTAACGACGTTCTTTAATATGATACCCCACATGTCCTAGTAGCTCCACTTCAAATTTTTAAGACCCCTTTTCAGTCCCTGTTGTAAAAAAGATATTTATTTTTTATTTATTTTTTATTTGCAAAATAGTTGAGCAAATGTCACCTTAAACTATTCCAAATTTCAAGTTGATACCATTAGTAGTTCTCGAGATATCCAGCCGTGACAGACAGACAGACTGAGTCACACCATAAGGGTTCCTTTTTTACCATTTTGGTATGGAACCCTAAAAAGAGGATATTTAAATGTCTCAATCTTCAAATACTTCTCCGAAATCACCACAATTTTTTCTTTGTTCTGCGGTAATCGCCAAAGGGACACCATCTGTAAAAAAAGACGATCGTTAAATGTCTCAATCTTCAAGTTCCGAATGGTTTGCGTGCGACATCACCTTTTGAGAGAATATTACGATTGGTACATAATAATTTCATCTTCAAGATTGTTCTGTTTTCAAGAAAGATGAAAGATTTATGAAATAGAGTATTATGCGACGAAGGGGGAGATACTACGGGGAAGACCTAGGCGATTTGACGGGTATGTTATCTATCAATTAGGATAGTGGTGAACTGGTGAGAAGTAAAACAATTTATGTAAGAATCATGTAAGAATATAAAAGAATATGTAAGATGTAAAATAGACCTATGTAAATGTAGTGGCCAGATAATTAAGGACACCAGTCGATTTTCATACCTCGTTTGTATGAAAATCGACTGGTGTCCTTAATTATCCGTCTGTCACTTGAAGCTTTTGTTCTCCGCCAAGGATTGAACTAGCTGTGATCTGATGATGGCCATCCAGGAAGTAGTTGAATTACTGATCTGATCAGCATTGTAAGACATTGCCATAAAAATTTATGGAAATCCTGAAACTGAAAATTCTGATCAATATATCTCTTAGAATGCTGATCAAGTCAGTTGGGTGTGTATAGCGATCTGAATCTCTTCGATTCACTCCCACTATGGATGGGCATCATCAGATCACAGCAAGGTCAATCCTTCAAAGTTATAACCCTGCATATTTCTTTCAGCCAATAATATTATTTTATTAAAGAAAACTGCTTGAAGTCTCATCTTATCTGAGTGTTTTCCACGTAATCTCCAAGTTAGGACCACCAGCAAATTCCTCGTACTTTGATATCTTTGCGATATCTTTTTGCGTCAGTAACGGCTCGGTTGTCTGCCCAAAGCAAAAACCGGACAGGTGGTGCGGAAGCGATGCGTAATTGTTACAGATGCGTTAACGGTTGATTTTATGATGTGAAATTTTATTGGTAAGGGTCATATGTCGATAATTTTCCGACACCTTTTTGAATTGGGTAATTTACCCAATTTTACTGCTTCACAGTAAAAAAAACCGGCCAAGTGCGAGTCGGGCTCGCGCACGAAGGGTTCCGTTCCAAAAAACGGCAAAAAATTACGTTTGTTGTATGGGAAAATTTTAATTTTAAAAATTAATTTTATTCTGTTTTTAGTATTTGTTGTTATAGTGGCAACAGAAATACATCATCTGTGAAAATTTCAACTTTCTAGCTATCACGGTTCATGAGATACAGCCTGGTGACAGACAGACAGACGGACAGCGGAGTCTTAGTAATAGGGTCCCATTTTTACCCTTTGGGTACGGAACTCTAAAAAGCAGCAAAAGTAAGTAAATCAGCTCATTTCAGTTAATTATCTACAAACTTGTGGCTCAATGAGCTGTAGACCTCACGTTTGTGACATTTTTGATAATTTTTTGGAATAACTGAAATAGTGTTTTTCGGAAAATTTCACTAAACCGGCTCGACAAAAAAAATATAATCATCAAACCAGCTTACAAAATTTCACGAGAATCGGTTGAGAAGTGCGAGCTATAGAGGAGCACACGGACAGACATACGAAAGCATTTTTGCCCAAGTTGAAACAGAGATGCTTCGCGGTTGCTCGTTCATTGATTAAAGAGGTCCTTGTTGACGTAATTTTCAGAAAACTATACTTAGTACTTAATTTAATTAAAAGAAACCTGTTGATATTTTATTACATGTCATTACCTTCATCTAAGTTCTTTACAAAAAAATATGATGATGATGATTTATCTTTATATGTTTGTATTCATTATTCTATGACTGTTTATTGTCTAGGCATCGCCTTAAGCTAGGGATGCACTGACTTATTCAGACCATGGGCCACTTGGGCAAACGATGAACTAATGGTGGGTCACCAGCACAAATTAAAACATATGAATAGCCAAAAAAAATTTTTTTCCTTGTACTTACGAGAGAATATTTTTGCCCGAGGCGAGACCGTCTGTGCATCCTTGCCCTGATGCAGCCACAAACGAATATTCTGGGTGGCCCGTCAGATGCTGGCTTACTCATAACTTCATAACATGGGTTCATTTGTTAAGTTATATTATAGCAATGTCGATAAGATTTTAAAGCAGATTCAACTCTTTCTTTATCTTCCAACGCCGCTTATGAACGATAAATAATTAACTTTTTCTTTAAATTAAAAACAACATAACTTTAACAACTAAACTCGGAAGAATTTACCTTGTAACTCATGAACAATAAACAAATATACTTACATATAAGCCTTTGTATTTTTTAACTTTTGCTGCTAAACAGAAAATACAGTTTGATATTTTCGTTATTAATTTGATCACGAAAATATCAAAATGTATGAATCAGCTGTTTTTTTTACGATTTCTGACTTGGTCCTATAGTAAAAGTTGTTCAGTTTAATGGTCCCTATTTACCATATTCAGATTTAGAGGTTTTTTGTAACATGTTGTATACACGATCGGGTAATTGTATAAAATTTAACAAGTCGTAACACTCAAAGATACCTTATCACAAATGAAACAACCAGCAAACGGAGTAGGCACACTTAAAACAACACGGAATAGTTTGTTCTCTCACACAGTAATGATTGCTGTTCCTATGGCCTGTAATGTAACGTACAAGCCTTCGCAAACATTACGTGCGTGTCTAAGGACCACCTTCGGGCGAGATGTGCGTGGACATAGATGTAAAGACGCTGGATCTGGCAGCCGTTATTGAAAAGAAAATCCTGAGTTAGTCAAAATGACGTCTATAAATATATGTAAATATAGACATAAAACAACACGGAAGTTTGTTTTCTTACATAGTAGAGGTAATGATTGCTGTTTCTTGCCTATAATGTGTACAAGCCTGCGCAAACTTTTACGTGCGTGTCTAAGGACCACTTTTGGGCGAGATGTGCGTGGACATAGACGTTGAGACACTGGATCTGAAAAGAAAATTCTGATATACTTAGTCAAAATGACGTTTATATAAATATAGAACATATTATAACGTTCAATAACTGCTGTTCCTACCATGTGATGTATATACACACGAGAGCACGTCAGGTTATACAGTTAAACTATAAAAACAGCTTTTACTATGTAAGGCATAAAATACCAATACCATGTAGGGCGTAAGAGCGGTCTCAAGGTCAAAATGTATACTAATGTCTGAGGTGCCGTCGTGTTTACCTACTAACCTAGGCAAATATTACGTGCGTGTCTGATGGGCCCTCGGCATGCATAGGCCTGGCCTGCAGAATCTTACGGAGAGGCACGGCCTCCCGCGGCCTTCTGGCAAAATCTCTACGAGTGTAGGGAGAAGCGCGGACCTACACACCCTGAGATTTGGCCAGAAGACCGCGGCAGGACGCGTCTCTCCATGCAATCCTGCAGGCCTTTCTTGTGCATGTGCAAGTGCATGTGGAGGGCCCATAAGGACCACCATCAGGCATCAGATATAAGTGGGCACAGATGAAGAAAAGAAACAAAGAAAAGTCTCTATTCTGTTTTATGTGATTGGCTGCAGGGTTACATACTACGTAATCTTTCACTGTTAACCAAAATTACTTCTATAAAGTCTATTCGATATTTGGGCCCCATCCAGTATATCTAGCTCAGTCCATACACTCAGTATTGTTGTGACCACCATACCAACTCCGCAAACATTCATTACCCAGCCGAGCCTTGTAGCGCATTCATTAACTCGTCGCTCCGAGCTCTTTCATAATACGATCTTTTTACATGGCGAAAGTCTACACAATACCGCTGAACCATCCGTTCTTAGAGCCTCTCATTATGCGATACTTTGAGCTACATAAAGTGGTTTGCTACAGAAAAACAATAGGTTCTAAGAAATTCCATCTTCGCATTGCTGTATTGGCTTTATTTAAACAAAAGAAAATCAGGAAATACAGGCTGCATTTTTATTTACTGAAAAAAGGATGTGTTCTGTACATTAAACTGAACAGCCCCCCTACTCAAATAGCCAACATTCTATTCGTTTGAACGCTACGCTCACTATTAAAACTTTTGAATAAGCAGTAAACTATAAAATTACGTGTCGTAAGCTTGACAATTGCATACAATACATCGAAGTCTGCGATTTACATAAGTTTGCGACATGTGATTTAATCTTCTATTGCTCATATTTAAGCTTTAAAAGTAAGCGTAGCGTTCAAACGAATAGAAAGTTGGCCATTATAGTAGGGGGCAGCTTTCTCCATGAAACATGTGTCGAAATACGCCACAAAATTTTGGTCACCCTTACTAGACTGATTTTTTTTATTTGTATGAAGTATTTTTTTTACATACCTACTTGACCATATGTTTCTTAGAGAAAGTTGTTCAGTTTCATGGACTGAACACATCCCTAAAATTTAGAGAGTGAATAAAAAGACACTCTGTAAATTTTTATTTAAAATGTGTATCGATATCGGTCTACGACTGGTACGAAATTACGTGTTTCTCTCAATTCTAGTAGCTGCTGAAGGTTGCCTTATAAACAGCATAACATATGAATCAAAATTGCCTCGACCCAAGCAGTAAAACCCGACACATTATAAAGAAAGGTCACAGATAAAAAATTAAAAATACACAGTCAGCGACGATCGTAAATAAACACAAACTTGTCCAAATCGTGCCGTTCCCAATTTTACTCAGCAAATTCAAACGAAATCGACGGCCCATCTCACGAAGTCGGCTCACGGCACGGACCAATAAAAAATAAATTTCGCGCCAAACCGAAATGTCAAACGGCGACCACAGATAACATCGGAATCAACTTTTTCTTTTGCCGCTCGATACATTTATTGGCGTTGGACAAGACAATTTATTGGCTTGATCTTTGTATAAAGTCAAATGTAATATGACATTTAACGGCTCCTTATTGCATGTATAACAATAATGTAAAAATAACATCTTTATTTATTATGTATTTCAAAATGTGGGCACAATGTGTAATGAAACCTTTTGCATAAAATGTATGTTAATGTAAATACAATACATTGGTTTAACTGTTATAAATTGCAAATAAAGATCTTACATAATTCTTCCTACACTGTTATAACATAGCTAAAATCCATCGACATTTATAAAGCATTATTTTCATTATTCTTAAGACAATTTCAGTTTTGTTGCCAAACTATAAAATATAACGACTCTCGCTGGGCGGTAGGTAAGCGATATAATCTTGCGATGAATGACGTTTATGTTAGCGTCGCATGCGCATGTCTCCGCAAGCTATAAATCTGAAATCGCCGCATAGGCCATTAACATTGGATGTAGAGATTAAAATATTTACTATAACAGCTCATTGTTTTGGCATTTATTACATGGCTATACTAAAACTGTTGACATTTGAGCGATTTTCATTTGTCATTTGTTACACGACTGCCCAATAAAAGAAGTGCATTGTGTTACTTTATGTACAAGATTACTTTCAAAACTGTGTTTTTGAGACATCAATGAGTAGAAACTACAGTTTACAGTTGGCGATAGTAAGATATAATTGTATTGAAGAAATGTTACATCAGGGTTGTCACTGAGGTAGTGGCAACCCTGAAAATATTCTCTTAGCCCTTAAAGCTCTTACCAGTGAGAAAAAATCCTTTAACTAAACGTTTCATAAACGATTATTTAAAATGAACAAAAACTGGTATTAAGGTGTTGAAAATGGAAATACTTTTCATTTAAGTAAAGAACTTTTATTATAAATTCATAAACGGTAATTCGCATAGGTACATTGCGGTGTCTGTGAGTAGTTTATTTTCTAGTTTCAATTGTCGACGCAATGAACACCAAATAGTCGTTGTAATTTACTACGGTAATGCTTATGAAACGGCCCAGGAATGTTATTTACATTACACAATTTTCCAAAGTCACATAAATATTTGTCATATATTTTATTACTCAATAAGTGTCACAGAGATTTTCTTTTCTCAATGTTTCTTGTGAAGATCGTCGTTGTTGTGTTTTTTTAAATGTAATCTATTTTAAGAAAGCATTGCATATTTAATGCTGGCTGTTATCTGAGAATTTCATTCAGAATGAAAATAAAATGAAATGAATAAATGAATGAAATATGAAAACACTAGAATGCTGAAATTTAGGTAATGAAAAAAAAACATGAAAAAATAAATATTCAGTTCTGAATACGAGTATCTTTCTTTACATCACAAAATTTTAATCAAACAAAAATGCTTGAAAGTGTTTAAAATTTCAAGTTTCAAAGATTCTTTATTAAAGTTTTAGCTTGTGTTTCTCAGACATTTTTCTTTCTTTTCTCTTTAAGTTTAATGTATATTCTTCAAATGAATTTTAATGAAATTGAGTTCAATTTTTAAAGCAATTCTATTTTTTTCGTTGCAGGTACAAGCGCATACCTACTTTTAATGATGGTTTGTAAGAAGAAACCAACAAAAGGTTCTGCACTTATAGAAAAACTAGCGGCCGCCCGCGGTTTCACCCGCGTGGTTCCCATTCCCGTGGGAATATCGGGATAAAAAGTGTTTTATATTTTAATCTAGGCTATCTACTATCTGTGTGCCAAATTTCAACTAAATCCGTTCAGTAGTTTTTGAGTGATTGAGGAACAAACATCCAAACCCACAAACTTTCACATTTATAATATTAGTAGAATAATAGTACATTATGATATAAGTGCGGTACGTTGAAAATTACAGCCGAGGCGATATTGCTAGCCCGAGCCGTAGGCGAGGGCTACAAGAAAGCAGAGGCTGTAATTATCAAAGCGCACGTATGTCATACGACGTTTTATAACATATTTGCGAGGAAATAAATAAAACTCGGACTATGCACCTTTGCTTGTTTTCCATATGATTAAATTTTGATACGCTTGTAAGTTTCAATTTTTCGGGCAAGAGGCTTAGAGTAGCCTTTTTCGCTGCCTCTGAGACTTCTGGCGGTGTTAAATTAATAAATTCATCAGTACTTGACGACATTTTCAAATAAAAACAATACAGCAAAAAAAAATTAAATTAGCAATGCGCGCTCATCACCGCTTTTTTTAAGGCAAAGGCATAAAAACAGCCAGTATTACTAATAAAGTAAATTAATATTTTTGTGTTTTTGTTACAGATAAATGGTTGTAATTTATTGTCAACATTAATTAAATTGAATAATTAAATGTTAATTTATTATATTTTATCTCCCAAAGTTAATTTTATCCATAAAATGTTGACCTCTTTTCTGACATAAAAACTCTTTGTTAAGAATTAAAAAAGGACCGTTCGTTTTAGACGAAGTAAGATAAACCGTGCGGTAATGTAAAGTAAAACGCACGGTTTATCAAGGAAACCGTGCGTTTTACTTTACATTACCGCACAAGTTCGTAATGAGATACAATACGATATTGAAATTGGTGTAATAAGAGACCCTTTACGAGCAAATATGTTATAAAAGGAAATATTACTAAATAGAAATAAAACTCATTGTTATCAAACCAACGTTAAGTGGTTTTCTAATAATTGAAGGGGTGAATGGATGGAGGTTTGGACAAAGGTGTTATCTGACAAAACTGAAAAAATCGACTTTTTGCGTGAACATAGGTTTTAGAGATGATAAATCGACTGATGATCTCAAAACACGAAATTTTTATTCGTGTCCAAAATACAGACCCTAGCAAAGGTGCGGTGTTAACTGACAAAAATGCATACATTTCAGGCTTTAAGGTGGTTATACCGAAAGTGGTGCCCTCGGAGGCTTTTATTTAATAAGTTGTTTATAGAAATTGGTTTAAAAAAACCTTTATGTGGAATTTTAAGGGCCCATAGTCTAGTGTTTTTAGAAGGTATCAATATATTTCCTCATAGTCATTCGTAGAAGTAGATAGCAAATGTGTCAAAAACGGCCACTTTTAGCAATTTTGCTATCTACTTTTAGCAGTGGCTATGAGGGTATGTAATGATACCGTTTAAAAATACTAGACTATTGTACGCTAGTAATATAATAAGTCTATGCTATTGGTCCTAAAAACTCCACGTAAAGTTTTATTGAAATTGTGAATTAGAATTACAATATTAAATAAAATTCACCGCGGCGGCGCCACTTTCCGTCAGGGTGCTTTAACTTACAAAAATGCATACAATTGGGATGATGACTAATGAATAAAATAACAAAATACTAATAAAAATCGTAAACATATTAAACTTTTAGAGTAGCTTGTATACCTCTTGTGTTTATATAATGCGTATTATTTGTTTTATGACCCTTCAAAGCTGGGTGGACAAGTCCATTTAAAAAGTATAAAATTTATTAAAATAAATTATACCTTTAATTAGTCCGTAAAATGTATAGCTTTCTCTAAGAAACCATTTTGATAAACACAATATGTATTTAATATAGCTGCCGAACAAATTTCCTACGCGATGCATACAAACTACTCAAGCGTGACATCATAATGGAGCGTTTTTGGGTAAGTCCATTTGTGTGCATTTCAAACTGTGATATCTCGGGCAGTTTTCATGCTACCGAAATAATTCTTTTACCAATGTTTCTTTTTTGAGAGGTAATTTATGTAACATAAAATAAAAAAAATTGTCATCATGCCTATTCAGGCTTTAACATAATTTTCAAACACTTTTAACTCATTATGAAACGTTTTGTTAGTTAACACCTAGTCCCTTCACCCCTACAATTTGTGATGGTGCCTATGCAATGATCCTGAGTGTACTGTAAAAAAAATTCAGTACGATTTATATTTCGTTAGTGACATAGGCACATTAGGCACCTCTTTAAAACCTATTTATCACAAAGTCGGCATGAGGATAACTTATGCGAGAGCTCGTAATGGCCCTTATCTGCTCTTTTAAGGGTTGACGTGCGCTGGCGCATAAATAAGGGAACATTTACAGCGAAAGGAAACAAATACATTTTAGTTTTTTTTTTTTTATCTAATGTTACCTACTTATTTATTTACTTTATACTTTGGAAGGCAAAAATGTTCTAAAAAACAAGAGCCTTTAAAAAATATATTTCTTATTACCAATTCTTAAGACAATATCGATACGGAAAAAATGAAAATGCAAATTATCGCTGCATTGGTTTTGTACACATTTTTTTATTGAGATTTTGAATGGTTATATAGTTACTTACATTATCTTTCTTACATTGATAATTGATAGTTATTTAGAAAACTGTTAAGTTTTAAGAGCTTGTAATACGGGGGCAGTTTTATTTTTATCAATCGTGGTTGCATGTTAATTTATAATTATTATTATCACCAATACATAGATTATTATGAATTTAGAAAGGACTATGATAATTTGTAACATGCTTCAGTAGTTCACTCAATTTTACAGTTTGGTTTTCTGCAAAAAAAGGATCGCGATTATCGGATGCAATTCGATGTTCAATTTACTCGATATTGAACCTTATCTGTGAGCTAATTAGTGTCACGAAGTGAGACGAATATTGACCACTTATCGCGATTGTTTTTATGCAATAGATCGCTGTTGTTTTTTACACGACTGCCCAAAGCAAAAAGAGTGTATATGTGTTCAGTGTTCATGTATGTTGTATGTGAGTTTCTTTATTCCACCATAACTACCAAATGGCTCAACGGATTTGGATGGGGTATTGTTAGAATCCTTACATCATTCCGAGTGACAATGGCTATATTTTTTTTGAAAAAAGTGAATATTTTGCCATCACGAAGAAAAATTTATATTTTTTACCACATAACTTTTATACAAAATCTCCTGTTGTAAAGATTAACAATATGAAATCAGTTGTTTCATAACTTTATCATACCAAACAACAATATAATCTACCTTATAACGAGCGGGCATTAACTTGCAGGATTTCACAAAACAACAATAAAGAGAAAAGCCCGTCATTTCGCGAGCGTCCGCCATTTTATTCACAATTTTATTACGAATCCGCGCAAGCAGTAAAAAGATCATTTGTATCATTATTATATTGTGGGCTATCATTCCGTTTGTTAGACAGAATATTGTAGTAGGTTGGGAAAAATCTTTTTTGAACAAAACGCGAGTTACCATAGAGCTATTGGGAGGGTGCGAAGGTATAATAATCGATCGCAGCGCTCATGGTGACAAAAAGTAGAAATAATGAAGGCTCTGTAATCTGTTTGAAAACGATATTTAATTTATTATTAGCGATACAGGAATAAATATATATGTTTATTATCACTTACTAAAATTATTAAAGTAGCTTGTTTTACAAAATCTACAACTAAAAAAGAAGTAAACAAACCCTGATATAACCAAAATAAAACACTCTTTTTGAATAGATCTTACTTGCCATATTTAATTTAAATGACCAAAAATGATTTCACAACACTTTGTCCACCCAAATCACAGTAATTTTGAAATTTACATTAATAACACAAAATGTATAGTATTTTTTAACATTTTGTCACAATGCCGCCATTACATATCAAAACGTCAAAACGGTCAGGTCAGAGCCAACAAAGTTGTAACACGCTAGGTGGCGCTAAAAGCGTGCACGGAGCCAATAAGAATATCTAGATGCAATGGTAGGATATTTTTTCCGATTTACAAATCGTCCACCAGTCGATGCACTACCGCTAACTTGGCGCTAGTATAGATGTAGACCTGTCATTTTGTTGTTTACTATGTGTTTGCTACCAATTTTTGGATGTTGGAAGCGAATTTTCGTAAACATCAAATTTTCTTCCAACACATTTTGATTTTCTTCAATCTTTAATTCGTTTACTGTCCGACTTCCTTAATAATTATTTATTAGTATCAACCATTTTTGGATATAATCCTACTAATCCTACTAATATTATAAATGTGAAAGTTTGTGGGTTTGGATGTTTGTTCCTCAATCACGCAAAAACTACTGAACGGATTTAGTTGAAATTTGGCACACAGATAGTAGATAGCCTAGATTAAAACATAGAATACTTTTTATTCCGATATTTCTACGGGAACGGGAACCACGCGGGTGAAACCGCGGGCGGACGCTAGTTTAAAATAAATGAGAAAATCGGGGGTAAATGCCCGTAAGGGTTCCAGCAGCAGTAGCGCCACAAGCGGGATAAATTTTGTCACATCCCGCCATTAGTTGGAAGCTGTGGTTAGAACCTTAAAATTTAAGATTTAAAGTTATTTTCAAAGCTTCTTGTTGATATACCTAGTAATAAAATAGAATATCAGGGGGCCTATTAAGAAAAATAACGTACGCAATTCCGTAACGCAGTCGGCCACGATATCCGCAGTTCGTTGGTTGTAGTTATAACAAACATTTTGAATTTGGCTATCGTAGTCCATAGACTACTAAACGAACGATGTCAGATACGCTAGAGAGAAACTGTCAAACTCACGCAATCACTTCGCAATATCGCATAAGAAAGTGATTTGTAATAGGAAACAATCAAAACGAAGCACGGACGCAGCTGCGTGTATCGCATTAAACTTTTCGTAATAGACCCCCAGGTTCTAATTCGATGCAGTACATGACAATGAAATCTACGCGAGAATCAGAAAATTGCAAAATGGTATTTTTTGTTGAATTTTGACTGCATTTTTTTAAGAATTTATTTGCGATGACAATATTATGAATGAATGATTTATTCGGCGACATGATTAAGATACATTAAAATAAATATAAAAGAAATGGCACCGAAAAGGTATTTACTCAGCATAATAGTAGCTGGACTAGGTACCCACATATTTCTTTTTAAAGAATAGAATAGAAATTTGTTATATTATATTAATACGTACCTCGTACTTACAAGTCTAAAATTACAGAACAATTAACTAAAAGCGCCTTTTTATTTTGTTAAAATTAAAAATGGTAGCGGCCAGAGATCTAGTTAGAGTGTTGTTTGCGCAAGATTTGGACCATAAAGAACAGGTGCTGCGGTTTCCCTTCCGGCTGTGTCACGGTGTCGGGTTACTAATGCTAGAGATACAAAACAATAACAGTTGACACAAAAGCGGTGTCTTTGTACGGTGTCTGAGTAGATCACGGTTGGGACAGGTGTTGAAAAATTTAACTGTAACTAGAAAAAGTCCGTTCATCCTTACTTGTCCAGGCCCCTGATTATACCTAACTCTGTTGCCAACTGAATTTAAATTATCGATTTAAATTGCAGTTACATTGCTGCTTTAAGTAAGATACTTGTCACATTGGTTCTTACTAGAGCAGCAATGTAACTGCGATTTCTGTCAGAATTGATTGTAACAAATCAGGGGGCTTATTAAGTAGCTATGTTGCTAATGATTCTCGTTTGAAATTAATGAAATTTGATTTCAATCAAGAATTGTTGGCAACATAGCTACGTAATCAGAGACTGTTTAGTTAACAATCTTCACCCAACTCTTCATTGAAATAATCATTATAAAAATACGACAAATGATTTTCCACCCATACGTTATGAAAGAAACTGATAACAGTTGTCTATCAAACATGTCTCGGAGACAATGCCAAACCAAACCAAAGCGGCAGATTTAAGTTAATAGAAATGAAAGTGTATAAATAACAGCTATTAAAATAATATTATTATCCCATCAAATTTTTCTTGTGAAATATTGCCAACACGAGACCATTATGGCTCGCCCTGTCTAAAAGTTATCATCTCATGTAGAGCCACGACTTTACTCATGTGCCACGACGGACGACGCTCCGTGGGTAGGCCCCCGACAAGGTGGACCGACGTGAGGGTGAAGGTCGCGGTGCGCTGCTGGATGAGAGCCAAGCAGGACCGAACGTCGTGGAGATCCTTAGGGGAGGCCTATACCCAGCAGTGGGTGTCGTGCGGCTGATATGATGATGATATAGAGCCAAACTTCTAACTCTACACGCCCCAAGACCTAACTTCACAAATTCTACACCTTAAGCTTTGTCCAGACTTGTATCATTTTGGCGTAACCCAACTGTCTATTAATTGAATTAAAGTATGTGTAGGTAAAACAGAGAGTGGCCAAGCCACATATTTTGACTAAAGCTTTGTCCAGACTAGTCCATTTTGGCGTATCAGATCACCGTATCT
This sequence comes from Agriphila geniculea, assembly GCA_943789525.1. NCBI lineage: Eukaryota > Metazoa > Arthropoda > Insecta > Lepidoptera > Crambidae > Agriphila > Agriphila geniculea. Next base: position 3,960,363 of record OX038876.1, read on the forward strand.
TTACCATACATCGCTAGTTTGGTTGGGCATACGTTGATATTAACTTCAACGCACGCCCAACCAAACTAGCCATGTATGTTAAAGATACGGTGATCTGATACGCCAAAATGGACTAGTCTGGACAAAGCTTTAGTCAAAATATGTGGCTTGGCCACTCTCTGTTTTACCTACACATACTTTAATTCAATTAATAGACAGTTGGGTTTAATTAAGATTCGGGACAAGTAGGATACCAAACATTGTTTCCAAGAATTTATTCTCATTTTTCTTTCGTACAATGGTTTCTGGAAGAAAGGCAGATATCCAATCAAAGAAAGTGTATTTAGCGGAAAATTATAATGACATTTTAATTTCTCAAACAAAACAAGGAAACAAATTGCAACGATAACAACTCTCGGGTCACGCGTAGGGTTGACAACTTGGCTCTTTAAATTTTTTTGCATATCTTTTACTTTCAGTACGAGGGACATAGCATTGAACAGTGGCCCGTCAGATGTTTTTGTTTTAGCACTAAATAAACAAGTGTGGTTTTTTTTTTAAAGTAAACTTAATTATCATCATGCTCAACTTAATGTTGTTTGTAAAATTACGGAAATAATATACACACTTAACTTTGTTTATAATCTCTGTAATTTTTTAACATGTGTTTATCATATTATCTGGTTTAAAATAAATTAAAATATTTTTCTTTTCCAAGAAGTTTTTCGTTTGTAAAAGTACTTTTTTATAATCTCTGTATTTTTTTTACATTTGTCTAACAAATTATCTGATTTAGTATCAAATTCATTTTCATTGCGTAGATTTAGATTAGAACCTTAACATGAACTGGATAATCGAAACTTTGGTCAACCCTAACCGACATAACGGTGTAGGTACATAATTATTTTCGACGACCCATTAACTCCGAAAGCGCGCTTAAAATGTATTTTTCGCTGTGAAATCAGAATATTTCTTGTGTACGCTATAATAATGTATAATGTGTACATAGAACATGTACTTATGTAGGTATTTCGTATCAAAATGTTAAATCAATGTGGTTGGCAACGCAAAGCTAATTGTAAATCTATGGAGAAATAGGTATTTAGTTTGTGGTATTTTGTTTACCAAAAATGACCCATTGACCCAAAATGGATATAAAAGACTATTCCACAATGCAAATGCCGGAATTGAAAGCCAATTTAAGACGTTTTAATTCTTACAGAATTTATAATTTTTTTCTATGTCCAGATTTTTCAGAAATTTGTAAGTGCCAACATTTTTAAAGCCACGGAATTTAATCATTTTAAAGCTAAAAAAATGTTTTTTTTAAAGTAAAAGTTCTTTGTTTTCATAGCTCTCGTACAACAAGCGTACGCAGCGCCATTTTGACAGTTGCCTTCCCCAAAGAAACCTACTAATTTTAATAAAAAAACTTTATACACTAGACAAAGATATGAATATTCGCTGGGTGCGAAGGTATAAAAATCGATCGCAGCGCTCATAGTGGCAAAAAGTAGAAATAATGAAGGCTCTGTAATCTGTTTGAAAACGATATTTAATTTATTACTAGCGATACAGGAATAATTATATATGTTTATTATCACTTAGTAAAATCATTAAAGTAGCTTTATCCTCTTGTTTTACAAAATCTACTACTAACTAAAAACTAAAAAAGAAGTAAACAAACCCTGATATAACCAAAATAAAACTCTTTTTGAATAGATCTCACTTGCCATATTTTATTAAATTACCAAAAATGATTTTACAGCACTTTGTCCACCCAAATCACAGTAATTTTGAAATGTACATTAATAACACAATATGTATAGTATTTTTTAACATTTTGTCACAATGCCGCCATTACATATCAAAACGTCAAAACAGTCAGGTCAGAGCCAACAAAGTTGCAACACGCTAGGTGGCGCTAAAAGCGTGCACGGAGCCAACAGCAAAAATCCATAAACACAAAGGAAGGAAGCATACAAAAGGTTACTAAGTAGTGATCTCTTCCAGGCAATTTTTATATAATGCTTAGTATTTTTAATCCGATTTTATAATTTACTAGCTGCTTTGCCCCGGTTTCGCACGGGTGGCGCCATTTAAAATGACAGAAAAGATAAGAAATGTTTTTTTACGTCCTTCCATACAATTTTTTGAAAATGTTGTATAATCTTGTCCTAATGATAACAAACCCAAAAAAAACTGAAACAAAAACAGCTTCAAAATTAAATACCTCTAAAAAAGCGAGAAATAATATTCAAATCATTAGTTACGCATAAAATTATTAATAAAACACGTCTAATGAAGTCGGGTGGGGCTGGAAGACAAGTAATTTTTTTTTATATTTCTGAAAGCCCCACCCGACTTCATTAGACGTGTTTTATTAATAATGTTATGCGTAACTAATGATTTGAATATTATTTCTCGCTTTTTTAGAGGTATTTAATTTTGAAGCTGTTTTTGTTTCAGGTTTTTTGAAGGAGGTTTTTCTTTTTTGTTAAAAAGTTTTTTATTTTCAACTTTTTAGTGGCAGGTATGTAAGCATGTAAATATTTTTTAACTTTATAAAATATTTTCAATGGTAAAATGACCACAACTCAAATTCCCAATTTACGCTGTTTGTTTTTGAGGAGTTCCATTGTGTCTTCGTAGTCCGAGTCTAGTCCAGAATCTTGCATTGCAGACCATGGTTTGGTTTGTTTTGGATTGTCATAAACCTACCAAAATCCAAATCACTTTACATATACTATTTGAATTTGAGGAGTTCCCTTGTGTATCTTCGAAGTTCAAAATCCAATACCGATGAAATTAAAATGTGAACACTCTTGAAGTATACCCTTTCAAACAAAAAAAGAATCATCTAAATCGGTACATAAACAAAGATGTTATGTTCGAAAATCCGTAAAAACACGTGTGATGGCAAGCTAAATAATTGTCATTTTTCAGGATTATGAAAAAACTACTAGCCAGATCTCTGTAATTTTTTTATGGGACCACACACGAACTATCTTCTTTAAGATAAAAAAAGAATTGTATAAATCGGTTAACAACTGACGAAGTTATGGTAAAACATACATAAAAAAAAAATACCGACGACTTGAGAACCTCCTCCTTTTTTTGAAGTCGGTTAATAAAAACAAAAAAGAATTATCCAATTTCGTACATTTGGCGATTCATTTACTATGACGGAAAAGAGAAAATTTTATTGTCTACATTTTTGTTCAATTTTTTGATAATAACTTTACGTAAAAGAATAAAATACGTGTCAAATGACAAAATCACCGCTAGAAGGTGAGGCTCATGACTGGATTCAGTCCCCCGTGACCGTGGCACCTGAAAAGGTGCCGACAAGTAGGGAAAAATAAAAAAATAAATAAATTTAAAAAATATTAAAAACACGACTGCCCTGCCAAAAACGAACTAAAAAGTTAAACAACAAGTGTCATTGCAGTCGGGGGACCTTATTATGGAACAATTTTTGATCAAAGAGGTTTCCCGACTGCAATGACACTTGTTGTTTAACTTTTTAGTTCGTTTTTGGCAGGGCAGTCGTGTTTTTAATATTTTTTTAATTTATTTATTTTTTATTTCGCACATTTTAGTGACATATTATATAGTTTTAAAATGTGCTCATCAAGGCCTTTCATTTGATGCCCATATTGTAATAATAGAAGAAAAAAATTCTTTTTCACATTTGAAAATGGCGTCGTACAGTTGCCATATTGATTTTTTCTAAAAAAAATATAGCCAATGTCACTCGGGATGCTGTAAAAATTCTAACGATACCCCATTTATCCAAATCAGTTCAGGCATTTAGAAGTTATGGTGGAATAAAGAAACTCACATACCCACAAACATACATGAACCCTGAACACATGTACACTCTTTTTGCTTTGGGCAGTCGTGTAAAAAAATCTAATCACAACCTAATCGCCAAAGGAACTTCAATAAACTGCGCTAGTATCCGTTTTATTTCAATGTCCAAAAGTGAGCCAAATCTCTAGTTATAAAAAAAACCTATGAAATTGGCCACTAAAACCATTAGAAAACACAGGCCTATTACATAAAAGAATCGCGATAATCGGACGCAATTCGTCGTTCAATTTACTTGATATTGAACCTTATTCGTGAGTTAATAGTGTTACAGAGTGGAACGAACATCGTCCGCTATCGCGATTTTTTAATGTAATAGGCCTACAGTAAGCCGATTGCGTTAATTACACTGGCAGTATCTTTCGTAATTAAATATTTCAAGCCGGTGCATCAGGATAGCGATCTTTCCACATGCGTACGCATATATTCGCATCGGTTCGTCCTAATACGGACAATGAATGCGAATACTGTTGCGTAACAGTGTGGAGCAGATTGCATGACTGTTAGTTTGGTCATAGATTAGGAGAGTTATGTCATTTGAGTGAGCTGCCTAACGGATTACACTTTCCGAGAATGTATCTAGATATCAGAAAAATGGTAGTTTATCAGTTAGTTATAGAGCTTCTTGGTGATCATGTCAGCAATTTCAGTTTCGAATGTCTTCTCTAATATTGTTTTATTTTGACAAAATTCATAATCTAAGTTGCTGCACCGTATTTGATAAAATTCGTAAGTAAGTGATTCATTTATCTGCAAGAATATGGTAAGCATAAAGATACCTATCATAGTGCATAGTAGACTTTTTGACAGAGAACGTTCATTTTAGACGCATTCCTTGAAAATATTCAATACGAATGCGGGCGTCTGAATAAATATCAGCAACCAGTCAGAACCGCAGTATCAAGTAATAACTCACAACTTATCGCAAGTGATAAAGTTATTTTAACAACAATAGCTTTATTAACAACAGCTCTGTATTTACGATTCTGTTTCGTTTGGCCGAGGGCACGCACGCTCGTATCCCTTTAAGGCAAGTTGCGTGTCGCCATTTTGTAAGATCAAACACCGACCTTGTCGTGTCTGTACGGGATTATCTTGTAATCTATGACGTTTTATGTCATGAAAATATCTCAGTTTTTATAAGTAGCTTATAAAGTTACCTCTTATGTTTTGACAAGCACAGTTAGCTAAAGTAAATGCGTGATTAAATTCAAAGGCCGTTGAACTGTTAGTTTTGTTTTGACTAATAACGCAAGCAAGATTTTTATTCATATCATATAAATGTTTTCGTTACGAATACCATTCTGTCTGCCTTCTGTCTGTCTGACGGACACGTCATTAGTAGATTAATCATAGCTTTGTTTAGAACAAGTAGCCAGAATATGTTGGGCAAATAAACATTTTGTTTATAATAAAAAAATATGATTTGGCTTTTTTATCTTTATTTATTTAGGGACTTTTAACACTTGTTATGTCAGTCCCATCATACCCTTTTTGGCTTTTATTGGCGCCCGCGCCTATTTGCAATATTTTGTAAGAAAAAAAATGTATCCAGAGTCCACTGGGAACTTGGTCTGCCCAGGAAGCTGTTTAACGGTCCTTCAAAACTCTTTAAAACAAATGCCTTAAAGTATCTCTAAATAAACACGATAAAAATACTTAGTTTATTACGTTTTTACTAAATAAATACGTATTTATTACGATACATATTTTTATCGAGTAGTCAAGTGGCGGAGAACCAAATGACATAATGAGAGCACCGACCGAACATCTGTCGACCTTCATGAAAGAAGATTTTTGGCCGAAGGGTGTTTTGTTCCGACTGTTTCACGGTCGGATACCGGACACTGCGTTGCGCAACACTTCGGTCCACCATCAATTCGTGGAAAATAGTTTATAAATTCTAATTAAAATATATAAATATGTGTTTGTTAGTCTGTAAGGTATTTATTGTATGAGCCTAGTTGCCTGAATTAAATATCTTCATCATCATCATCATCAGCCATTTTAATGTCCCCACTGCTGGGGCACAGGCCTTCCTTATGGGTGGATAAGGAGGACGGGCCATTAACCCACCACGCGGGCCCAATGCGGATTGGTGGGTGTTAACGACTGCAAATGCAGCCGGGACCAACGGCTTAACGTGCCTTCCGAAGCACGGAGGAGCTCGAGATAATAAATTTTTGGTCACCCATCCCATGACCGACCCTTGCGAACGTTACTTAACCTCCGCAATCGCTGGACCAGGCTCTAAACTACTGCGCCACCGAGCTCCCTAATTAAATATATAAAATATAAAATAAAATAATTACTTTTCCAAGTTTATATTGAATATTTATATGACAAGCAGGCAAATTCGCTGGCAACTGATACGCGTATCAAATTATATCCTTACAAATATTGAAACATTTCAAAATTTAATCCCCAAACACTAAGCAATAAATCACTTCCGTCATTATAAATCAGGACCCAAGTCATTCATGATTCACACAATCTAGGTTGTACTATTTTGGTTGAAATGCTAACTCGAGAGATAAGTTAAAGTTAGCCTTAGGCGATATCGGCTTACAGGGTAAACTCGCCATCACATACATTATTTTGATTTAATGTACTACCATAGATTATGTTATGAAGCCAATGCGATTTATTGGGAAATTGCTGCTTGTAATGTTATAAACTTCGATCAAGAATGTTATGAATGATGAGAGTGGTATAGTCATTTGTCACTATAATGTTCGTAATGAAAATTGAGTAGTATGATTTGAGTATTGTGGCTGTACCTTCGATCAAGAAGGCTGTGCGCTGATTGTGTTGTGTTAAAGTTTCTCATTTTGTATCAGCTGTAGACAAATATGTAAATATAACACCTTGTTTTAGACTTAACGTAACAGGATCACGATCGCAATGTTGCAGTTCCATTGCAACCTTTTTTCAATATTCTGAGATTGCAATGCAACCCAATGCGACTTCGTGTTTCAAATTTATCAGACACATTTTCTTGTTTTGAACTTAGGATTTTTCGGGCCGCGATTTCGAACGTTTCTTCTAATAATATAGCGGTGTTCCTTCTTTAAATAATAGGTAGGTAGTCGGAAAAGTTCGCGTCCTTTTTTGAAGTATGAATTTTACGTGTTAGTACTTGTTGTATGGTCTGTGGTGTTATATTTCTGGCAATTCTAAGGCGAAAATGTAATATATTGTTCTTATATTGTTCAACAGTTTTTTATGGTAATGCGGTACAATTGGAACAAATTGACAATTCTCTTGCTTTTTCATATTTTTAATATTTTTTATTGGAAAGGTACGATTTGCATTTTTTTATATAGACCCTTAATATAAAATAAAAAAATAAAAACACGACTGCCTTGCTAAAAACAAACTAAAAAGTTAAATAACAAGTGTCATTGCAGTCGGGGGACCGTTTTGTGGAACAATTTTTAATCGAAGAGGTCCCCCGACTGCAATGCCACTTGTTATTTAACTTTTTAGTTTGTTTTTAGCAGGGCAGTCGTGTTTTTATTTTTATTTTTTATTTTTTTTATTTTACTCACTTTAGTGACAAATTATATATTTTTGAAATGTGCTCATTAAGGCCTTTCATTTGATGCCCATATTGTAATAATTGAACAAAAATATTTTTTTTCACATTTGAAAATGGCGTCATACAGGCGCCATATTAACTTAAAAAAAAAATATAGCTAGTGTCACTCGGAATGATGTAAGGATTCTAACAATACCCCATACATCCAAATCCGTTGAGCCATTTGGAAGTTATGGTGGAATAAATAAACTCACATACCCACAAACATACATGAACCCTGAACACATATACACTCTTTTTGCTTTGGGCAGTCGTGTAAAAATGAATGCTGCTAGTGTTCAACGAAAGATTTGAAATGTTAATAGAGAAGATGTTAGTGGCAAAAAAATTTTTTAGTAGTTTCAGGTCTGGTATTTTGATGATAAAGATGTTCCTACTGTGGTATCTTTATTATTTTTAGTACAAAAAGACCGCGAACTTTTCCGACTCGACTGCCTTATATTTTTATTATAAAGAGAGATTATAAACTTTAATATTGATATTCGCTGGGTGCGAAGGTATAATAATCGATCGCAGCGCTCATGGTGGCAAAAAGTAGAAATAATGAAGGCTCTGTAATCTGTTTGAAAACGATATTTAATTGATTACTAGCGATACAGGAACAATGATATATGTTTATTATCACTTAATAAAATTATTAAAGTAGCTTTCCTCTTGTTTTACAAAATAGACAACTAAAAAAGAAGTAAACAAACCCTAATATAACCAAAATAAAACTCTTTTTGGATAGATCTTACTTGCCATATATAATTTAAATGACCAAAAATGATTTCACAACACTTTGTCCACCCAAATCACAGTAATTTTGAAATTTACATTAATAACACAATGTGTATGGTATTTTTTAATATTTTGTCACAATGCCACCATTACATATCAAAACGTCAAAACGGTCAGGTCAGAGCCAACAAAGTTGCAACACGCTAGGTGGCGCTAAAAGCGTGCACGGAGCCAATAGAAAGATCCAGTCATATAGTGCAGTTGGATGCAGGGCAGCGGAAATGCACTGGGCCCGGGATCAGCTAAGAACGATGTTCGTAAAAATAATTTAGCGGTTAACCGATATCCCTTCGATTGCGACCAATGTTTTTGGTACTTGATTCCCAAAAGGGCATGTCAGTACATCAAGTCAGACCATACACCCAAATTAGATTGAAATAATAGTAGTTATACAGGGTCATTTTGTATTCACCATCCAAATTTTTAGGTTGTGTTCAGTCCATGAAACTGAACAACTTTCTCTAAAGAACACAAGACTAAATATGTAAAAAAATCGACTCTCTATACCTTAGAGCATTTTAAATGCTCTAAGCTCTATACAAATCAAAAAGATGACGTGATTAATTTAGTTATGGGATTGCCAAAATTTTATGGCGAAATTCGATACATGTTTCTAAGAGAAGGTTGTTTAGTTTCATGGACTGAACACATCCTTGAAATTTGGATGGTAAGTTCAGAATGACCTAATATAAATATAATACGTGTACGTGTGGTCAAGGAATGTTTAAATTAAATTGAAACCAAAAACTAAAATTAACTTAAATTAAATTTGGACTGTCGGTGTTTCTGTAAACTCCAACTTTCATAAAAACTGTCAATTACTCGGATTATGCATAATGAATTAAAAAATCTGTAATGCGCTAGAAGTGATGGATTAAAATTTTAATATAGTTTATCTGGCCAAGTTTGAAACTGTCCTATAAAAATAGCATCTGCTGAAATATTATAAAGTTTTTGACTTACGCACGAGAAAAATATATTTATGGCTTGTTGCCAACCTATCGGTCATTAGCATGCACTGAATTTAGTGGAAAGTTACAGGCAGTTAAAATGGTCATTAATGGAAACAAAATTGAGAAAATTATTTAGCTTCTGGTCAATTGTTTTAGATTTTTTCCAGGTTTTTTGCGTATTTTTTTTATGCCCTAATAACTAGTGCAACTTAATTAATTCAAGTATCAATATAATATTACCAAGTTTGTTTCGTACGCCTGTTAACCGCTGTCCGAGTGCGCCGGTGTTGCCGGGCGAGCGATACGAGCTAATTGCATGCGCGCGCGCATAATGCAGTTCAATGCACTTCGCTGCAATTAAGGTGTTATTTTTATTGATTCATTTGCTTAAGAAGCTTCAATGGAGTTATTAATCAACGTTCGCTCGCAACAGTTACGCATTTAGACAAATTGATTTCAACTTAAGTGGAATCGTTTGGTTTGCTTCGCTAATAAATGGGTTAGTTAGCCTAACGGCTTGTTATTAATGGTTGTTTAGATACATACCTATTTATTTAAGGTTGGTAAAAAACAATTTCTGTTTTCGAAAGAGACCTAAGCTTTACTTTACGTACTTACATACCTAGTTAGCATTATGAATTAGAGAAATAAAACTCCTATCCAAAGAAAAAAAAAATTGACGACTCTACCATCGCAACTTGGTTGTTGTGAAATCAAAATATTGAGTTAGTCGGATTCAGATTGCATTCACAAATCAAACAGTATGACTTGCGATGTTTTGAATTGAGCATAAGACCCTTGTCTCATTACCGGTGTTTGTAAAGAAAAAAATAGAGTCACTGCACGTTTCTTGCGCGTGCTTCTTATAAAAAAAAGACATGCGATATTATAATGTAATGCTAGCGGTAAAATCTTCTATCATTGGCATTGACATGAAAAAATTTTTTTTTACTTAACTGGACTGGCTGTCTGTATGATTTGACAGCTAAGTTTTTGTGCCTATTTGAAACTATGTGCCACTAGCGAGCGTCTAAAGAACTAATTTTGACGTACAATATGAAAATAGTTGCCGTGATGGTCTCTCCAGACTTCAAACTTTAGTACCACGTACGCATGCTATGCTCACGCTACGTGCTACAGCGCCAAAATGGCGGAAATCAAATAGGCACAAAAACAGTTTGACATAAGCCTGTCCAGTGTAAATATAATGCAGGTCAGTGATCATTGGTAAAAAATGAATGTTTGACATCTTCGTGGTCATGTAATGACCTCTGTGCTGTGGACCGGGTCGATAATAGTCCGGAATGTCGGGATCCAATGGGTCATGTGGAAAATGAAAATAAAACTTTTTGCATACAAAATAAGTTCTTAGCTCAAAGTTTATTTCCAAAATGCATTATGATAAATATGAACAATTATTTAATTATTGTTACAAATTATAAATGAAACAAGAAAATGGAGTATATAACTTTCGTACGTCTATATCTATTTTAGTTAAGATGAAGTCAAAATAATCTTTATTCATATTAAACTTGAAAAATGAGCGTTTTTGAGTCGAGAGAATGACTGACCAGTGTCTCTGTTTACATCCGTGTCATAAAACTCATAAAGGACCAGTCCAGTGGCGCCACCTATAAATAGCTAAAGCAACCTGAGTCATAATCAGCTGATAGCTGACGACCAAGCACTATGGTAATGATAATTATGTCGTTACTACAGTTTAAGTCCCGTTAAAGGTAGTCTAGTGTCTAGACTGTCTAGTGATCACTGGTTTAAAGTTAAACAAAGAAGTTAATTATTTAATTAAGTAGTAGTGTCGCAGTATGACGTGGTATGACTGGTTTAATATCTTCCGGCAACGCGGGCTTGATAATTAAAAGTGGGTAATAATTACTCAAATAAATTACCCACTTTACACCGAAAAATATTCCTCGTCTTATTGACCGAGCGAGCGCGAAGCACGAGCGAAGCGTCTCTGCTTCAGCTTGGGCAAAAATTATTTCGTATGTCCATCCGGCGGATGTCTGTCCGTTTGTTTTCCTCTACAGGTCGCATTTTCTCAACCGATTGTCGTGAAATTTTGTGAGCAGGTTCGATAAATTATATAGTTTTTTTAGACGAGTCAGTTTTTCGATTTTTTTCAAATTAGCAGAGATATTTAAAAAAATAATATATTTCAGCCATTTCGAAAAATGATCAAAAATGTAATGTAATCATTATTTGGTTTTTAGAAAAATGTTTTTCTTCTGCTCTGACCAACTTACAATAATAGCTGTAGTAATGTCGTGTCTACTAAAGAAATATTTAATTTAGAAGGTACTTAAATACAACGAATGATTAATGATCCACAGAAATATGGTCTTTATGATTGAGTAAACTAAACAAACATAAAGGTACCTACATAGGTGCTAGTTATGCATAGTTCCGGGTCCGGGGTGACACGCTCGAGTCAATTTGGCCCGTCTTTGATGTCACTCGCGGCCGCTCCGGCTGTCGGCCGTGTGAGTGGCCCTTAATGTGCCACGTACTATGTAGACCTGGGACAAACATTAGGTAGGTAACATATCGAAAGGAGAACGCTTAAAATGTATAGATAGCTGGCGAAAAACTCAAACAACAATTTACAATAATATTATGATGAGTTATGAAATCAATGAAAGTAGCACTGTTGCATGGCATTGTCCTTTGAAAAGTGCAAACCATTATAATTAGTGACTGAAGTGACTCCGTGAGCACCTCGCGTTAAAAAGTAGTTTGTTTAAAAACAAATAATGTACGCAGTCATAAGTTCTGTCACAACCTAATTATTTTCAAATTTAGAATATTGGCCAGATATAATGTTTTGATTGATAATAAACTATGAACTTTAGTCTTCTAAAAAATAAAAAAATAAAACAAAATTAGCTTTGCACCATTACAACATTCTACAAAACGGATAAATTATGTTTTCTTTTTACAGTTTCCGCCATTTTGAAAAATAATCGAAAGACTCACAAAATTTCACGAGAATCGGTTGAGAAATGCAACCTGTAGAAGACAACAAACGGATAGACATTCAAAAAACATATGAAAAAAAAATCGGGTTGCACTCCGGGAGTGCCGGCAGAAGTGAAAACTTGAATATTAACGTTGTGCATTTTTGATATTTTGGAATGTTTAGGGAATAATTTTGCACAAATTGCCGTCTTACGAATTTAGTCTGCATTTGAATTTACGAATACAGAACAGTATTGTACGAAAGTTTTATCCATAGCTTGACAGAAAATCTAGAGTTTTGAGATTGAATTGTCTCTTCTTTGGACATAAATGAAACTCCAAATTGTGGAAATATACTTGGTTTATAATGAATTTTAAAGAAAAACAATAATTTTGAAAGCGATCAATGTCGACAGTTTCGTATAAGATTTCGAGAAAAAAAAGTGGAGGTAGTATGTATGAAAAATATTGTACTCCTGCCGCTTCTTGATAAAATAGTAATCGACGACGTTGCTGGTATATAACGCACAGGCGCAAACAGAATAAAAAAATTAGCGCGTTGCTATGGTGACACCTGTGGGTGACACACAAGTGTTTACGTCTTGAAATGACTCGCCGCCATTTTTACCACGCCCCGTAGAAAGAGAGGGGGATACTTCCGCCACCGGCTGTCTACTCTCCATCCGTCACATCCGTCTTACGAATTTTCGATCAGGATCACGTGATTCTTACTGACGCGAGTTTAGCATTTTTTCCCCATTACAAAAAAGCGTACAGCGCCGCTAAAGAAGTTTTCACTTCAAAAATTTTGACCAAGCTGAAGCAGAGACGCTTCGCTCGGGCTCGCTCGGACAGTTATAGACCAGACACTTCAAAATATCCCGACATTTACTAAAAAGGTTTTGTCGTTATTCAATGACAAAATTACAGCGGACAAAGTCAGGGTTGCCGGCTCAAAAGTCCAGTCCAGAACATTATTGACTAAGCGATCGCGAAGCGTCTCTGTTTCAGCTTGGGCAAAAGTGCTTTCGTATGTCCGTCCGGCTGTCCGTCTATTGTTCTCCTCTACAGGTCGCATTTCTCACCCAGTTCTCGTGAAATGTTTTGAATTTATATGGATTTTTGTCGATTCAGTATCCCAAATTTTTCAAAATGATGGAGATATGGGGAAAATCATATTTCAGCCCTTTCGAAAAATGTTCAAAATTGTTACAAACGCGAGCCACTAGTTTTATTCTATATTTTCTTAGTTCAAAGCCAACTTTTTAAAAAAAGTTTGTTGAAGTCGAAATTGTAAGTAGTCGGAACAGCAGTGTCAAAAAGAAATAAAATGTAAGAAGTGACGAAAATATTGCCGTGAAAATTGTTTGCGCTAAAACGACATCAACGCGCTAACCTAAATACATTCTAGCGTTCAAGAAATAGGGTGTACATTTGCGTGTGGGTAAAGTGTACTTACAGTGTTTTGTGGGAAGAGGAAGCTTGTTCCTTCCCAGGGACGTATTTAGATGTGGACTAAATGGAGTAAGGAGGAAACAACGCTGATGAGCCGATGGGCACGCCGATTTGAATAAAAAATGTTTTTGGAGAAGATTCTCTTTGGATTTAGATAAGAAAAGCATAACTGCGTTGTGGAAAATGTAGAAGAAAATGTGATAGGATGGCATTTTGTTAAAGATTGTCTTAAAGTTTTGACTGCAAAAATATACAATAATTGACAATTAATGTCATTTTGATAATTTCGTAAATGAAGGGTTTTTTGGAAAAACAATCTTTTAGTTTCAGCAAAATTTACAGGAGAAAAAAAAATATTTAAAATCAATTACTATCCAGCAGACTTTAAGTTAAAAGTTAGGGAAATTTACCTATACTCAGTAAAATCGCAATAATCCTATATTATGTTTTTTCAATTTATGTGAAAAACATACAAAAACACTTTGACATTGGTTGTTTTTCCAAGTAATGGCAAAGACGGCTTTGTTGTTCTTTAAAAAATATTTAAAAGTGAGTTCAATATAAAATACTTAGGTACTTACTTTGTTTTTTTCCAAATACCAAACAAATAACTAGGGCTTTTTTTGCAAAAATCTGAAAAATCCATGTGAAAGGTTCGGGCTTGACCTAATTATCCACAGACAACAAAATCTCGATTGAGTTTTTTTACATTGCTTATTTTTCAAAAAACGAACTCTTGCTCACAAAAGAACGTACCTACTTAATGAACCTATTAATCAATTTTTTTCAACAACTTTAAATATACGCTTATCTTTATCTTATCACTTCTTATTACAATATAAGGTTCATAACTAACTTCTGGTTTAAAAAATCAAAATGGACAGATTTTCTATCAAATTATCCTTCAATTTCAATTCGATCTTAAGCCGAAAAGTGTAATATTTGTAACCAACCCAATCTTCCTTTCATTTAGACCAAATATTCATATCAGTAATTTCAGAATTTCATAGTTAATAAGGCGTAGAATTTACCTCTCAGCATTATACTTACTTGGTGGTACTGAAGAGGGCTTTAATTATGCGGTGCCTGAAGTACGGCTGAAGGCTGTCTGAAGGGTTTCATGCATATAGTAGGAGGTTTGAAAGTTACATAACCTTTAAGTAACCTTTGCTATTTCTGCTGTACTTATATAATTTAAAACTCATTTTTAGTTCTACTTTCTTCTTATAAAATACTTATTAGGAAAATGTAAGGTAACTAACTAGGTATCTACAGTTTTATAAATATTTTTAGGTATCTATTAAAAAATAGGCAAATTATTCAAAATCTTTTTTGCTAATACTACAGAATACAATAGTACTTATAGCGTCTTATTATTATTTATTATTAAGTTTTAATCATATTGGAAAGTTAGGCCGCTGATATTATTCTAATGCAAAGTTGATTTTTTCCCATTTTCTTCAAAAGAAATTAAACAAATGAACAATATTATTTTGTAATCAACCCTCTCAATAATATGTCAAAAACAAGTTGTGTTTTTGAATTTGCAATTTGATTAAAGTGATTTTCTTACACTCTTTATGATTCATACGCACGATGGTGAAACAGTTTTCATAAATATTTATTGGAGTATAAATTCACTCCTTGAAAGTGAATCGTGATACAAAATAATGAAATGGAAATCGAAAACTATAAACTTACTTATTTTTTTATTAAATTCATCGTGTTTGTATGTATGCTGTAGTTAAAATAATATAAATACTTATTTATGAAATTTAGAATATATAATTAATCCTTGTTGTCTTTGCAGCATGTTTAATAAATCTATTACTAAACTATGACTCTTAGCTGTAATTTGTGGTTCTAGTAGTAGGCGGAATTGGAGAAATTAATAACTTAAATAGAGAACGATACAAAATTGCCTCATCTAAGTAGTACCTACCTGATTTAATTTGAACGATGAGAAAAACGAAATTATACGCGCTTCTTATTGCTTCAAAATATTTCGTAGAAATCTTAAACCAGCTTAATCTAATCATTCTTGCCCAGTAGGTAAGTAGTACCTACTTAGGTGCTTATTTAGCTAAGTTACTTAAGTTTTATTGCGTTACACAAGCTACCGGAGACGGCGCCGTTTTGATAAGAAGATAAGAGCCGACACAATCAACGGAATTACTGTTTGCTTAAGTTCAGTGAGGTAGGTCTGGGAATAAGCACGGATTAAGTGATAACAAAACAAAAGTTGTTACTTGTAATCTTTTAACTTAACAGGAAGTAAAGTATTACCCTAAAGCTGAAGCTGAAAAAAACAATTAGGTACTTACATACTTACTTGTCTTTATAAATGTTTTTACTTGTCAAAATGGGCAATTTCGGAACATAGAAAATTATTTTTTGAACTCTTTATAGAGTATCTTCAGTATTTTTAATTTTTCATAAAAAAAGAACTTTCCCATTTATTTGTTGTTGTCATTTAACAATTCTATTTTGTTCAACTTTAAACGTTTAAAAACAATTTAATGACGTCGGTTTTGTAATTAAGTACTCAGGTACTAACTTACCTACTTAATTTTCTCTGTTGTACCAAAATGGTCTGAAACAAAATTCTTTTCATGTGTTTTCAGCATATTTTACAATGAAAAAAATGTTTTTCATAACAAAAACTTGTAATAGCCAAATAATAAACGGTCACAATAATATGTATTAACGGAACTCCATAATAAAACAGCATAAAATAAGGTAACTGAAACAACCGTTTTTACACCAAAAAGCTCAAAAAATCTGGCATCCGAGTCGGTGCTCGCCGCCATTACATGGAAGTGCTCAAAGATTAACCGGAGCTAAGCTAACGAGTTAACTAAAACCGCGTAAGGTTTAGACCGCCCAAGGAACGAGCGCTGCGCTTCCGTCGCAGCCACGCGGGCGATCGTCCGCGGCGCACGTTACAAGGGTCGAGCCTGACAACGAACGCGTGACGTCACGAGCTGTAGACCTTCTAACAGATGCTAGCGATCTATATACAGATGTGGCATCACACTAAAGAATACACTTCCAATTGAGAGGTAAACCCGCTGGTATATATATGAAGCGATCGTAAAAATTTCATTTGCGCGGTGCAGGTTTTTCAATCATTTTCGGTTCAAGTTACCTGCTTTTTTTACAATATTTCAGTAGAATATCATAAATGGTTAGTAATACTAGGGTTCAAGCTAAAGTTTTAAATGTTTTTTGCAGATATTAATAAGAAAAATATGAAAAATTTCATAGGGATGACTTCACGGCAGCGTGGTTTCCGCAGCTAGCGCCATCTATCAATGTGTCTAAAAGTTTAATGTACGAAGAATGGACGTTGCGTCAATGTATTCTGTGGTTGCGTTTTGTTCTAAAAATAGACAACACAGTAGTTGTTAAAAATTGTTTTCTATAATGTTATATTCTGATATTGGTATTACATTAACATTAAAGTTAAATGATGCTGTCCTTCATTTTTACATATTACACTTTATCATCCACCTATGATCATATAAACAATGTCATAAATCAAGAAGGATAACGATTTAGCTGTGTTTTCCGTTGCTATGAGTGCTATTTTTATTAATAGCATTAAAAAAGAAGAAAACTGTTAAGAACAAAGCAAAAAATAAAAGCCGTATTTGGGTTTTGTAAAAACGTATTTCGTAATCCGGAACAAGATTATATAAACACTCATTTTCCTCGTAAAGAGTATTTAATATTTTTGTTATTTCAATATTCCAATCAAAATTCTTGCACTTGAAGACGCCATTTTTTGAAGTTAGGCGAATAGAGGAAAGATTCCCTACTGGGGCAACGAATATGATCCTACTTGTACGCACGCTGTCAAATAGGATCCCATAACTATGATCAAAGACAATATGAATCACATGTAGTTATTAAACCGTCCTATGTTCTTCATATAAAAATGACTCATACATATATGATCATATTTCTATGATAGTCTAATAGCACTCTAATGGAAATTAAAAATTGAATTTTCTTTTGTTCTAGGATATCAAATAACGAAAGAGATGAAAGTCCGGGCACAGACGGGAATGTTTCTCCAGAGCCTCCCGACAGGCCTCCCGGGAAAGTGAGGCAAGTGCATCCTGAAGAAAAAACTCAAATGTTAGCCTATGACTCTACATATCGCAAGAAAAATAAACCAAAATCTCTCCCTCTAGAAGACAATCATTATAATCACTTGGCGAATACAAACGTCGCGATGTCGCCAATGTATCCGCTCACGCCGAATATTTGCGTAGAGGGCGGTAAAATCGAGTTCATAAAGTCTCCGCCATCGAGCGCCCGGAACAGCTTGGCGCTAGCGTCGCCCCCGCAAACGCCGCTGCTAGCGCGCCGCGGATCGCGGGAAAAACATGAACTACGTGGCTACGACGAGCCGACGGAAAAGTTCGACGGTGATAAGGTAGGTGGCATGTTTACATCTAGTACAGTTTTTTCAATGTGAAACTATTTTAACTTCTCCTGAAAATAAAAATTTTTCGTTTGTACCTCAGTATTATTTTTCTAAATTTAATGTTGTTTCTTCATTTCCTTCTAATTAGAAAACATTTTTGTTAAAATAAATAATTTTAAAAAATATTAAAAACATGACTGCCCTGCTAAAAACGAACTAAAAAGTTAAACAACAAGTGTCATTGCAGTCGGGGGACCTTATTATGGAACAATTTTTGATCAAGGAGGTCCCCCGACTGCAATGGCACTTGTTGTTTAACTTTTTAGTTCATTTTTGGCAGGGCAGTCGTGTTTTTAATATTTTTTTTAAATTATTTATTTTTATTTCATACATTTTAGTGACATTTTATATAGTTTTGGAATGTGCTCATCGAGGCCTTTCATTTGATGCCCATTTGTAATAAAAGAAGAAATTTTTTTTTTCACATTTGAAAATGGCGTCGTACAGTTGCCATATTATTTTTTTCTAAAAAAAATATTGCCAATGTTACTCGAGATGCTGCAAGGATTCTAACGATACCCTATTTATCCAAATCAGTTCAGGCATTTTGAAGTTATGGTGGAATAAAGAAACTCACATACTTACCCACAAACATACATGAACCCTGAATACATATACACTCTTTTTGCTTTGGGCTGTCGTGTAAATAATAGTTACCGCTATTTATAATGATAATTGGTATTCTGTTGTGGAAAGAAAAGTTTTTCAAAAAGAAAAATAGAAAAACTTTAAAGTTTTCCAGTTTCTCTGTTACATTTTCCTGGCAATATAACTGGCAACTGCCAAACTAAAACAAAATCTTTTAAAATAAAACATCTGCACCCCGGTCCGTTGGTCCCCACATTTCAATTTCAACAAATCAAAACAAAGTTTTGGACCCAACCGGACAGACCCTTGTCAAAAACAGTAGCAAACAGAAAATCCTAAATTGACGTGTTCTTAGTAAATATTTACAAAAAGCTGATAGATTTAACTTGCACTATATAGATAGATTTTACCATTAATTTTTTTCACAGTAAAATCAAAAGAGTAAATATAAAAAAAAATGTTATGTTATTCACTTATTGAAAGTTAAAAACGGAATAAAACAATTTTATTTTTAGAAAAAAATACTATTTTTACCATAGTTTTTATTGATACAAAGAAAAAGTAAATGTTAAAAATATCAAAATTGAATTATTTACTTAATAAATGTTAGAAATGGAATAAAACAATTATAATTTCAGAAAAAAATACTTTTTTTATCATAGTTTTTATTGATACAAAGAATACGACTTTATAATTGGTTACATTTTGTTAATCATGGCTTTTCGGTCAAATATTCTTGGTTAGTTTTTTATTAATTTTTAACCAAAAGAGTGGAGCATTCAATTTTAATTATTTTGTGTTCGTTTTGTAGATTTTCCTGTCTATTTTTTTCCAGCGTATAAATCCTCGAACACATTTTTTTTATCGTTCGGTAAACTTCTTATTATTTACTTATCCCTCCATATGTTCCCTCGGGAACTCACTATAATTGGGCTGATGTACCTTAATGCGTCTTCAGTCGATTCTAAATTGTTTTTAAAAGGTTCTGGAAGATTGTTAGAGAAAGATTTAGGGGATAACTTACCTTTTATACGAAAAAAGTTCGGAAATCTTTTAAGCTGTCTGTCTGTATTTAGTTGAATCGCTTCAATAGATTTTCCTTTAAAACAATAGAACTTATAATCTTCTGATACTTTGAAAACTAAGGTTTCAATTACTTATTGTTTTTTTTTGCGTACTGGCAACTTAGGGCATTTATCCCACAGACTATATAACAAATACCAAATTTAACCAAATTGTTAAATGTTTAATTATAAAGCGCAAGGAACAACAAAAGTTTTTTCAAGACGATCAAAAATTATGCAAATTGTCATCAATTATTATTAATTTTTGTACTGTTAGGAATAAGTATGTGAAAATTTTATCAATAAATGTATATTTTTAAGTTTATGCACGTTACCTAAGTTAAACTTTGTCAACCGGAGAAATGATCGAAGCGAAACTTCTCGAGTCTTGTTGAAGTGAATTTTAATAAGTCATACAGCGATCTAGGGATGTGGCAATATTTTGTGCTGCCAAAAAAATATACCTAAAAAAAACGAATATTACAAAGAAACACTTTAGATTTAGATGACATTTAATTTTATGATTTCCGCGCGTACTATGCTATTATTGAAATATACACTGTTTACGGATACTAACGCGGTTACTAAGGTTTTTTTATATAAATTTTGATTGGATTTTAAGTTTATTTTAGTCTCGGCATATCCTTCCAGCTCTGCTGTCGTGGTCACGGGGTAAGTATTTCGTGCTTTAACCTTTTGCGTAAAAAAAACCCTTAATTCTTATTATGAATTAAGAATTAAGGATTTTTTAGGGCATAATCTTTCTTACCTAAGAAATGATTACAATTTAGATTAATAAAAAGAGTCTCTCCGTAGATATTTGTTCATTTTCTTCACATTATTTTGTTCACTTGCCTACGAACAGTATCGTCACGAGATATATATTTTTTACTTTCTTAATTGCTGTAACAATGGAACATCACTAGCTTAGACTCAAAGACTTAAATCGGAACTTTGTGAAAGTTTATCACAAGCGCTCCTACAAACGAGACGACTAAAGAACTAACTAAAGAATAGACTAGACTTGCAGTTTGCGCTGTGATTAAATTATCTTGTCCATGCGATTGATATTAAATATTATTGGCATGGACAAGACAATTATAGAAGACTGTGGCCGCCCGCAACATCGCCTGCGTGGACAGTTTTTTGCTATCCCTCGGGAACTGTTATTTTTTTCTGGATGAAAGGTACCCCAATGTCCTTTTCTGTACCCCTGACAACGTGTATGCAGAATTTCATGATGATCGGTTCAGTAGTTTAGACGTGAAGGCGTAACAAACAAATAAACAAACAGACAAACGGACTTTCGCACTTATAATATTAGTAAGGATAATGTCACCAAAATCGCCTCTAATAGTTTATAGGTACTTTAGCCAATAGACGATGCAGGTTGGACCAGATCCAGTGTTGCCGATTCTATGCAATTGTTAAAAATTGGTGAAATAGAATTAAAAAACATTTACACTTTGCACCACCTATTTGTTAAATTCTATAAGAGTTTTTTCACATTCCCAAACGTTTTTACTTTTAGCATACCTGCCAATAACTCAGCTGTTCGATCGAACCTCGTTTTTGCTCAGTCCTCATAAAGTTTCAGATAGTCGGAGCTCAGATTTAGCGTCCAACTATGCAAATCTCGTGCGCTTCTGGACCCTGGACATGTCCCTCGACTATGACTCCTTTATTAATATTAATGACCCCGTAAAGCCACTTTAGCACCGTCTGGACAGGCCAGTCTACATTCTGGATGCACCTCGCTAATACATTTTTATTTACCGAAGATCAACCTCGCAGAGTTGCTGAATCTTTCATGAGAATTATACAGAGTTATCTGTAAAACACCAACAACCTCGCAGGAGTAGATTACTAACATCATAAACAACAACATTTGTTCTATGACTTTTCCGAAAACAGGAGGTCTATTACGAAAAGTTTAATGCGATACACGCAGCTGCGTCCGTGCTTCGTTTTGATTGTTTCCTATTACAAATCACTTTCGTATGCGATATTGCGAAGTGATTGCGTGAGTTTGACAGTTTCTCTCTAGCGTATCCGACATCGTTCGTTTAGTAGTCTATGGACTACGATAGCCAAATTCAAATTTTTTGTTATAACTACAAACAACGAACTGCGGATGACTATCGTGGCCAAGTGACTGCGTTACGCGATTGCGTACGTTATTTTCGTAATAGGCCCCAAGACTAAAAAATCGACTCTCTATACATATGACCGAACAGCTGGTCAAGTTTTGTATGAAAGGTCGAATTTCTTTGTCTGTTTTGGAAAAGTCGTAGAACAAATGTTGTTATGATGTTACTAGTGTACTCCTGCGAGGTTGTTGGTGTTTTACAAATAACCCTATATGTATGAGGATCAAAGCTCTAGAATTTTAGAGAGATATAAGATTCTTTGAAAGACTTTTACAGAACTATTTTGTAAAAACCAAACTCATAATAATGAATTCAGTGTTTCTTTCAGGTACTAATCCGGGGGGGCAGTGCCCCCCCGGAGCAGCCTTGGTGCCCCCCCGGAGAAAAAAGTGTTGTGTGTAGGTAGACGGGCTAACTAGTGTAGTGATCGATGGACGAGCTCCCCCGAACCTCTTAATTGCCCCCCCGGAGAATTTCGTCTGAAAGAAACACTGGTGCTATTACTAAAGATTTTTAAACACCTGTTTACTTAGACACTGTTTAAACCAAAGAGAATGTAAAATTAACTAGCGTCATAAGAGACGGGAGTGTCATACAAAAAGCGTGAGTATGAAACGGAGGCGAATTCAACGAAAACAAACAAAAGAAAAAACAAACGGCATTCGCGGTAAAACGGTCAAAGATGATAGAATACTCGGGCGAAGTATAATACGCCTAAATTCGAATGTTGTCAATTATCTACTGCTTTGTGGATTGTCAACGTTCTTTCAAACTTAGACGGGTTAACAATTCGCCTCCGTTTCATAGATCATTTTTTACTGAGAGAGTTGCGCCAGGCTGGTTTAAACGTTGTGCTGACACTTTTTGACAATATTGTTTGAAAGAGGCAGTACCACATTTTAAACAGTGTCTTAGTTAAATTGTAATAACTCCGATAACGTTTAACAAAATGCCTTCTTTCTTAAACATCTCAACATACTTATACATCATACGTATAATATTTACTAGTGTGGTTGATATGATAATCGAAGATGACCGCAGTTTCAACTAACGAGTTACGAAATTATCCACAAAGTGCGTAGAATTATGTTGTATGGCGAGTTTTATTTTGTTTGAATGTAAATTAAATTAGAATTATAGTTTGTTTCTAACTTGATGTCTTTGAATAAGCAGTTTCAAGGTACCAACCTTTTTTGTGTTGTGAGAATACACTGTTTTTTTTATTTGACATCAAGAATCGATGTCAAATCGATGTCATTCATAGTTCCGTCTGAATACCTAAATCAAAATGACTTAATGACATTAAGTGAACTAGTAAAATTCCATCACACACTTAAGTCACAGTTTGGCTGAAAAAATTCTAATGGAAGCAGGCAAACAAGACACAAATAACACACATTACTGGGAGGTGCTTTCATCGAGTGTGATGAACCTGGCGTCGTACATAGTTTGGCAGTTGGAGGAGCACCATAAGTTGGTGTATTCGTTCTTGGCGATGATGTTCGTGGTGTTCCTGATTCTGGACTCGATGAGTCCGAGGGTCAGGAGGCTCACGGCAATGGAGGAGGCTCGTACGAAGACGATGGAAGATAGCCGATGCTGCAAAAGGTAATGAAAACAAATTAAAACTTTTCATTGCATTCACTTTTGGCGGAAACAAATTGATGGATAGAATTTTGAGTAAAAGGCCTGACAACGAGGACGTTCATGTATTACATTACAGATAACTGGTTAATTTTTGGATATATTTGGGCTTAAGCTTAATGTAGTTTAAGGTAACAAACATAACAAGAAACAAATTATTCCTTTCAGATTATTAAAAGTAAGGATTGGCGATGATAACAGAAAAGTAAATCCAATAAGCGACATTGATTCCGATATCTTGTAGATAATGTTTGGGATACTATAATAAAAAATAAACTATTTTCGATACAATATATGTCCTTGTTTTCCTTTTTTGTACTTGCCATAGAAATAATCTCATTTCAGGTACGTTAAGTTTATGCTATGATCTCTATGAAACTGACAAGAACATGGGTTTTTTCAAGAAAAGAAAATAGTTTCAATAGGATTCTGTGAACAGTGTAAGTACCCATGCTCCTTCCTTGGTATTACTGATAGGTAGCTATGATATAGCTTCTCATCAGGATGATCATACGGTAGTTTTCTTACACTTATTAAACACAAAAAGTAGTAAGCACTGAGCACGTATGTTTTGAAAACCAGAATAATGACACTATAATAACCACCTACATGAAAATTGAGATACTTAGAAAAAGATTTTAATTTGTTTTCTTCAAACCAAATGGCGATTTTTTTTATGTACTACGGGATAGTGCTTGGCCTTCATCTCACATGATGTTTAGTGACGATAAGGCCGAAGTTGGAAGCGCACTACTCCCGGAATCCTCATCAGTGAGGAGCTGGCTAACTTACCTCTAACTGCCGGAACACAACAATTTTTAAAATTGTTGTTACAGCGTCAGACTTAGGTAAGATGGTGGTAGCTAGCCAGGCGGACTTGAAATAAGCCCTACCACCAACCAAACCGAGTACAAATTGTACCCCCCCTGGGAATCGAACCCGGGACCCCTGCGTCTTACACGGGTGGGCGAACCACTAGACCACAGAGGCGGTCAAAATACTTACTTTCCAAAACTAAATATGGTCTCGACATCAAGTATTGGATAGGTATAAATGGCAATGAATCATAATAATGATTACCGTCAATTTTATTGTCAAACATTGCTAAACTGTTCAATAATAATTGCCCTAGATCTTTAATTCTTCTTGTTTCACATATTTCAAGGATAAATACGGAGGATCTGGTAGTGTTACGGCTATCCATAGTTTGTGTATACTCCAATGGACTTAATGAGGCTATTCCAGATCCCATTTGCTGGTAGAAAGGCAATACAGACGCATAAAGCAGGTAATGGATGCCGCATCAAAGGCTCCGAACAGTCTCGCTCTAGTAGAACCAAACTTTATTGCTCAATCGATCGATTGTGCCATCTAGTCCGTATCTGAGTGGAAATTATATCTTTTAGGATATGAATGGTAATAATGTAAATTAAAGAGGAAATTCGATCATCTATATACCTGGAAAAATACCTTAAATTATGGGAACAAAAATACCTAAATGTGCTCCTAGTTCTAGGACTAAGAAATAGTATTTTATTTTATTTTATTTTTGGATAAGGGAAACATACAGCTCAATATTATACATATGAATGTAAAGCATTATTATTGTACATAGGCTAACACAGTTTCCACTGAGAATAATTAATGCAAAACAAAAGTTGAGTATAAGTACACACTACATAAAGTTAATGAATTATATCATAGCAAATATAACTTTTCACAAGCAAACCATTGGAAAATAAATACACGACATAGTCAAATGGTATTAACAAAGACATTATATAACATTGACATGTTGATCAGCTGTAATACCACAGAATAAATAATAGTACAAGTACAGAAGCAGCACGCCGCAAAGTCATTTAAATAAATAGCGACTTTTGCCCCGACACAATAAAGTGCAATTCAGGTCGCGCATCGCTAATGGCCTACAGTTATATTCACTTAGTAGTTGCCTCTCTTTCTATCGCGTGCTCTTACCTTTTCTGACAACGCAACGTTGGGGTTGACTTCTTTTAAATGAACTACGTAGCATATATCATAATGTGAAAAACGACAAATTGTTTATTGGTTTTTTGATTTAGACATCCGTACACGGCACAGTAATATCGATTCGACATTGACACTATTATAAAAAGACAATACCTACGCAGGCAGTAAGATGCCGCGCGCTACACAGGCGGGCGTTTGGCGGCCCTCTGTTCACTTGTGCCTTCGTAGGCACGGCTAGCGGTAGGTGCTTATCGCGCGACCTTGAGCGAGTGAAGGAGGCCTGGTAATACTCTTTAAAACTTATGAAAACTAAGGGAAAAAATATCGATTTGATGATAGTTCTTATCATAAGAACTACAAGATCTTACAGAGAAGCGGTTTTTGACATAATTGGTGCGACAATAAGGCGGAGCAAAGGTTTTCAAGGATCTCAAGCAAAACTTTTTGCATTTATAAAATATCTTACTGGTAAGATAAATCGAGTCAACCATATGATTTATAATTTTGAAAAGAAACAATTGATCACGTTGTGCTCTTCGCTGTCTTAGGGATTTGATCATGTCCGTATTAAAATTAGGGTATTCATATATGCGTCTGATGAACTTATTCTGAATACATTCAATAGTGTCAATATGCGTCAAATACTGTGGATTCCAAGCCGTTGATGAGTATTCCAAAACAGATCTTATAAATGCATTATATAATAATACTAGAGTGCTAGGATTTTTAAAATCAGAACCCAGACGAAAGATAAACCCCAACAT
The DNA here is from genome assembly GCA_943789525.1 of Agriphila geniculea. Taxonomy (NCBI): domain Eukaryota; kingdom Metazoa; phylum Arthropoda; class Insecta; order Lepidoptera; family Crambidae; genus Agriphila; species Agriphila geniculea. The sequence continues at coordinate 3,986,677 of OX038876.1, forward strand.
CCTATAGGCTTTAGCAGTGATTTTTAATATGTGAGGTAAACTGTAGCTCACTGTCAAGGAGAACACCCACGGGCCGTATTATGACCTCTTATTTCCTGGCAGTTTTCTGACTGGCTATCAATCTATCTCTTTTAATTGCTATACAGCGAGAAAGAGATGTAACTATAGCAATTCATAAACCTGGCAAGTTTTAAGAGGTTGTAATACCCCCCCCCCCCCCCCCCACAGGTCTCGCATCTCGGTCGTTCTATGAAGATTATGATTTTAAAGGTTATAACTATAAATTATTTTATTTTATGATGTTAACAAAGTGGCAATAATTATTGCTGTCTAGTTATGGATGTTTATATTCCTCTTTCTCCTCATTATTAGGTACTTGACACAGTTTAATCAAACTATAGGTTAAGGTAAAAGGACAAGTGATACTATGCTTTTTTAACTTCAAAATTTCCGCTCTTACTACTGTACTACTTTATACATGCTGAAATTTTAATCATTTGGTTTGCGTAGTGGGTCCGTCCCGTACTCATGATTACGAACAACTTTTACTATATGGCCAACTCTGATATCGCGAAAAAATAATTAGCTGTTCCATACAAAACTGTAATACCTACTCGACCTTTATGTATGGAACAGTTGAATTTTTTTCGCGATATCATAGTTGGCCCCATAGTAAAAGTTGCTTGTAATCATGAGTGGAACCACCCCACTGCAGGAACCAAATGATTAAAATTTCACGATGTATAATATTTGAAATGAAACACTTTTACGACTAAGTTATAATGTTTTTATTTGGTTTTGTCCAATGTCGAATCCTTTGCAGCTGCCGTCACCCGTGTCCAAGGCCTAATGATTTGATATTCCTTTACTAAACCTGCATCCTTTGTTAATTATTCATAAAATACTAACTAAATAGTTTCAGACAGTTATATTGAAACTCCTTGCTTCCAGCACTGTACCCAAGCGAGTCCAGTACAAGCTCAACTTTGTCCCGACTTGTTCCATTTTACAATGCAAGTAATACCTTGGCAACACTCCACGATGGCTATAAAGAACACTATCTTGATCTCTATTCATTTGACTAGGCCACCGGTTCTCAAACTATCCACGGCTAGAAAATGGTCCGCCGGTTGTACTGAAAGTTTCAGTTGCATATCCCTTACAAAGGCAGGTTATGTATGGTAAAGTTATTCTATCATTTGAACGCGATTTAGCTACCCCTTAAATAAAAACCAGGGTACTTATTGTCTAATTTTCAAAAATCTATCGCAATCGCTTTCATTTGACAGATGAATGTGATATATTGCTACTTTTCTTTGGTAAGTTTTTATTGGGCCAAAGAGAAGTATCAATGTATCATATTCTGAAAGCGATTGCGATATATTTTGAAATTAGGCAATAAGTACCCTGATTAAGGATTCCTTTAGTTTTCCTTGTCGCTGTTTATTTTAGGAATAATGTTACAAAAATCCTTCTTTGTAAGAAGTTTTATGCAGTAAATGATAATGCCTCTAAAAAAATAAAATTTCTTTTAGATACCAACTTAAGATTTTCCAATTCTTGTTAAATAAACCGGTCAAGAGCGAGTCGGAATCGCGCACCGAGGGTTCCGTGCCATCATAATAAATACACTGCAGAGTAGAATAATAAAATTATTATAGCAGTTTTAGGTCAGCGCCATCTCTTGACCGATAGTGGAACTAATGTTAACTTTTTTAGAAATTTGATAATTTCTAAAAAAGTGTGAATTATTGAGACATCGTTTTATTTTTCCTGTAATCTTTATATAAACTGCTATCACATAGAATTATTTCAGATTTTTCTCTTTGCAAACTTCGGAGATAAGGGGGGGGGGGGGAAACGGTAATTTTTTCCCCTTTTTTCTTCATAAGTCGAAAACTATGCAGCTTAAAAAAATTTATTAAAAGCGTGCGAACGGCGCTCTTTCATATGATACCCCACATGCCCTAGCGCCACTTCAAATTTTTAAGACCCTTTTTCAGTCCCTGTTGTAAAAAAGATATTTATTTTTTTATTTCTTTCTTATTTCAAAAATAGTTGGGCAAACTTCATCTTAAACTATTCCAAATTTGAAGTTGATATCATTAGTAGTTCTCGAGATATCCAGTTGTGACAGACGGACAGACAGACAGACAGACTGAGTCACACCATAAGGGTTCCTTTTTTACCATTTTGGTACGGAACCCTAAAAACTACTTTCGTGTCCAAGACTTCAATTTCAAAGTCTATTAAAACTTTTTAAAACCAACACGCACCCAATTGCATATCTTTTAATATTACTGAAAATAGTAATCTATTTGATTGGATCAGGCGTCACTTGGCGGAAGTCCCAAACATTTTGAAAAACGAAATATATGTAGCTTATTTCAGCAAACAATACATGCAAAATGCACCGCCCGCCCGCCCCGCAATAAAATGCATAATGCAAAATGCATTTACCCAGACAGCAACACACCTTGTACCTTCACCAGAGATGTGAATTATTTGAAATACATGTATTTAAAATACAAATACAAAATACAAAATACGTATTTGTATTTTGTATTTAAAATACTTTTTTTCAAAATGTATTTTGTATTTTATTTGAAATACTTTTTATGAGGTACTTAGTATTTTTAAAATACAAATTACTTTTTCTGTGTATTGGTATATGTATTCTGTGGTATAGTATGTCATGTCAATGTCAAACAAAACAAAACAACTAATTACAGAGCTCGGTAATTTGTCATGACACTTCGTTTAATTTCTATCTATACCAATGGGTTCTAATGGGTGCATTTCAGCAGACTAATCGCTAAAGAGTTCTACACTAGGCAGACGTGGGCCACGTATGCCGATCTGCGTATAATATTAAGGATGATCTCTTTGAAGAAATGCTAGTGTTAAAAATCGGTGAATTAATATGAAGTTATTTTATACCATATTTTATTTATTTGACCAGTTTTAACACTAATATTTTTTGAAGCTACAAAGATCCCAAGTTAGAGTGTTTGTAAAAATTAGTCTGCCGTTTTTGGCCCAATTTAAAAAAAAAAGTATGGTACAGAAACGAAACTTGTTTCCAAGTATAAAGTCTGGACAACGAGTCGTGTCATCTCAAACCCGCGACAAATTTAAAATTTTCTTTCTCTAGATATTATTATCATTAGGGTTGACTTATAATATGGCACCAAAAAAATGTATCCCAGTGAAAAAAAGTTATAACCTCCTTCAAAAACCTAAAAATAAAAACAAAAATCGTTAAAAATAGCTCTAAAAACCATGAAATAATATTGTAATCACAAATACGCATATAAGTTTTTTTCGCCATCTTGGTTTCTAACTAACAACAACAGCTCCGTATTTTTTACTCTTTAAAAATAATAATCTCTGTTCATTCACATCGAAAAAGTAAACATCTAAAAAAGCAAGACCTAAGTGACAAGTACAAATGTTATCTTCCAAAAATATTGTGCAATAAGTGAAAAAAAAACAGTGATACAAAAGTGTAAACAAAACAGGGATTCAGTCGTAAAATTTTAATGAATCCCGTCACTAAATACTATTAAAAAACCAATATGCGGATTTAGTGCAGCATTTATTGTAATAAAAGTGGAAAATACAGTGATATAATTACAATTACGCAAAATTTATTTGGTTGTGAAGGTGGATGAACAAACTTTGTTTCAGGGTTGGTAGATCCAGATTTTGAAATTTCCCCATTTTCAAGAATTCTTTTCCCCAAAATGATACGTTTGGCAACTTTTTTTCCCATTTTTGTTAAACAGGAAATAAAACAAATTGAAAGATATTAAACTAAGTTTACTAAGAAAATATAAGATAATAAAGAAGTATCGAAAGTTCTAAACTGAATCATTTAGAACTTCCGAAACTTCATCTTCGCTTAACACGATCAGATAAACATTATCGGAGTTAAATATTATACTCCAACCAAAATTTTCCTTGTATATTTTTTCCCCAAACTTTTCCCCAAAGATTTCATTTCCCCAAAATTTCGCCAAGACCGTTATTTTTCCCCAAAAATGCGAGAAAAACCCCCAACCTACCAACCCTGCTTTGTTTGTATCATACTCACACTGTGCAAAACATTATCCATTTGCAAGAGTATGAACTATTATTTGGCCACTTTTACTAACGGAAACGTAGCCGATCGGTAAGAAGACGTAGTCTCTAGCCACGAACCCACGGTTCGAACCTCGCATCGGTGATTTATTTTGGGCTTTGTATTTTTTCTTCATACATCATAACAACAAACAGGAAGTTATACCTACAAGAATTTAGTTGAAAGCAACTTTACAAACACAAATAAATTGAAATAACCACAGAAATGGACTCATCAATAAATGTAATAGTTAGGGAGGCGAATAGGGGAATTTTCGGTAATACTCGAGCGTGGCAGTTTAAGATATGAGATATACCTTGGACCTAATAGAACGACCTTGTAAAGTATTTAGCTCTATATGTAGTGACGCGCGCCTAGGATAGACGATCAGATTAGTAAAAAAAAATCGATAGTCTGAAATACTCGAGCGCGTCAGATTAAGATATTGGGGGTTGATTTTAGTGTTTTAAGACTAAATTTAACTAATCTGACGATAAGTCCTTGACGCCGCCGAGTTATAGGGTCGCGAACTTGTAAAAAAAAAACGTTAATCCGGCATTCTCGAGCGCGATTTTTTTATTTTTTATTTTGAAGAATATAATCTAAAACGTACTAAAAATACAAAATCTGCCGGTTTCCGCATGACCGGGAGTGTGGAGGAGCCATTTCGTCTTCCGAAAAACGCGTTGCGGCATATAAGTCGCGAACGATACATTTTACAAAAAAAAAGTTTAAATAAACAAAAAAGGTAATTTTATTTTACACAAAAAAGGTCTCTTTACATTTTTGTCCAAAGTTAAAACTTTTTGACTTGAAGCATCATAAAAACTCAAATTCCCGGTTTTTGGAGTATATCTTGAAAACCATTTTTTATATCATTTCATTTTTTTATACAATAAATAATACAATTCGTACTACATTTCATCTACATTTACGTTGGTTGTAACTATCGCTTTATTGTCATTCTTAAATTCCCCGTTCTATCAAGGAGAAAGAAAGGAAAAAAAAAACAAAAAACCTTTCCGGTCAGATTAAGAGAACACACCAACATTTTTGTCAGATTAAGAAAATATGCTTTCAGGATACCGAGATAAACCTCCCCTATGAAAATCTGACGCGCTCGAGTATTTCAAAAAAAATTTTTTTTTTTGCATTTTCAAAAATTCATCGTAACTTATGGTCACGCCGAAATCGTCAGTTTTTTTAAAGGGAGCTTCCTTGGGGCCTACTTAACACCCCTTCCGAAAATCTGACGCGCTCGAGTAAATTTTTTTTTTTTGCATTTTTGACTACTTTATATGCCTACCCCCACCACGCAAACCGGCAGATTAGTATACCGTTGTTATCAGAGGCACTTGGGGCATACGTAGTATGAATATCTGACGCGCTCGAGAATGCCCAAGTAACTGTTTTTTTTTTACATTTTTGAAAAACCGTACACGCCAAACCCACCGCTAAAATGGTTTTTACCATACGAGCTTTTCTTTTCGAAATTATTTTATCTTTCGATTTTGATAGGTCTCGACGGCGCCGTTGAATTACGCCATTTAGCTACCTCGCCTCCCTAACTATAAATACACAACCGCGACCTAGAAAATTGTTTAAATCACAATCGACGGAATCGTTAAACAACTCCTTAGAATCTGAATATAGTATGAAAAGTTTGGACATTTCTACACATATTAACCAAAGTTCAAACGACCTACGAGAAGAAATAAAAAACTTGAAACTACAACTAGAAATAAGAGATAATGAAATAGATAACGTAATGTTAGAAAACGGGTGCTTGAAGAAAGAAATAGAACAGCTAAAAAGGCAAATATTTTTACTGAAAGATGTGTGCAAGAGCCCTGAAACTTTCTCAAGGAAAACACCAAAAACCTCCAAAAAGAAAGAATTACATAATATTACTTCAGACGAAGTTATTTTGACACAAACCGAGGAGAAAAATAAAAAAGCATGTTTGATATTAAATGAGCAAAAAACTATTTTGAAACAAACGACACAATCACAAACACAAACAAATGGAAATACTTATAACCATGAGAAAGGAAAAGAGAAGAAACCAATTTTAATCAAGAAAAATGTTGAAAAAATAAAACCATCAATATGGATATTTGGAGGCCAAAATTGCGTAGGACTCGCTTCAAGATTAACTCAAGGACGGAACCCCATATCCTCTAATGTCACGGCTAGCACTAAACCATATGCATCGTCGGATGAAATACTAAAAGATTGCAGCGAATTATACGTCAATCCTAGTGATAAACTCATAATTAGTATTGGTGAAAATGATTCCAATCCGTACAAAGTAATTTTAGAACTACATTGTCTTATAAAAAAGTTTAAAAATAACCACATTTTCATTCTAAAAATTGCAAACAACCCTCATTTCAACAGTAATATACTAAATTATCAATTTAAATTAATAAGTCAAAATTTTAAAATGTGTCATTATATTGAAAGTAATTATCACCTTAAAGATATGCTACAAGGATTTGAGAACAAGCATAAAACTAGCGTCATACAGACATCACAGAAGCAGGCAACAAGTACTCGTAGTTTTAAAAAAGGTACGATCCCTTATTATTTTAATAATTTAGAAAAAAAGGAGCCAGTCGGAAATCTGTCAGCAAAAAAAGGTACAATACCATTTTATTTTAATAGAATTAAGAAAGCTACATTGACGAATAACGCTAATCAACATTCCTTTCGTGAATAATAATAATAATAATATTAATTATGTTGGTCATTATTTTCATATTCTACACCAAAATATAGCAAGTGTCACAGCTAAAAAAGAATTACTAGAACTATCATTAACTGAACTTCAAGAGAAAGGAAGGGAACCAAATGTTATATGCCTAACTGAAACTTTTATAAAATCCGGGAATGAAACAAATATTAAAATTCATGGATAGATGGATGTAGGAGTAAACAGAGAGGCGGCGTCTGTATCTTAGTGAATAAAAACATGAGGTATGACGAATTAGGGTGGTTAAAACAATATTCAGTCTCTAAATCTTTCGAATGTTGCGGAGTGGTCATACCAAACCAACACTTAGTTATTATATGTATTTATAGAACGCCTGATTCTGATGTTAGTATTTTTATAAAAAAATTAGACCTAGTCCTTTATGAAATAAGCAAAAATCCGAAAAATAAAATTATAGTCGCAGGAGACTTTAATATAAATACTCTTAGTTCTAACAACACTACAAAAGATTTAATTGATCTAGCAAAAAACTACAATCTTATACTGCATATAAAGGAACCTACAAGAAAATTAAGCTGTATAGACCATATTCTTAGTAATATTGAGACTGGTATTGGAGAGGTTATCCCACTTGATATTTCAGATCATGAAACAGCACATTTACTTAGCTTTCCTGTCAATCATAAAAATAACATACACCAGTTAATAACTTATTTTAGAAGAAATTATAGTACTCAAAACATAAATCTATTTAGAAACCTACTTAAACAATTATCATTTGATGAAACACTTAATGAACCTGACCCAAATAAGGCATTTAAATTATTCCATGAGCTGTTTACCACACTTTATAAAATAAGTTTTCCTAAAATAAAAACGAAAATTCGTAACGGGGTGAAAAAAATAAAATGGATCTCCAAAGGTATAAGAATTAGTTGTACTACGAAACGAAATCTACGTTACAGCTACTACAAAAAGAAAACAGAAACAAGTAAAAATAAATATTTAACTTATTCTAAAACGTTGAAAAAATGTATTCGAAACGCTCAAATATTATCTAACTCCAAATTTATTAGCAAGAGTAAAAATGTTTGTAAAGCATCATGGCAAGTAATTAAAGAAACAAGTAGCGTCCAACAAGATACTAAATATATAGACGAAATCAATAATGAAAACCAAAGCATTACAGATAGTAAAGATATAGCTTCAAATTTCAACAATTATTTTATACAAATGACAAATAAATCGATCACTAATGATAGCGAGTATAGTAAATATAATACCAATAGCAATAAAAATGGTTGCTCATTATTTTTAAAACCTACATCTACTGATGAAGTCTATAAAACAATAAAATCCCTAAAAGATACAAAATCTGAAGGTTATGATGAGGTTTCTACGATGGTACTTAAAGCCTGTGCGCCAGAACTCGCTCCGATTCTATCTCATTTGATCAATTTGTCCATGGAAAAAGGAGTATTTCCAGAGGTTTTAAAGCTATCTATCGTAAAACCCCTATACAAAAAAGGGAATAGAAAATTAATGGAAAATTACAGACCAGTGACACTTATCTCAATTTTCTCAAAAATATTTGAAATGTGTATTCATAAAAGACTAGTCGAATTTAGTGATAAATTTAAAATTATTAAAGACGAACAGAATGGATTTCAGAAAGGGAAGTCGACTACTTTAGCCATGTATAATCTTATCAGTAATGTGATAACAAACTTAGACATTAACAACGAAACGAGTGTTCTTTTTTTTGACATGACGAAGGCGTTCGATTTTGTTTCCCACCCTATTTTATTGAAAAAATTAGAAGAAAATGGAATTAGAGGGCCGCCTCTAGATTGGATCAAATCCTATCTGACAGACCGAACACAATGTGTTCAAATTAACAATATTAATAAAAAAGGTATTCTAACTACTTATGAATCTAATTATCTCGTGAATAGGTATGGCGTTCCACAAGGGAGCGTACTGGGTCCCCTTCTTTTTCTATTTTATATTAATGACATACCGAGTGTGACACCACATAAGACTGTACTATTTGCAGACGATATTTCAGTCATTGTAACTTCAAACAAGAACCAGAACCTAGAATATGAAATAAATGACTCAATATCACGTGTTGCTACCTGGCTTCGCCAAAACAATCTGATGCTAAATGCTTCTAAGACGAATTATATACTATTTCGAAAACATTACAGAAATGATGAACGGAAGTTATCAATCAGATATCAGAATGAACTAATAAAAAAAAATGAAAAAGCCTCTTTCCTCGGTATAACAATTGATGAACACCTAAATTGGAAAGAGCAGGTTAATAAGGTGAATAATAGGATCAACAGTTTTGTGTTTGTTCTCAGACGATTGCGGCAAACAGTCTCTTTGGAGGCGGCTCTTACAGCTTACCATGCTTATGTAGCATCTGTGTTGAGGTATGGGTTGATTCTATGGGGAAACTCTACCGACATTAATAGGGCATTCATAGCCCAAAAAAAGTGTATACGCGCAATAGTAGGAATTAAACCGTTTGAATCATGTAAACCGCACTTTAAAGAATTGAAAATATTTACCCTTCCATGTTTATACATTTTTGAATCATGTACTTTTGTTAGACAGCATATGTATCTTTATAAAACTGCTAAAGAAGTGTATCCACGCGCAAGTAGGAATATAAATAGATTGGTTTTGGCTCATACTCCTAGAACAGCAATGTACTCTAAAAGCTGCCTAGTAATGACAATGAAGCTGTTTAATAAATTACCTATTGATATTAAACAGTCACCATCTTTAACTATATTTAGGACAAGACTAAGAAATTTTCTAATAGACCACAGTTTTTATAGTGTAGCAGAATTTTTAGTGACCAATGGGAATAAATATTTGTAATCTAATTATTTAGCATAAGCAATTGTTGAAATTAATTTTAATAATTTAATAATTTGACATAAATTTTCTAGTAATAAAATGAAATCGATTACTAATGAATACTGTAATATTTAACTTAACTAAATTAATATAATATTTGCATGCCAGTCTGGTAAAACATGTTTGTACGCTCAAATGTTGTGACCACCTATTTTACCATGTTTTTAGCGAATAAATTATCAATTATCAATCAATTAAAAAAGTCTATTGAAGTCGGTTGGGGCTCGATGGAGGAAAACTTTTTTTATTCTAAAATCCCCATCCGACTTCATTAGACGTTATTTTTTATTAAAATAGATATGCGTATTGGTGATTTTAATATTATTTCTTGCCTTTTAGAGCTATGTGAAGCTGTTTTTGTTTTTATTTTTAGGTTTTTGAAGGTATTTCTTTTTTAAAGAAGCTTTTTTATTTTTAACTTTTTTGTGGTAAGTGTCTAAGCATGTAATATTTTTAATTTTATATATTTTCAAAATGCCCATAACTCAATTTCTTAATTTACGCTGCTTGTTTTTAAAGAGTTGTTGTGGTTTTGTAGTCCAAGTCTATTCCAGAACGTCGCAGACCATAACTTGATTTGTTTTGGATTGTCACAAATCTACCAATATCACAATCACTATACATATCCTATTTGAGTTTGAAGAGTTCCCTTGAATATCTTCGAAGTCCAAGGTCCAATGTCAAGGACACTTAAGGGTATCCCTTTTCCAACAAAAAATCGGTTCATAATAACCAAGTCGTCACGGTAGTTAACGCAAAATCATAGTATTTTTAGGATTATTTGAAAAGTACTGGAACGTTTAAAAAAATAATAAAAATTGGGACCATCTCGCAAGAAAACTCAATCAAACAAAAAAGAACCACCAAAATCGGTCTATAAATATCGAAGATACGCGCGAACAACTATAAAAAAATACAATCGAATTGAGAACCTCCTCCTTTTTGAAGTCTGTTGAAAAAAGACAACCCGAATGATATTGATAATAGCACCGTTTTCCCCCCGAAGGGTAGAAAACGTATATTTAGGTTCCAGCGTAGCTTGACCCACTATAAGTGTGTGTGAGATAACACCTTGGATTTTAGAGCGAGACAGCACGATATCCCTACCTCAATACCCCCCCGCGCGCGCCCCGGGGCGCCCCACCACTGCGCGCGGGTCGACACATGCCGCGCCGGGCGACCGATGTCGCTCCGCACTTCAGTACTCACTCACAGCTAGCCGGCAAGGCGTTAAAATATAGTGGGTCAAGCTACGCTGGAACCTAAATATACGTTTTCTACCCTTCGGGGGGAAAACGGTGCTATTTAGGTGTCCGAGCTACGCTTGACCCACTATAAGTGTGTGTGAGAGGTGTTTATTCTCTGCCGGCGCTGCATGTCTTGTTGATTGTTAAGAGTTTTATAGAATAAATAGGTAGGAGGTAGGGTACAAACATGACTAAGTCTTCTTAGTAATATAATGTCGTATATTTCGATAAATTTTCTAAATTAATTTAACAACACTACAATGCATCAGAAGAGAGAAACTAAAACAATAATAATAATCTTAATCGCATCTTGCGCAGAATAATAAATTACTCGAATCTTAAGGGTTGTTTATCTAACTACTAAAGATGTCAAATAATCATTTGTCTTAATCAAAATGTAACATAGGTTCATTTGTGTTTTAATACCACATAATAATCATATTGGTGTAAATAGTTTAAATAAATTATTATTTGTTATAGATCTGTCGGATCCTTGTATTTCTTTGCAATAATGCCTGAGAAATGTATCTTTACTCCTCCAATTTCCTTTCGCTAATATGTCATCGATGTTCATGTGATTATTTAACCACATGTCTGAATTTACTGCAGCTCTAAAGCTACCAGGAGAATCTTGAATATTAGCTTCTTGAAGCAAAGTCCTCAACCAGCCAGCTATTACAGTACGTGAGGCGGCATTGACTTTTCCTCTCGTAGTAATGAACAAACTGTTCAGGTTCTGCCTAGCACTCCTTCTTTTTTGTGACAAACTTACTAATTTATTGACCCACACTACGGGATTAAGTTTGTTTGGTCCCTCGTTAGTAAGCCGCCAGCCAGCTTGGCGGTAGGTTGATGAATCCGTTTTTGAACCAAATTTGGGCCACAATATGATGTAGTCGCCTGCGACGTCGAAATAATCTGTGCTTATGTCCAGCAATGTGAGGTCATGTATCCTCCTGCCTGAGCATAATAACAAAAGGGCTGCAACGTGACGTGATACTTGAAATATACTATCAACATCGATAGCATAATGTTGTAGATATTCAATTAATTTGCTAACATCCCATGTGTTTGGTTTTCTGGAAGGTGGTTTTGTAACGGCTATTGCCTTTATCGTTTGCCTTACCAGAGGATGTCCGGATAGTGCTTCAGACTTTACGGGGTTCGCGAAAACCGAAACTACTGATTTATGGACGGCAATTGTACTTGGAGCCAATTTAGTTTCACTATGTAAGTAGCACATAAACTTTGCGAGGTCGCTTGGTTCGGGGTCATCAACTGCACATTTACCTTTTGACCATGCACGCCATTTCTCCCATGCTGCTCCATATGTTTTTAAGGTTGACGTACGCCATGCTGATTCCAATAAAGCTCTGTCATTTTCCTGCCATGTGTCTGTTAGGCGGGCCCAGCCTGTACCTTCCATACCTGCAAATCTAGCTTCTCTACTGCTGGAGGCGGTTTCCCTGACCGTAGATCCACTAAATGTCTGTGTAGGTTGTATATTGTGAATGGCGGGCACAGAGCTCGTTGGGTTAGTTCCGATTTCCAGAACGTCTTCTCCCATTTCGGAGCTACTAATAGATATTGTCCGGAGCTCTTTTCCAGGTCTCGAGGTATGAGCGGAGGTGGAGGGAAAATCCAACCGAGTTTGTGATGCCACGGTTTGCTGAAGGCATTCACATACACACAGTGACGATCCCGAGCATCCTCGGATACATACTGACTTACGACCGCTGATTGCGAACTCGCAAACAGGTCTATTGTTGGAGTTCCGAACCTGTTGAATATGATCTCTAGAATTTGTGTTGACAGGCTCCACTCTGGCATTTGATGGAACCTGGATAAGTTGTCGGCTAAATGGTTGTATCTCCCTGGGAGATAGCGTACAATAAGGTGTATGCGATTGTAGTGAGCTTCCTGAAGTATGGCGGTGGTTAACTGAAGCAGTGCCAACGATTTGGTTCCCCCTTCTTTGTTGATATAAGCAGCCACTGTCTTGTTGTCGGTCTGAGCTAAGACTGTTGAGCTGTGGTGTTTCGGAAGTAAGCTTTCGAGCGCTCTCTTCAGCGTCCATAGTTCTTTTAGGTTGCTGTGCCAAGATTGCTGTTCCCTGCTCCAGGTGCCGCTTATATTTATATCGTTTACCGTGGCTCCCCATCCTTGATTGGATGCATCGGTGGTTATGAATATGGTTGGATCTTTGTAATGAATCGGAGTTGGTATCTTGATATTTTCTATCCACCACTGGAGTTCTAATATGACGCATTGCGGCAGTTGAAATTTCTTGTTTTTGGCGTTTTCCGGTAGCCGATTGGCTTCTACTTGGATTTGTCTTGTGTGTAGTTTCCCCAATGGTACCACGAACGATGCGAAATTGATGTTTCCGAGGACTATTTTGGCAGTGTGCCATGACCATTTGTTTTCTCGTAATGTTTTGTGTATTAGGGTGGTGACTTTTTCGACCTTGCTCGATGGTAAACACTTGACGTTCTGAGCTGTATTCCATACAATGCCGAGATATTCTATTTCCTGAATTGGAGTCAAGACTGACTTTTCTGTGTTGATGTTCCACCCTAGTTCTATTAGGCAATTCACTACAAGATGGGTTTGTTTTAGAAGGATTTCTGGATTTGTGTGCATTATTAAGAAGTCGTCCAAGTAGACTATTATGCGGACGCCTTCCTTCCTGAAATGATTTGCCAGCCAATTAGAGATATTTGCAAAGGTACATGGAGCAGTTGCAAGCCCAAAAGGTAGACATGTCATTTCATATACTTTATCTTTGTAGGCAAAAGCTAGAAATCTCCGGTGAGCCTCAGTGATTGGAATATGAAAATAAGCTTGGGACAAGTCTATTTTAGTCATAAAATCTGATGTATTCAAGCATAGCGGTATTCTAAAATGATTGAGTAAACGAAATTTCGGTGGTCGCAAGTAATTATTTAACTGTCTCAAATCGAATATGGGACGGTAGGAGCCATCAGATTTTTTACGTAAAAATAAAGAAGGTAGTAAGCCGGTTTTGCTTTTGCACAAACGTACAGCACCGGAACAAACCATTTTATGGATTTCTTGCGACATTTTTAAGGATGGGGATGTTTGATAACGTCGAAGATGCTCTTTGGTAAATCTGTATAAAGGTGGAGCACAGATGAAAGGTATGCGGTAGCCCGTCAGGATTGCTAGAATGTTATTAGGTGCATCAAGTTTTATCCATGCTTGCAGTGATTTACTCACCTGTCCTGCACGGAATTTACCATTTTTTATTTTTATTCGGCTTGGTTGCACTTGCGCGCTTCGTATGAAATCGGGGTCCATCTGCCCTGCGATTGGAAGAGTTTCTTTGACTGTATGATGCTTGCGGTCTGTCCCTATTTTCAAAGGTTGATGTCGGAGGTATCCTTTTTCCCTTGGGAGCAGGTCGAAATGTCGAGTGGGGCGGTATTCCTTTCCTTCGCCTGACAGGAAAAAGCTTGGAGATTCCTCCTTGATCCTTAACGAGTTCCGACAGTTGTGGCTCGCGGAACAAATGAGTCTCAGAAGGTGGGATGAAGTGAAGGAGGTCATTCAGGGTCTTATTCTGTGGCTTATATAGGCCTCTTCGGTGCTGAATGACCTCAGCGCGTTTACCACAGACGTATTGCAATAACGAGTCTGACGTTTTACGGAATGTTGATTCTGGAGCAAGAAAGTGTTTGCTGATATGCGATTTCACCGTAGCAGGGGCATTTTATTATTTAAACACCTGTCACAAATTGGTCAATAAAACAATTTTTATTTATTTATTTATTTTTATATATTTCTTGAAATGTTAGACGTTGTTGTAAGAGTCCGTGAGTAACTGCGGCCAGACATAAGTCCATTTTTTCTAGCACTGAGACAAGCTGCCAGGATGGTGTGACTGTCGCTAGATTGCTATTGACTTTCAGTGAGGTGAACGCTGGCGTAGCTTGAAACATTTTTTGCACTTCAGCATAACGAATGTTTTGCCAGCTTTCAGAATTAAACCGCTGACAATCGCAGGCTTGTTTTACAAGGGTTTCATTGGCTTTTGTTATTTTACCCTCAGTTTCTTTGGTCCCAGGGGTAAAATCCTCGAGTGGCTCTGACGCTGTATCCTCTTCGCCATCATTACCAAGCTGTTCGTCAACGAGAGTAGGTGGACGCCAGTCTGTTTCGGAGTTCTTAACCTCACATCCCGTTTCAGGCCCTTCGCTATAGGGTGGTGTTGAATATGATGAGCAATAGGAGTGCGCAGGTGTACTAACCAATCCTCCCTTTTTTAGAGTATTCACATTTTCATTGGTGGTTTGGATCAATAGACAGATTTTCTCAAGAATAGAGTTCTGTTGTGACATGAATTCACTCATCTTAGGTTCTTTAGGACAAGCCGGTGGATCTGGACTATGACTCCTCTTGGATGCTCTTGTGCTGCTAGATGGTGACGATGATTCAACCACAAGAGAGCGATCACCTCTTAGAACCTTTGACGCTTCATGACGCGGTATGAGATCGTCTTTTATTGCTGCCACTACTTCGGGAAACTTGTTGCCTGGATGAGTTGGGTGGATTTTAGCCATAATTGTCAGTGGGTTGCATATTAACGCTCGTCCAATCGGCCAATTTAATAATATTCTTTTTAACTTCCTATAGCGGCGTTCACTAAGGGACGCTTCTTGGCTATGTGCCTTTGCAAGTTTGACTGTGGGGACTGCAAAGCGTAGACGGCATTCTAAGTCTGAGGAAATTGCATCTCCAAACAGATCGGTGTAAGAGGGTGTATTGACGACCCAATCTCTCCAATTTTCTGGGTACACCTCATCTAAAGTGCGAATGAGGTTGTTGAAGAAGGTTTGCTCTTCAGCCGGAGGAACCAGCAGTTGACCCATAGTGCGTTGCGCCATCTGAAAGTATCATAGGCGAGTAAGCACACTTGAACCAAGCGTCGGCTGTGGAAGCATACGACGTATCGTATTGTGCAGCTGGCATGTCGACTGCACGTCGTCTGTCCCTCAACCAACCAGTCTTCTGCCCTGCAGCCGACTGATGGGGAACCGGTTGTCGTCTGTTCGCACAGGCGACACTGTCGAGTTGTCGTCTGTTGGCACAGGCGACACTGACTAGTTGTCGTCTGTTGGCACAGGCGACACAGTCGGCTGAATGTTTATCACAATGGGCTTTCCATGTGAATTTCATTTAGATATTGTAATGCCGTTTTAGGGACAGGCAATTATTGACTACATGGAGACACACAAGAGTGCGTCTAACATCTCGATGTTGTAGTGAGTTTGCCGTCCTGAGAGCGGGCAATCACTAAATAAATATGAAAATAAAATACAAGGCTTTCTTGTATTTCAACCAAGTACAAGTCTTAAAAGTACTTACAATTAATCTGTTTTTCTTTCACTTATCACTAAACTTTTAAATACGTGCGTTCGCTACGAAAATCCAAGACGTACTGAAGTGCGGAGCGACATCGGTCGCCCGGCGCGGCATGTGTCGACCCGCGCGCAGTGGTGGGGCGCCCCGGGGCGCGCGCGGGGGGGTATTGAGGTAGGGATATCGTGCTGTCTCGCTCTAAAATCCAAGGTGTTATCTCACACACACTTATAGTGGGTCAAGCGTAGCTCGGACACCTAAATATCTATATTTGGAAACAAGTTTCATTTCTGTATCATACTTTATTAAAAATCGGGCCACAGGTCAAGGGAACAGAGTGGAACAGTTGCATTGTCTAATTGCGTTGTTTTTTGGAAACTGTATTCTTTGGAAACTTTTCAAAGATAAATAAGATATTGCCACTCATTTCTCTAAAACCAAATTTCGCTACATTTATTCGTTTATCGACAAAGAAAACAGTATGGAACATAGTTTATTAACTTCCTTTGCCATAATATAGTCACATTTTATGAATCTAAGTCATATTTTACGTATCTCATATAAAATGTATTGATTCGTTTTTGGATCACCTGTTTATTGACTTTGTTGTTCTTTGACATTCTATTTCTATGGTGTCGACTATTAGAATCCATACGTAATTACCAGAAAAATGTTTTGGAAAAATTATTGTAAAAACATCTATCGATATATCAGAGTATTTAATATCGCCCGAAAAATATCGATGAACTTATCTCGTAATTTTTTCCACATCCCTACTATTAAATGTTTGTAAATAGAAATAAAGTATGCACATATTTTCACAATGTTTATTATGTTATCCTGCAAATTTATCAGTCCACAAGCAATCGTTACAATTTCATCCATGTAGCCAACATCCAAAATAGACACAATATATACAATACATTTCGCAATTTGGGTAGATTGGGCGTGTCAGTTTTTACAAAGTTTTTCAGCAGAGTTTCCACTGGTAAGCATTTTTATTATAATTTTACCACCTCAAAAATTATTGCGGCAAATTAAGAAGGTAGGCTAGAACCGTCACAACTGGATTTAATGAATAAAATAGAAGAAATATTAACTATAACTTATTTGTTTACAAACAACCATAAAGTCATTATGACAGTTAATGACACTTGGCCTTTCTTTTTCTATAAGTAGATGGCAAAGGTTTTCTTCTTAAACTTTCATGCCACTAATGACGTCATTCCGGTTGACCATATCCGCTCGACAAATATATTTATAAAAAAATAAATACGGGACCAAATGTTAAAATATTCAAATTAGTTTCTTAAATTGGCCTAATCTGTAGTAAAAAAATATAAAAAAAATACCTTTTATTTTTTAACCAAAGCCAATTGCGTTGTTTTTTGGAAACTGTATTTTTTACTTTACTTTAGAAGAAAGTTCATGAAATAATCTAGTGTCGGCCACGGTCATGCTCTTTGTTTTCTTATGTTATGTATTAGGCATGAGGGAGGCAGTTGTATTCATAACAATATATGTACCTAATTTTATCGACACAAACACCCACATGTTGGGGTCTATCCCCACTCCTGTTGGAATGGCCGCCATTTTAAGGGTCATAATTCAAACAAAAATAACTCTCAAAAAATGCAACGTAGAGCAATAAATTTTGAAGTCGTTTTGTAGATAATATCCCTGTGTATTTGAATAATGCAAATGTCCTAGTTTTTGAGAAATGTAATAAAAACTCAAAAAAAGTACACAAATTTCGTATAAAATTTTACTTCAGTAATTTTTTATGTCATATTTGAGTTGAAAGTTCACACATTATTTTTTTAAGTTGATAGGTGGTATTATTAGCTTTCGAACAGTATTTTTGTTATAACTCTAGGACTTCTAAATCCGGAGAAATTTATATTTTTCCGCAAGGTCATCTAAAAAAAAGTCAAATTTAATATGGCGGCCATTCCAACAGGAGTGGGGATAGACCCCAACATGTGGATGTTTTTGTCAATAAAATTAGGTATATTTCACGCCTTTAAATTATCGTTAGTTCAAGACCAAAGGCACTGTATAAACATTTATAACGCTTTTTGAAACTTTGTGTTTTTTGTTTATTGCAAAAGATAAAGATAACGTCTTCTAATTAATTATTATGGACTGTGTAGTACCTAGGGGAACGTACCCATACTACGTGACCCGTTAAGGGGGGGGGGGGGGGGGGGGGGGGGTCTTTAAAATACCACGCTTGGTCACAGGGGGGGGAGGGGGCCCTATGTTTTGTCACGTAGTCAATATTGTCAATGGAAATCTGGTTCTTTTTTTTCAAGTTGTATTCAAATATGGCACGCAGCGAAATTTTTTTTCTTCTTGTTACATTTTTTCACTTGTGATTGTATGTAAAAGTATAATACACTCTCTTGGCATTACGTGGCAAGCGCCTTACTAATGAAAAGACAAAAATGAGCAATTTTTTTTTAGATTTCCTTTGAAAGTGATGTAAAACCATTATCTATGAAATACTACGTGAAAACCAGGGGGGAGGGGGGGGGGGTCTTGGCATATACTACGGGTGGACACCAAGGGGGGGAGGGGGGTCAAAAATGGTAAAATATAGGTCACGTAGTATGGGTACGTTCCCTAGTGTGGTAGTACACTTGTAACTGTTAATAAAAATAATAACAATGATAAAAAATAAAATACGAAAAAAGGTATTTTATTTGAAAAAAGTATTTTGAAAATACGTATTTTGTATTTTGTATTTAAATACTTTTTTTGAAAACTATTTTGTATTTTTATTTGAAATACAAAAAATAGCCAAGTATTTGTATTTTATATTTAAATACTTTTAATAAAGTATTTTGCACATCTCTGACCTTCACCAATTAGACTACTCTACACGTGTTTCGCCCCAACCGGGAGGCATATAAGCAAAATCTAACTCTCAAGTTTTGATGGTGATCTCTGATTGGTCAAGAAACTCAGTAGTTAGGTTTTGCGCGCTAACTCTAACTCCCCAGTTTCGCGCTAGTTCGATAGTGATCTCTGATTGTTAAAAAAACTCAGTAGTTAGGTTTTGCTCGCAAACTCTAACTACTGAGTGCGCATCTACCAATGAGCGCGCTTCAAAACTCAGTTGTCAATCGTCTTTGAACACGGCTGTGGTGTTTTATTGTAGAATGTTTTATTTTTTAAAATGACTTCTAATCTTACAAGATTTTGCGAATATAATCCAGTTTTATATTTATTTTATTATTACAAATAAACGTCAAAAAATATGAAATTAATATCTATAGGACCACACGACACGACAACTATTCCGAATCCAATGCAAAAAAGTTTTCCAAATCGGTTCATAAAAATGACCCAGTTCTACTTCCGGTAACAAACATACAACCAAAATGAAAACCTCTCCCTTTTTGAAGACGGTTAAGAATATTTGTCCGTTGGAAAGCAGAAAGCCATAAAAGTGGAGTAATATCAAATAACGATTCTTAATTGTGGCTTGTGGGTAGGTAAAAACGTATTTTTATTATATCTGTTACCGTAGAACTTTAAATCCAAAATACTTACCTACTCAATTCAAAATAAATGCCAACTACATTTTCTTCAGACAAAACTGTAAATCGCGTTAATTTTTATTTGGTTTGTAAAGGTATTGGATTTTTTATTAAATAGAACCCTCTACAAAGACCTACTGTCATAATTCGAATAACATCACAAGAGTTAATTATGTTAAAATTGCAAATAATTTTGGTATTATGTTTGTAAAGGAAGTTTATTGTTCGCCGACCTGTTAAATAAAAAATTGTTGACGACAACCTCGAAAGATTAGATAACTAACATCATAAATAACAACATTTTGTTTTACAACTTTTCCGAAAACAGAAAAAAAAGTTTTGTCATACAAATGTGCGAACACTGCAAGCACCTGATCAAGTTTTGTATAAAATAATTTTTTTGTCTGTCCAATTAGAGATGAATATCTATAAGTTTGTATCTACACACCACAGTCCTCCGAACTATTTAGTTTAGCAGAAAAATGAACTTTTGCGTACAGATCTGGGTTTACTGGATTATATTCGTAAACACTTGGAAGAGTAGAAGAAAAAATACGCTACCACAGTCGTGTTCAGACGGTTGACAACTGAATTTTGAAGCCCGCTCATTGGTGGATGGGAACTCAGTAGGTAGAGTTTGCGGGTAAAACCTAACTACTGAGTTTTTTGACCAATCAGAGATCACTATCGAACTAGCGCGAAACTGGGGAGATAGGGCTGGTTTACATTATCTTAGTCTTTAGTAGAGTGTTTTAGGAGAGTAGAAGTTCATTACGTGGTGTGTTTGACGTTCTTTTAAAATCGACGAACATGCCAAGCAATGTATTTCTACTCGCTACTCGACTCGGTCGTCTACTTGACTAATGTAAACCAGGCCTTAGAGTTTGCGCGCAAAACCTAACTACTGAGTTTCTTGACCAATCAGAGATCACCATCAAAACTCGAGAGTTAGATTTTGCTTATATGCAACCGGGAGCATCCTCAGGAGTTGGTGCTGGTTTTTTTTTATAGGTATTTCGAAGGTGCAAGGTGTGTTGCTGTCTGGCTAAATGCAGGTATTGTGCACTGATATTTTGTGGTGTGCATGTGCATTTTATTGCGAGCGGACGGGCGGTGCATCTTGCATGTATTGTTTGCGGAAGTATGTAAGCGACAATATTTAGTTTTTCAAAATAATAGTAAACTACTTAATTTATTTCTTGAATCAAGCTTTGCATATTATGTAAACATAAAAAATTGTGTGTAAAGTTTAAGAAGCTCTGTCCTAGAACATGCTGAGTTTGTTTCCGGCGAGCTCCCAGCGTAATGACACGGCGCATGCATGAAACTCGTTGTGTGTTTTACTGTTAAACGTAATTCCAATTTAAGTTCATTATTTTCCATACAACAAAGTAGGACTATACAGCTGCGGTTATTATGTTTAATAACACTGTTATTTTACTATCGTCGACATAAGAACCGTCCATAAGTTTGAGTAAGGTCTTACTCTTTAGAATAATAACATCTAGAACGAAAGTTGCCTACAAAGCGCACTGTCAAAAGTGAGGAAACTAAAACAGTGAGGAAACATAATGGGTCAGTTTTTAATCATACCTATAAGTACGAAATAGTTTCAATTTTCCTTTACCTTTAGGGGGTTAGTTACGATTTTATTGGATTTAAGTTTAGCTATGATTATGAAACGTATAGAGGATATAAGTCTGGGTCGGGTTATCACTCGTCAGTTTCCCTAATTCGTCAGTTTCTCAAACTGGTCAGTTTCTTTATTCGTCAATTCCATGAAATTTTTTAAGTCGTCAGTTTCCCTTATTAGCCAGTTTCGTTAACTCGTCAGTTTCCTCATTTTGTCTGTTTGAGTAATTCGTCATCTTTCGTTAATTGGTAGTTTTGGTACAGTTTTGTACAAATATAAAGAAATATTGTTTTTTTATTTATATAATTTTTTTTAGTACAAAACTAACAAAATTTTTACTTTTTTTTGCAGTGACAATGTCAAATCGATGTCGAATATAATTTTTGTTAACATAAATACTTAAATATTTACATGGTACTTATATTTAAGAAATAATCAAGTATATCCTACTAATATTATAAATGTAAAAGTTTGTGGGTTTGGATGTTTGTTCCTCAATCACGCAAAAACGGCTGAACAGATTTGGATTAAATTTGACACACATATAGTTTATAGCCTGGATTAAAACATAGGATACTTTTTATCCCGAACAAAGGTTCCCTAGGAATTTTCCGAATGTACACGCGGACGAAGTCGCGGGCGGAAGCTAGTAAATAATAATAATGCGCGATACACGCAGCTGCGTCCGTGCTTCGTTTTGATTGTTTCCTATTACAAATCACTTTCGTATGCGATATTGCGAAGTGATTGCGTGAGTTTGACAGTTTCTCTCTAGCGTATTCGACATCGTTCGTTTAGTAGTCTATGGACTACGATAGCCAACTTCAAAATGTTTGTTATAACTACAAACAACGAACTGCGGATGACTATCGTGGCCAAGTGACTGCGTTACGCAATTGCGTACGTTATTTTCGTAATAGGCCCTCAGACCAATTGACGAATTTCGCGAAACTGACGAATCAAGTTAACTGACCAGTTTGAAAAACTGACGAATTAGAGAATCTGACGAGTGATAACCCGACCTATAAGTCTGAAAGCTGAGCCATTATGGCTTGTTTTGCGCAGTTTTAGTTGCCTCACTTTACACACGAGAACTCGGCTTATTATTATTTTAAGACCTAGGCATAATGTTTGTTTTGTTGATTTGCACACAAATCTAAGTACTATTAATTGAAACAAATACTTATGCAGCACACAAATCTTTGTCGACATGCCTCCGTTGAATATTTGCACGTCGTTGATTAAATGATATTTAATATCTGAGGTCCCGAGTTGGATTCTCGTATGGGTAAATATAGAAAATCGTTCTACTAACTTTTTACTACTTTCAACTTTTTAACTAAAAGTTACTCTTTACTCGCGATTCTAAGTTAGCTATATTTTCATACTGATATTCTATAAAATGTCATCAGTTTTTACAGGAATAAATTAATTTTTGAGAGTTTGATATTTACTCATAAAACCTCAATAACGTAGCGGAAAATAATTACCATTCAAATTACTTCCGCGTCCCCTTCGTAAACAAGCCAAATAAAAGTTAACTGTCCATAATCAATAATGCATAAAATATGACGATCAACGTAACAAGCACTTGATACAATTTTTATTTATAAGACTTCATATCCAGTATAGCAAGACCTATTAGAACCCTTTACATTGTGGGAATTGCGAAGAAACTGAACTATACCAAGGGATGGTAAAGCTCTACTTATAGTAGGCGATCGTGAGTGATAGGGTAAGGTAACCAAAAGATATGTGTTTTATGGACAGGCCTACGACGAGCGACGGTGTCCATTTGAAGTAAAATTGTGATTGTTATCTTTATTGCTTTCTATAAAACGTCATTTTTGATGGACGCTCTATTTTTTATGAGAGCTGAGTAGTAAAATGGTGAAAGAGTTGTCATATTATTGTTTCACATTACTAAATGCCTTTAAAAAACTATTGTAACAAGATTTAAGCCTCTTTGGACACATTAACTGCCGCCGTACAAACATATTTCTTACAATTCATTGATTTAACACTAAAAATAAATGACCAATAAGAAAAAAAAAATGTTTTCTACAATTTTTTTTCTCTTACATTAAAATTTCATACACAATATCAAAAATAAACGAAAAATTCCTCTGGAGAAAAAAAGTAAAACGTAGGTCACCATAACACTACAGCGTAAGTCACGTAGTTAACGCGTTAAAAAAATACCAAAATGTTACGATTGTTACACGTTGAATGGGGTTGGCAACGCAAAGCTAATTGTAGATGTCGCTACGTACGCTTGTTCCTGAGACAGTAGACGTTCAGAACAAAATGTAAGGGAAAATAGGTATTTATTTTGAGGTATTTTTTACCGAAAAAGACCCATTGACCCAAAATAGATATAAAAGACTATTCTACAATGCAAATGCCGGAATTTAAAGCCAAATTAAGATGTTTTTATTCTTATAGAATTTATAAATTTTTCCTATATCCAGATTTTTCGGAAATTTGTAAGTGTTAACATTTTTAAAGCCATAGAATTTAATCATTTTAAAGCTAAAAACACGATTTTTTAAAGTAAAAGTCCTTTGTTTTCATAGCTCTCGTGGAACAAGCGTACGCAGCGCCATTTTGACAGTTGCCTTCCCCATTAGTAAAGCTCTTTCATAATGGTTGTTAATTTCCTTAAAACTCCTGTAGTGTTGTCTCCATATTTTATCTGTCACCCTGTATAGATGTGCTTTGATGGATTTCGCCCGCTTTTTTGCATGCAAATGCTATCAATCACTGAGATAACTGTCATTTAACAGATTGCCCTAGTGCACTGTCATCCCTGATTGAAATATAGATGAGGCTTGAAACTCGTTTGAATAATTTATTTTACTTGTTAATTGTTGGCGGGCCTATTGTAGGCCGTCAGTTATTTAGATTGTTTGGAATTTGGAACGAAGTACGATGTACTTTAGTGTATTAAAGTCCTAAAACCAAGCAATGTGAGGATTTTTAGAGGGCACTACCATTCAATTATGTAAAATTTTCTCACGCGCATTGTGTCTAACAAACTCGGCCGAATACTTAAAGGCTTCTTAGCTAAAATATTGAGTTAAGATCTCCTTAACTTTAAGGAAGCTGTCAATTACATAGTTTCTCTTGAATCTGACAACTTTTTTTGGAGGCCATAACATTAAGATTCGTTTGTGTTTTTGGCCGCCGTTTACGAGTAGAGATAAATTATAAATAAATAGAACTCAAATAAAATTAAAAAACATCAATTTGAACGTAATTATCTAATCAACAAAATTAAAAGCTTGCTACAATGGCCAAATTATATCTAGGCAGGTAGGTCAAAACCATAGACGTAGAAAAATTTTCGCTGCGCTCAAGAAGACCAACAAAGCGTGGAAAAGAGAAGTTAACATCATACGGATACGGTCTATGTAAAAAAGAGGCAAAGGATCAAGTGACATGTGCCAACATTTTTTACAGTAAGAGCCCCTAGCGTCCCGCCTAGCAAATGAGCAATCACAGTTTGTTTAAAATATTTGTTAATCTTAATTATAATTTAAAATAAAGGTATCGTGGAGCCATGGTGTCTTGTGCTCTAAGTAATTGTGATGTGACAAAAAGAAACAATCCAAGTAATCACACTTTTCACAGGTAAATAAGATATTGCCACACATTTCTCTAAAACCAAATTTCGCTACATTTATTCGTTTATCGACGAAGAAAACAGTATCAAACATAGTTTATTAATTTCCTTTGCCATATTATAGTCATAATTAAAAATATGATAATGTATGACTTAGATACATAAAAATGTATCTAAGACATATTTTACGTATCTCATATAAAATGTATGCATTTTTTTTCGGATCACCTGTTTATTGACATTGTTGTTCTTTGACATTCTATTTCTATGGTCAAAACACTGTTTCGTCGTTTTCAACTCCATCAATTTATTTAATTTCCGTGTTATTTATTTTTGGAAGAATGTTACTTTTTTTGTGAACAGATGTGAACGAACACTTCCAAAATAGATAACAGTTTATCATCTAAACTATTTCATTCGCTATACACACTGGTTTTTATCAAACTGCCGATGCACCGACACAATGATATATCCGTCGCAGGTGCTATCAGCGCCATCTGGCGGGAGTAATTAATTCCGTTATGGGCATACATTGGCGGCTAGCCAAGGTAACATGTTGATATCCATTGGATTTTTGAATAATGGCTTTTGCGGTTTTATTTAGATAACTTGATGATGTATTAATTATTGGCTTCAGTGGTACGCGATATTGAAGGCTGGTGTAATTAGCTTATTAAATCTGATACATTAAAATCTTAATTTGGTTGGTGGTTGGACTTATTCCAAGTCCATCTGGCTAGCTACTACCTTCTAACCAAATTCCGACGACATGACAACAATAATTTTAAAAATACATAGCCAGTTCCTCAGTGGTGAGGATTACGGGTTACAGGGTCGGCCTTATCATTACAATATCAGGTAAGGTGAAGGCCAAGCACTATTCCGTTATTGATAAAATAAATCAGATGACTTTTTCTTCCATCATAAATATATTTTGGAGAAACTCAATTTAAATATTCTTTTTTACAAGAATCAGGAAGTAGAGTCACTAGTTAATACTATTCGCATTGACTTAGAAACTGTTCGTTGATTTCGCCTTGATTTTTTTAACTAAACAAAACGCTACTCTCTCCAGTCACAAACCAATCCTCGCATATTTTACCAACTTCAGCAATAATAAAACGTCTATAAACTTTTTATCTGAATGCAGCAACATCAACAACTGTCCATCATCGTGCGCACCCGACCCCGGCGAACGCAATTTGAGTAATGGAAAAACAAATTTGGCAAATGGCGGCCTTTGATGCCTCCGGTCTTGTTGTGTATAATCCGTTTGTCTGTTCCTCGTGGATTAGGGTGTAGTAATTAGAGATGGGTTTTTGCGTTTCGAAGTGGCTTTACACTTTTTTCCGTATCTTGATGGAAATGAGCACCTAGATCTTTGAAGTAGGTAGGTATATATTTCTTTCTCTAGCTGGCAAACGGTGGCCTTTGGTGCCCCCGGTCTTGCTGCGTATAATCCGTTTGTCTATTTCTGGTGGACTAGGGTGTAGTAATTAGAGATGGGTTTTGCGTTTCAAAGTGGCTTTACACTTTTTTCCGTATCTTGATGGAAATGAGCACCTAGATCTTTGAAGTAGGTATATATTTCTTTCTCTAGCTGGCAAATGGTAGCCTTTGGTGCCCCCGGTCTTGTTGCGTATAATCCGTTTGTCTGTTCCTTGTGGGTTAGGGTGTAGTAATTAGAGATGGGTTTTTGCGTTTCGAAGTGGCTTTACACTTTTTTCCGTATCTTGATGGAAACGAGCACCTAGATCTTTGAAGTAGGTATATATTTCTTTCTCTAGCTGGCAAATGGTAGCCTTTGGTACCCCCGGTCTTGTTGTGTATAATCCGTTTATCTGTTCCTTGTGGGTTAGGATGTAGTAATTAGAGATGGGTTTTTGCGTTTCGAAGTGGCTTTTCACTTTTTTCCGTATCTTGATGGAAATGAGCACCTAGATCCTAATAGTATATATGTCCCAAAACTTTACTCCACGGTAGGAAAGTATATCTAAATATTGAAGATAGAAAATTTTACTGAAAGAATGCTTCATTTCGATTTTAAAAATAATTGGAACTGTTTGAAAATCGTCTGCCTTAAACCTTGAATTGAACCCACCAAATATGAATGAAACATTATTTTATTTTTACAATACCGATCGAAAGGGTTACTTTAGGCTTATTTTTAGGGTTCCGTACCCAAAGGGTAAAAACGGGACTCTATTACTAAGACTCCGCTGTCTGTCTGTCGGTCTGTCACCAGGCTGTATCTCATGAACCGTGATAGCTAGACAGTTGAAATTTTCACAGATGATGTATTTCCGTTGCCGCTATAACAACAAATACTAAAAACAGAATTAAATAAGTATATAAAGGGGGCTCCCATACAACAAACGTGATTTTTTTGTCGTTTTTTGGTACGGAACCCTTCGTGCTCGCACTTGGCCGGTTTTTCTTAAATGACACAGCCTCTTAAACAAAAGGAAGACCATGAAATTTAACATTTGAATTTGAATGATTACGTAATGTATGAATTTGTATGGTAGTATTTGTTTTTTTTATCTCTGAATGCAGTTAGAATGCGCACCTTCATTGCAACCTAGAAATACCTCTACATGGTGTTTGGTAAAAGCCTTATAAAGCCCAATATGGTAGGTAGGGACCATCAAACTGAACAACTTTTAGTATGGGAGCAACTCTGAAATCGCGAAAAAAAATCAGCTGTTTCATATAAAAATTAATAACGAAAATATCAAAATGTATGATTTGCTTGCGGCTAATACTAGGTGTAGCCGCTTCGCGCATGCTTTTTCTAACCTATATTCGGCTATCGGCTATCGGTTTAGCCGCACTTCGGGTATTAGCCGTAACATACACACAAAAATACTAGTATCAGTAGTATTAGTCTTGGTTATTAAATAAATTACTCAGTTGATTGTTATGCGGGCATCAATATTTATTTTTCGTACAGACATCACTCCAATGCACTGTCTGTCACAGACAGACAGACACATAAGGATTAGTCTCGATTACTCAACGAACGACTCTGTTGATCGTTGTGCTGGTATCAACATTGATTTATGAGAAGCCATTATGTCCGCGAGCCCGATATCTTAACGTATGTTGTTTATGACAGGACGGACAGTTGAACAATCCTACGCTGGAATGAATGAAAGGGACATTATGTAAATATAATACAGAGTAATATAACGAATGCGCAAACCATTAAAAAAGAAGCACTTTTTCTTTAACGCTGTACAAGTTTTATTCTAAATTATAATATAAAGTATGATAGAGCTTCTCATTTAAAGTGTTCGTCTCATGTCGAGAAAATGTATTGACCGAGCGAGCGCGAAAAGCGAGCGAAGCGTCTCTGTTTCAGCTTGGGCAAAAATGCTTTCGTATGCCCATCTGGCTATCCGTCTGTTCTCCTCTACAGGTTGTATTTCTCAACGAATTCTTTAAAATTTCGAATTATTCCACTTTGCCCCACCAAGTGAAAATATATAAGTAACATTATCCATTGACTGTACAATTTCTGTTTTAAAGCGAATCTGCAGTAAAAAAGCGAATCTGTCGTTAAGCGAATCTGTCTTAAGGAAGCGAACAAGGGCATCAGTGGAGACGCTTGGTGGGGCAAAGTGAAATAACCCGAAATTTGATGCATATTTGATAATTAAATATATTTGTTTCTGTCGAGTGATTTTCGATTTTTTTTAAAATGGCGGAGATGAGTAAAAGCGAAGTCTACAGCTCACACAGCCACTAGGTTTGAAAGGTACTTACCAACATTTAGTTTTAGCTATAAATAGTTGGTTCTTGCTTAGTTAGTAATATCTATTCGAAAAAATGATTGATGGATGGAAAGTGGGATGAAAGAATTAAGCAAAACATTATGGTTACTTTCAACCTTATGGCATTATGCTCTAAGTTTTCAACACTTTATATAAAAATTATTGCTTATCCATACGACGTGTTACAAAAATACGCTGTTTCTTAAATTTGCTGTTTTACATATTCAGATATTTTCGTTTTTAATTGTTTGTATGAAACAGCTGATTTCAAAATAGTCACATTGAAACACATTGAAACAAAATGGTCACAGTGAAAGTTGTTCACATCCCTATATCTATCGTATTCGGCATTACCCTTATTTTTGTAACACATTGTATAATTACAAATATTTATTTTGTATTATTTCAAAGTTGTAGTTGTGTTTCTCTCTGTTTCTCCATACTCTATATTCATTAATTGAGTATCTTCTTCGTCCTCACTCGCGCGACGCGCGACTGTCTTGCGCGCGCGCTGGTTCCAAAACAGTTTTGTTATCTACACTAACAGTCCATTGTTTTATTCATTGATGTGCATAGTTATTCATGATTGTTCATATTGTTATACTGTGTTAAATCTAGCGTCATATATTGTGCATTGATGAAAAATGTGATAAAATTTTTGCGAAACTGTTACTTTTTTATTGGTGTAAATACTTTTTGCTTCTACTTACTAATGAATCGTTTGAAATAGTGTATTATTTACTTGAGGAATATTGTGTTGTGAAAGAAGAAGAGGAATATTGTATAAGTGAAGTGAAATGTTTGGAAGAAATAAGTATGATAATCAGTCGTATAATAATCACAATAGTAATGGGGGTTACGTTAAGGTGAGATAATAGTGACATATATTTTTTTTTATTTCGATCTGTGCATACCCCTACCATGAATATCTATAGAGAAAATCGCATGTAAAACTACTCGATCGAGGAAGTAACTATTTATGGAAAATTTCATTTAGCTTTTCGGCGGTAGATGGCGCTGTACAAATTTCCCATACAAAATCAATTACTCTATCGATTTTTTAGGCGCGTTTTTTCTCGTCAGATCACATAGTCACTTGTACTTTTACAACATTATCTAAAAGCAATTTAATTCTTAGAATAGAATAGAATAAAATATACTATTTATTGCATTTCATGTGGTACATTTTGGTGAAATATAATATTGGTGCGTATTAAATTAAATTAAATTCAGACTCCTTATAAGAATAACAATGAATATATATCAAACTGTTTTTGCCAGCCACAATGTCGGTTATTATGGTACAGTTTCAATGGCTTGTAATCAAAACTAACAGTGGCATCAATTCGCTTAAATGATCTCAATTCAGTTCATTATACATTAGCAGGCAGTGCGCTTACTGGCTAGATGTCGGGAAAAAAGTCCCATAAATTCGTCTTCTTGGAATATTTTAAGATGTTTTGGTAACATCAAGACGGAACCTTTGTTGAAGTTTTTGGTAACATTTTGATTTATGAACATTTAAGAAATACAATTTTCACATAATTTGTGAGGTAAATAGAATCATTTCTTATATCTTTTTTGCACAAGTTGTGACGTAAAAGACAAAGGTAATAAATAGTGTCTTATATGTAGGCGACAACTTTACAGCCTGGCAATTTGACACTTTTTGGCACAATAAATCACCCAAATATAATAAATACACAGTCCGGAGCATAGACATAGAAAAATTTTCGCTATGGTCCGGAGAATTAACACCAATCATCCAAATTCATTTGCCCCTACCATGACTAATAACCGGACCTTGGACACTGTAAACTCAAACTCAAAATAATATATTCAGTCTAGGCTGAATGTCAAAGAAGCTACGCCATCAGTTCACAAAACCCCACGTACGCACTGACAGGCGGCACTTAGCTATGCAGCCGGTTACAAACATTAAAGAATATTCTTTTAACTTCTCTGTAGGCTAGATGACTACTAACTAGGCTCTAGGCACAATGAAAGTCGCCTGTCAGTACATACGTAGTCTAAGCGGGAGACCTTGTAACGAGAAGACCCGGCAAGGGCTACTTTTTTCTCTCTGTATATTTTATACAGAATAGTCAAATTGAAAAAGACCTCAGCATTTAAACTTAAAGTGAGGTAATTTTGCAGTAGGCAGGGTTGTTAAGAACATCGTTATTTTACATACTCTTAACCTTTCGAGTTGCATTTTAATTTTTATTAGATTAATTGCATCGGACGTGGTCACTCAGCCCATGACCACGGCCGATGCAACTCAGTTGTAACGTTGGGAAAGGGTAAATGTTTAAACACCTATTTTATACTTATGTGAACTTGGAAAATCCAACAAAACATACCCATAATATGAAGTTTTACTACAATGAATAGTGCGCCAAGTAGAAGATAAATTAGACCACTCTTGAAATGGTTAAAACAAAGGTCCAAACACCTATTGTTTTCTAGCAGTCGCTTAGAAAGATAAATTTATTTCGAGTTGATGTCAGGTGTGTAGAGTCTAACAAATGTGGGAATGTCGTGTGAGCGGTATAAAGGGAATCAAGTTTTAATACTTTTTATGAAAGTAAAATACTTTCAAGAACATTTTAGTTCGTATATAACGGTTTTTTTTTGTTTTAGAAGACAATTATCGAAAATACTTGGTATTCTGTTTTGATTTGTTAGAAACTTGCAAGCCTGAATAACGGAGTTGGTTTCAGAGAGAAAAATAAGTACGTCTAATTTTAAAGCTGGTCAGTCGCTTAGGTACAGTAAGGATATGATTTATACATAAGGTTATAAAACAAAATCCTTATAGTATTATTTTACATTAATTATCAGCTTTTTTATGTCGCCATTTTAGAATCAATTTACTAGCCTTCGTTCAAAGGCTTTTAGGTCTTACTTAATCCAGCACTGGGGATATGGATGGATTAGTGGATGTTTACGACAGATAATGCAACCAAAGCACCTGCTTTATGTGACAAAGGATTCGACATAATACAATTTTAGTCATCCGACGACGGACAGAATGAGCTTACCACTGTACAATCGAGTTACTATACTGTATAATACGCATTTAGGCAAGAACTTCTGTATAAACTTCTTGCCTGTATAAACTGCCACCAAGATTTTGCTAGTGCAGTCTTTGCTATTGCCCTTACTCGACTATGCAGATGTCAGCTATCTCGATCTCACAGAAGAGCAACTAAATAAACTTGCGCGGCTTCAAAACTTTTGCATCAGATTTGTATTTGGACTTCGCAAATATGACCATATCTCCGAATTTCCTAAAAAGCTTAAGTGGTTGCCTATTCGCTTTCGCCGGAATATGCATACTCTTTCCCTATTGTTTAATATTCTCTTTAATCGTTTCAAATTTACTAAAGACACCCACTCCCGTTTCTTAAGGTCATCAGAAAACTTGGTGCTGGATATGCCAATATATTCTACTATGTTCTACGATCGATCCTTTTCGGTACCTTAGATTATTTATATGTCAAGATAGACAGTCGAAGCAACGAAAGCGTCTAAAAAAATATCACCCAACAGTTGGGTGACCAAAACACGCACACATTGTCAGTAGTGTAACCCGGCCATAGTTTTTATTACAATACTCTTTGGGCGCAATGATGCTAAAAATGCACACCAACCTCAAAAAGTTGGCCTGTTTTGTTTAGTACGTCAAAAGCGTAAGACTCTATCTGGACATATAAATAATCTAAGTTCGGTACAAGCTGTCCGTCTATGGAATGCTTTGCCGGTAACGATAAGGACTGCTCAATCTTAGCGCACGTTTAAAAAGCTAGTCAAAGACCACTATCTTACTTTTTATTTTTTTTCCCTTGTCTTAGAACTGGATTTAACTTTAATAATTTCCTCTTCGCACTGTAGGTATTATGTAGTTTATGTAGGTTTATTGTGTATAGGTATATTATGTAGTTATATTTTTTTCATATATTTGTGTAGGTATTCGAGTTTAGTAGGATTATTATTATTACTTTATTGAATTAGCACACTTCCAACTACCCCATCAAATTTATCTGAATTCCTGTCCATCCCAAGGTTGCCTGGAAGAAATCGCTTTTTAGTGATAAGACCGCCATTTGTATGTCTCCTTTATGTTTGTACTGTTACTTGTTTGTTCTGTGTGTATACAATAAAGAGTATATAAATAAAAATAAATAAAGTCTCGGTCACACGTAGTTATTTATAGCTACTATTTTCCGCTATCGAAAATTAGCTTCGTGTGAGCGTGCACGAGCTAAAAATCGCTGACCGAAAAATAGCCGCTTTAAAATTGTTTCGCTTGCAAAAAATAGCCGAGCGATAAATAGATACGTCTGACAGCACAGTTGCCACAATTAGCGCGAGCAGCCATTCCTTTCCTTCAGCACGATGATTTACGATAGACGACATTTCGACTACTATGAGGTTTTTAGCTGCTTAAAACTGCTTGTAGTCGACAACAGTCCGTGTGACTGTAGCAGCGATTTATAGCTGATAGCAATCGCAAGCAGTAAATAGCAGCTATAAATCGCTACGTGTGACCGAAGCTTAACATACCCTCTTGCTAACTAGCATTTTGGGAAGAATAATTATCTATCTCCGTAATTTCCCATGGAACCCGTGGAAGTAAACAAATGTAAAACAAAAGAAATCAAAACAGACGAAAACTAGCATAGAAAAACGAAAGCAAATAACGCCGCAACGTTCCGCCACACTCCACTAGATGGCAGCACATTAGTTAAACCCCTGAACACACCTGCGCGATGACTGGATAAATTATCCACGTCTTTCAGTTGCGGTTGTCTGCACCCCTTTTTCTGAGTGGTCTCAGTAAAATGTCTTGGAAACGTTCTTCGTATTAGTTATCTTACGTAAACTTTTCCTTCACTTCTCAGACTTCCTGTAACAAAAGCGATTGAAAATTTAGTTCCGGGCATTATGTACAATACGTATGGGGCGGGTCGTTACGTTCCCTCAAATATGGTTGAGCGAAGCGATGGCTGGTCCATGCGTCATGCTCGTGAACGGGTGCTGCCAGTGGGAATGGGTCTGCTTCTGAGTACCTATCTTAACGCATATTGAATTGTAAGAATTGCGTTTTTATTTTTATGTCTTGTATCAAGTGTTTTTTGGTTAGAGTAGCAGACGGAGTGATTTCTAAACTAGTTGAAAGTTATTTACTCTCACGATTATCTATCTGAATGTAGTAGATATTTAATTTTGACCTACCTACCCTTTGTGTGTAACCTTTTGATAACTATTGTGATGGAAAATGACCTCACTTTAAATGTGGAGCTCATTTTTCAATCTTGACGACTCTGTATGAAATATACAGGGAGAAAAAAGCAGCCCTTGACGAGTTTCTTGCCGGTTCTTCTCGTTACAAGGTCTCCCGCTTAGGGTTTGCGAACCGATGGCGTAGCTTCTATGACATTCACAAGTACTTTTGACAGTCTAGACTGAATAAATTATTTTGAATTTTGAATTTAATAAGATGCTGTATACAACGTGTTACAAAATAACCCCTAATATTGAATAGGAATGGTAGATAGGGACCATCAAACTGAACAACTTTTACTATGGGACCAACTCTGAAATCGCGAAAAAAATATCAGCTGTTTCATATGCATTTTAATATTTTCGTTATTAATTAGGGTTCCGTACCAAAATGGTAAAAAAGGAACCCTTATGGTGTGACTCAGTCTGTCTGTCTGTCTGTCACAGCTGGATATCTCAAGAACTACTAATGGTATCAACTTGAAATTTAGAATGGTTTCAGATGACATTTGCCCAACTATTTTGCAAATAAGAAATAAATAAAAAAATAAATATCTTTTTTACAGCAGGGCCTGAAAAGGGGTCTTAAAAATTTAAAGTGGGGCTACTAGGCCATGTGGGAAATCATATGAAAGAACGTCGTTTGCACATTTTCAATAATTTTTTCTTTTTTTTCTAGACCGCATAGTTTTCGACTTATGATGAAAAATGTAAAAAAAAATACCGTTCCCCCCCCTTATCTCCGAAGTTTTCAAAGAGAAAAATTTGAAATAATTCTATGTGATAGCAGTTTATATAAAGATTACAGGAAAAATAAAACGATGTCTCAATGTAGCACACTTTTTTAGAAATTGTCAAATTTCTAAAAAAGTTAACATTAGTTCCACTATCGGTCAAGAGATGGCGCTGACCTAAAACTGCAATACTAATTTTATTATTCTACTCTGCAGTGTGGTTTAATGGTGCAATTATGATGGTACGGAACCCTCGGTGTGCGAGGCCGACTCGCTCTTGACCGGTTTTGTTTTTTAAACAGCTGATGTTTTTTGGTCAGTCTGTTCTTGCTTGCGGTAAAAAGACAGTTTGATGGTCCTTATCTACCATATTCGGCATTAAGGTAAGGTAGGGTAGTCATTTTGTAACACGTTGTATATCATAAAGATTCTTTTTTAGTTTTAATTTCAAAGATATACATATGTAAGTTATGTCTCAACATTTTATTTGAGACAATAGAATAAAAGTTTGCGATATGCAGTGTAATATTTTTTTCCTCAAGATAATCGGTATTTATAAATGTTGTGTTTTAAATATAGTTCCTAATTTTAGTGCCAGTGGGTCGAATGGTAAATGCAATTTAACTGTGGACCCACCAGTGGGTAATTCCAGTGGGTCCACGGGTCGGGAGAGTAAATTTTTAGCAACTTATTACAAGGAATTTGTAACTGTTGGTCCTTCAAAAAGTCAATGCATCAAATGAAAAAAAAATAGAGAAATACAGCAATCTATCAAAAAAATATAGTAACAAAAGAATCCATTACGCAATACAACAATAAATAGCCTGAAAAGGGTTTTGGATGCAAATTCATCAATCAGGCGGTACCGATGGCAGAGACGAGGGACGAGGGCCCTCAGGAGTTCAGGATGAAATAAATTGAACTGGTGACGATATAGAGACGATACTTACCCTAATTACTTGTTTTTAAGCGACAATAATAACAATAGTTTTATTTTTATGCCAGTGAGGTAGCAAGCCCCAATTTATAAACTTTTGCAACAAAAATGTTTTACACTTTTATTGTCTATGAATTGAATATGGCTAGCCATATTCGGTAACCCTTAAGGTTACCAGATTTAATTAAGAGATTTCCTGACTTTTTCCCTGACTTTTCAGGAAATATCCCGACACTTAGTACACCTACATCTACATTCTTAATTTAGTTGACGTTTGATAATTTTTCTCACCAAAATGATTAAAAAATCATGTGTTTTCATTAAGTAGTACTAACATTTTTTGGGATTTCAAATATCCCTGACATCTACAGTTTTTCCTTGTTTTCCTGACATGTCAGGAAAATTTCTGTCATCCGGTAACCCTTATAGGTTTAGGTTATGGTTTGGATGGACTGGAGCCAAAAAGCTAGGACATTCCTGTACTTCAGAACTCTCTCTCATCTGTAGTGATATAAGCAATGGACAACACTAACCAAGGGATGGTGAAAAATCTCGTATCAAGTCAAAAACCTGCCAATAACAAAACAGGTAGCCTTACAAATCAGCGGGGCAGGTTTAATCTCGCACGTTAATTATCATCTCTATCTTGCTGTAATCTGTAGGCTGATTATCTAACTTTTTTGCAATCAACTTTGATAGAAATCGCAGTGACATTGCTGCTTTAGTAAGAACCAATGTGACAACTATCTTACTTAAAGCAGCAATGCAACTGCAATTTCAATCGATTTCAATCGAGAATTGTTAGCAACAGAGATACGTAATCGGTGGGCTGGACTCTCTCTCATCTGTAGTGATATAAGCAATGGTCAACACTAACAGGGATGGAACAAGGGATGACGAAAAGTCTCGTATCAGGTCAAAAACCTGCCAATAACAAAACAGGTAGCCTTACAAATCGGCGGGGCGAGGTCTAATCTCGCACGTTAATTATCATCTCGATCTCGCTGTGATGAAGTGCCCCTACACGTTAGATTAGCCATTGTCCGCTAATGATGGATGAAAGAGGGTGTGTCGAAGTTATGAGGAGGTGGTCCAAGGGAAGAGTAACAACGGGTAAGGCAATGGAGAAATTGTCAAGCAAGCGGTCTCCATACAAACGGCGATAACGTACAGCAATGAATTTTTGTTATATGTTTTTGAAATGCCCAAAACTAGGGATGTACGTTTTGATTTTTAAATATTCATTGTAGATTTTAAAATGCTGGCACTTTTTTATTTTGTATGAAATTATTAAAATGCAAATATTTCTAAATCTATTATAGATATTTAAAAAATCAAAACGTACAGCCCTATATAGTTTTTAGGCATTTCAAAAACATACCAAAAATTAATTGCTGTAGGTTAAGGTTTAGAGGGTGAGAAAGGTAATCGCCGTTTGTATGGAGACCGTTTGCTTCACAATCCTCTTAAGTAGCTATTGGTTTAGGATCAGTCATTTGACGGTTATAAGTTAACTGCCGTACAAATAAACGGGGAATAAGTTTATACTTTGAATAACCAAAAATATTGCTTAAAAGTAGGGCCAATTTAATAGATTGCATTTGATATCTGCGGATGGACTGACAAGTCTAGTGTTATTTAATTTTGTCAAAGTAAATCGTAGCTTGCTTTTGAGATTATTAAAATAACTTAGTGTTAATTGAAAAAAAACTTAAGTAATTGTGCCTTTGAAAAAAATAAATTTTGTGTTCCCGCCGCCGTTTGAAGTTGCGTTGTTAAAATTTGATGAAGTGTGAAATAGCGTCATGTCACTACTAAACGAACTTTTTGGTTATTCTAAGAAAAAACTTATTCTTCGTTTATTTGTACGGCAGTATGTCTTTTTATTTTAATTTATTTATACAACGGTAAACGAACGGCTTACTAGGTTGCACTCCATTACTAAACCTTTACCAACCACCCACAATATTGCCGCTGCTGTTGTCGGAAGCTAAGCAAATACCTAAGATAACGAGATAATTTATCTCATATGGCAAAATACCATTAGCGTTTTATCTAAAACGTAAATACCCGTAAACTCTTGTAACTTAATCCCCGACACAATTCTGTAAGGTTTCACGGGGTCTCGTTTAATTCGCCGGGGTTAATCTCCGCCATTGTCTATGCCTCACTCGGGACTCGAACCGAGTACGGTCACGTCAACGTGCGTCGAGAGATTTTAATTTAATGGTGCCATCGTTCAGGAATTAATGGTTTGGGATTGTATATCCACTGAAGGTATGAATTTTGACGTACTAATGAATTTAACCCAGCTTGTTTCTATTTTGGTTGGGCGTTACAATCCGTTAAGATAATAACGTATCGCACACACAAAAACACTAGTGGTTCCGTAACCTTTAGTCATCGTGTTAAAAAGTATCTCAAATTACATGTTTTTCAATAACAAATAACACAGAATAGATATTAGTTTTTTTACTGATAAGTATCTATACTGTGCAAATAATATACGCAGTCCTAGGTTCTGTCACAAAGTCACAACCTTATTTATCTTTAAATTTTGAATATTGGCCAGAAATGTTTGTTTGATGAACTTTTGAGTCTTCTAAAAATAAAAAAAACAAAATTTACTTTGCACCGCTAACAAAAAAGCTTTGTTGCATTTTTAATCATTTTTCGAAACTGTTGAAAACTGTTCGAAATAATAATATGTATGTATTTTTTACATATCTCCGCCATTTCAAAAAAAATCGAAATACTGGCTCGACTAAAAAAATCTATATAATTATCAAACCTGCTCATAAAATTGCACGAGAATCGGTTAAGAAATGCGACCTGTAGATGAGAACAAACTGACAGCCGGAAGGACATACGAAATAATTTTTGCCAAGAAGCAGAGACGCTTCGCTTGCGCTTTGCGCTCGCTCAAATTGATTAATTTTAGATAATTCGATTATATTAATAACATGTAGTGCCGTTTCTAAACGATTTTATGTGTTTCAATATTCTCCTAAATATATTTAATAAAAAAAATCTAAAGCAAAAATAATGTTAAGCTCTGTATTTGATTAAATTGACTTTTGTGAATACCGTTTATATTATGTACTGACAAATGAGTGTTAATCAAAGAACATGTGATAAAAAGCTCACAATACTTATGTATAGTATCATTCTCTTAATTTCTAATGCAGTACCGTGACAGGTCGAAAACAATTACAATACAAGACAAAGCCAGAGACAAATGGATGCAAGACAATGCGAAGCAGGCCTGCACAATGGGACACTCGCTGCGCCGAAATAAAATACACAACGTAATCTATACTGCGCGTACACACTATGCAGGTGCCGGAAAAACGATTTTCTTATAATAATGCACACAAGACATAACTATTGATAGATAGGTAGGTAAGGTATCTATTTGTCGCGTAAAAAAGGAGTGTTGGTGTTGTTGCAAGATTGCAAGTCGTTGAAATCCGAAAATAAACAGGGTTATTTGTAAAAAACGCCAACAACCTCGCAGGACTAAATTACTAACATCATAAACAGCAACATTTGTTTTACGAATTTTCCGAAAACAGAAAAAATCGACTTTCGTTACAAATGTCCGAATAGCTGATTGAGTTTTGTATCAAAAGTCGGAATATTTTTGTCTGTTTTTGAAAAAGTTGTAAAACAAATGTTGTTGTTTATGATGTTAGAAATCTACTTCAGCGAAGTTGTTGGTGTGGTACAAATAATCCTGTTTAATGATATTCACTCACACACGTATAAGTCCCCCTTTTTAGGTAGTGGTTGTATACAACATTGAGTAACACCTGGTTAAGTAATGCAATCTTGATAAAAATGGTCGAATAACCCCAATGGAATATAATGAGACTGAAAGTGACAAAGATTGCTATTCTAGAGTCAAGCGTACAATTAAAATCGAACGAACCAATTTGTTTTTTACACGCCTGCCCAAAGCAAAAAGAGTGTATATGTGTTCAGGGTTCATGTATGTTTATGGGTATGTGAGTTTCTTTATTCCACATAACTTCTAAATGCCAGAACTGATTTGGATAAATGGGGTATCGTTAGAATCCTTACAGCATCCCGAGTGACACTGGCTATATTTTTTTTAGAAAAAATCAATATGGCGACTGTACGACGCCATTTTAAAATGTGAAAAAAAAAATTTTTTTCTTCTATTATTACAATATGGGCATCAAATGAAAGGCCTTGATGAGCACATTCCAAAACGATATAATATGTCACTAAAATGTGTGAAATAAAAATAAATAAATTAAAAAAAAAATAAAAACACGACTGCCCTGCCAAAAACGAACTAAAAAGTTAAACAACAAGTGTCATTGCAGTCGGGGGACCTCTTTGATCAAAAATTGTTCCATAATAAGGTCCCCTGACTGCAATGACAATTGTTGTTTAACTTTTTAGTTCGTTTTTGGCAGGGCAGTGTGTTTTTAATATTTTTTTTTATTTATTTATTTTTTAAAGAAATTAATATTTCACATCAAAGTACAACTCTGTAGCTGAATCTTCTTTCTTCTGTCTTTCAGCTATCTAGGCACCTAGTTTTCATGTCATCCAACGAGAATTGTCTTTCAGCGAAAAGGTCATTCTGATAGAGAGGGAATAAATCTTCATTCCTACTGCGTACGCACACGAAATAAAGCGATTCTTCCGTTGACATCTCGACAAGGGAACGAATTTATCGAGTGGTGAAAAATGACGCCAAGCACTGAATCCCCGTGTCTATGCGGTGTTCACAGGAACGCATTAATAAGGGAACGAATCTGACGTTTGTTAAACCAGGAACGAGCAGATAAATGTTTAGTTCGCTTTGATTAGTTGAGAGATATTTTGTACAGCAAATAAATTGTATTTATGTATCAAATCAATGTTTTTTTACTAACGAGATTGATATCTAAAATAATTCAATTACTTAACAACTATGAATGTTAAAAAAGAAAGTAGGCAAGTAAATATAGTTTGGCAAGCTGATCTTAAATTCATCACAATAGATGATGATTTTTCAGAAGACATACATTCAAGTTCTAGCTCACTGTAACTTTTTTAGAATCCCGAGTTGTTTCCTATTATGTAACTACTGTCTGTTACACACGGATAAACTACGATTTTTTTTAATTCCATACTCTATTCAGAGAATAGAAGAGAAATCAATGTAACTTGTTTTACTTGTTACTATTTATTAGGCACACCTCTTCTTTCTTACTTCAAACGAAGTAATTCAGATAGATTTTGAGACACATCCACGACAGCAGATATCTGGGTGATACCCGCTGGTTCCCGCCGCATCATCATTACGCGCAGTTAGCCGATGTTATCAGTGAGCGATCGGCCACTCATTTGTTTTCTTGAAAATTAATAATAAGACTTTTCTTGTCAGTGGTGATGTCTAACAATAATTTCCACAACTTTCATAAAAGTAATCAAGCCAAATTGTAAGATACATCCACGACAGCAGACAACAGGGTGATGGCCACTGATTCCTGCCGCATCATTGCCCACAGTTAGCCGATGTTATCAGTGAGCGATTGGCCACTCATTTGTTTTACTTTAGGTAGAAAATTTAAAAAATAATAATACTTTTTTGTCGGTTGTGATGCCTAATAATCGTTGCCAGACTTCAACCGAAGTAATCCAGCCAGATTGTAAGACTCATCTGCCACATCGACAGTAGATAGCACGCTGATTCCCGCCGCATCATTACCCGCAGTTAGCCGATGTTATCAGTGAGTGATCGGCCACTCATTTGTTTTCTCTCCGTCCAGCTAATGACAAGCATCTGAGGGATGCAATGTTTTGGCTGTAGCATACCATGAAACTCAAACTCAAAGTCATTTATTCAGTCTAGGCTGTTATACGAATGTCGAAGAAACAAAATGTAAATAAACATGTTTGAGTGTAAATATGTTTATTTGTGTACATGAGTTTGGTTTTAGGATAAAATAGATAGGAACATGTTGAGGTATGGAAAACATTAAGTGTTAACTATAATTTTCTTAGCATGTCATCATCATCATAATATCAGCCGCCATGACACCCACTGTTGGGGCCTCCCCCAGGATTTCCACGACGATCGGTCCTGCGTTGCCCACATCCAGCGGCGCACCGCGACCTTCACCAGATCGTCGGTCCACCTTGTCGGGGGCCTACCCACGGAGCGTCGTCATCCGGTGCGCAGTCACCATTCCAGAACCTTTGCACCCCTTTTTAAGCATGTGGATTAATTAAATTAAATGAAAAAATCAAGGCAAAGTTATACTTAATTTTTTAATTTTCAGTCAATAATTTTCAGTGGTAGATTGATTAGCTACCTTAATATCTAAAAGAACTATCAGTACTCAGGCTGATTTAAGACTTATGAACGTCAAAAACTACTAACAAGAAACTCTGCAAACAGTTTTTTTTTCATACATTACATGCTACGTCTATAAATAGTTACTTATAACAGTTCTAATTGAAAGATCTGACTCGCAACTAATAATGGATTGAAATTATGAAAGTTTAAATATTCTGAAAAAACAACATGAATTGATGACGCCCATTCTAACCTTCTCTTTTTAGCAAGTCCAAATTTCTGATATACGAGGAGAATAAGTGAAAATATATCTGGTATCAAGTTCCAATATCTTGAGCCATTAATTCGGCGATCATTCCGAGAGATTTCACCCCCTCCACATCATATAACTATTATTTATTACGCATGCGTAGTGTAAAGGCGCCATAGGATATGACATAGAATATTCAAGTTAAAGATATGACATACAGTAAAAAAGTAACGTAAATTTTACTCTATTTAAAAAAGTTCTTTTTTTAATTAATTGCTTACTTAGGTAATAACGTAAAACTTGAAGTTATGATATCTTATTCTTATATAATTGACTAATAAATTGTAGGTATGCATTTTTCACAGCC
Organism: Agriphila geniculea; assembly: GCA_943789525.1. Classification (NCBI taxonomy): domain Eukaryota; kingdom Metazoa; phylum Arthropoda; class Insecta; order Lepidoptera; family Crambidae; genus Agriphila; species Agriphila geniculea. The sequence goes on from OX038876.1 coordinate 4,029,554, forward strand.
TTTCGAGCGCTTTTCTTGTAAAAGCTAAAAACTAGTACTTTATTCTGTGCTGGTACAAAAGTTTTTGCTATTTTGCTTCACTGCGAATTAGGTTCATCTTTTTTTTAAAGTATTTTCACACACTTATTCATTATTAATGTAATGAAAATATAAAAAAAATATAAAACAATTTTGATCTTAAGATCTGCATTTTCGGAGAATTCTAAACCTAAAGGGCAGCCTTTAGATTCAGAATTTGACTCGTTATGTCACGGTTGTATTAAATATGGTCATTATTTTATTTTATACTCTATGTAATGTGCCTATTACTCTCTGATCTATGACAAAAGTGTCGCCACATCTCTTTGTTCTTATTCATTCAAATGACGCCCAAAACTTGTCATACAATCGAAGTCAACCTTAAGTAATACAGAATACGGTTGATATTCAAATTGTATAGTTCACAGGCTTTCAGGGTTGGTTAAATGCATTGTCCTAAATGCCGCCCTTTGCAAATGAGCCGTTGTAGAGGAAGTAGGCTCCATTCAGTATTATTTATGTGAACGGGTGAATTATTATTAAGTAGAAACAATCGTATGAAACGAGTAACTAATAAACAATGCAAGCAATAGTAGCTAAATTTTGGAGTAACTGAACCTTGTGTTTTTATCACTATTTTACTTTTTTTAAACCTATCCGCTAATCTGCATCAGCCCTAAAATTATACCATTTACAGTGTTTTGTTTTGCAATCTACGCAGGTGTTTTGCTATAAAAATCACTAAAAGCTGTAAGAACATTTCACTAATTTCTGTAATTGAAAAGTGATTTATAATTATAGCTTTTCTAACCTTAGAAGTAAATATTTATTTTTTGTTATTCACTTGTAACTACCTACTAAAGGAAAAAATATATTCAGATTATTTCGGTTTATTTTCCAGGGCCGTGGAAAAATTTAAAAATTTAGATATTATCACTTATTATCAGAGTGACAACTTACATTTTCAGAATATAATATTTTTATTTTGTTATGTTTGTAAATTTAATGTTATTACGACCATGACGGTCATCTAACTTGATTTTAACATATCGTCACCATGAATTTATTTAAACAGACAAAGGTTTCAGCAAGTAACCCCCAGTTGCATATTTGTGAAAGCCACCCAGGGGGCGCTGCGCATTTCCGGCTAATGACGGTGGATAAACGACGTCACATCCGGTTAGCTTTGTGCCCGATCGCGCCATTTCCTCCCAATGTTAACTTTAGACAAGTTAAATGGGAGATTCTTTATAGAGTTTAAATGGCGCCGGAAAGGTCCTTAGCTTTTTATAAAACTTCTTAATACTAACGCTGGTGACAAAAAACCCCTTTGCAAGAATAACACATCCAAGAATTGATCAATAGTTTTTTTAATTTTTTGTTCCTAATAACAATACTTAGAACGCAACAAATAAGTTAAAGAAATCGTTAGCAAAAAATATTATGTTGATCTTGGAGATATTTCATCATATACTATCTTAAATATTGCGTCTTACACAGAATTAGCTTAGCATTTAGTATGACAATGTGCTAAGGCTAAAATGTCCGGATATTTTTAGACCGTCCGTACGGCCATTCTTTGTTTAGATCTTGAAAAATCGCAAATTTTATATTATTTTCCTACATTTAAAATCCGTATATTAAAATATGTAGTAAGGTTTTTACTTTTAATCATAAGAACTATGAATACAGAAAAGTTATAACATTAGTAAATATGAACATAATATATTTATCAATCAAGCTCTTTCAATAATGAAAAAAAAATCTCATTAAAGTCGCATCATTAAACTGGAAATCAAGAAAATGCGAAGAGTTACGAGCGTACTTTGGAAAAGAAATAATTAAAAACAAATGGCGGCGTTTAATGGCCGCCATTTTGGCGGGAAAATGGTTAAAACAACTCATTTGGCAGTTCTTGCGAGTGTTAAATTTTTATTTTGTATTCAATGTATTTCTAATCAATTGCTATTTAACTATTGAAACTTACAAAAACAGCAAAACTGATTTCTACCATTGTTATGTATTTTGTCATACTTAAGTTTGTTTCAAATAATTTTGGTAGGTATTTATTATTTTATCGACCATATTCTGTAAATTCTGATATAGAAATATAAATACTGTTATTTAATTAAATATAACGGGTGGCGCAAAAGTAAAGACCCTATTTGGTTCAGCTATAACATTTTTTCTAAATTAGAAAACTAGATTTAGGTTTTTTTAAATGTATATTTGTGCCATTAAATTTCGTACCATTAGGATTTAAAGATGATGTCTTTTAAATGGTGACCTCCAGAGTTGATACACATTTGAGCCCTATTTATGACATTTTGCATAACTTGCCGTAACACTTCCTGCGATATGTTCGTTATTTCTTGACGAATGTTTTCTTTTAGAGCTGCGAGAGTCTGTGGCTTGTTCACATACACCCGAGATTTCAAAAAACCCCAAAGAAAGAAGTCTGGACTGGTCAGTCCTGCCGGACGGTGGGGAAATCGTCGACGAAATTCACGTTGTGTTCTTATCACTGATGAATTATTCCGTAAGAACATTGACACAATTATTCCACGTTCTTGGGGAGTAAAACGGTCCATGTTTATTTTCAGTGTATTTTATATTTGTTCACTACACAATTTTCAACAACAGAATGACAGAAAATGTCATATAAAAAAAAATAAAAGTATTTTCTTTAGTGCCAGTACTTTTGCGCCACCCGTTACTTACATAATATACAAGTACTTTTAAATCGTCCATTTTTAGGGTTCCGTACCCAAAGGGTAAAAATGGGACCCTATTACTAAGACTTCGCTGTCCGTCTGTCTGTCTGTCACCAGGCTGTATCTCATGAACCGTGATAGCTAGACAGTTGAAATTTTCACAGATGATGTATTTCTGTTGCCGCTATTTAATTTTTTTTTAATTATTTATTTATCAATTGGTGAACATGCTGACTTACAGTTTTCCCAAAACGCCAGCTTGTTAAAGTTATTATATATATAAAATTATTATAAGTACAGTAATTTTTTATAAATTAGAATAGCAAATTATCATCTGTCAATCCAAGATTAACTTAGATGTCAAACAAAATTATAGTAAAATGTCATAAAAACATATTAAGATGTCAATTAATAAACAAAACACACATACCTATTCAAAACTAACTTGGACTAAAATTACAAATGTCAAGAATTTTTTTTTTGGGGCTCTCCACCTTAGGGGCTTTGAGCCACCCTCCCCCGCGGGGGGGAAGGAGGCGGGAAATCCTCATTGGATACCACCTAGCCGGTTGCTACCGGACTAATCTGGTTATGTCAGACTCGTACTGACTAAAAACCGCCTTAATCTGGTTACGTGACCGGACAGTCAACGAACCTTCATCCGGAAGCGACTGCCCTCCCTCAGGGGAGAGGACAGCGCAGACGTCACATTTCACCTAGGTGATTCTGCGTCGAGAGACGAGTTACAATTAAGCTGACTCCCTGAGGGGGATCGATCAGCCAGAGAGGGCGGGGGGTGACCTGAAGGGTCGGGCTTGGTGGGGTTTAATCGTCCTCCGTCGCCTCCAGGAGGAGGTTCAGGTCAAACGAAAGCTTGTTGGGAGGGTCCGTTAGGACCGATTTTGGTCGGCGGGAAAACGGGGCGAAGGAGGTAGGCGGGTCATAGACCGCTGCGGAACGGATAAGGGGGTTAGGATGGTCTCCTGCTGCTTTAAAAAAGCGTTCAGAGGCCTTACAGGTCCATTGCTGGAGGGTGGGAAGGTCTAGGTCCCTATGCAAGTCTGCATTGCGAACGTAGTGTCAAGAATATTATGATGTCATTAAATACTAATTAAGTCAAAATTATTAAGATGTCAAATGGTACAAAAACAGAACAGTCAATAATATAAACAGGCATTCACTAAAATTACAAATGTCAATAATATGAAGTCATTAGATATTACTAATAAAGTCAAAAGAAATTATATTGCTATAACAACAAATACTAAAAACAGAATAAAATTAATATTCAAGGGGGGCTCCCATACAACAAACGTGATTTTTTTTGCCGTTTTTTGCTCGTTATTAATAACGACAACAGGCAGGCAGTTGAAATTTTCACAGATGATGTATTTTTGTTGCCGCTATAACAACAAGTACTAAAAACAGAATAAAATTAATATTTAAGGGAGGCTCCCATGCAACAAACATATTTTTTTCCGGATTTTGGTACGGAACCCTACGTGCGCGAGTCCGACTCGCACTTGGCCGGTTTTTTTCCTTTCGGAACGGCTTTTCGCTGACAAGAGGAATGGACGCAAGAAACTTATCTAATGAAACCTGTTTTTACTTACTAAATGAAAAATGATTTTTGTTACAGGAATTGCTGGAGAAAAGAATCAAACAGCTGGAGGCACAGCTCGAAGAAGAGAAGAGAAAAACCCAGAGAGAACGGATGGTGGTCACCAAGCTGCAGAATAAACTGATAAAGGTGAGTCTAACATTCTATAAGTAGTTAATCAGGTTTTTTTTTTTTTTTTTTAATTATAATGGGTTTGCTCTTGACCCTAGTCTAGCCCGAAAGTATAGATGGGGTCTACGATGGAGCGAGCTTGCCCAGAAGGTGCCTATTCACTCTGGCCTTGAAAAGAGTCAGGTTGTATGTGCTCGGAAACACAGACGCCGGCAGGGAATTCCATTCCTTGGCTGTGCACATTATAAACGATGATGAGTAGCGTTTAGTACGCACAGGAGGTATATCAACCAAGAACGGATGGTAGCCTGCAGTGCGTCTGGATGTCCGATGGAAGAAAGGAGAAGGTGGAATGAGCTCATGCAGCTGTTGAGCACACTCGCCGAAGTACAATCTATAGAAGACCGATAGGCAAGCAACGTTACGGCGGTGAGCCAAGCTGTGAAGCTTAGCTGATACCAGTTTTCCGTCGCCTATTAATCTCTTGGCTCTGCGTTCCACCGAGTCTAGTGCAGCAAGTTGATATTTCGCCGAGCCGTCCCAAAGGTGGCTGCAGTACTCCATGCAAGATCGGATTTGAGCTTTATAAAGGGTTAAAAGCTGCCCAGGCGTAAAGTACCGCTTGACTTTATTTAGGACGCTCAGCTTCTTAGCTGCAGTTTGAGCCTTAGACTCGATAGAGGTGCCGAAGTTAAGGTTAGAAGATAACTCCATGCCAAGAAGCTGGAGAGTGTCAGTTGCTTGGATAGATGTACCTCGGAAAGTAGGAGTTAAGTTGAATGGACTCCTTTTTGCGGTAAACAGACACGCCTGCGTTTTAGAAGCGTTGAAGCTAACAAGATTTTCATCACCCCATTGGGAGACGAGACTTAGCGTCAGGTTCAATCGCTCAACCATGGCCTCTCTCATTATTTTCACCTCATCACCACCGGCTCCCGCGCTGGACAGATACCTCTCCATGACAGTACTGTCGTCTGCATAGCCAACAATGGTACATTAAATTATTAAAATAGAGGTAGGTACATAAATCTCGTGAGAGTAAGCTTATCAAAAATCAAGAGGGCATTACTACGTGCTACAAAATAACCCTTAATGCCGAATATGGTAGATAGGGACCATCAAACTGAACAAATTTAACGTTTGGACTAATTCTGAAATCGCAAAAAAAACCCAGCTGTTTTATACAAAAATTAATAGCTAGAATATCAAAATGTATGAAACAGCTGGTTTTTTTCGCGATTTCAGAGTTGGTCCCATAGTAAAAGTTGTTCAGTTTGATGGTATGTACAAGATGTCCCAAAACTTTGCCGCACGGAGGGAAAGTATCTTAAATATTGAAGATAGGAAATTTTACTAAAATAAGTCTTCATTTTATTATTAACAATAATTTGAACTGCATTCAAAGATTTTTGAAAAATCACCTTAACCAGAAATCAAACCCACCAAAAACGAAAAAATGATTTATTTATTTTAACGATACCAATCAAAAGGGTAACTTATAAGGTTTTTTAAGTGACACAGCATCTTAAACAAAAGGAAGAGCATGAAATTTAAAGTTAAAATTTTAATTATGACGGATTGTAGCAATTTGTATCGAATGGTATGCGATTTAAAAAAAAATCTTAGAATGCTGTACTGATTCTTTTTAAAAATAAAATGACTATCTTCTTTCAGTAAAAATTCCTATCTTCAATATTTAAGGTACTTTCCCTTCGTGTGGCAAAGTTTTGGGACACCCTGTAAATCATATTCGGCATTAGGGCTTATTTTGTAACACGTTGTATAGTATCGCAAGTGACTTTCCTTTGTTGAAGGAAACTTGAGCACTGAACTACCCTTAACACACTTGCAAGCCGCAAATTAACTCGACAGGGTTTCAATTCCGAACTTCATGATAAATTGATTTCAGAAAATTTTCGACTTCCTCCAAACAGGTAAAATCTTCAATCAAACCAGAAAATAATTTCCGTTCCTCCATAAATCTCTCATAATAAACCTCTTTATTCTGTCAATATTTTCAATCAAATCAACCCTTTAAGAATCACGTTTCGGACGGGGGATTGAAAGCCATCAATCCCTCGCCAGACGTTGCATCCGCGAGGTAAATATTCCCTTTTGGATTGAGACAATTATTCTGTGACGCTTTGTAATAGGCAGTTTTGTACCTGAAGTTTAAGATGACGATGTATTTCGGTCGAAAAAATTCTCTTATTTTTGATAATCAAATGACAATCTTTAAAAAAAGAAGGCAAATTTTCTTCATCAAATGAATGCAAAAGTACGTTTTTTTGTTTGTTACGCCTACATAATCTAACCTACTCAAACGATCAACCAACCATCATGAAAATTAAATATTGCATACACATTGTCAGAGATACAGAAAAGGATATCAGTTTCCCTAGGGATAAATAAATATTTGTCCATGTAAACGAAGTCGCGGGCGGTCGCTAGTCTTTTATAAAAGATTATCATTTGCAGCTGTTAAATTAGGAATTTTCCATGATAATTCATAATACGAGGCTCAAGTAGTAAGATAAAAAACCCGCCTGCATAAAAAGACAAGTCAACTGAAAAGATGGAAACAAGATTAAATATTATAGGCAACATTATAACATGCAGTCGGAGGCATGCATAAAGAAAGTGACATTATAAATGATTTGAGTTATATGCCTCCGACTGCATGTTATAATGTTGCCTATAATATTTAATCTTGTTTCCATCTTTTCAGTTGACTTGTCTTTTTATGCAGGCGGGTTTTTAATTTTTTTTTAATTTAATTTTTTTTAATTTAATTTTTAATTTATTTCTTTTAAGTTATTATTTATATGATATACCTTTTTGAAATCCTTATAATAAGCCCTTTAATTTGACACCCATATTGCATTATTCTAAAAAAAAATTTTTTTCCCCACTACGTATAATAGCACCGTACAGCCGCCATGTTGGTTTTTTTATAACGCCACCTTCTTAAGAACACTTGGGCTGACGAGACAAATCTAACGTTATGTAAATCATGAAAATCCGTTCAGCCGTTTGAAAGATATGAGGTAATAAAGAATATTACATACAAACTTACATACAAGATACGCGCGAAAAACATAACCCTCTTCCAGTCGGGTAAATATAAAATAGATGCTTAATCGGTCTAGCCGTCTTCGAGTAATAGTGATATACATAAAAAAAAAACATTCCGACGAACTGAGAGCCTCCTCCTTTTTTTGAAGTCGGTTAAAAATCGCTTGCACGCCGCGCCGCCATTCGTCACTAACATGAGTATGTTTAGTTCGTGAAGAATGAAGATGCGATACACGCGCACATGAATTTTTCTGCAAAGTGTTAAAGCACGTGAGTTGCCGATCGTACATCACGACAAAGCGGAAGACGAGATAAAGTGTCAAAAATATTAAAATATTATTTTTCACCTCTCCAGCACGAAAAAGGTGCTTTTGGCGCGTAAAAACTCGCAGCAAAATCGACTTTTGCTGCGAGCGTGAGGCAAAGTGCTTTTTACCAAAAACTCGCAGCAAAATCGACTTTTGCTGCGAGCGTGAGGCAAAGTGCTTTTTTAATTTCTAACACCTTTTCTCGCTGGTAGAGGTGAAAAGTTGTATCTTTAACACGAGAGCAAATTTTTTGATGTCTCGTGCCTTTAAATCACTCACTGTGCTCAGTAGTCTATATTAGAATCACTCGCTACGCTCGTGATTCAATTCTAGACTACTTCGCTAGTTCGTGATTTAAAAGTCAGCACTCGCAGCAAAAAATTACTTTGCTCTCTTGTATAACAAATAACTATTATCCCTTCTAAAAGACACTGTCTGTTAGTTTGATGGATTTTAAACAGCAAAATTAAACACCGCGCGCCGTCGCCAATTATAAGTATCACTTTTTAAGTATCAACTATAAATAACAAGCTAACTTGAAACTTCACCTTAAATCGCCGCCACCTGTCAATATTTGGCTTCTATTAATTAAAGCCTCCCCTTATAACTGAAATGTTCGAAGAATCTCGAGCCATTGTCCAAAGATCAAGTATGCTATGCATAGTTACCAGTATTAATAGCCAAGAGACGAGTACAAGAGACATTTTTACGGATTTTATCCTATCGACGACCCCTCGATCTCGACTTAAAAAAATTGCCGTAGTATGTAAGTTTAGAGATATAGGACTTATTATAATGTAATTTCTCGGAAAATACCTTCAATCAAAGAATTCAAATAATTATCAAATTAATAAAATAATGATTTGTCTCATTGCGTCATTCGATTTTTTCAGAAAATAAGAAAATTAAAAACCTAGGTTATGTAAAAAAGCTCTGCTTTGTGTAAGTATTCAAACTAGAGAGCGCAGTACTAGTTGCATGAACGACTTTGCCTATTTAATCGTTACTAACCTCTCTGAACTTTTGTTCTATGACCCACCCTAGCGATTGTTCAATTAAAATTGGGTATTTGTGAAATTCAGCGAAATACATTTTTTGCTTCGGCGCACATTCGAACAGGGTGGAACGGGCGATAACTGGAAAAATACCGTTATTTTTAACTTTTATTGAGTTTTTATTAATCTTTGTATAGCTCTCTGTGTATTAAGCTCTGCTGAAGTGTTTAAATTTAGGATTATTGCTGGGTACATAAGCTTTTTAGTCTTTGAAATTAGTAAGTATGATTAACTTTTTTGCACTACCTATGGGATCAGCCATATTCATAATCTAGCCAGCGGTAACTAATAAAACATTTTATTTTGTTTGTTCTGGAAAACTCACATTAATAATTTAGTTTCAAAAAGGTTTCAACTCAAAATCAAAGTAAAAAATACGTGTCTTAACAAGAATATATACCTGGAATGAACTATATAGGTATATGCCAATCGACAGATACAGGGTAATTTTGCGACCCCTTTACAAAATCAAATATAAGTTCAAAGAAGTAATCAAAATAAATTAGGCAAGATAATTATGATGATTTTCTTTTTAAATGCACAGTTTGCAGCCACTTTTTATATCCTAAAAATCTAGGCGCGCACGCTCACCCTCGCGCACGGGATGCGAGCGGGGGAAGGCGAGTGTCGGGAGGGGGGCTCGTGCGGGTCGACTTGTGCGATTCGCAAACAGTGACAACAATTTCAATTTGTGTAGGGAAAAGTTTGGGGTAAAATTTTGAAAAGGGGTCCAAAAATGACCCTGTATATGTCTGTATGCTCATCATTAGACATTTGCCTAAATTAGGATTCGAACTCAAGATCTCTAACGTAAAAGGTAGGAATGATCCGGAGCACCAAATGGCCACCTTTTGAACCCGGGACCTCGTCAATTGTACCTAGTCTCTGAACTGAAATCTGAACCTAACCTGTACCTAACCGGAAGTTCATTATAAGGAGTAGTTTTTTTGTAAAAGAATGATATCTATACATTTCTGTACAAGGTAGTTACTCAATTCCTTTTCAAACAGCAACCCCTAGGGAATATTCTGATTGCCTGCGTGAAATCGATTAGTGTTTTAGGGTTAACAAAGGGTAATGACAAAAGCCTTAATTGAGGATTCTACGACTGCTGAAATGTAAGCAATATTTTTCATAACCATACAATTATTATAATTATTAACTCAGTTTGGACAAACGGATAAAAATCGTTTTTACAATTAGAATAGTTTCGGTAATAATCAAGCTAGAAGCTAATAATAATTTTAATATAGGTGCCTAGCTTTGTTATTAAGTTTTTTATATTGTTATGTCACCATATCGTAGTTTTTTAACGTCTCGTTGTTTTGTTTACAAGTATTAAGTTTTTTTTAAATATTACTTAGTGCAATACTTATGATAGTCCGGGGAATAAGTTTGGATTTTTATCTATACAGGATCTTTAACATGAATTATCTAGGAAACGTTGCGTTTTAGGACTTTATATCATATCAATTTTTTTGTTCATGTATAGATCCGCTATCAGTATACACACGTTTCATCGTGCGCCGCTATATTTCTGAATCCCCGTCAAAATCAAAAATCATGGTTACCACTATGCCAAAATGTTCAATTTGTACCTACATGTAGTTTGCAAGATAGGCCAGGACTTTTAGCAAAAAATTCAAAGAAACCTAGGACTAATTCCGGCGGAAGGTTTTTTGTTTTTAAAGTGTTTCTTAGGTCCCCCTGAATATATCTGGAAAGTTCCCCGTGAATCCCATGTACGCTCCCCCCTCCCCCCCCTCAAACGTCTCCCTGATTTTAGTTTTTTCTATTTATCTCAGAAACGGTTGAAGATAGAAGAAAGTTGTCAACGTATGATATAATTCTTATAAAATATCCAACCCATCGACACTTCAATCATTTCGATGTGAGCTGTAGTCTCTGAAATATACCTACAGACATTTCACCAAAATTTTTTTTTTGCCCAGAAATCATTCTTTGTACTAGTTTTTAAGAAAAGTGAGTGGAGTTGTGGCGAAATTATGTAAGGTCATATGAATCTTGAAACATTGAGGAATAAAACAAGGCATTGTTATAGCAGCATCAGTTCTAGATTAACACCGAATGGTGTCAGCGCCACGATGCAATTTTTAGCCCAATACTTTTAGATAAAAATTTCGCGATACCTAGGACTAATTCCGGTGGTAAGTTTTTGTCTTTTAAAGTGTTCCTTAGGTCCCTTTGAACATATCTGGAAAGTTCCCCGTGGATCCCATGTCCGCCCCCCCCCCCTCCCCCTCAAACGTCTACCTGATTTAAGTTTTTCCCATTTATCTGAGAAATGGCTGAAGATAGAAGAAAGCTATTGAAGTATGATATAATTGCTATAAAATATCCGACTTGTCGACACTTCAATTGTTTCGATGTGAGCTGTAGTCTCTGAAATATACCTAAAGACATTTCACCAAAAAAAATGTTTTGCCCAAAAATCATCATTTGTACTAGTTTTAAGAAAAATTAGTGGAGTTGTGGCAAAATAATCTGAGTTCATTTGAATTTTGATACATTGAGGAATAAAACGAGGTATAAAACATTGTTTTAGCAGCATTGGTTCTCGATTTATAGCGAGTGGTGTCAAACGCCAAATAAATTTATTGTAATATTAGCTTTAGTAATTTCTGAGTTAATTCGTTCAAACATACATACATACAAATCCTTCATATGTACGATGCGGGTGAGTGAGAGAGCATGATCGAACTAACCTGTAAGTGAAGTTACACGAAGGATTCGTCCAAAGATATTAGGACTATTATTTCATGTAGTATCGCTTGAAACCTACCGTTTACCCATCATGTATTAAAATCGGAGCAACCATTTTGATGATGATGGATGATGACGATAAAGTGGCGCCATATATAAAAGCATAAATCTTGAGTGTTCCAGTAGAATAATTTTCAATTTAATTTTGTTTAATAATATAATTGCTATAACTTAATCCTAAAAGGCAACGTCATTTGCATAGTTCCTGCTGTCTTCATACTATAAAATTATACCGTGGTGTTTGACACTCGCTGTAAATCGAGAACCAATGCTGCTAAAACAATGTTTTATACCTCGTTTTATTCCTCAATGTATTAAAATTCAAATGAATTCAGATTATTTTGCCACAACACCACTAATTTTTCTTAAAACTAGTACAAATGATGATTTTTGAGCAAAACATTTTTTTTGGTGAAATGTCTTTAGGTATATTTCAGAGACTACAGCTCACATCGAAACAATTGAAGTGTCGACAAGTCGGATATTTTATAGCAATTATATCATACTTCAATAGCTTTCTTCTATCTTCAGCCATTTCTGAGATAAATGGGAAAAACTTAAATCAGGGAGACGTTTGAGGGGGAGGGGGGAGCGGACATGGAATCCACGGGGAACTTTCCAGATATGTTCAAAGGGACCTAAGGAACACTTTAAAAGACAAAAACTTACCACCGGAATTAGTCCTAGGTATCGCGAAATTTTTATCTAAAAGTATTGGGCTAAAAATTACATCGTGGCGCTGACACCATTCGGTGTTAATCTAGAACTGATGCTGCTATAACAATGTATTATACCTTGTTTTATTCCTCAATGTTTCAAGATTCATATGACCTTACATAATTTCGCCACAACTCCACTCACTTTTCTTAAAAACTAGTACAAAGAATGATTTCTGGGCAAAAAAAATTTTTGGTGAAATGTCTGTAGGTATATTTCAGAGACTACAGCTCACATCGAAATAATTGAAGTGTCGATGGGTTGGATATTTTATAACAATCATATCATACGTTGACAACTTTCTCCTATCTTCAACCGTTTCTGAGATAAATAAAAAAAACTAAAATCAGGGAGACGTTTGAGGGGGGGGGGGAGGGGGGAGCGTACATGGGATTCACGGGGAACTTTCCAGATATATTCAGGGGGACCTAAGGAACACTTTAAAAACAAAAAACCTTCCGCCGGAATTAGTCCTAGGTTTTTTGCTAAAAGTCCTGGGCTAAGATGCCTTAGGTAACAAATAAGATTCGCACTTGACCGTTTTCTTTTTCATTGTGTTACAGACGTCTGATAAATATTAGTCTAAATACTCTAAATGTTTTAATATCTCGGATTTCCTCCATTGGGGTACTTTTGGTTTCCAATTACCCCTAAGGGCTTGTCTGTAATTGTTGGTAAAATGTCTGGACAGTTAATTTTGTCACTTTCTTTTATGTAAAGAAGTTAGTCATTTTGATAAATGTAAATCCACCTGATATTGAAATCCATAATTGCGACTTTTGGTTGCCATAACTACTGAAGATACATTATTGGTGTGATGGATTGTTGCACAATAATAATATTAAATCCTTTATATCGAGCTACTTACACTACTCAAATGGTTAGTAACAATGATACTAATAAAATTGCAGGCCTATTACTTAAAAAGAATCGCGATAATCGGACGTAATTCGTCGTTTTATCGCAATAGTTTTTATGTAATAGGCCTGCTAATGTTAGTAAGAGCATTACAATACAAACAAAGACAACATAACACGAAACATGTTTATGCACATGAACCATACGGCAAATGCCTGATTTGGGTTTTCCACTTTCGCCAACTTCCTTTTTTGCCAATTCTTGATTCGCCAACTCTTAATGGCCTACAACCAAACCAAGCCAGGAAATCGCGAATCAGGAATTGGCGAACAAGGAATTTGGCGGAATAGGAATTGTCAAAATAGGAATTAGCGAAAAAGAAAGTTGGCGAATGTGGAAACAGGGCCTGATTTCTGTACAAAAATCTGCAGTCTCACATGCTATGTGTCAGTTTGATTGAGTTCCCTAAGCGTTGACCCGAGTAGAGGTGGTAATAAATAGGTAATTACTTAATTTTATTTATGTACAATGATTTGAACTGGACTAAATATGTGTGTGTGTATGTGTGTTATCCAGAATCCTATTTACACAACTGGCACCACGAAGCGTCTGCGCAAACTTTAAAACACAACAGATTTCATTACGTCGTGTCCCGCGGCAGATCTGGCAAATATCTGGTCAGTTTGCTGTCTGTGTTTAGCTTAGTGCTTAGACAGTATTGTGGCCAGGGTGACGCTCCTGAGGGACGCTGGACGAGACGGGGTTACCATATGTGCTCATTTGTCTGGATATGTCCGGAATTTCTGGCCATTGGGGTTAAAAATAATACTTAGTTGCTATAGGATCAAATTATATTCCAACGCCATCGGTTAGGAACAGGCTTTGGTTTGACAAATGGATGTGATACATTGCTACTTTTTTTGGTATGTTTGTATTTGTGCCAAAAAGAAGTAGCAATGTATCACATCTGACAAATCAAAGGTACCTTAACTTCATTGTTTTAGCCGATACACCCGCAGTTCTGCAATTTGTCGTAGCTAGCATATTTCTCCGCCTCCGCTCAGAAATAACGATCGCTAAAGCGAGTTTTTTTTTCAAATCTGAGGTTTATATCTAGTCTCTAGTTCAATATGGTAACCCTAAAACAAGAAAGCTTTTGTCACTGTCTGTCTAAGCGTTAAATAAATCATGTTAAAACGTAATAATTGATAGTAAATATTAGCAAGTTGCATGACAAGTCTGCGAGATGTCTGTGTTTAGGTTAGTGTTACAGTATTGTCACAAAATATAAAGACTGCTTATGTACTGTGGCTACGGTGATGGTTCTTCTAGAATTCGGGAATTAAGCTATCACATGTGTAGGTAAAACATTTAAAATATAAATAAATTTTGTTAGATGCATCTTTTTCTGTTTTATTTTATAAACGTAACGACAAGACAAACAAACAATAGATTTTTGGCAATAACAGAGTTAGTATATTTAGTCCAATAAAACTAGCTTTATCTGGACATAATCAATAAACTCGTTGTTTTTATTAGTTTATCGGATATTGATATTAAGTGTAAAATATTAATTAGATATGTGATTTAAGAAATCCGGGGTGGTAACCGTTTCATATAAAAATCGTGAGATTTCGTACATTACCTAGCTTTTTCCTAAAAGCAAAATAGTTAACCAAATACCTTGTTAGTATAATTTTATGGTGCATTAAAATGCTATCACCTAATAGCAAAATTAAACTGAATCCAAATTCGCATGTTCGTTTTTTTTCACAGTATTCATCTGATCTCAGTATCTAGATAAGCCAAAATGGTAACTATGATGCTTGTATTTAAGCTATGATGCGTCTTTTTAGACATTTTACACAAAAATTAAACGTTATTTTTTTACGTTTTAATAATAATGTATTTCTCAGTAGTTACATTTTTTTTTTAGTTTTATGCGAAGTTTCTAAATGTTTAATTCCTTTTATTTTAACTATAACTAACACTTATTTATGACATAGAAAAAGAAAATTTCAGTTATCTTATTATGTCCCAATAAAGCTTGTTTTATTGGACTAATTTAAAAACCTAATCATTAACTACCAAACAGTTTATAAAATTTACTCGTACTTCAAAGTGTGAGTTTCGCAACTAATTCATTAGTATCTTCCCAGACGAGTATAAATCGTTGCATCGCAGGTTTGTATCGCATCAAGTCTCAGACGATATATGGCTAAACTTGTACCGGGATGCGGACTTTAGTTCAAAGACTTGTCTCATTCCATAGTTTTGAACGTGCATTTTACTGTTAGAAATTCATTGGAGCTTTCTCTTTTGTAGTACTACAATACATTATTTTTATTTAAAAATATAATTATTCGTTTATTGAGAGAGTAGAATAATGAAAATTGTGTTTTGATTCTTAATTTTTCCTTTTTGATTAATTGTGATTTTCATGAATTTGTCTTAGTGTTTAACATATTCACTATGTCAATTAGTCACTATGCAAAATCTCCAATTGTCGTTTGACTTTGCAGTCAAAGGTTTGTCTGATGTCTTGAGTCAAAATGAATGCCTACTGTTGCATCTACTAGCATAATCTCAATCGCTCTAATTAAACAAACCCAATCCCATCTTGAATGCCACCAATAACCTCAAAGAAATGAACCTGAAACGAATCAGCAAGGAAACGCGCTAATGAATCAATCTCGTTCGCAATTAGCCGCGCAGCCGCCGGTGCGCGCGCGCAAGCAGACGCGCGGGAATGCGCGTGACCATTGCAATTAGTTGGTCCTTCGAGCCGGATACTTCACATATTTACCCTTTGAATAGCCTAACGTTGGATTTACTATCATTTAAGCACGCTAAATCAAATGCTAATGCACTGACAATATGGTGTAGTTTACTATTGCGTAAATTGTGAAGTCAATCAAATATGAAAGGTGGTAAATTGAAATTAGGGAAATTGATTGTTTACTTAATGACTACAAGTTAAGGTTTAAACTTGTTTGATGGGTGGATGTAAGAGTTTTCTTGGATGACATCCAGGATGCCATACCTCACCTAAATATTTGTGGGCGTGTGATTTGCTTTGATTGCACCGATACACCTGTGGATGTTAATCATGTTGTTTTGATGCTTATGGCATGTGCGTTAAAGTGATTTCCTTGCTTGGTTTTATTTAGAATAATCTAGATAATCAAATATTTGTTTCAATTTTAAGCGTATTTCCTAATAACGCCAGTGAATTTGTGATGGTAGTGCTACGTTTCTGTTGGTGTGAAAAACTGTATGCTCTTGAAGTCACTGCGTAAATATCTATAGACTTTGGTTTTTATAAAAAATATTAGTACCTATCTTGGATGTGTTTATTTTTGTATCTGTTCCAGTCATGTCGTTTAGTGATTTGTTGATAGAATTTACAACTTTTCATGTATCCATATAAATATAATGCAATCATTCATAGGTCAGATCTCAAGCCTCAACACGACTACTGCTACCCTAGAAACATTCAAGAAATCTGATATATTTGTTCAATACATACAGAAATTGGGGCGATTCTCTGAAGAGATTCGTAACAGGTGCGGACAAAGCCGCAGTATAATGTCTGTATTTGTTTGTTTTACACTTACGCCGGTCATTAGCCCTTTGAAGTACGAGAATAGAGTTATATACGAGCCGACGGATTTCCTTGGTTTGGGCACAATTGGGCTTTGGTGAAAAATAATATCTTAGTAGTAGGTAGGCATAGTTTATTTCTATAAATAGAGAAAGGAATTGGTATATAAATAAATTGTAGGTTGAGCATAATACAAAGTTTGTGTTATTAATTGTGTTTGTATTTGAATAAGAAAATTTGACAATACAAATCCAATTTTCTTAGTAGGTTTGAAAACTAAAGGCAATAAAAGACTCGCAGTCGCAACCTAAGTACCTACATTATATTTTGTGTTTTTCTCAAATATGTAAACTTGTAATCACTGGCGTTTAATAAGGACAGTGTATGTCATATCATTTTAACAAGGGGTGTTTTTTGTTTGAGTTTCAATTTAGGCAGATTAATTCATTACTCACCTATGTTACACCTTCAAGTAAGACGGGGGTCTAAACAATCAGCTACTTATAGGTACTAAGTATAAACTTAAAGCAACTTTTCGCGCCAGTTATAGTATTTAACGACAATGTAATCGTTTTCTCGATATTCATGTATACCAATAAAATGACCAAATAATCAATTTCCATTTATTTGGTACGAGCATAGATAGTCGAGGGCCCTTCGTATCCTTTAATACATCCGATCGTAATAAGAAACAATTACAACTACAGAATGTGACTAAGATTAGAACTGACAAGATATGTCACATCGGTACACACTGGGATGATAAAACGCTCTTGCATAGTACAACCACAGAACAAACCACAAGGTGGTATTTACACGGGTCGACAGGCAGGCGACTTGTTAGTCGATTTTAGTAAATTAGCGCTTTTCGGCAATCCCTTGTAAAATCTCGACCAGTAAGCCTGCCATGTCGAGCCGTATAAATACCACATAAATAATAAAAAACTACATGGGTATTTTACATTCATAAATTTAAATTAAAGTAGAAAATAGCAGCAAAATGTTTCTTCTTGATTGAAGTGTTGCTTTCACTTCTTCTTTATCTTAGGTAGGTACTACATAATAGTTTTTCAAATGCAGAAGCCGTGTTTCAGTCAACATAGTAAAACATTTTTGAAAGCCAATGATGACACTAAACCATTACAATGCTTTTTGAATGCATTTTAATTCTTCGAACGTAAGTAAGTACCTCAAAACAGTGCGTTTGTCGAACCCAGTGCGTACATTAAGGGTCAGATGGCCATAAAGATCTTGTCTCATATAAGGGAGGGTCATCTGATGGCGTGATGCGTAATTGAATCTCCCAAGTTTGATTAGTTGGGAGCAGTTACGATTATGGCCCCGCTAGATGGCTCTGTTTGTCAGGATTATGTACGCTCCTTGAAGGTGGTGTTATGAGAGGCAACGATTGATTAAAACTATTTTTCATATTAACGAAGGAAATATGGTCTTGCTATATTGGTGAATTAGTGTAAGTATTAGATACTTGACATGATCTTCAGTTGCTAAACTACAACATTAAGGCGGTACCCTGAGCGAAAGTGGCGCCGCGGTGAATTTTATTTAATATTATAATTCTAAAACACAATTTTAATAATGTCTCTCGTGGAGATTTTAGGGCCCATGGTCTAGTATTTTTAGAAGTAATTTCTACATGCCCTCGTAGTCATTCGTAGAAGTAGATAGCAAAACTGCTAAAAGTGGCCGTTTTTGACACATTTTCTATCTACTTCTACGAATGACTACGAGGGCATGTAGTGATACCCTCTAAAAATACTAGACCATGGGCCCTAAAATCTCCACGAGAGACATTATTAAAATCTTTTTCTATTAATGACTTATTAAATAAAAACCTCTGAGGGCGCCACTTTCGGTCATACAACGGCCTTAAAACATTTTTTTACCCGAATAGAAAACGATGATGTCAAAATTACTACATGTCTTTAGAACATAACGACCATAGAGGTTGAATGATAATAAATTATCAAAATATACTCATACAATTTGTTCAAAATTGTGTACAGTGTAAATATTTGAAATGTTCTCTTAATTTCCTACCTATAGACTGTAAAAATATCTCAAACTTTATGGAGCAAATGTTAAACATGTTTTACGATATGAAAGAACTTCTGTAAAGTAATTAATAAATACCAATTTAGAAATGTTCAGCCATTCAGCCTGTAAATATGAAAAAGCAACGAAAACATTCAAACAAGAAAGCAGTTTCAATTAGCGAATACCCTTACATTGCAACTCTGAAA
The DNA here is from genome assembly GCA_943789525.1 of Agriphila geniculea. NCBI lineage: Eukaryota > Metazoa > Arthropoda > Insecta > Lepidoptera > Crambidae > Agriphila > Agriphila geniculea. The sequence goes on from OX038876.1 coordinate 4,048,680, forward strand.
CTTTTCCATTTAAATAACTTTCAAATACCTTCGAAATATCTTCATAGGGAACATTTATTTTGCTATCGACGGGAACCTTACGGGGTTTGTGTTAAAGATTACTATTGTGTTGGTTGGATGTAAGCTGTTTTGGGAAGGGGACTTCAAAATTATTAGACGTGTCCCGTCATTGAAATCAAAACATTTTGAACTCGGCTACGTCTGAGACTTGGTTTGATGAGGATCAAAACGATGTAAGTATCATACTTTTTAAGAGAAAAAATGATTACAATATTTAATTTGTTTTTTTATTATTATCCCGCAAACTCTCTCGAATGTTGACGAACAGTTAGCACGATCATCTATCGAGAAGAAAACGCGCGTATAATTACTCGATAGAGTAATTATCTATAGAAAATATCATTTCGCTTTTCGACGGTAGATGCCGCTGTTCAAATTTCCCATAAGAAATTACTTTATCGAATGTTTACGTGCGTTGTTTTTTTCGATAGCTGGTCATGCTAAGGGTACTGAGCACAGGCAGTGTAATATCACTAATATTCAGTTATATCAGCCTGAAAAATGGTTTTCCATACAAAATACTACCACTAAGGTTAACTGAATTTGATTCCCACATAAACTAATTACGCAAATAATGTTCATTTAAAGATCTTTTTATTCTTTTAACTTTAATATTTTTTTTGAAGAAGAATTTATTCTCTTTTGAGAGAAAAGAAGGGCAAAGATCATTTAATTTTTGGCTTTAATTTATTTTCTTGGAAAAATATCATTACAGAAATAATCACTTAAATAAAAGCTAATTCCAAGCTTCCACTATAATTATACATGTAATACTACAATAGATACTAGTTCATATTTTAAGACCTTTAAGTTATTTCAAAGTTATTTCCCTACAGGTAAAAAGTCATAGGGTTAAAAATGCTGGTTGCCTAGTTTTCAAAGAGTAGAATCAAAATAGCGAAGTATTTGAGTATAATTATGAGGTAAATGAGCGTGACCGCCGAGGGGAGTTGTCTTGCAGCCTGAATAGGAGGCTTGTCTCATTCCGGTTATTGTAGCACATTAATTTGCAGATACATGGTTTTAGGCTTGAACAATGAGGTGGAAGTTTGGGGCTTCGAAGATCAGAAATTAAAGTATTGGTTTGTTGAAACAAAACACGGCAATTCAAGAAACAGTAATTGGGTAGGTACAATAATAAATAGGATACCAGATATATTTTGAACCTTGTTTTGCATGAGCTAAGATACATTTTTATAAGAACCATACTGAATTCAGATTATAACTGTAGCATAAAAAAAAATAGCTACATAAATGTAAGACTTATAGATTTAGCACATTATGAATGTGTGATTCATATTTATCATAATTATTATTTACACTACAAACACTAAGGATACTTTGTCAAAACGTAATAAGGGACGTCAGCTTTTTTACTTAAAATTTCAACATTTAAAAAAAAATCTTAATAACCTTTCCATGAAACCTACAAAGTAAAACAACCCACTTTGATTGTCATCCCAAAAATAATTTCAGCGTGTTCGTATATTTATCAACCCTGTTGTATATTTTATTCAACCCCATCACTCCCAATGGCATTAATTCAGGGGTGTCACCGCGATATCCACGTGTTTAATCACAATTATCATTAAGCATGCATCCCTGTTCATTAGCTTCTAGATTAATGCCGCTATTTTGAAAGGAATTTTGTTTGTGACAATTTTGTTAACGAAGGAAGGAAGTTTAAGTATATGATATTTACATATAGTAGCTGGTAGCTGTGTTATCTCGAAGGGGTTGACAGAGTTTTAACATTAACTTTGCACGTAAAATGTATGTTTGGCGTTAGCAACTCACTTCAATTATTTAGTCTCTGAAGTAGTAGCTGAACTTTTCATACTAAGTATATTAATTATAGCATTATAATAATATATAGTTATAAGGAGAACTAAAGTAACCGACAGCGAAGGATAGCTAAAGTGGTTCTGGAATGGCGACCGCGCACCGGACGACGCTCCGTGGGTAGGCCCCCGACAAGGAGGACCGACGATCTGGTGAAGGTCGCGGGAAGCCGCTGGATGCGGGCAGCGCAGGACCGATCGTCGTGGAGATCTTTGGGGGTCGGCTATACCCAGCAGTGGGTGTCGTGCGGCTGATATGATGATAATGTAATGATGAATACTACGAAATCAATGGTTTTCGATTTTAAATTCTGCAAAAGACAAATATGATGAATAATCGGATTGTTAAATACAGCAATGCAAAGCAAAGGTATTCATCAATTAATATCGATGAATACCTCGTTTTCAACGAAATAAAATCGATAAATAAATAAATGCGATAACATGACTTTCAAAATCATTGTAACTGGGTGAAGAAAATTACACTATAGGTACCTGTGTCGTGGTGGAATATTGTTTACCTAATGTGTTATAATAAAAGTAGCTAGTGTTAAATCTTTGATTAGTCTGGAACTATATATAATCGGTGTGAATTATTCCGTTTTTATTTAAACAATAATCGGCGGCTGAAAATTGGGAGTAAGGTATGACCACTTTCGTCGTTATCCTCACTGAACATCAGGTGTGATTGTCAAGCAGTGTCATGATGGTAAAAAATACCTAATTCAAGTATTCCCCCAATCATAAAAGACCTTTTGCCAAAAATGTACAGCCAGTATGACAAATGAGAGTGTGTACCCCGTCACTTGTCATTCAGACAGAGTCGGGAACATTTGTAGGAGCATTATTCGCACCTGAGCACGGCTGACCACAAACAAGAGGTAAGCGATATAAATTAATACACGGATTACGTGCGGTCAGCGGGGAACTAAAATGACGCTCTGAACTGATTTGGAAGTAAGGTGTATTTGTTCGCAAAGACTGCAAAACGATTTACTTTTAGTTCCATGGTGAGATGCCACTTTACAACCCTCAGCAATACGGTTTTCATCACTCGTAGCATTTCAGTTTCAAGACTACTTTCAAGAGTAGTATCTTTTATAGACAGTTTCAGTAGCGTATTTTGATTAGAAGTTCGATACAGGGACTTAAAAAACATAGAACAATAAAATTTTGTTCTATGTTTTTTCATCTTTCCATGAGACTTTCCATCGACTAAAATTTATTGTTTCACTCTGCATCCTTTTACGAGATATTTAAGACTGTGCCGGGCGAAAAAACATAGATTTTATGTTTTAACAAAAACACTAAAACATGAGTTAGTAAATACTGAATATATGACACAGCCTGATTTTATATTTAACACCATACGACAAATAAGTGCGCTTACTAATCTAATTAGAGCAATGTTTATTTAAAAAAAAAATCTTATGGCATACTAAATAATATAGTTACTAGAAAAAATACAACCTGCACCAAATCATTTTTCTCGTATTATTTAGTACTTATTGTATAAAATATCATTGTGAATGCAAAAATACTAAATTTAAAATCATATGGCTTTGGACTAAAAGTGTTTTTTTATATATTTATAATTTTATAGAGAAAAAATAAAATGGTGCGATCTGCGGATTATCAATACGAACATTTTCATCTGAAAATTTGTTTCATGTGTACATTTTACAAAGTTTTCGAAGAAAAATGTTTGAGATATCAATTCCTTTATGTAAGTTTTTTTTTACAAATTTCGACAAGGTGACGACTTTGTTCAGGGATCAGGCTAACCTACACAAGTTCTTTGATTGTATTTAACTAATTCACCACATAGTATTGGTGATTTGAAAATACGTTTAGAATTTCGTGTAGGATCCCCTTTGGACTAAATTCGATAACCTCCTTACAATTAACCATTATGAATATCTAATTCTGTTCTGTAATTCATATCATGGTAAACGGCATGTTAGCCCCCTCGTGTTGTCACCCTAAACGCTTGAACGGTCATCGACCGGACTCAGATGCCCGCCTGCAGACGTTTATGTGAGGATCTGATGAATATTTACAATTACTCAACTGGGGTTAGATTTTAATGCAATTTTGTAAGAAAACTGCATTTAAAATTGCATTATAAAAAAATAAATACCCAATTTTGTAAGAAAACTGCATTTAAAAAGTAAATAATTAAAAAAATTGCATTAATTTTCAGTGTTTCTTATTAAAAATAAGATTGCCTGTAACAGAATAATGATAGTACTAGCATCGTTGGTCAGTAACGACAGTTAATCACTTGTGTGTTATGCATTTATTATTACATTATGTGTAGGACATCAATATTATTTTCATTTTTTTATGAAAACTAATAATATTTTTAGTTTTTTTGGATAACCTATATATTTTTTGAGTTTGCATATTGTTTTTTATTTTTCTCGTCATTTATTACAACTAAATTTCATCGAATTTAAAAAAAATGTCCCAGTTGTTAAGAGGTTCTAATTAAAAAATCTTGTAGGTATTATTACAGGGTGAAATAAAAGTCATTGGCAATCTTTTAAACTAATAATCCAAACGCGATATTTGATAACTGTCGCCCGGAAAATCAACCCGTGTTAATGCCCACACGTGCCAATTTTTCGGGCGACAGTTATCAATATCGCGGTTATGTCGTATTTACACCAGTCGACTTGGCCGGTATCTTCGCAGGCGACTTTAGTCAATTAGCGGTTTTTATAGACAATCGCTTGTAAAATCGAATCGCCACCTCATTGAAATTAGGTTTGCGATTAGATTTTACAAGCGATTGTCGATTAAAAGCGCTAATTGACTAAACTTGCCTGCCAAGTTGCTTCATGTAAATACCCCATTAGATTGCCAATGACTTTAATTTCACCCTGTATAAAACAGCCCATAGGTACAAAGGTATAATGTAACTTTAAAGTGGCACTGCTCGTCTTCAATTAGCGTATTTCCTTAAACGCTACAATTTCATATTTCAGAGCGTAATTACAACATTATTAGCGCACGTAAGAACATTTGCGTTACCAGAAATGTTCAGTGTGGAGCTACTGAGGGTTTGGCACAAGTTAAAAGAGAGAGAGAGAATAAAGAACTGCCATATGGTTTTATTATGTGTCTTATCAAAGAATTTACTATTGAAATCGAAAAGTGTGAAAGTAGCGCAGTCGTTCATTCAGGTTCAAAATCTGCCTATATGCTGGAGTTATTGCAAAAAAAAACAGTTTTTTAATGTGAAATAAAAAAACGTTAAAAACCCATGAAAAAAAACGTGTTTTTCTGGAGCATGTTTTTTTTCAAGAGTACTTACAGAAATCAAAATTATTAAGGAAGATTCCACTTACGAGTTCATATTAATAGTTTCTGCTCATTTTTGAACCTACATTACTTTTTTGGTTGGATAGTACCAAGTTTTGAACAGTTAGACGCGCACGGTGAAATCTCCAATGTTTATGAACTTAGAACGAAGAATAAAGAAATAATTATTGATTTATAATATTCAGATAGTGCATTATCGTTTAATCAAAATATGATAATTGTAACATTTATGTTACATTAAGTAATCCCCATGTAGTCAGCCTCATTTAAGTGAAAAAAATATATCTTTCATTGCAATAATTATGTTTCATTACGACATGATAGAAGATTACAATCTTTAAGGACAAAGGTGTCTGTATTGCATACCTACCAATTCTTAAAATTAATTAATCGAATTCTATAGGAAAACGCTATCGTAATCAGCTAACGTTCTGCGTCCCACACTTTCCGCTAAATTAAATCTGCGTTGCTCGTACGGGACATTAAAATTACATACAGACAGACAAATCGCGAATACATTACAGTGGTGGGGCGACCGGAAGCTCCTGAGCGGAAGTTCCTAACGTTATTTTCATTTCAGTACTTTTTATTAACGGTTATTGTACTAAGCTTTCCGGTTGGGGTTGTTCACTGTTCAGAATTTAATTTTTATTTTGTGTATACCTAATTATGCGTTATTGGGTTAATGATAATTATTTAATGAAAAGTTTTTTTTATGTTAATTCAGAATGGTGGTAGGAAGATATTTTTTTTGAGTAATTGAATGCAAAAAGACTATAAATGAGAGAGAGAGAAAAATTATTTAGTTAACCAAAGACCACACAAAATGTAACGAAACGAGGAAGATTAAAGTAAGACGGTACACATAACATTTAAACGAAAAAGTATAAAGAAAACCGGCCAAGTGCGAGTCGGACTCGCGCACGAAGGGTTCCGTACCAAAAAACCGGCAACAAAATTACGTTTGTTGTATGGGAGCCCCCCTTAAATGGTAATTTTATTCTGTTTTTAGTATTTGTTGTAATAGCGGCAACAAAAATACATCATCTGTGAAAATTTCAACTGTCTACCTGTTGTCGTTATTAATACTGAGCAAAAAACGGCAAAAAAATCACGTTTGTTGTATGGGAGCCCCCCTTAAATATTTATTTTATTCTGTTTTTAGTATTTGTTGTTATAGCGGCAACAAAAATACATAATCAGTGAAAATTTCAACTGTCTACCTGTTGTCGTTATTAATATTGAGCAAAAAACGGCAAACTTTCTATCTATCACGGTTCATGAGATACAGCCTGGTGACAGACAGACAGACAGACAGACAGACGGACAGCGGAGTCTTAGTAATAGGGTCCCGTTTTTACCCTTTGGGTACGGAACCCTAAAAAGCATTTAACAAATAAGGCCCTTGGGTCAAAAAGGTCCCTGTCTCAGCATAATGTTGCCGAGACACTAAATGTGTCACGGCAACGCTGGTATTCTGACAGGGCCCAAATGAGAGATTTATCATGTTCTGACTGCAAATAATATTTATAAACAATTATATTTTTAAGTGTAGTACTTTTCTTTGTATAGATAATAGATTTTTATTAGGACACAGCAAGTTCTCAAAATAGATAAACTGTACGTAGGTATATATTTTTAAATGTTGTTATGCATTGTCTCGTAAAAAATAATTAAACCAACTCGCTGCTATTACTTAACTCTAGTATGCTAAGCATCTTTCATTTAAATACGTCACACTCATTCTCAATCTTACTAAAATCCTGTTACGACAACATTTTACTGCTCAACGATTGTGAAACAAAATTCAACCTTTATCTGATACCGTTAAAGGTCATTATGTTCTGCGGAATAATTAAATTTATTCGACAGGTGAGCATCGGGGGCTATAAAATGACGCTCCGTTGCAGTAATTGCGAATCTAATGGCAGTTGTATTCGGTGGACGGAATTAAAATACACCGTTCGTTGATATTTATTGTTGAATGCGATCGTTCGTTTAGTAGACTACGAAATAAAATCATTTAAGGGCATGTCTTATTGACTTTAAAATATAGCAAAATATTTAGGTAACAAGCCGATTCCCATCGGCTTAACTTTTAGAAATCCCATTCCACCAATCCACAATGCAGATCATAAAATTTTACCCCTCGCCACTATTAAATAATGATAATTCTTGAACGTACCTATTCTACTTTGAAAAAGTACATAAACTTGGAAGTTATCCTTTAACTTAAGCAGTTTTTTCCCTTTCGACGCATAGTGCCAGAAATGCTACTTACCGTACACGCTAATGACCATGTTTTTAACAGCAAACTACCAGATATGCAAATGACCAGATTTTTTCCGCAAACGACCAGTATTTAATTTATACGCATAGGGCCAGATACGCAAAGTACCACCTGGGACTTATAATTATTTCGTTACTGAAGTGAAGTGGCCAAATAAACTATTTCACTAAGGTTCCTCAGTCTGCGCTGCTTTCGCTTTATCGTCAGTACAATAAAGAATGAATGTACTTATGAAGCCATATGCGGTATTGATAATAGCGAACCTTGGACTATGATTAAAACGAAAAGTACCATGCTAGTATGAATGTAAAGGAGCTAATCAAAGTACATGTTCATCAGATCCGGTCTGCTGGAGACTTGGTCTAACAAGGCCAATAAGTTTATTGAAAATTACCAGGCTAGCATGAATGTAAAGGAGGTCTTATCATACCTGTTCATCAGACAGATCCGGTCAGCATATTTCCCACAGCCCTCAACGGGAGTCTGAACTGCTGATACCCTAACCTCTCTTACCAAAAATATATACTAAACACAAAAAAGGTCTAAAATTACAATTGCGAATTTGAAACATGGTCGTTAGCGTGTACGGTAATTTGCATATCTGGCACTATGCGTCGAAAGGGTTTTTTCACGACTGCCCAAAAAAAATAGTGTATTGTGTTCAGAGGTCATGTACGTATGTAAGTTTGTTCGCATATTTTCTCGAATGAAGTTACAAATCCAAAAATTGAGATTGCGGTTATATATACAAATCCCTTGCATAGGTTCTCTCTTTTCAAGAATCGTGTCCTATTTTTTCATACATAGATATCATTCGGTGAATATCGGGTTCAACTCTAAACAGTGGGATATCTTGCCACATAGCGTTAGCTCAAGTTGCTTCGGTCGCTTCGCTCGCTTGGCTGCCTTCAAACGAATTGGGAACTAAGCGTCAATGCTCAAGTACCTTTAGGCGAACTGCCCAGATGTGAAATAGTTCTGTTGTATACTAATGGACTTTATTAAACGTTCATTTTATCAAGGCTTATCTGGACAGCATTAAAGAAAATTAATAATTAGATACTTAAAAAATCATAATTAGATAAATTCGTATATGGCTAAAGTTAGTGCTGTATACGATACGATACAAAGTAGGTAACAACAAAATGTTGTAAAGTCCTTTTTATAAATGTAAGTACGATATGATTAAAGTAGATTTTTGGTTCAAAAAAGTAAAAACCATAATAAATCCCTGACTAACAAAATAACAATTTCTAATCTTTTACATATCTAAGATATATTTGTAACATTGTTGGAAACTGGTTAGTAAGTATATGTTTCATAAATTGTTTTTTCCATAATAATATCTCAATAAACGTTAGTCAGAAGCATGGCTATATATCACGGCGTTATTTCCCTCACTGAGGGCGCCTGAATCATCATAGTTCTTGGAAAAGGGCGGCAGCCTTTTACGAAATTTATCGAAGTAAACATCTATGTATAAAAATCTATAAAGTGATAGAAAAACTTGCAAATGATGTTGCAAATAATCTTACGTGGTCCAAGTACACTATACATCTAAATAGAATCCAAATCCTAAAAGAGACCGATTGTCAGCTTATAACACAGTCAATGCAAACCCAAATATAGCTTACTCTATTATTTAGAATGCTTTTCTAAAAAGCAAGACGGCCTAACTCGGCTTGCTTGGTCTGAAATGTTCAATCCCTTGGCTTATTTGGAAGAAATAATAATATTGTAAATACAATCTGCAGCACATTCAGTTACCAAAAACTATCTCCGCAATCGATTGTACTCATTACATCAAAGTTGAATATGAAGAAAATTGACAAGGTAACTTTATGTGCCGCTGTGTGTTCAATCCATGAGCAATGACGATATAAAACAATTTGAAAACGTATTTCAGTTTCAATCAAAAGTGAAAATGTTTAAATTATACACGAGCCGTGTCGTTAATTAAACCACGAATATTTAATGGGTCGTACTGAAAGTTCGGAACTCGTTACACCAAGTGTCATAGACACGCTAGAGTAAAATGTACAATACATTTGTACTGTTTTTGAACACGACACGAGACTGCTAACGTTCGAAAATCAAACAGTGACTTTGGTGGGTATCGCGAATTATTCCACTTTGCCCCACCAGGTGCCCCACCAGTGGGACAAACTCGACTGCTTCAAAATGTGCAGTGGGATCTGCCCGAACATAGTATGGCATTTTCCACTGCCAAAACTGTATTCGCCCTAATGAAACTCGTACGCTATTTTTAATTTATTACACTGTTTTTTTCATATTATTAATACCAACCAACCAACTTCATATAAGAACCACCCGATATTATGACTATGTAGTTCTATAAAAATATCGATTTCAATTTGTATAGGCGTTGTTTGATTTTAAAAAAATGACATATAAGTGTTTTTAAGCGACAGCCACTGCGGCGGCTGTAGTGTATAATTATAACATAATTTAAACAGATTTCTTATACCTTCTTTTAAGAAAATACCTTCTTATGCCCTTCATTTATAGGAGCCACTATGGCGCAACAAACAAATTAAAACCCCATATTTTCCTTCCAACTTCCGAAGTATTGACGTATTCAAATGGCGAACGCTAGAAGAACTTTGGACAATGCGACGTAAATCCCAGGGCAAGTTGCGGGCCGCAACATGTCTCGCCATGTCGGGATTTGTTCTTTGTCGCTTTGAGATTCAAATTGAAAACTCCAATGTCTGAGCTAAAGAGCTGAAAAAGGAATATTTCTTCACAACTCTTTCTACTGATATTTAAAGATAGATAGATGTAGGAGGTTTGAAGACATTTTTATAAATTCCAGGCACTACTTTTCTTGCGGAATTTGGATTTAGAAAAGCTCTGTGTAAGTGTCTTATTAAATGCTCTTTACATTTTGAACTTGCAATAATATTAATTATTTGATGTATTCTAATCTAGCGACCCGCCTTCTCTTCGCTTCGGTGTAGTGTGGAATTTGATACCATGCATTATACATATAAACGTTCCCCTTGAATCACTCTTTCAATAAAAAAAAAATCACATCAAAATCAGTTGCGTAGTTTTAAAGATCTAAGCATACATAGAGACAGCCAGCGGAAAGCTACTTTGTTTTACACTATGTAGTGATAGATTTGACGGAAATTATAAAACGGGTTACAAAAAATCCCCTAAAGCCGAATATGCTAAATGGGGTACAATGCATACAACCGCAGAAAATTAATATAAAACCTAAAAACCGCCACTTTTTAGGGTTCCGTACCAAAATGGTAAAAAAGGAACCCTTATGGTGTGACTCAGTCTGTCTGTCTGTCTGTCACAGCTGGATATCTCGAGAACTACGAATGGTATCAACTTGAAATTTGGAATAGTTTAAGATGACATTTGCTCAATTATTTAGCAAATAGAAAGAAATAAAAAAAAAAATTTTTTTTACAACAGGGACTGAAAAGGGGTCTTAAAAATTTGAAGTGAGGTGACTAGGGCATGTGGGGTATCATATGAAAGAGCGCTGTTTGCACATTTTAAAACATTTTTTCCTTTTTTCTTAGGCCGCATAGTTTTCGACTTATGATGAAAAATAAAAAAAAAATACCGTTCCCCCCCCGCTTATCTCCGAAGTTTGCAAAGAGAAAAATCTGAAATAATTCTATGTGATAGTAGTTTACGTAAAGATTACAGGAAAAATAAAACGATGTCTCAATATAACACACTTTTTTAGAAATTCAAAAAACAAACAAAAATTCTTTAGTTTCACTACCAGTCAACAGATGGTGCTATCCTAAGAATGCTAACCCAAGAAAAAAAATAGTTCCACTATCGGTCAAGAGATGGCGCACCGCAGAAAAGATGGATGGATTGTGTGCGGAATGATATGAATGTGAAGGGAGTGGATGAGGATATGACGAGTGACAGAAAGGAATGGAAGAAAAGGACGCAATGCACCGACCCCAAATAAATTGGGATAAGGGTAGGAGGATGATGATGGGTTGTTAAGAATTTGACCCTGTATATTTAAAGGATTCGAAGAAAATTCGATTTTCTATCACAAAAAAGCTTTAATCATCAGCGGTTTTGCTCAATAAATCTCGATTTTTTTCAATATCATATATTTTTTATGCACAACGGGATAGTGCTTGGCCTTCACCTCACCTGGTGTTAAGTGACGATAAGGCCGAAGGTGGAAGCGCACTACACCCGGAATCCTCATCACCAAGGAACTGGCTGTCGGAACACAACAATTCTTAAATTGCTGTTATGGCGTAAGACTTAGGTAAGATGGTGGTAGCTAGCCAGGCAGACTTGAAATAAGCCTCACCACCAACAAATATTTTTATTTTATATCTAAATAAGTATATTTTTAGCAAACACTTTGTAGGTACATTCGTTTAGCACTGCGTAACTCACGCCTATTTTCAGCTACCGTTCTTACATCAAAATTTCACAAGTTGTCACGTAAAATGACAGACTGCGAGATGCATCCGCAAAGATTTCCCTTGATCTCGATTAATGCATAATGAAACAAAAGTAAATTAACAGGTAACACCACCTACCGGCCGTTAACGAGTTGCCAAGTCATTGTTTATTAACAATACGGAAAGGGAAGGTCGGCTCAAGGAAAGGGCGAGGCAATATGGCATATTGTTATGTGATGTATGTATGTATGAGTCATGAGGGTAGTGTTTAAATCAGGTGCTTTGTAGGTAGAGTTTTTATTCAATAAAAAAGTTAAAATTATGTTTTTATTAAAAAAGGCAAAGAGGCTTAAAAATATTTTCAACACTTCAAAATTAACAAGCATGATATTATATATCTAGCATAGCAAGCATGATATAATATATATAATCTGATATTTGATATGCAAAAGTACTAGATTTCAATTAATCTTTTGACGACTCGGTAGCTTAGATGTTAACAGCGGATTTTCAACATTCACTCGGATTGCGTAGGCTCGAGTCCTGGCCCCTATTTCACAGACGTGACAATTGTATATTACAATGACAATTTGATGTACGTTGCGGTATCTGTGAGTAGTTTGAGCAGTATGTTTTCTAAATTCAATTTGGCTGACGCGATGGACACCGAATTGTCATTGTCATTTACAAATGTCACGTCTGTGAAATAGGGGCCTGGGCTCTATTTAACGTGACAATTTGTCAATTGTCATGACAATTTGGTTTACTTTGCAGTGTATCTATGAGTAGTTTGTTCTATTTTCTAATTGGTTGACGCAATGGATATGAAATTGTCATGACAGGTGACAAATTGTCACGTTTATTAAATAGGATCCTGATTGGTTTAGGACGAGTCGATTTTTTTAGTATAATATGTAACATAAGCGTAATAAATTCATAGGTCCTTTCACTACAGTGTCTAATAACGAAATACGGATACACAGTTTTACTTGTTCGTGACTTAAACTTATACTTTGTACAAAATGAGAAGTTTCAGCTTGTTTTCAGGAGCTTTGATCTAGATGCCATAATAGACCGAATGAAATTCAAAATATTGAATAGTGACTAGTTAAAATCACTTTCAAAATGATGACGCGATAATACGATGATCATCATCCACCCCCAATTTAATCAACCTTGAGTTTAGTACGAAGTAATTTTGTCGAATGCTAACTGAAAGGTGTTTAGTGATTGGGCTTCAGCCGTTAAGGGGGCGGTGTATTAATCATGCAGGCTTGTCGGAATGGTGACAGGGAAATTACGCTTTGATGTGCCGCCGAATTTAACTGTGCGACACCGCACCGGTTTGTACCTATTACGGTATTAATTTGTGAAAAGGTTAAAGGGACCTTTACGTTACGTAGGCCAAGAAAAGTAATTTTATGTCGGCAAATTGGAATTCAAAGATTCTAAAACCATTGCCACAGCAATAACAAAAAGTTCTTCTTACCCTTCTCTTTCCGCAGTCTATTCATGTCATCAAATAGGCATGATGAATATTTTTCAATTTTATGTTACATAAATAACCTCATAAAAAAAGAATCATTGGTAAAAGAATTATTTTGCTAGCATGAAAACTGCCCGAGATATCACAGTTTGAAATGCACAAAATTGGACTCGCCCAAAAACGCTTCATACTAACGGCTACTATAAATTTTATGGACTAATTAAAGGTGGACTAATTAATTTATTGAAATAAATTTTATACTTTTTAAATGTACTTGTCCACCCAACTTTGAAGGTTCATAAAACAAATAATACGCAATATATAAAAGCAAGCTACTCTAAAAGTTTACGATTTTTATTACTATTTTGTTATTTTATTCATTTGTCATCATCCCTATTGAATAGAGCTGGATAAAATTATGACCCTGGTAGTTCAATACCTAGTTTAAGCTTTAATAATAAATGCCACCAAATCAAAAACAAACTTGTTTGAGTTGCAAAAGACAAAAATTTCATGCCACGTAAATCAATTGCATCTTTGATAAGCTTCACTTCTACATACATGGCGTTATTTCATAAACTTCTAAAACTTGGTCTTTCTCTCGAAGAGATGGGCAAACTGTCTTCGAACTCCAAGTTCCTGGGAAGCAGGTCAGAGGGTACATAATTGATGATCAGCGCCGAGTAATGGCGTGGAAGAGATACGGCAGTGTTGAGGGGAAGACGGCCACGGTCCATCAATAATACCTTCGCTTTATATGAGTTTCTTTGAAACTTATGTGAGTTGGAATGACTACACATACTTAGGTAGGGACTGGTCATATTAATATCTATGCTGTGGATTGGTTTAGAAGTTGTTTAACTAAAATGTAGATGAGTTGTTTAGTAACGAAGAAATTGTTTAAAATGCATTACTTATGATGATGTTAAAATTAGAGGTACATAGTGCCTACCTAATGGCCTGAAGAAGCTAAAGAGTTAACTTTCGATTGATATAAAGTTCCTACGAGTTAATGAGTCGGGAATGTCCGGATAGGTTTTCGTTAGATTTAAAGGTGAACTTATTTAATATAGTCTAAAAAGATATTTTATATTTTGCATTTTTCCCACTTAGAACTTACGCCACTGATATATATATTTCCATTGTATTTATAAACTACTTTAATACTACCTACTCGCACATTATCCATACAGTTCAAAACTGCTGCATTATTCATCCTCGTTTCCGAACCCAACTTGGTCTGTACAAGTTTGTGCCCAGACTCGAACCACGATGCAGTTGGAACCATTAATGGCCAATTTGTGTTTTACACTATTTTAATAGAGTAGATACCTATCAAGTTTATAAATAAAAATTAACAATATCGCATAGCATGTATTCTGATAAACATTATACTAAAATTCTGATGTTACAAAAACCCAGATTTTAAGAAAATAAATTCATGTAAATTGCACAACTATTTCCCAAAAAAAATATTTGTATTGAATGAATAAAAAAGGGATCCATCAACATAAAGCTTTTAACTTTTAAAGCAATAAATTTATTTTAATAAAATATAGGAAGAATTTTCTTTTGGCTGTAATACTCACGACGAACATAATAATATTATTATATTTTTAAATACCTAATTTAACTACCTATGTACCATAAAAAGATATTTGATTATATCACCAACCTATAATAAAACAATACAAAATGACCGTTCATCCGCCCACCAATCAACAGTTGCGTAAACCTATGCGACCGGAACCATTCAGGGCGCCGCCCTGACGGATGCGACACTTCCGGTACCTCTACGGTGATTTCAATGGCTTTGTACAATGTCCGGCAAGTTTCGAAATAATTTTCTCTGTTGCCATCAACAGTAAGTACGAATATTTTTAAGTCAGCGTTTATAGTGAGTCTCTTTCATGACGTGAGTGTGAATAACAGCATCATAATTTCAGATAGTTGATTACGTAAGGCTATTGCTAACAATTCTCGATTGAAAGCGCAGTTACATTGCTGCTTTAAGTAAGATAGTTGTCACATTGGTTCTTACTAAAGCAGCAATGCAGCAGCAAATAATCTAAAATCTATAATCGCTACACAGACCATTAGAGATATTGAACAGCTTTCAGTCTTTAAAACCAATGTAAAAAATTGTTACTAGAAAAAGCATATTATACAATTAATGAATATCTGACAGACCAATCATTGTAAATTATAAAGATTTAAATGTATTTTTTTTATTGTAATTATCTTTGTTTTTTCATGTAATTATTATGACATTAATTTGAGAATGTATTACTTAATTTTAATTTTGTAGTAACTTTGACATCAAATTTTATTTTTTTATTTTATTTTGACATTAATTTGTATTTGTGAAATTTTTGTATGTAAACATGATGTATTCTTTAAATTGACAAAATATTTTTCGCATGCATATTTATGCTGATATAGCCGTTTTTATGATAATTATGTACTTGTTAACTTTTTTTACCTATATCTGCGAATAAATGAATTGAATTGAATGTAACTGCTATTTCTGTCAGAGTTGATTGCAACAAATTTAGATAATTACCCCCCTGATGTCGAGTCAATTAGAGACGATGTCATTAATTATTTAATAATAATAATAATCATTTACTTCAGGACAGAAATATCATTTACAATATTAGGCCCATATAATAAATACCTTACAGACTAACATACATAGTATATTATATCTTATTGTTAACTATTTATTTACACGTATAGAAAGCAGCGACCGAGTCCGAGATTTAAATGGTTTCCCAAAAATACGGTGCAGCCACCTCATTCACCCTTTACAAAATGTAAAATATGTAATACCAAACTAAAGTACAGTAATTGTAGATTATAATTGGATTATTTAGCAATAAAATTTTAAATCATAAATTCATGAAAGTCTTAAAAATGTATCCGTCAAAGGGAATTTCCAAACATTTCACAAATAACTTCAATGGAGCGAATGCAAAGACAAATTGCAAGGCCGCCCACCCATTAACAGTTCCACATGCAAATGTGAACGGAACTGTTCAGGGCGCCGCCCTACAGCCCAACTTCCGGTCCAGCGACGAATTAAATAGTCTGTGGACTATACAGGGCTGTTTAAATATTGTAGATAGGGTACCATTTATGTACAACACCGGAA
This sequence comes from Agriphila geniculea, assembly GCA_943789525.1. NCBI lineage: Eukaryota > Metazoa > Arthropoda > Insecta > Lepidoptera > Crambidae > Agriphila > Agriphila geniculea. The sequence goes on from OX038876.1 coordinate 4,065,265, forward strand.
AATTATAATAAAGCCTGAAACTACCACATGTTTAAAAAAACATGACTGTTTTCATGAAAAATTGTAAAGTGGCAACCCTAGACCGAGATGGTGTGTTGCATTGTATTTGACCATTAATGGGTTAGAGTTAGATTACTAAAAACAATAGTCCGTCTTCTTTTAGGTTTATCACTTTGCCATTTTCCACACAACAAAAAAATATCTCTACCATGTCTTCAGGTTTTATCTATCAATTACTAGGCATTATACCAAACACCCTGTACAGTCTGTGGACTAAATAGCCTGTAGACGCGTCTTGAATGGTTCCCGCCAAATGAATGAAGAGACCGTATGTGACTTTAGAAATCTCGGAATTATAGGGAATGCTCTGAATTTGAAAACGTGAAGGGTGGGAAGGTTTTAATGGTCGCTGTTGTGTACCCTGTTACTTTGAAAATTGTAATATTAATATTTTTTTAAAGTAACTTTATGGCATGGCATTGTGTCTACCTATAGATTTAAATGAAACTTGTATTGGGATGGGTAGATGCATACCTAAACATTTTGAATATAAAGACTAGGTAAAGGTATTCATTTTTTATTAAATACTCTCCTGGTTGTTATGAGACATTATGCAATCAATTCTTATAAAGTAGTTTTTTTTAATTAAATTTTAATTTGTTAAGCTCGTCGTTGTCATCAGTTTAGTTAAACCATAATTAATTTTGTTCAAATGACTGGCAATACATCGTTATTTTGTTATCATATTGCATAATTGATCCATTCGCAAATACTCCCGTATTCAAGAACAATAATTCAAACAACCCTTGCTTAGGTACGTGAACGCATTACGTTCAAATAGAGCTCTATGGTTAGTTCGTATGTTTTACGTATTACGTCTAATTAATGATTAAACGAACTTACCTGTAAGTGAAGTTCTATCATAATTATACGAAGGATTCGTCCGAAGATATTAGTATATTAACACATGTAGTACCGCTTGCATGTATCACCACTTAGCACGTTGTTTTAAAGCAATAACCTAAAAAACCTAAAAAGAGAAGGTTTTTGACTTAAAATTGACAGATATTTTGACATTTCCGGTCCAAGTTCGCCCTGTCACTGCTACATGCCAACCACTTCATTTAGTTTAAAGTCCAAATCCTATGATATTTCCTCATTTTCTTCAGTGGGTAAACAGTTATTGTAATTTACAATAATGAGTAGGGAGGGTGGGATTCTATACTAATATCTTCGGACGAATCCTTCGTATAATTATGATAGAACTTCACTTACAGGTAAGTTCGTTTAATCATTAATTATACTTCAGATTCGTCCTCGATATTAGTATATTAACACATGTAGATGTTAAAAGCATTATAATAAGAAAATGGAAATATCATTTCTTGCGTATAAGTCTTTTTTAAAAAAGAAAAGAATACCATTTAACATCATTCTGAACGTTTTACATGCTTACATATACTAAAAACGGTACCTATAGATGGCTGGTACAATATATATATATATATATATATATATATATATATATATATATATATATATTTATATATATATAAACGCACATATATACATATAAAATATACAAGGTTAGTTTGGAAAACTCAGTTTGATTATCGGTGATAATATGTTTTAATATTTTGCAAATATAGCGGAGTCATTGACCATTTCGCCATTTCGCCGTGTTACCTGGAACATCTATGGTAACATTTTTTGTTAGGGCTATAAAGGTATCGGCATACGTCAGGTCTAAAACTGGTTGGACACAACACAAGTCGACTTCATTTCATTAAATGTTTCATTTCAGCAATCTATTACCTACATTACATATAGAATTTAATTTCTTTCTAAATAAGAAGTGATTATGAACTGTTTATTTAATATAAATATGTATGATCCATTCTTGATTTTTTTTTTGTATTGTTTGCATTATTTGTGCAATAGGCAAAGTAATCAAAGTTAAACATTTAAGATAAAAATGATGAAAAAAGAATAAAATTGGAAAATATGTAATAAAATGTCTTAAGTAATCTAAGATATCCATTGTATTTGTACAATGAAGTCTACGCAAAGGCGTACTTAGTTAAATTCTTTACCAAACCTTGAGATTAGCTCAATTTTGTCCATTCAATAATGAACGCAATATTATGTAATACTGATAATTGTGTTATACACATCTGTAAAAAAAAATGTAAATTATGTCTATATTAGTATTTGTTAAATAATCGAACCGTTTCTGTTACCAAACTCTGTACTTCCTGATAGTATTAACAGACAGCAGCTTCAATAATAACATATTAATAATATACCTGTAAAATAATACCACCTTGATAATGTTATGAAAACCAATTTATTTGTGTGATTAATTTCCGTCCCTGAAATTAAAAGATATAGAATGTTAATACTTTATATTAGAATAAGATATACGAAGAAGTACCTTACATGTGAATAAGAGGTGCCAAACCGAGGCTCAAGATTGTGACGATTATGATGACGAATCGTTACACCTTCGTTTAAAAAACTGGTGGAAAAAAAAATTAAAATAATAGAGATCTTAGTGTCAGAATAGTCTTTGTACAATACTAAACCAAAATAGCATTGTGAATGCTATAATCTCAAATTAGAAAATAAATATTTTTGAAATCAAATGCTAGAAATAGAGAAAAAGAAAATCTACTGCATTTTATCTCCACTGCTTAATTCGACTTGCATTGCATTTGAATTAACTCAATCTCAATCTGGAAAAGAAAAACCCAAACTGGTGATTAGTTTTTGCATTTATGAATTAAATAATTTCTATTTAGCATCAGAATAATAATATCTAGAATACTTGACACCCCGCACTGAATACAATAAGAAAAATTGCAATGAAAGCATATTGAACTGCATGTTCTAGATAATTGATATGCAAATATTTAGCAATTTGTGATTCCTGATGTGACCACTAGTGTCTCCTAGTCCACCCCGTTGTTGAAAGGCCCAAAAGAAAATATGTCGTCTCTAATTAGACTTACGCGGGATTCTGTGTAAGTATCGATGACATTCAACTAAGTGATTTCTGCAGTTTTGTGAACGTTTGTCTTGTAAAGATCATAATTGCTAATACATCTGTAATATAATGGAAAGTTGCGACGGTAGCTGTATATAAAAAAAAAAAAAAAAAAACATTGTATCTAAAAATATGAACTTCATTTCTTTAAAAAAAATTCTGAGACCCTTATAAATAGTAAATATTGTCCAATAACAGGGAAATCATGCTATTTAAAAAACTTTATAGCCGGCGGCGGTAGTTTTGTAATAAAAATATGGGCACTAAAATGCCCAAAATTTATGATTTTAAATTCGTATATTTCTATCACTTTCCTTATCAATATTAAAACCTTAAAGGTGATGGGATGTCTAGACTGTGTTTTTAAAAACCATAGGTTACATTTTTAATCGTGATAAAAATATTTTTAAGTACTTAGAGTACGTAATTTTTTACAATTTTGTTGTTTCAAACTGTTTTAAATTTTTAACAGTTCTTAACTAAATCTGATATGACAACCTGTTTTTTTTTTTTTTTTTTTTTTTTTTTACTCATGTCACCTACTATTGAACCTTCAACAAATTGTAACAAAACTATTATTTGTATGTATTATAACTGTTATGCATTCTGCTCGACTGGAGATGATATACTATAGCATATATATATAATAGAAAAATATAATAACAATCTGAGTGACCTGTGTAGCGCGGCTAAATGGTATATTCACACAGACTATTACCGGCGCAAACGATTAAGTGGACCTTTGCGCCTGTAGTCGGTGACCACTGCCTGTATTCGCTGAATACAGACAGATGTCACACCAGCACGCACCCTCGCGAATACATTATCTTAACGGGTGACCTTACCTCACGCATGATGATTGAAGGCAAAAAATTGATGATGCATCATCGGCAACTATTTGGATGGGCCGTATTGCCCGTTTGCGAGTCTGCTGTGACTGCCGAAACAAATAGCTGATGGGGCTTCCTCGCCGCGTCTCGCTGTTCGCTTGCCGTCGGAGATGAAGAATGTGACATACCTGCCTACGTCTTTTGTTGTCGTTTTTAAGGCAAATAAATATATAAATCAGTTTTAAAATTGTTTTATTGAGTACTGCGCCCGATTTACTTACAGTTTTTTTTTTTTTTTTGTTGATGTATCCATCAAACCACATGCATTTATATATATTTATACGAGCTATATATAGTATAATATTATATATATCAACGATATCTCGTTCAAATCAGGCCTGTGGCCAATGCATCATTCATATTCGACTGAACTGTCGGTGGCCTTTTAAGTGAGCAGCCTCAGCTACACAAGAGTTGATCGTGTACGGTATAATTGAACGTCGTAATGCTCCACATTATGTAAAATATCGAAATACTGTCACAAAAAAGGTGTATATAGTTTTGTATTGGAAAGCTGCCTAAAACTTCACTGACACTTGTAGCTAATAATTTTCACACACATTATTTTGCACACACTCACACAAATTAAATTTGAAATGTAATAGAGATAATTTGTACAAGGCCATAGCTTAGAAAGAAACATACTAAATAGAACAAGATCAACATGTTAGGTCTACCCACCTGAAATACAAGGTTTCCTAGTTAAGGCAAATGATTAAATTGTTTACTGTATTCCAACAAACATAAATTGCATTTATGATTTACTAGCGGCCACCCGGGTTTTCACCCGTGTGGTTCCCGTTCCCATGGGAATATCAGGATTAAAAGCATTCTATGTTTTAATCTAGGCTACTTACCATATGTGTGCCAAATTTCAACCAAATCCGTTCAGTAGTTTTGGCGTGATAGAGGAAAAAACATCCAAACCCACAAACTTTCACATTTATAATATTAGTAGGATAATTGCATTGCAATTATGATTCATTTATAGATAATAAAATGTAAGGATTCTGTTATTCCATTTTTAGTTGAAATTTCTATCAGCATGCCAGCAGCTAGCTATTTCAGCAGCTAAGCTATTTCACATAATAGGTGTGTGAAGTATCAGGTATGAGCTATTTGCTGTATAACTCAATATCTGGTTCCATTAAGTTATTAAGTTTTAGCATTTATAGCTAACTCTGTCAGTTTTGTAAAATATAAATTTATCTTAGTACCAATGGTACACTATAATACCGTTGAGATTAACTCAACACCAAGGATTCATACCTGATGAGCAATGCTGTTGTCAGGGCTGCTCTTGCAGCTCCAGCACAGCGGCCGCCTGCCTGGAAGGTGGATGGCGGCGATTCAGCGGACGACGGAGTCACCCGATTAGTGCTTGGCAGCGGTTCCAACAACGTGGCAACCTTTGAGGGTAGTCTGCTTTTTTACAATGTCGCGTCGTCAACGGCACTTTGAGTTGCTGCAGTAGCGTTGTTTGACGTATCTATGCGGTAAAATAGTCCAGTATGACTATCTAGAGTGCAATAGATATTTAATTGTGTCTTAAACACAATGCTTTGACAGAAAGTACCCAGTATGGTAAATTCGCATCAGACAAATAAATAAACTGACAGAAAGTACCCAGTATGGTAAGTTCGCATCAGATAAATAAAAAACTGACAGAAAGTACCCAGTATGGTAAGTTCGCATCAGATAAATAGCAGACAATTATGCTGTTTAACCAAGTAAACGGCATTTAAAAGTGTTCCTCCGTCTTGACTTCTTCTTCTTGTCCTCTTCCGTCTTGAAAACTTTTTTCTTTCTTCACGAAGTAAATGCTTAACTACAATTTAATTTTCACTGCAAAAATATAATTCTATAAAAGTCTCACTTTGAGACTGTATACGTGCGTCCGTGGCGAAGCACGAAAAGCGAATGAAGTGGTTGGCATGTAGCAGTGACAGGGCGAACTTGGACCGGAAATGTCAAAATATCTGTCAATTTTAAGTCAAAAACCTTCTCTTTTTAGGTTTTTTAGGTTATTGCTTTAAAACAACGTGCTAAGTGGTGATACATGCAAGCGGTACTACATGTGTTAATATACTAATATCGAGGACGAATCTGAAGTATAATTGGTAGTTGGGTTGGGATCATAGACATAGAAAAATTTTCGCTGCGCTCAAGAAGACCAACAAAGCGTGGAAAAGAGAAGTTAACATCATACGGACACGGTCTATGTAAAAAAGAGACAAAGGATCAAGTGACATGTGCCAACATTTTTTACAGTAAGAGCCCCTAGCGTCCCGCCTATCAAATGAGCAATCACAGTTTGTTTAAAATATTTGTTAATCTTAATTATAATTTAAAATAAAGGTATCGTGGAGCCATGGTGTCTTGTGCTCTAAGTAATTGTGATGCGACAAAAAGAAATAATCCAAGTAATCACACTTTTCACAGGTAAATAAGATATTGCCACACATTTCTCTAAAACCAAATTTCTCTACATTTATTCGTTTATCGACAAAGAAAACAGTATGAAACATAGTTTATTAATTTCCTTTGCCGTATCCTTACTAATATTATAAATGCGAAAGTCCGTTTGTTTGTTTGTTTATTTGTTTGTTTGTTTGTTACGCCTTCACGTCTTAACTACTGAACCGATCATCATGAAATTTTACATACACGTTGCTAGGGGTACAGAGAAGGACATAGGGTACCTTTCATCCCGAAAAAAAGGATTGTTCCCGAGGGATAGCAAAAAAACTTTCCACGCAGACGAAGTCGCGGGCGGCCGCTAGTCATATTTTATCAATCTAATTCATATTTTACGTATCTCATATAAAATGTATGCATTCGTTTTCGGATCACCTGTTTATTGACATTGTTGTTCTTTGACATTCTATTTCTATGGTTGGGATGCTGTGCGTCCGCGGGTATTGTGAAACCTCTTTTTAGGGTTCCGTACCAAATTGGTAAAAAAGGAACCCTTATGGTGTGACTCAGTCTGTCTGTCTGTCTGTCTGTCACAGCTGGATATCTCGAAAACTACTAATGGTATCAACTTAAAATTTGGAATAGTTTAAGATGACATTTGCCCAACTATTTTGCAAATAAGAAATAAATAAAAAAAAAATATCTTTGTTACAACAGGGACTGAAAAGGGGTCTTAAAAATTTGAAGTGGGGCTTACTAGAGCATGTGGGGTATCATATGAAAGAGCGCCGTTTGCACGTTTTTAATCATTTTTTTTGTTTTAGGCCGCATAGTTTTCGACTTATGATGAAAAATGTAAAAAAATACCGTTCCCCCCCTCCCCTTATCTCCAAAGTTTGCAAGGAGAGAAATCTGAAATAATTCTATGTTACAGCAGTTTATATAAAAATTACAGGAAAAATAAAACGATGTCTCAATATAGCACACTTTATCAAATTTCTAAAAAGTTAACATTAGTTCCACTATCGATCAAGAGAGGGCGCTGACCTAAAACTGCAATACTAATTTTATTATTCTACTCTGCAGTGTGGTTTGATGGTGCAAATGGTGCAATTATGATGGTACGGAACCCTGGGTGCGCGAGTCCGACTCGCTCTTGACCGGTTTTATTTATTGGTAACTGGGCAGGCATTTAACCACCATCTCGTTTGGTAAAAAGGATGTGGTCTAAGGTGTAGCATGCTTGTCCAGGAAATGCCTATTTACTCTTGCCTTGAAGAGACCAAGGTTGTTTGTTCGTTATAGTAATGTTTGTGAATACGTGTGCAAAAATGACAATGGCTAGTAACATTTTATCGTAGGTCATAGGAAGCCGGCGTTGCTCTAAGTAGGTCATAATAAATTGTGAAGTAACCTTTATCATTGTCCATAAAGGCCTACCTACATCTTCATCATGATAAAGGCCGCGATTCTTCGCACAGTAGACGTCACATGTCGTAGCACTCCGCGGGATTGGTGGCGCCGACCCGGCGACCTCGCGATGGGGCGATGAATTAGTACGAGGGTTGTTTTGTTCGACACGATGAGGAGAGCTTCTTGAGGGCAAAGTTGGCATATTAAATAATACAATAACTTAGCAGACTTCGCGTTTGTGACATTTTTCGAAATGGCTGAAATATGATTACTCTCCATATCGCCGCAATTTATAAAAAATTTGAAAATCTGACTCGACAAAAAATTCTATATAATTATAGAACCTACTCACAAAATTTTAACGTTTGAGTAATGCGACATGTAGAGGACAAACGGACAGATGGACAGCCGGACGGACATACGAAAGCATTTTGACCTAAGCTGAAACGGTCAAAAGTATTAGTTTACTAGCGGCCGCCCGCGACTTCGTCTGCGTGGAAAATTTTTTTGCTATCCCTCGGGAACAATCCTCTTTTTCGGGATGAAAGGTACCCTATGTCCTTCTCTGTACCCCTAGCAACGTGTATGTAAAATTTCATGATGATCGGTTCAGTAGTTAAGACGTGAAGGCGTAACAAACAAACAAACAAACAAATAAACAAACAAACGGACTTTCGCATTTATAATATTGGTATGGTAAGGATTATAATTTTTTGACTTAAACGCATCCATTTGGGTGATTCTTTATAAACGTCTATTTGTTTTTTGGCTTGAAAGCCAAAAATAACAGCCCATGGATCTAGCGCCTACGAGCTGGAATAGTAGACATTACATTATACAGTGCACTAGAATCTAGTGTCAAGTCCGTTCTTTTAGATAGTGTCGGTACACCCGCAAGCACTTGTGTTCCGAGACAGGAATACCGGTGACAAACACAACCTTTCACTACGGCACTTCTATGTAAACTGCAAAATCCAAATTCACTTGCGGGTGTACGCCACACGCGGTATCCTTTGTTTATGCGGCGACATCCTTTGACAAGAAGCGGCACGTGCAAAGGCGGCGCGATAAAAGGGCGACACTATCTAAGCGAATGGACTTTAATCCATGTTACAAAATAAATAGGTATATGGAATGATCTCGTTTCTTAAAAATAAAAAATAATAATGGACGTGATTAGAAGGTATAATAAAAACACATGAAAACCCTTCAAACTACTTTGGTTTTAAGTTTAAAATTTCACATTGCTTTCAGTTTATGTCAAATAGTCGGAGTTTACTCGTATGAAATGTTATTCAAAATCCTTTTCCAATCCTATTTAACTTAAAGCCTGGCGCCGCGCAGTCGACGACTTAACCAGTATTTTTTATGCACCCCATGCAGTCCAGGGTTTGATCCCCGGCGGAGCGTGCGGCAAATTGCTATTTTATGATACATGAAAATGCGGCCGATGGAAAATTGGAAGTCAATACGGCGTTTTGCATGTGTGAGTGAGATAGCTAATTTATTTAGGTGTTTCTGTCGATATGGAAGTGTTGGGGCGCGAAACTGTGTTGTGCGATTGATTGACGTTGTGCAAGGTTTCCTATGAAGTTTGTGAATAAAAAAATTGTTTTAAGATTAGATTAACTTTACACGTACTACCTACGAGATCACCGTGTCGTCTCGTAGTTCACACGTACTACGAGACCACACGGCGACGATGTAACAGTAAAAACACCGGTCAAGAGTTTCAACCGAGTCGGACTCGCGCACCGAGGGTTCCGTACCATCATATTTGCACCATTAAACCACACTGCAGAGTAAAATAATAAAATTTGTATTGCAGTTTTAGGTCAGCGCCATCTCTTGACCGATAGTGGAACCAATGTTAATTTTTTTTTAATTTGATGATTTCTAAAAAAGTGTGCTATATTGAGACATCGTTTGCGGTTTAAAGAAAAAAGAAAAAATTATTAAAAACGTGCAAACGGTGCTCTTTCATATGATACCCCACATGCCCTAGTAGCCCCACTTCAAATTTTTAAGACCCCATTTCAGTCCCTGTTTTAAAAAATATATTGATATTTTTATTTATTTCTTATTTGCAAAATAGTTGGGCAAATGTCATCTTAAATCATTCCAAATTTCAAGATGATACCATTAGTAGTTCTCGAGATATCCAGCTGTGACAGACAGACAGACAGACTGAGTCACACCATAAGGGTTCCTTTTTTATTTTACCATTTTGGTACGGAACCCTAAAAAAGGTGGTCTTGTGTGAATGGTGTCGCTATAAGTGCATTGCCGCAACGACAACGCAAACACTACACTGAAGCAAAACACTGTTCCAGAAAAACAGTGTTTCAGTGTTTTTAACACTGTTTCAGTATTTTTCTAACGACAAAAGCTGTTACCGAGTCGTATATTATATGTATACGAAGCTGAACTGGTAGTGGGCTGGACACATAGCGAGAAGAACTGATGGCCGTTGGGGTGGAAAGGTTCTGGAATGGCGACCGCGCACCAGACGACGCTCCGTGGGTAGGCCCCCGACAAGGTGGACCGACGATCTGGTGAAGGTCGCGGGAAGCCGCTGGATGCGGGCAGCGCAGGACCGATCTTTGTGGAGATTCTTGGGGGAGGCCTATACCCAATTACCCAGCAGTGAGTGTCGTGCGGCTGATATGATGATGATGATATGTATACGATATCTTTTATATGCCATGCTGTGACGACGTCGTCGTGGTCATCGGTCGATCTAATTTTGACAGAAAATAATAATCAAATCCAACTTTCCGATTCAAGCTGTAGATTTTGAAGTTATAGATCAACTTAGTCAGAGTCAATTAAGTTTCGAAAAGAATTTCATACACTTTCCCCGTTGTAGTTATTATAATTAAGCAAAGATACTAGTTATGTTCTTACTAGCGACCGCCTGCGACTTCGTCTGCGTGGTATTACTTTTTGCTATCCCTTGGGAACAGTTCTTTTATGTCCTTCTCTGTACCCCTGAGAACGTGTATGCAAAATTTTATGATGATCTTTTAGGTACCTAGTTGAGTAGTGAAGTTGTAAGTAACAAACAAATTAACTTTCGCATTTATAATTTTATATTAGTAATGATAGCTGTAAATCCTCATCTTTAGCAGACCTCCGCCGAAGAACCTTAATGTTTCCTGTGTCTTGCACGCTAATGCTTTCTTACTGCATTTTCTAGCTATAAAACTATTGTCAAAGGTACCATTTGGATTTAAATGAGATGGTAGAAGTATTCTTTAAGAAACGCAAGTGATTTTCATCTCTATAAAGAGGCAGTTAAGGTTACAAATTTAGTTAAATTACAGCACAAGACTACCATATAATTTTTAATTTACTCGACTTTAATGCGTCTTTTTAGTATTTTCTAAATAATATTTACTGCCAGCTGTAAGTATACAGATTAGGCATTGTACTTATACTCTAGCGGCTAAGTACTGTGGATTACAATACTTTTTCATAGATAATTGGCTTTGGTTAAAAAATAAAAGGTATTTTTTTAATATTTTTTTACTACAGATTAGGCCAATTTAAGAAACTAATTTTGAATATTTTAACATTTGGTCCCGTATTTATTTTTTTATAAATATATTTGTCGAGCGGATATGGTCAACCGGAATGACGTCATTAGTGGCATGAAAGTTTAAGAAGAAAACCTTTACCATCTACTTATAGAAAAAGAAAGGCCAAGTGTCATTAACTGTCATAATGACTTTATGGTTGTTTGAAAACAAATAAGTTATAGTTAATATTTCTTCTATTTTATTCATTTAATCCAGTTGTGACGGTTCTAGCCTACCTTCTTAATTTGCCGCAATAATTTTTGAGGTGGTAAAATTATAATAAAAATGCTTACCAGTGGAAACTCAGCTGAAAAACTTTGTAAAAACTGACACGCCCAATCTACCCAAGTTGCGAAATGTATTGTATGTATTGTGTCTATTTTGGATGTAGGCTATATGGATGAAATTGTAACGATTGCTTGTGAACTGATAAATTTGCAGGATAACATAATAAACATTGTGAAAATATGTGCATACTTTATTTCTATTTACAAACATTTAATAGTAGGGATGTGGAAAAAATTACGAGATAAGTTCATCGATATTTTTCGTTCGATATTAAATACTCTGATATATCGATAGATGTTTTTACAATAATTTTTCCAAAACATTTTTTTGGTAATTACGTATGGATTCTAATAGTCGACACTATTTTGTCACTGGAGCATTTTGATTTTTTCCAACTTTGAGTCTTAAAAATCATCGTAAAATTCGTCAAATCGAGCCAAAATTTCCCGTAGGGGTTTATTTTGCTATTTTTTATGTTTTACAATACCTTAAAATTAGAATCCATTACTTAGTCATCGTCCCATTTCATCCCATTTTTTCTGAGAAATATTACCTAAATCGATATTTTTTCACTTCCACCTTCCACCATCCCTAATGCCAAGTTCATTGTCAAAATTGTCTTTGCACTTTTTTCTTTTTTTTATTATGGCTGGGAGATCTGTATGTGATGACGTCATATGAAGGTCATTTGAAGGTTAAAGCTTTTTATTGAATATTATAAATATCTTTAAAAATATAGACTTATTTTTAAATTTAATTAGTAGACACTGTACCGAAAGCTTATTCCTCGAAATGGTTTTGAGATTTCCAGTCATGTTCAAAAAGTTATCAAATCCAATTATTATTTTTATTTGACAAAAATAAGAAATCGTAAATTCACTTTACATTTTAACATCGATGAAAAACAAACATTAGCGTTAAATCGAAAAGAAAATTATAACAATGTTCTTAAATTAAGTACTTGCATAAGAATAAATAAAACTTATTCTTATAGTACTTGTAAGTTATATTTTTAATACTTAACCTTCATAAACATGAATTTATTGACTCAACGAGGTGATTGGTGTTGTATTAAGATAATATATTTTCTGTTTTATTTTTATTGTAGTATTATATATTATACTCTGGTTTTGGTAAAAAATACGATGAGTCCTATAGGTAAAACAATAGGCCCAAGGTTAGTTAAGCGGCCAGACAGACAGACATAAATCTCCATCAAAACCCATTATAAAAACTCCATGACGCTCCGTCACATCCCGCTGCGGAGAAATACGACATCCTATGATGTTAGCAACCGTTTTTTAATGTCCTAGGACAAATTGTATTTTTTTACTGTTCTAAAATTCAATTTTAATAATTGTATTCACATTTATCTGAATGTGAATACAACAAAGGGGAGCTTGGTGGCGCAGTGGTTTAGTGCCTGGCCCAGCGATTGCGGAGGTTAAGCAACGTTCGCAAGGGTCAGTCATGGGATGGGTGACCAAAAATTTATTATCTCGAGCTCCTCCGTGCTTCGGAAGGCACGTTAAGCCGTTGGTCCCGGCTGTATTTGCAGTCGTTAACACCCACCAATCCGCATTGGGCCCGCGTGGTGGGTTATGGCCCGTCCTCCTTATCCACCCATAAGGAAGGCCTGTGCCCCAGCAGTGGGGACATTAAAATGGCTGATGATGATGATTCACATAACACTAAAAAATATTTTGATATTACAAAAAACAACAAAAATATAGTAGTTCAAAGTTTAAAGGACTTGTATTGTTCATACAAAATATTACGGAATTTTACGTCAAGAATTTTACAAGTCTCTTTTCATATACAGAGTTATTTTTAAAACATCAACAACTTTGCAGGAGTAGATTATTAACATCTTAAACAACAACATTTGTTATGCGACTTTTCCGAAAACAGGCAATAAATCTACTTTCCATACAAATCTCCGAATCTGATCGAGTTTTGTGTGAATAAGTCGTTTATTGCCCGTTTTCGGGTAACGGTTTTGTGAAAAGTCCTAGAACAAATGTTATTGTTTATGATGTTAGTAATCTACTCCTGCGAGGTTGTTGGTATTTTACGAATAACCCTGTATTTTTTTGAGATATTGAAAAACTGTTTCTCATTATTCATATATTAATATTAAACGCTCATGTTTACAATATTTGTGATTTTTTTTCTTTAATTTGACTTTAGGAATCTTCCATATTATTTGATAGAAGGCTTAAGTATTAAAGCTAGTTCTAAAGAATTCACATTATAATCTCATGGTAATTCCTCTGACTAGACTTCTAATACATGGTGTACTTAAAAGTCAAATAAATGATGGTCAACCTTGCTTAGTCTGTTCCCGTGCGGCGTTAATGATTACACCTTGCATTTTATGGGTTCTGCATTTTCATCGGTTTTCACGTTTGTGCCGTTTTCAGGCTGAAAAATTGTCGGATTCCGGTGCTTTTTAGCAAATGGCCTGCAACTGCGATTAGGTGGATTTCGGCTATAATACTCTTTTATTACCACTATATGAAAATATTGTTTTCTTTTTAGTTTTTGCAATTAAACCATGCCATTAATACAAAAATGTTGACACACTTTTTGAATAATGATTTTTTGGCTTCTGTTTAATCCCATTTTCATAATGTTTTGGTGCTTTCTACTGACAATAACTGTTTTATATCAACTGGTAGACTTCCAATGTTATTTTACCTTTAAGATATTGTACAATATCTTATTTCCTTTTTTTTCTTGCAGGCGGTAAAATTTACATAATATCTTAAGCGTAAGGTACCTACTTTAAATAATGGCCTATGTGTTAAAACAATGATTCATAGATAGAACGTTCATAAACGCTGGCGACCTTGCCAGTTATTGATTGAGCATGGCACAGACGAGCGGGCGCCGCTCTCGCTTTCCAACACAACATCCATCTTGTGATGTTGGTGATCGTTTTACTACTTTGTTCCTATTACGATATTAGTTTTGGTATTAGTGGATCTAATGATTTATGGCGGACGGTAGTGGACCAATTTGATTAATTCATTCATTTTGAGAGGCAAATGTGTTTTTGAGATTAATAGCAACGAAACCACAATCACTAAATCAGATTAAATCGTAAAATGCTGAATCTCAATTGGATACCTTATCCAGGAACTGAACCCACGTCTTGAAAAAGCAAGAAATAAAATTCGTAATAATAAAACACGTCTATTGAAGTCGGGTGGGGCTGGAGTACAAATCCCTTTTTTTATTCTAAAAGCCCCACCCGACTTCAATAGACGTGTTTTATTATTACGAATTTTATTTCTTGCTTTTTAGAGGTAGGTTTTTGAAGTCGGTTTTTTGTTTTTTTAAACAATTTTTTATTTTTTTATTTTTAGTGTAGGTACCTTTTGTATTAGGTAGTGTAGGTATATTATTTAGGTAGAAATTAAAATCGGCTCAGCCAAACGTGAGTTAATCGCGGAGAAACATACATACATGCGGGTCAAACTGAGAACCTCCTTTTTTAAGTCGGTTAAAGAACTACACTTAAGATATCCCTTTTCCAACAAAAAATAATTATCTTATTCAGTTCATAAACAAAGAAGTTATGCGACTGATCATCGAGGTAGTTCACGCAAAATCATACTATTTTCGTGCTTTTTTCAAGATTACTTGAAAAGTATACTGAACCGATTTCAAAATTTTAAAAAATGGGACCAACTTGGAAGTTTACCTAATGTAATAACGTTTGAATCATTTAAATCAGTCTAGCCGTCTTCGAGTAATCGGTGTACATACAAAAACCAAAAAAAAAAAAAAAAACGGGTCGAATTGAGTACCTCCCTCCTTTTGAAGTCGGTAAAAATGTGCCGCCATGACATGGACACAGATAGCTATTACGATTGACTTTGGCAACTATACACTTGCCACAATAATATTGTACAGACATGTTATATAATTAAACGACACTATACAGCGTCAGTTGCGTTGCTATGGCAACCTGCAAATGTCAGGTGGGACTTGACGAAGGCGCCCACGGTTTTGGCAATTTTCGCGGCGCCGAACCGGCGCGGGGCGTCGAAATTATTGTTTAGTGGAATAACGAAAAACGTCATGGACGTGCTTTATTCGAGAGCATACTTTGTTAGATTAAAGATTTGCTTTCGAAACTGTATTGGTTTATTCGAATAAAATGTACAGCTTCGTCCACATTTTATTTATTTAAATTTCTGAAAGAATAAAATAACCGTAATTTCTGTTTTCATTCAGTTAACTGGAAACTTAAAAGGCGAAAATACAAAAAAGTCTGTTCTCCTCTACAGGTCGCATTTCTCAACCGATTCTTATGAAATTTTGTGAGCAAGTTTTTATAATTATGTAGTTTTCTGTTGATTGGCAGATCTATGGGGAAAATGATATTTCAGCCATTTCGAAAATTTTTCAAAAATTTTACAAATGCGAGGTCTACAGCTCTACAGAGCCACTTTAAAATTTCGTGATTCAATTCAATAATTTTATTATTGTTTTTCAAAAACCAACCTTAATAATAGACTGAACAAAATGCCGCATCCCCTACCACTGCAACTCGCTCGATGTCTCCGGAAACAGTGAGTGACGTGACGCCGATAAACAAGCGCGCCGCGTGGCTTTGTTTAGTTCTGACACTTGGGGTACCTTTGTGTGCTATACGTCATGTCGGCCACTTGTTTGTTCGACTGTACTTATGAGTTAGTCATAGAATTTTGTATCACAAGTTTGAGGTTTAAACTTCATACTGAGAACGAATGAGAATGTTATGAAAAAGAAATGATATTTTTATTATTTTACATATAGTACGGCCCATGTGTCATTCGAAGTACTTAATATTTTTTTATTTTTGATAGCGCCGTCTCCAATTTCACGTATTGCCAAAGTACATTCATATTTTAAGTAAATATTCGTATAATTTAAATAATTTATACACTATAAGCGGTCGTTTGCTAGTCTAGACTGTGATTTTTGGCAACCCAAGGCCAAGTACAGTCGCAGATATAATAAAGTTTTATGGAAATTGAAAAAAAAAATACACTTGCGTTGACTATGCAGTTATTTGCGGTATCTATTTAACGAGAAAATAATGGTCAAATATCATTTTTTAAGAACAAAAACGGTCAGTTATTTTTAAACAAAAAAAAATGGGTTGCCGCAGCTTTTGCATTTAAACTGAAAATTGTTAAAGTAATTTTTGACAACTTTGTTATTTGTAATAATATTTTTTTTTATATCTATGTTTGAAAATCTTTTATTAACTTAATTACTTAAATAACTTTCAAATCTACTTTGTAACAAAATCTTTACTTCATTTACCAGTATTTAACTTAGTTGTATTAGTCAGTTTCAATTTAAAGAAAATATAAGAAAAAATATTTTTTTAAATTACCATGACCCTGTCTCAAAAAGTGTTTTGCCATTACTTCTTCCACGATAACATTTTCAATATTTTATTACCTATTTTAACACAATCGTTAACTTTGATTCCTACCGACTGTACTCTGAAGTACCTCTTCTGAAGAAGGTCTCTTCAAGCATTGGTAAGTTTCCAAGTCGCAAATCTTGGTCGACATTGAACTTCTAGAATTTCAGATTTCACTATATGAGGTGACATTTTTCATTTCTAAGTTAGTGGTAGTAAGTAAATTATATATTACGTATTAGCTTCTGCTCGCGACTTCGTCTACGTGCATATTAGAGAAAATCCATAGCTCACTCTCCCCCTCCTCTCCCCCCTCCCTCTCAGTCCCCTGTCAGATCATAGCTTAGAACCGAGGGACTTTCATACAAGCTTTCATCCCCTATTTCAACCCCTTCAACCATTATTTCGCAATAAAAGGTAGCTTTTGTCCTTTCTCAAGCTTTATTCTATCTCTGTACCAAATTTCATCAAAATTGGTTGAGTAGTTTAGGCGTGAAAGCAAAACAGACAAACAGATAGACATACAGACAGAGTTACTTTCGCATTTATAATATTACTAGCTTCCGCCCGCGACTTCGTCCGCGTGGATATTAGAGAAAATCCTTAGGGAACCTTCAACCAGGATCCGACCAGCCGTTTTTACGCGATTAGGCTGGTCCCCACCAAGCGCACTGCCTCGCGAGGCAAGCCGTTTGCCGCATGTGGCAGGCCTCGCACGAGGCTGCTTGCTTGGTGGGGACCCACCTAATCGCATAAAAACGGCTAGTCGGATCCTGGTTGAAGGTTCCCTAAGGATTTTCTCTAATATCCACGCGGACGAAGTCGCGGGCGGAGGCTAGTTTATAACAATTATCAGAATTGGGTCCAGAGATATTAGTATCCCGTTCCCGTTTCTTTACCCTTTCCCGTTCCCGTTTCCGTTCCCGTTCCCGTTTCTTTACCCTTTCCCGTTCCCGTTTCCGTTCCCGTTCCCGTTCCCGTTTCTTTACCCTTTCCCGTTCCCGTTTCCGTTCCCGTTCCCGCTCCCGTCCCCGTGTCCGTGTCCTTGTCTGTCACCGTCCCCTGGAGCTGAATCCACTGTGTTGGACTTCAAAATAAATATCATTTTCGAAATCACCATCCCATAAAACCTTAAGAACGACATCCACATCGATTTTCATTTTACTTACCCACTAAGGGATGATTTTCAAAATAACAAAATATATGTTTGCCTATATTTATTCTTAGACGTGCTCCAACGAATTTTGCCATTCAAACCGTTGCCATTCCCGCTCCCGTCCCGTTACCGTCCCGTTTTCGTTCCCGTTCCCGTACCGTTCTCGTCCCGATCCGTTCCCGTTTCATTCCCGTTCCGTTCCCGTTCCGTTCCCATTCCGTCCCGTTCCGTTCGTGTTCCCGTTCCGTACCCGTCCCGTACCCCTTCCGGTTCCCGTTCCCGTTCCGGTTACGGTTCCGGTCCCGGTCCCGTTCCCGTTCCCGTCCCCGTCCAGTCCGGTTCCCGTTCCCGTTCCCGCCCCGTCCCATTCCCGTTCCCGTCCCATTCTTGTCCCGTTCCGTTCCGTTCCCGATCCTTTCCCCTCCGTTCCCGTGCCGTTCCTTTACCATTCCCGTCCCGTTTTCGTTCCCGTTCCGTTCCTGTATCGTTTCCGTTTCGTACCCGTTTCGTTCCCGTTCCATTCCCTTTCCGTACCCCATTTACACCCTAAAGGATGATTTTCAAAACAACAAAATATGTGTTTGCCTATTTATTTTTAGACATGCTCCTACGAATTATAAAGTTGTATGTCTATTTTATATTCTTTTTCCATACATTTGAACCTCATTTTCACCCCTTTAGGGGTTAAATCATGTCCACCGTGTTGGACTTCAAAATAAATCTCATTTTTGTAATCACCATCCCATAAAATCTCAAGAACGACCTCCACATCGATTTTTATGTTTACTCACCCCATTTATCCCCTAAGGGGTTGATTTTCAAAATCACAAAATATATGTTTGCTTATTTATTTTTAGACGTGCTCCTACGAAGTTTAAAGTTGTAATGGCCATTTAATATTATTTTTCCATACAAAATTTGAACCCCATTTTCTCCCCTTGAGGGGTCAAATCATGTCCACCGTGTTGGACTTCAAAATAAATGTCATTTTTGCAATCGTCATCCCAGAAAACCCCAATAACGACATCCATATCTATTTTTAGGTTTATTTACCCTTTTTCACCCCCATTTCATCTCCGTAAGGGTTGAAATACTAACAATAACAATATACGTTGCGTTAGATTTCCATCCATAAGCCTAAATTATATATTTAGCAATTTTGACTTCGAAAATAAAGGATTTTCTTCATTACACAACTTC
This sequence comes from Agriphila geniculea, assembly GCA_943789525.1. Classification (NCBI taxonomy): domain Eukaryota; kingdom Metazoa; phylum Arthropoda; class Insecta; order Lepidoptera; family Crambidae; genus Agriphila; species Agriphila geniculea. The sequence goes on from OX038876.1 coordinate 4,084,685, forward strand.
ATCCCCCTTTTGACCCCTTCGGGGGTAGAATTTTGAAAAACGCTGAGACCCGTATTTATTAATTTTCAATCGTCAGCCTAAACACAAAATTTGACGATCCTAGCTTCAAAACTGAGTGACTTTCATACAAACTTTCATCCCTTATTTCATCCCCTTAGGGATAGAATTTTCAAAAATCCTTCCTTAGTGGATGCCTACGCTGTATAAGGTATCTGTGTGCAAAATTTCAAGTCTCTAGGTCCAGCGGTTTGGGCTGTGCGTTGATAGATCAGTCAGTCAGTCAGTCAGTCAGTCATTCAGTTTACGATTTTATATATTAAGACTAAGGATTACACAATTTTGTTTCCGTTTCTTTTTTTTTCTTTATTTATTTTAGGGACTTTTGTAAATTTATTTACACGTCAGTCCCATTTTGACTGTTGTCTTAATTAAATTAACCATTAGAAGTTAAGCTTGCAGCCACAAATTTATAAATCAACACAGCTACCTTAGATCCTTCTGTGCTGTTTGGAACTAATCTCTAAATACCCATTGCTTAATACAACCTAATATTTAAAAGAACTTTGCTCATAAGGAATGAAACCCGAATGGACTTGCTACCAAAAAGAGCGGTTCTCAATAACTATTGTCAATAAGACTCAATTTCAAATGAACCGAGTTGCATTTAAACTTATTCCCAAAACGTCTCATTCCCAAAATACACTAAATTTTAGTATCAAAGTACTCGATTATCATAAAAACTGATTTTCAAAACGTCCTAGTCCCTAAACACACTCAATTCTGTCGGAATGGGCATCATCAGCTAGCTTCGTATTTTTGCCTTTCTTAGAAATGGATATTTCATTGAAATAAAGTTGAAATTGTAAAAAATTCCGTTATACAGGATGCTACAGGATGTTCCAGTTTGTATGGTTTTAATAGGTTCAGGTTTTGATAGAAAGCTCTGAAATTGGCCCACATCGGCATTATTAATTTTTAAATCTGCAGCTAGTCTATTTCTCTCATCCCGATATTTCCGTTTCGTATCATGATTTTTTCAAGCGATTGCGTAGGTACCTACTCTCTCTACAAGCAAGCACCCACGTTAGCGTACTGACGTAAAAACTGTACCGACAAAATTAAACTTATGAACACTCACTAGAAATAAAAGCCTCGACCAGGTTACCTAATAAAATAGGAGTATAACTAAAGATTCAATTAAATATAAAAAAAACCGGCCAAGTGCGAGTCGGACTCGCGCACGAAGGGTTCCGTACCAAAAAACGGCAAAAAATCACGTTTGTTGTATGGGAGCCCCCCTTAAATATTTATTTTATGCTGTTTTTAGTATTTGTTGTTATAGCGGCAATAGTAATACATCATCGTGAAAATTTCAACTGTCTACCTGTTGTCGTTATTAATATCGAGCAAAAAACGGCGAAAAAAAATCACGTTTGTTGTATGGGAGCCCTCCTTAAATATTGATTATATTCTATTTTTATTATTTGTTGTTATAGCGGCAACAGAAATAAATCATCTGTGAAAATTTCAACTGTCTAGCTATCATGGTTCATGAGATACAGCGTGGTGACAGACAGACAGACAGACGGACAGCGGAGTCTTAGTAATAGGGTCCCGTTTTTACCCTTTGGGTACGGAACCCTAAAAAATCGTGTCTTTACGTATGAATAAAAAGCTTTATTGGCTTTCCATCCGATTTTGACATATATCGAACTTAAAAATCACTAGGTATTTCAACTGACTAATTTAAAAAGTATGTTACTTAAACTTTTACGCGCAGTGATGTTAAATTTTTAACACCGATCGTAAATGTGAATGTGGTTCGATTTCGCGCTCGGCGGGTGGTGTGAAATCTGCTGCAGTTTGTGTTGGTTTATGGTTTTTAGGGTTCCGTACCCAAAGGGTAAAAACGGAACCCTATTACTAAGACTCCGCTGTCCGTCTGTCTGTCTGTCTGTCACCAGGCTGTATCTCATGAATCGTGATAGCTAGAAAGTTGAAATTTTTACAGATGATGTATTTTTGTTGCCGCTATAACAACAAATACTAAAAACAGAATTAAATTAACATTTAAGGGGGGCTCCCATACAACAAACGTGATTTTTTTCCCGTTTTTTGCTCGATATTAATAACGACAACAGGTAGGCAGTTGAAATTTTCACAGATGATGTATTTTAGTTGCCGCTATAACAACAAATACTAAAAACAGAATAAAATTAAAATTAAAGGGGGGCTCCCATACAACAAACGTATTTTTGCCGTTTTTTTGTACGGAACCCTTCGTGCGCGAGTCTGACTCGCACTTGGCCGGTTTTTTTTTTATATACTTTACGATGAAATCGTAGGGGGTGTGAAACTTGGATATTTTTTACCTTTTTCATTTTTACAGATGCTATGAAAGTTGGTGATGAAGCTTTTTATCAAATCTTAACTATTTTTGCAAGAACTTATATGGTTCTGGTAATTGGTAATTCGGCCTTAACTGGTGACTGAACAAAATTATCTGATCCGGTGGCCAAAACTGAAACTACGTAATGAGAGATTTTCACAATGACAAAAAACTGTAGGCTTAATAGATGGCGTTGATAAAAATGTGTGTCAATGTGATTTTTTTACTAATCTTCGAAGCGAAGAGAAGAAGAGAGCAACACCATCTAGTGAATCAAATAGTTACTATTTTTAAGTTTCGAAGAGTATCAACAAAGAGAATGTAAAAATAACTAGCGTTATAAGAGACGGGAGTGTCATACAAAAAAGCGTGAGTATGAAACGGAGGCGAATTCAACGAAAACAAACAAAAGAGAAACGTCAAACGGCATTGGCGGTAAAACGGTCAAAGATGATAGATACTCTCTGATGGGGCGAAGTATAATACGCCTTAATTCGAATGTTGTCAATTATCTACTGCTTTGTGGATTGTCAACGTTCTTTCTAACTTAGACAGGTTAAAAATTCGCCTCCGTTTCATAGATCGTTTTTTACTGATAGAGTTGCGCCAGGCTGAGTATCAACACCATCTAGTGAAACAAATAGTTACTATTTTTTTAAATGTCACTTTGAAAAACCCTCATTACATATTGTTACCTAGGTTACGCCATCAACTAGATAGACGACAGCGACGCCATCACCTGCGATTCAATTTTGGAAGCAATTTGCTAGGTGACTAAAGTCAACCGTCACAGGTGACTAAAATCGACCCATGCAAATGGGTCATCAGCCCATTAACAAGAATATTAAAATGACAACAAGTTTAAGTAACAAATAAATGAAAAAAGCAATATAAGATAACAAGCAAACGTTTCCATTAACCCAGTATTAGATTATTTTACCTAATTAAAGCTTAAATATTATCAAACCTTTAAACACATACAGTAATCGTATATGAAAGTTATCGATTATCTTATAAATAATATACACAAACCTCTCCAACCCTTTACTAACCACGAGGGTACTTCCGACCGATCGCACTCGATTTTGGAAACAAACAAGGTATTAGTTCCCGGAGTATTATTGGCCGAGGAATTAGCTTGCCTGCCACGGACGGCTCAATGAATCGTATATGAGCTATCGTACTGGGATACTTAATAAATAGTCGATATAATAATATGATTGTCAGAAACAGTTTATGATATTTTGTTTCGTCATAATAACTTAGGATAAAACGTGCAGTAATAAAAAAGTAATGGAAGTTATTTGTAGCTAAGCTTAATTATTTTTTATACGAAGGCTTTTGATGTGAGAATATATTGTAGCGGGATGAGAGAAAATGTATCCCGCGCCGGTGGCGCTACTGTAGATGGACCTTTGTACGTGCATGTGGGTTATTTTCCAGATTATTTTTCTATTATGCAATATGTTTGGTTAGCGATGTTGGAGCTTTTGAAAGCAGATAATATGATCAATTTTATCGACAAAACCCCCCACATGTTGGGGTCTATCCCCTCTCCTGTTGGAATGACCGGCATTTTAAATTTGACTTTTTAGGGTTCCGTAGCCAAAATGGCAAAAAACGGAACCCTTATAGATTCGTCATGTCTGTCTGTCTGTCTGTCTGTCTGTCTGTCTGTCTGTCTGTCTGTCCGTCCGTATGTCACAGCCACTTTATTCCAAAAGTATTAGGACTACATAGTTTAAACTTAGTAGGCAGGTGTATTCTGTAAACCGCTTTACGATTTTTATACAAAAATAAAAAAAATAAAAGATTAAGGGGGGGCTCCCCATACATGGAACTGAAACTGAAAATATTTTTTTTCATCAAACCAATACTTGTGGGGTGTCTATAAATAGGTCTTTAAAAATGAAATTGAGGTTTCTAAGACTATTTTTTTTAAACTCAACCGTTTGAAAAATATATGCCGCCAAAGTGGTAAAATGTGTGTCCCCCCCCCCCCTTTAACTTTTAAAAAAAGAGGGTGAAAAATCTAAAAAAAATATAAACTATAGATCTTAATAAACACTTTCAACGAAAATTATTTTGAACGAGATACAGTAATTAGTTTTCGAGATACAGTACATTTTCCAAAACCGCAAATATAACTTTGTCATTCATACAAACACTGTGAAAAACAAAGTTATTTTTTCAGACGAAAAATGATAGCGGTATTAAAATATGGTATGGTATAATGTACCTACGGAACCCTACTGCGCGTGGCCCGACACGCACTTGGCCGGTTTTTATTTAAGATGGCCCTGCCGAAAAAAATATTTCTCCGGATTTCAAAGTCCTACAGTTATAAAAAAATACTTTTCGAAAGCTAATAATATCACACATCAAGTAAAAAATAATAATTATGTATTTTTTTCTCTTTAATATGTAATAAAAAATTTCTAAAGTAAATTTTAATCCGAAATTAGTGTGCTTTTTTAGTTTTTCTCACAGATCTAAATCAATCACATTAATGTGGATTTTCGCATTTTTATAATACACAGGAATATTATCTACAAAATGTTATCAAAATCATTGCTCTTAGTTGCATATTTCGAGAGTTATTGTATTTGGACCTTACGTAACCAATAAAATAAAGTAAAATTGAAAATGTCTTAGTTTCTGAGATCTGTGCAAAAAACTGAAAAAAGCACACTCATTTTGGAGTAAAATTTACTTAAGTAATTTTTTATGACGTATTAAAGTCAAAAGTTTTTAAAATTAATTTTTTTGCTTAATTGGTGATATTATTAGCTTTCGAAAGTATTTTTTTTAAACTGTAGGTCTTTCAAATCCGGAGAAATTAATATTTTTCTCCAGGGCCATCTAAAAGGGGCTTTTTAAGTCAAATTTAAAATACCGGTAATTCGCACAGGAAAGGGGATAGACCCCACCATGTGGGAGTTTTGTCGATAAAATTGATCATATTATCTATCAAAAGCTCCGACATCGCTAACCAAACATATAGTATATCTAAAAATTGTTGATAATAATAATAATTATTGTAAAAGTACTGAAAGTACAACAGTAAACGAATTCAAAATCGAATAAAAAAAAATTTTGGAAGAAAAATTGACATTTACGTAAATTCACTTCCAACTTTCAAAAATTGATAGCAAACAATAAAATGACAGGTATACGTCTACACTAGCCCCAAGTTAGCAGTTGTGCGTCAACTGGTGGACAATTTGTGAATTATCCAAATTATCCTGCCATTGCAGAACATAATATTCCTATAGAAATTAATATGACAGAATTATGTTTCAATTAAGATTACGAGTAGGTAATGCTGCAACCAATCAATTCTTGAAACATACAAAATTATTATTTTGGGTCGTATGTGTGCATTTTTCCAACTAAATCTAATAAGAGATTCTGTTTCTTTTCAGGTAAATTGTATTAGCAAGTACCTTTCTCCGACTTCATTGTGTAAGTGTTATATATTGTCATACAAACAATTATACCCAAAGGGTTAGTAGTTACGAGGAGCTCGAGCGTTATGAATAGAGAATAATATCCAGCTTAATATTTGGTATTTGTCACTCCATTGTTCCCCAAACTTTCAGCGATCAACGAATAGATTCCGCGGAAGACTTAATTCTGAGTGGGTACAAATCCCCCTATATATCACGGATAGTTTCTTAGGACGGGCATTAAGTACCCCATAGCAGACAAAGGGTTGATTCCATATTAAATAGGATGAACATTTATTCATGTATGGTTTGTCTATTAATCCTTTAGCTTTTATAAGATCAGAATTTGCTAATTTTTAAGTAGCCACAGTTTTTAAGTAGTTCAGTATCACTTTTATTACTACATCCCCTTTTAAGATTTCTCCGCATACTGTTAATTGAAATAAAACACCTAGGTATGTATACGATTGTATTTAGACTCATTTAAAAAAAGTACTTTCACTCGAAGATGATTTTTCAGATAAAACCCAGCTGTTTCATACATTTTAGTATTTTCGTTATTATTTTTTGTATCAAAAAGCAGATTTTTTTCAGAGTTGGCCCCATAGTAAAGGTTGTTCAGTTTGATGTTCCAAAGAAATGGTTTTCTCATTTTGAGTTCATTCATTAGCACGTTGTATATTTTAGTCATTAACAGTATCACCCAATAAAATTAATAATTAATGGCTTAAATAAGTTTTGTTTAAACATTTTAGCTCCAAAAGTTGTAGACTTCATGACATCCCCTCGATTACAGCCAGTTGATTCACCATAAATGATGATTGATCATCACATCCCCCTGTAATTATCACTTTATTGACTATTAAGAGCCCTGCAGCTATTTAAAACAGCTTAGTTAGAATTACGAAAGAAGTCGTACAGAAATGATTTATGAGTTATTTATTAGGTTAGTTCCAAACTTTTTTGTTCTACGTCGTTAAATGACGTTAAAAGCGTTTTTAATTGACTTATAATGTATTTAATGTACTTTTCAACACACTTGCTCGTAAAGTGAGCCCTAATACATCGCTTTTAGGGCCATAAACCGAGCTATAACAAACGCGTGCAATAATATATAAAACACTAGTTTGTTATAGAATTATCCCTACAAAGTTAAATTAGTACCTTACTGCAAATTTCTATGCGAGTAAACACAGCATTTCCAATTTAACCGGGTAATACAGTTATTTTTTTTAGTAACAACAAAGAGGTTTTATGCCGCTGAAAATTCATATACATTTTTGGAATAAATAAATATGTAAGTCCCTAATTAAGTCAAACAAATATTTATTATTATTAAATTAATAATTATTTACAATATTTTATTATAAAATATTAAAATATTTGCATTTTATCACATAAAATTACAATTTTGAAGTAGGCTGTATGCTCACCTAACCCCTTTGTTCGCAAAATATTCTTGCATTGGGCGTGTGAAAAAAACAAAAAAAAACCTGCGCGCCTTTTCCCATAATGTTCATATTTTGTTTATGTCGTATTTGTTGCTGTGTGGTACATTATTTTATTTTTTCCTCGCAAATGTGTTGAAAAATGTCGTATGAAACTCGTGAGCTCTTGCTTATTGCACACTCGGCTGAGTTACGCCCTCGCCTGCGGCTCGGGCTGCAACCCACAACCTTGTGTGCAATGAGCAACTTAAGCTAACTTGTCTCATAATGTACTATTATTGACTCTTTTTAAAAAAAACATGTTAATTACCATTATTATAAATATTTATTTGACTAAACTATTAATTTTTTGTTGTCGCCATTTTTGAGGGTTTGGCTGAGTCAATTTAGAAAACGTACCTTATTATGTTGTCTCATATATCGGTAGGTGATTGTAATGCCGACATTATTTCTGATTTCCACAAGTATTACTTACCTACTTACTTTGATTCGAAGCGGAAGCCAAATGGTTGTCAAAAACTTTACTGGCATATAATATATTGACTGCAAACCTAATATTTTAATCTTTTGCACGTTTTCAACTGAGCAAAACAAAACCAACCCTAATTCCATGATTTAAGATCCACAATACTTTACCATGACCGTAAAGTCACGTTGTCTCCAGTAATATGGGCATAGTATGCGTGGTCACGATCTCCTTCATCACTCTTATCGTCCCAACCGGGGTTCGAACCCGAACCGTATCGGCCCGTGCAGGCAGCCTCGATAACATCACGACTTATTGCAACATACGTAACGAAAAAACTAGGGGTGCTGTGGTTTCGGATGTTCTCAACCCTGGATCAAAGTGTTTCAAATAGAAAGTAGGCCTAGTAAACAATCTCTGGGTTAAATTTGGAGGTAAACTGATTCTTTAGTATTAAATAAATAAAGATGCAAAAGTGCAATGACGCATTTCTATTATTGAAATCAGAGATAACGAAATAGCAATTCTAAGCAGTAAAGCTGCCTTGAGACTCCTCAAGAATCCTGAATAATTATATAATTTTGAATTACATTAATTTATGTATGGTGCTCTATTGTCACATCAAAGGGATGCTTGGTTAGAAATTTGAGAGGTTCACAATCAGATAGGAAGCAAGAGTTTGTATCAGTGTCATTTTCGTCTTCTGATTAGATAACTGAGATTGTTTGGTAATAAGTAGTAACTATGTTTCATAATATTTGCGTCATTCACCCAGTCAAAATTGACGGAATAGATGTCTCCTGTCGCGGAACTGAATAAATATCAATTGGCAAAGCTGATACTACTTATCGTATCATTCAAGAGGTAGATAATATTTCCAGATAATTTATTGCGTCTTCTGAAGTATCATGTTTATAAGATTTCTTTCAATCAGTCAGTAGCACGAGAGTGGGTGACACAATGACAGTCCTTAACGTAGATCAGTTAAAAAACTACGACGAAACAAATACAGTGCGTCGAAGGATAAAAAAGTCCGCAAAAAAACTGTGTAGTGAAAAAACTCTAAAGAAACGCGTGCCTATTACAGCATGGTTACCAAAATACAACTTCGTTTTCTTATTGCAAGATATCATAGCTGGAGTCACAGTTGCATTAACAGCTATACCTCAAGGAATCGCATATGCTGTCATTGCTGGTCTCCCCCCTGAATATGGCCTGTATTCTTCAATAGCCGATGGTTTTGTCTACGTGATATTTGGAAGCTCTAAAGATGTGACAGTAGGCCCTACAGCAGTCATGTCATCATTAGTAGCAAAGTACACAGGATACTCTACAGATTTCGCTGTGCTAAGTGCTTTTTTGACAGGCATAGTGATATTGGTGATGGGAATATTCCAACTCGGATTTTTAGTAAACTTCATATCGTCACCTGTGATTAACGGATTCACAACTGCCGCTGCTCTTCAGATTGCTGCTGCACAATTAAAAGCATTCTTCGCATTGGATGGGACCTCCGGAAATTATTTTGCTGAATCAGTATCTAACTTTATTTCTAATATAAAGACAGCCAAAATCTGGGACCCGATACTTGCGACAATCACCATAATAATGCTATGTTTGTTGAAACGTCTTGGACATGGTTGCAAACGTACTGATGGATTAGGAAAACAGTTGAGGTGGTTTATATCAATGGGACGAAATGCAGTGGTCGTCATATTCGGTATGCTCGTGGCTTACATTCTTAAAATAACTACAGACACCGAGCCATTGAAATTAATCAGAGATATAGGCAGTGGCCTCCCTACAGTTGGACTTCCGCCATTTAGCACATCTTATGGTAATGCCACTTACAATTTTAGTGAAATGCTAAATATATTAGGTCCCGGGTCGATTATTTTACCATTAGTGGGAATATTGGAAAGTGTTGCTATAGCAAAAGCCTTTGCCGTGGGAGGTAGGGTAGACGCAACGCAAGAAATGATTGCTCTCGGTCTTTGCAATATTGTTGGATCATTCTTCCGAAGTATGCCTATCACTGGTTCCTTTACAAGGACAGCTTTGAACTACGCGTCAGGCGTTCAAACACCTGCTGGAGGAGTTTGGAAGAGCTTGCTCATAATAGCGGCCCTCTCGTTATTGACGTCTGCTTTTTATTACATACCTACTGCATCGTTAGCCGGTTTGATTATGACAGCAATGTATTCAATGGTTGATCCTGGAATATTTACTAGATTGTGGAGAAACAGTAAAATAGAATTAACAGTGTCATTAGTTACGATGTTTGTGTCTTTATTCGTCGGCTTAGAATATGGTATTGTGTCGGGTATTGCACTGCAAGGTCTGATACTGTTGTATAGTTCTTCTAGGCCAAATGTAGTAGATAAAATTGTTAAAAGTGATGGAAATGATATTGTTACTATAACGTTAGGTGATAACTTGGCTTATTGTTCTGCAGAGCATGTAAGAAAAGCTGTTATTAAAGTAGCAGAAAATAATGCTCCAGAATCAATTTTGGTTATAGATGGGAGTATTGTCAAAAGAATGGATACTACTGTAGCAACTAATCTTATGAATTTGATCAAAGATTTCGATAAAACATCTCGTGTAGTTATATTTCTTAATTTTAAGACAGGTATAATGAAATTGTGTGTCGACATTTATCCTGCAGTAGAAAGTAAATTTGTATATTCAAATAAGCCCGTAGAGCTGTTAGAAGTTGTAACTAAAAGTACGTGACAGTTTGAAGCTTAACATTTTTTTAAACCGTCTAGCCAAAAGTTGTGAAATATTAATGATACACTTAAATAATCCAAAAAAGAGCTTTGGCCTTGCGAATGTTTTTAAGAACACTACCTACAAATAATGTACGATTTTCACAATATAAGGAGGTTACCAATCTTACCAATGTTAAATACATTCACTCTTTGATATTTTTTTGTATTACATATCACATACATGTTGTTACCCATTACAGATGGCTAATCAATCAGGCTGAACACAATACAGTTTTGTTGTTCAATAAATTATTATGAAAGTTACCAGAATCAAAAATTCAAAAAGTCCCTGATTAACGTTTGGTTGAAAAAAATGATCAGTGAACAATGGCTCATGAAATAGCTCGAAAACAGTAAATATGTTGTATAAAAAAATGCAAATATTATAGAAAACGACACTTACTGTAGTTCATAGAAAATGCAAATTACTTTTTTTTACCAATAAATTATTTATGTACGTAAATGTTGTTACTGACTTTATTTCACTTTAGTTAACTTTTTACTTTATTTAATTTAGCTAACCGACAACTTAATTTTAACTAAATTACTTAACAACTTGACCCGTGTAAACGGCTCATTATACTTTTGGAATAAAACGGAAAAAAGAATCCTGCTGGAGTAACGGTTCTCCAGCAGGAAGATTCTAACCTAATCACCGAAGAGAAATAAAAGTTATTTGGACGAGTAGATTAGGTTCTAGCAAGAATATGAAAGGACATCAGGCACATGAGACCCAAAAGTGTATAAACATAATTCTGTTATCTATAAACACTTTATGTTACTAGAATCATAAAACAGTAGCAACATTATTTTTGAACTCCTTCATTTAGCGTTAATTAATTATTGAAAAGAACATAAGCATATCAATGAAACGGACATCTTTGTTAGCGATTTCACAAGTCTCCCCTGAGTATATTTGTTCTGTGGCACAAGTGATTGCGCATTAAAAAAAAAGTCTGCCGGATGTCAGTCAACTCAATTGTCAAAAGCGTTTTGTTACGTGCGACATATGCACAGATTTTCCGTTTGATCGGTTCCAACTCGTACATTGTGGTGCTAATCTGTATCACTAACGCAGCTAACGAAACGTGTTGTCGTGAAACTGGTGTTGCTATTTAGTGTCGGGGTTACCAAAAAATAAAACTTTCAAACGTAAATAACTCTTAAAACATAAATCTTCGTAAAAATCTGAATATTTTCTATAACTTACTAATTACATGCCTACATTTTGAAAAAAACAGAAACGTTATACATTCTTTGGTTTTTTTTTATGGGACTCTGCCTGATGTCATTTGTGGGCCTTACAGTTTTGGAGATATTTGATTTCCTGCTGGGGTAACGTTTTGTCGAATCCCAGTTAATTTTCCTTATATTAACAATATAATAATTGTTGGAGATAATAATATTATACAAGTTGATTTTATGCCAAGTATAAAATTATAATATTTTACAATAGGTTCTAAACTAAATATAGATAAAAGAGCTGCACAAATAAACAAAAAAAATTACCACCTCGAATCCAACATTCGAGCGTATGCATCATTTTCTTTGGCAAATCCTACACAATATCGTATTTTGCATATGCCGAAGATTATTATATTAAATTTTTGCTGATGCATCCAATAATCGACCCCTTACAGGGACAAGGGAACAGCCTTATCGCAAATTTTGGCCCCTCGATATTTCTATTGCTCAGTTGATCGCGTCAAAGAGGGGTGTCAAGCAGTTCCTGAAATTTATTAACGTGATTCAGCAATCTTGTGACAGATTTGTTTGTGTTCCCTTTGGGATTTGTTTGGCTGTACGACACTAAATTCCTTTGCCAGCAAACTTGATGATTGGAAAAATTAACAGGGTGTCCACTTTCTGGAAAGTCAGGGAGAGTCAGGGAAAAGTCAGGGAAGCTCAAGGTGGTCAGGGAAAGTCAGTGAAATTAAGGGTCAACCTGGAATGTCAGGGAAAAATTGAGATTTTATATTTTCGACCTATTCCAGTAATTGTTAAAAATGAGGGACATTCATGCTCTAGTCTGACCCATAATCCAGACTATTGTAGGCTGTAGCATCTTTTTTCCAGCTTTTATTAATAAATTACTGTTTTTTTCCTTTTTAGTGTATTATTTTACATTTTGTAAAATGAACTATGTAATGACGTAGTTTAGTTCAGTTAGGTATATGAACATGTTCAAGCTTTCACTACGAAGCTCGTATTATTGGAGAAACAGCTGGAACAAAAGCAGTTGGTTTATTGGGAGATCTTATCTTTCGGAGAGACATCGGACTTCTGTTGAAAAATGCGCTGCGCGGCCGTTATTTTTATTAGTGGATGAAACTAACTAAAAATCGCGCTACGTGGCCGTTTTCTTTATTATAAACAAGTAAGTTTAAAAGGTGAGTGGATGAAACTGACAAAAAATCGGACTGCGCGGCCGTTTTTTTAGTATGCACAGGCAAGATTAAAAGGTCACTGGATGAAACTGACTAAAAATCGCGCTGCGCGGCCGTTCTCTTTAGTATAGACAAGTAAGATTAGTGGATGAAACTTACTAAAAATCGCGCTGCGTGGCCGTTTTTCTACTATAAACAGACAAGATCATAAGGTCACTGGATGAAACTGACTAAAAATCGCGCTGCGCGGCCGTTCTCTTTAGTATAGACAAGTAAGATTAGTGGATGAAACTTACTAAAAATCGCGCTGCGTGGCCGTTTTTCTACTATAAACAGACAAGATTATAAGGCTACCTGGATGAAGATTACTAAAAATCGCGCTGCGCGGCCGTTTTTCTGCTACAAACAGTCAAGATTATAAGGTTACCTGGATGAAAATTACTAAAAATCGCGCTGCGCGGCCGTTTTTCTACTATAAACAGACAAGATTATAAGGCTACCTGGATGAAGATTACTAAAAATCGCGCTGCGCGGCCGTTTTTCTGCTATAAACAGTCAAGATTATAAGGTTACCTGGATGAAAATTACTAAAAATCGCGCTGCGCGGCCGTTTTTCTGCTATAAACAGTCAAGATTATAAGGTTACCTGGATGAAAATTACTAAAAATCGCGCTGCGCGGCCGTTTTTCTGCTATAAACAGACAAGATTATAAGGTTACCTGGATGAAAATTACTAAAAATCGCACTGCGCGGCCGTTTTTTTTGTTATATAACTTGCTTCGGGCCGCCACTCGCTATTGGGCATTTATTTTGGCCCGCTACGGTTCAAAAAGTACTTAACCTGGCCCTCCACAAAATTGTGTTGGTACCCACCAACCAAGGGCGCAGAAAAGGCTATTTACGGCACTGGTTTTGACATTGCCGCTTTAAGAATCAATGTAAAACTATCTTTTGGAACCCTGTAATGTACTTTCAAACTTGTCAGAGTTACAAAATATGCTTACAGATCTAAAAGTGGAATCATGCAGTGAATTTGTACGGTGCAATATCGCACTTTTTAAAAATGGTCAGGGAAATTTGAAAAAATGGTCAGGGAGAGTCAGGGAAAAGTCAGGGAATTTATTTGGAGTTTAACAGTGGACACCCTGATTAAGAGCTGTTCTTGATTTAAAAAATCTGATTGATAGTTGGAACTTCATTTGAAATATTATTTGGACATGTCGAAATCGAGGGACAAAAATGTAGTTAGACTTTTCCTCTGTAAACTATTAATAAATATAAATGTTTTTTTTATTAATAATAATGTAAAAAATAGGTTAGTGTAACTATTATAGGCAAAGATTACCACATCTATTTTTTTACTAAGAATACGTGGAAGCAAAAACACATCCAAAGGAGTAATAGCTAAATGCATTATGCATAACGCATCTTGATTTCAATTTTCCGTTTGTTAATCCCGAGGACTGAAACAATATTTTCTTCAGATTACGAGCTGTATGCGCAAGATATTCCCATGATAAACTGTCGGCTTTAGTCAAGTCTGCCCAGGCTTGTGAAATTCGTATGCCATTTGCAGAGATGTTGCAGAGATTTCATCTGGCGAAAACTAAGTGGATGACATAATACCAAGAAATTGCAAGCAACCTTTTAAACTTGTATGATTCGAAAAGGATAAACAAAATCCAGCTATTTCTCATCCATGTCATCATATGTTTGACGTTGTTGTTAATGTTTATATTACTAAAACCAAAGACTTTTATGTTTGTATTCTACACTAGACAGGCTCTAGAGCACTGAAAAAATGCTCATTGAGTTACGGTGCATAATCAACTACTCATTTAGTCTATTGTGAGCCACCAAGAGGAACCAAAGACGTCTGTTTGTATTTGACTAAAACTCACAAACAAAATAGGAAAGCAAAATTGTTGTTGTTTTTTTCTTTGACTATGTTACTGATACATAGGTGATTTGTAATACTTTGTACATGTCAATAAATAACTCTGCATTTTTTCTTTCAAATTATTTTTTACTACAACATTAGTTTTTGTATTTTTAAACAAAATATTGGCTGCCACATCTGACGTTTGCACCGTGTTGCTCCTGTCATTGATTTATTTACCTAATTAAATTACGAAAAAGAAAATTCGGCCTGTCAAACCGAATCATAAAGTGGATTTACGATTGTAGACGATCGTAACCGAAATGAAATAAGCCATTGTTTACATCGTAACCTCGGCGTGGAATACGAAACTAACTTCTTTTTGTAAAATGATTTGATTTATATTTCTTTAGGCGGACTTCACACTACCACGCATGTGTGACTGCAGTTTTGAAGTTGTACTTAGTGATAAATGCATCGCGCTACTTTGAATATGCGTTTGTGATGTGTGGTATAGTGCGTTACAGTTACAGTGTAATCCGTCTTAAAATCAGTTGGTAATAAGTAAGTAAGTCGATTTAGTTAAATGCTATCGTAATGAAATGTGGACTATTTACAATTAATTATTAATGCAACAAAAAAAATAAAAAAAAAAATACAACGACAAGAACGATTCTCAAGATGCATTTCATCGAAATAAAAATTTGAAATTGAAAATCCATAAGATAGATATAAAAGCAGTTTTTTCGTTAACATAAGCAATATAAATCGAAAGAATTAATTTTTATGGTGTTTTTTCATTATTTCAGCTTTTTTATGAATTTCACACCAAAACATCAAAAATGAGTCAAAGCTTATTGACCCAGTGATTTCTTTTAAATGGCAGGTACACTCGATGCGTGTTACCTTACCTTACCAACGGCTTTTATTTTTTGACTTTATCTATACCGGTGTGGCAATGACACGTCAAATCACGTGGAAATAATGGTTGAACGAACACACCGCTGTTGTCCCATCAAACCACCATAACTGGACCCCTCACGCCTCTTCACGCTTCAACTACTCAATAACTAGAGCTAAAGCTAAAAAGGTCTTCTCAAAATGGTCAGGAAACTGAAGACGCTCTGTAGACCATTTTTTTCTGTAAAATTTCGAGCTTCTGAATAGAAAATAGTTTCGAGATGATTACTCCTGGCGTTACCTAGTGATTTGTTGCAGAATACGTCATCTATGAAAGATTCGAGCTTTTGTGATGGGAGTTTAGCTGGCGGAATACACTTTTATTCCGGCAACTTGCTGTGAAGATATCCTTCGATATATTTGACGTTGACTGCAATATTAACTTTCACATTTTATTCTCGGGTTTGTATATTTATTTTCACAAACGAGATTGTGACATATTATTAAGTATCTATCTTTCATCAATATTCATTGTTTAATTTACTGGATTCTGATTTCTAACTCCCTTCATCAAAATTACATAACTCAATATTCGAGTCTTCATTAATCTGTGCTCCAAATTTAACGCCGGTTTAATTGGGGTCACATCTAAAACAAACCCACGTATTAACATTAACAATACCTGTTACCTTCCCTATACCTCACAAACATTAATTGACTCTAGAAACAGTTTCTATTACAATAGCGTCAGGATTCAAAATTACATCACCTAACTCCGCACCAAGTTTGTCATTTTCAAATTCGTCAAATACTTTTGTTGGGGCAGTTGCCTCATCCTTATGACTGAGCTGTTAAGAGTGAATATCGTTTAGCTTGGTTTTGATAAGTTTGTTATATTTAGGGTCACTGGGCCCTTGTCAAGTGAGCCCTGGTACAGACAGAGGTAATGAAATACGTACCAAATGAGCCATGCATAGTTGCCAATAGCAACCTTTACGTCACTCATTCTGAACACTTGTTTCCGAGGTGGGGTGTCTAGACATTTCCTTTTACTGAAATTGTTACATTTTAATCTGTCGAGTCTTTTTTGAATCTGGATTTAGGAATATACCATTTTCATTAAAAATTCTTAATTAATATCCATACTTTATTTGTTTAATTATTGAGCAAAAGTTAGATATTTCCTATATTGAAATTATAAGTGTGTATTTAAGGTAGTTTAAGGCAAATACTTAATAGGTGAATCAAATAGCGCTGCCAGGTTATAATTTGTAAATGTCTATAGATAAAATAGTAACAAGAAAGAATCAAACAATTTTTTTTAACTATTATTATATTTTTGATTTTGTTAAAATGAGAATGTTTCCTTGATTTCTTCGACAGTCGTTGTTACCCTATGCCCCAAATATATTTTGTTTCTAGCTACAAATTGTACAACTGTGGTACAACTTTGAGATTTTACATCTAATCTGGGAAAGGAGGGGTTAATGGCTGTGGATATGTATATGATTCGTATACATAAGTCTGTTATGTACGAATCCATTTCTGCTTTCCTTTTCAATTAGGAAGAAGAAAATTATGTTTTATACTTACTTATAAACTTTATTTTATTTCATTTTATTTTATACATAGTAAGGCACAGTAACAATCAATTGGTAATTATCTTAATGAGCAAAAAGACTTATTATTATAACACATTGCAACCCAACTAATATTATACACTATGCACGACATTACAATATTTATTAAAGTTATGAAGGTGCTGCTATTAAAAGTAAAGCTGACATTACAGTTTGAATAGGTACTTACTTAAAAATAAAATTAACAAACAAAATAAGACTACAAGGATATTAATGAATTGTTGAACTGCTGATAATATTGGTTAAATAAATCAAAATCAGAACAAAGATCGTGATAGGCATGACACATTCTCTAAATTAGATTATACTATGTCTTTCAGAAACAATGATAATGAAATGATACATATTATATTCTCTTTGTCCTTTTACAGCGTATTGTTTAACTTCATAATAATTTGGTTTCTATCTTATTTAATCCTTTCATTGCTGTAACTCTCAAATTGAGTTTAATTTAAACTCCTAGTTGAACCGAACTAAACAATTCGACAGCTAACAAAACGAAAGCCTCCCACTGTTGGGCAAGTTAGATGGGATCTAACCGTTGTGATGGACGACCCAAGTGCAAAACTTTGATGCTGTTTAGTGTTTAGTTCGTGTCGCCTCTATTACGATGCACTAAAGCTTACTTAATTTGTTGCTGCTAGCTGCAAGTATTTGGAAATGAAAATCCTCAAGGCAGAAATTTAGACGTATAATAAATAGATCATAGATCTTATAGATTCTATAAGATTTGATGGTATATATGTTACGACTAATACCCGAAGTGCGGCTAAACCTAGTTTTAGCCGGCTAAAACTAGGTGTAGCCGATAGCTGTTGGTTAAAACTAGGTGTAGCCGATTTGCGCGCGGCTAATACTTGGTGAAGCCGGCTAATACTAGTGAAGCCGGCTAAAAATAGGATATTAGGAAGTTAAAATATTAAGAAGCATGGGGTATTAAGAAAGTTATTTCTGTTGTCTGTTAAAAAAAATAACCTCGAACTTTAAGGCTCACGCTACGCTGCGCTTCGCGCTCGCCTTGAATTTCTTACCTATATTCAGGACCTACAGGAGTAAAGCAGATCGGTTCACCTAGTTTTAGCCAACAGCTATCGGCTACACCTAGTTTTAGCCGGCTAAAACTAGGTTTAGCCGCACTTCGGGTATTAACCGTAACATATAAACTAAATTAGGGATTATTAGCACCTATCTATCCCATTCACAAATCATATTTTGAATTATTAGATAGCTTTAACATATACGAAGCTGATTTGTTAATATAAAAAAAAACTTGCTTATTTTCTTTTCGAGCTACTCCGTTAAAGTATTCATGAGGTCGTAAGCGGTGTCCTCCCGATCGCAGTTTAATGTTCCGTGGAACGTAAAACAAGAGTTTTGCTATAACGTCAATATAGCACAAGTATAGCGCCCGTATAGAACCTACAAGACTTCACTTTTACTTTTATTTGATCGGCAACGGAATGGGTTTTTCATTGACGCCCGGTGATTTATTTTGAGATATAAAGTGGCTGAGACGTATAGGTGAAGTTGGGAAAAAGACGAAAGTATTTGAATGAAATGTTATTTTGTTTTCATTGTTTACCATTTATTAGTTTTGATTATTAGGTTGGTAACAAAAAAGTAAGTAAGTAAGTACTTAGAGTAAGACGCGCTTCTGTAGACGAAGCCGCGATGCTCTAATAGTAGGTATGTTGAAAAGATGAAAAAAAACATCATCCTACTTTTTTTACTAATATTTTAAATGAGATAGTTTGGATGTTTGTTACTCAATCACGCAAAAACGGTTGAACGGATTTGTATGAATTTTTGCATAGAGATTAAAAAATAGGAGACTTTTCATGCTGATCAAAGGTTCCTCTATGCGGACGAAGTCTCGGGTGGAAACTAGTCTTATCTTATACCTTTAAACGAGCAATTCTTGTATATTTATTTATATGTATATTTCTGTGACCTCGGAAACGGCTCTAACGCTTTCGCTGAAATTTGGTATATGAGGGTTTCCGGGGGTAAACAATTTTTGGGAAAATGATTGTTTTCGAGTTTTCATGCGTTTTTCTTTCGACGCAGAATATTTGTCGCTTATTTCGTCCAGCGGGTTAACACGCGGACGGCAAGAAAAGAGTGTTACGGGTTCGAATCCTGCTCGGTGACTTACTTTTGTTTTTTTATATGTTCAAGTTTATACATTTTTTTTTAATTTTTATTGTTTTTAGACAAGTTTAAAAAATATAGTTAATGTTTGAGATAACAATGTAGATTATCACCTAAACACCACCATATTACAATAAATAGTAATAATCGCCCAGATATTGTAAGGTTTAAGTTGCTACGAAACCTAGCGAGGGGAGACTTTTCCTCATGTTAATTACCAAAAAAACCGGCCAAGTGCGTGTCGGGCCACGCGCAGTAGGGTTCCGTAGGTACATTATACCATACCATATTTTAATACCGCTATCATTTTTCGTCTGAAAAAATAACTTTGTTTTTCACAGTGTTTGTATGAATGACAAAGTTATATTTGCGGTTTTGGAAAATGTACTATATCTCGAAAACTAATTACTGTATCTCGTTCAAAATAATTTTCATTGAAAGTGTTTATTAAGATCTATAGTTTATATTTTTTTTAGATTTTTCACCCTCTTACTTTAAAAGTTAAGGGGGGGGGGGGACACACATTTTACCACTTTGGCGGAATATATTTTTCGAACGGTTGACTTTAAAAAAAAATAGTCTTAGGAACCTCAATGTCATTTTTAAAGACCTATCTATAGACACCCCACAAGTATTGGTTTGATGAAAAAAAATATTTTCAGTTTCAGTTCCATGTATGGGGAGCCCCCCCTTAATCTTTTATTTTTTTTATTTTTGTATAAAAATCGTAAAGCGGTTTTTAGAATACACCTGCCTACTAAGTTTCAACTATGTAATCCTAATACTTTTGGAATAAAGTGGCTGTGACATACGGACGGACAGACAGACAGACAGACAGACAGACAGACAGACAGACAGACAGACAGACAGACAGACAGACAGACAGACAGACAGACAGACAGACAGACAGACAGACATGACGAATCTATAAGGGTTCCGTTTTTTGCCATTTTGGCTACGGAACCCTAAAAAGTAGCTAGAATATATTACAGTGAAACTTTACAGATAATACAGGGTGCATTTGAAATCACTCTCCAAATTTTAAGAATGTGTTTAGTCCATGAAACTGAACAACTTTCTCTAAGAAACATAGGGTCAAATATGTAAAAAAAAATTGACTTTTCATACAAAACAAAGAGATCACGTGATCAGTTTAGTATGGGATGACCAAATTTTTTTGCGTATTTTGACACATGTTTCATGGTGAAAGTTGTTCAGTTTCATGGACTGAACACATCCTTAAAATTTGGAGAGTGATTTCAAATGCACCCTGTATAACACTAATAAATTAATCACCATCATCTTCTGTCTATCCAGTTTAAACGAGTGACTAATAAATAATATAGGTAGATAAATACTTCAACATTTTTCTACCCACAAAATTATTGTGTTCATGCAGTTAGAGGTAAGATAGCCAGTTCCGCATTGATGAGGATTCCTGGTGTAGTGCGCTTCCACCTTCGGCCTTATCGCGCTTAACATCAGGTGGGGTGAAGGCCAAGCACTAATCCGTTGTTCATAAAAAATTGTTTAAAAAAACAAAAAACCGACTTCAAAAAACCTACCTCTAAAAAGCAAGAAATAATATTCGTAATAATAAAAACACGTCTATTGAAGTCGGGTGGGGCTGGAGTAAAAATTCCTTTTTTTTATTCTAAAAGCCCCACCCGACTTCAATAGACGAGTTTTTATTATTACGAATATTATTTCTTGCTTTTTAGAGGTAGGTTTTTTGAAGTCGGTTTTTTGTTTTTTTAAACAATTTTTTATTTTTTTATTTTTAGTGTAGGTACCTTTTGTATTAGTTAGTGTAGGTATATTATTTAGGTAAAAAAATCGGCTCAGCCAAACGTGAGTGAATAGCGGAGAAACATACATACATGCGGGTCAAACTGAGAACCTCCTTTTTTAAGTCGGTTAAAGAACTACACTTAAGATATCCCTTTTCCAACAAAAAAATAATTATCTTATTAAGTTCATAAACAAAGAAGTTATACGACTGATCATCGAGGTAGTTCACACAAAATCATACTATTTTCGTACTTTTTTTAAGATTACTTGAAAAGTACTGAACCGATTTCAAAATTTAAAAAAATGGGACCAACTTGGGAGTTTACCTAATGTAATAACGTTTGAATCATTTCAATCAGTTCAGCCGTCTTCGAGTAATCGGTGTACATACAAAAAACAGAAAAAAAACAAAAAAACGCGTCGAATTGAGTACCTCCCTCCTTTTGAAGTCGGTAAAAAAAAACTTTGTTTCATTCAGAAAACAATACTTTGGGTATTATTTAGCTACAGTCTTAAGTTTGTCTATAGTCGTAAATTGTAAACAAGGCAAATATCCAAACTCCTTTGTCTACCAAGACGGATACCACACCATCACTCATAGGATCCCATTTCTTACTATCTAGCGACCGCAAAAGGGAAATTTGAAAAACGTTTTACACCAAGACGACGCCATTAATCAGCTGTTTGTTTACTCCCATTCTGGTTTTCTACAATTTATGTGGAGGTAACCTTTGACAGGGATGTAGTGGCCAGTAATGGAAATATTATGACATTTTTATCGCCCCCTGACGCAGGGTTAGTCAACCATTTTGAATATAAACAAGATGTTTACAAAAACGAAAACTACAAGGAACAACAAAAACTCTTTCATACCAGCATCAAATTCTAAAAAAAATATCTAACTGTACGGAAAACGACATTAGAATTTGTGACAATTAGGTGCTTCCACACAGCAGTTATATAACGTTATATAACATTGTATAACACGAAAACATTAAATAGGTATAACAGTGTGTAACATTTTAATACATGTATGAGATAAAACTTAGAGAATATTGCATAACATTTGTTATATCCAACTGATATTATCCAACTAATATCCTACTAATATTATAAATGTGAAAGTTTGTGGGTTTGGATGTTTGGATGTTTGTTCCTCAATCACGCAAAAACTTCTAAACGGATTTGGTTGAAATTTGGCACACAGATAGTAGATAGCCTGGATTAAAACATAGAATACTTTTAATCCCGATATTCCCACGGGAACGGGAACCACGCGGGTGAAACCGCGGGCGGCCGCTAGTTATAAATGTAAAAGTTTGTGGGTTTGGATGTTTGTTCCTCAATCACGCAAAAACTACTGAACAGATTTGGTTGAACTTTGGCACACAGATAGTAAATAGCCTAGATTAAAACATAACTTTTTATCCCGATATTCCCACGGGAACGGGAACCAAGCGGGTGAAACCGCGGGCGACCGCTAGTAACATTATATAACTGCTGTGTGGGGGAGCACTTATAGAGGTATCTATAAACTTTTGATACTTTGTCCTAAAAACAGTGAAACAAAGACATCTAAGTTATTGGTATTAAAATTATCACCCTTATAAAATAGAACAAACCTTTTTAATAAAAGTAGCTTCGTTTCCTTACTTGTAAAAAATAAATATATATATATTACTGTTGAGTCAAACCATCGAGTATACTATATCAATAATATAAATAAGACTTTGCACATCCTAATTTATTGCCAAATAAACTATATTTCACGTGCGCCAGGACATTTCATAAACTGTCTGCATCGTAGACGGTTCGATAAAAATATTTAGTACTTATAGGTATTTATATTTCTCTATAAGTACCTAATAGTTCTGCACACTGTTTAGAATTGCTGGTGTATACTTAATAATAATGCAAGCAAATTATGATATTATAATTCGGTATAGTCTCAAGTAATTAGAATTATAATGGACTGCGTGAAACATAAAAATAAGCGTAGTGTATTAGTAGCAGTAAAAACATTTTAACGAGTCACTGGTTTATTACTTACTTACCTATTCGTAAAATAAAATTACTGAAAGGTACTTTTTCTTTTCATATAAATTACCTACGTCGTCACCTTAATTTATATTTGTATCGAAAACTAACGTAATTCAATAAATTAATTAATTAAATTTGTAAATTTTTAATGTACAAATTAAATATATGTGAAAAAATGTTTACGTTTTCGACATTCTATTGAAACAGGCATTACATGAAGCTTTGCTGAAAACTATTCAAAAAATCCTTTCATTAAAGCCTCGTGTTCGGACAGCACGTGTTTTATATTGCCAGAATCCACTGGACACCGGTTTTTTTCATCAATATCCTGAGCAAAAATGCGGCTATTATAACACGGTTTCATGCAGGAGAGAGTAACTTGCTGGGGAAAATTAGTTCTTATTTTAATTTCGAGAAGGATGATGTTAGTGTGGTAATGAATGTTTTGATGTGTTGGTTGTATGGCGTGAAAGCGCGGCCGTTGCCCGTCTGAAGCATATAATGGGGATGCTCAGATTTGTATGAGCCAGGGTTGGCTGTGGAACGTGAATTCAAGGGTCTCATAGACAATGATTAATGTTTTGAACTTAACCTTTGTTCAAGGAACAAGTTAAACATTGTTCTACATTAAACAATATGAAATCTGTGTGAAAACTTTAACTATTCTAACGTTAAAACTGTAGAATAGTCTGATTTTAAATATCTTACTAACTTAAGGCTTGGTTATGCGGAAACATTTGTCTCTGTCTTTTTCTTTACGTACAAAGAGTATGGAAAATAACCTCACCTCTACACTTTTTTGATATTTTTCGTTGTTTTTTCATCATTATCTTAAGCACGAATTATCTTTCTTGAAAAAACTTATTGGAGCTACTTCACAGTACGTTAAAGTGTATTTTGATGTAAAATTCAATACGTTTCCGCTATTATTTACGCCAAAAATATGACCTTACGCATGCGCTTTTGATGATATTCAGAATTTTTTTTACAATCATCTGTGAGGTTTATACACAATTTAATAATTGTAGCTACTAGTGAATCTCTTTAACTTGTCGTGTGTTTTTGTGGTTATGATCTATATGAAATCTATATGAAAATATGACCTCCACAAACCATGTTTTCCTATCATTTAAACCCTTAAACATCCCTACCAAAGTATAAGAAGAAAAATAGCACCTATTCGAGTTTTCTAATTTTCCATTTCTTTCATCTAGTTTTAGCTTTTACGACTAGTTTTGTATAAGAAATATTTATTATATTTAATAATAGCTTATGAGTTTTTGATGACATGAAGTTTTTGTCAGTCATCATCATCACAGAAGTTAACGAACCATATTAGATGCAGCCCTGAAATGAGACCTAAGGAACCCGCTTGGCATTCTAGTCTTCTCTTAGGTCTAGACTTAATCACAATTTTATACTATAAACCGCATAACAGGAATATCACAGGTTTAATCAGGACTCGATGGGGTAAACCGACAACTTACCTCGTCGTCTGCGATGAAGGTACGAAGGAGAGATAAATGGAAACCTCAGGTACTTACATCATCATTAAGTAAGACTGAATAATGATAAATTGATGATATTGTTCCAAAAACAACACTAAAACAGTAGCTAAGTACCCTGATCCTTAGTTCATTAAGTAAGACTGAATAATGTTAAATTGATGATATTGTTCCAAAAACAACACTAAAACAGTACCTAAGTACCCTCATCCTTAGTTCATTAAGTAAGACTGAATAATGCTAAATTGATGATATTGTTCCAAAAACAACACTAAAACAGTAGCTAAGTACCCTCATCCTTAGTTCATTAAGTAAGACTGAATAATGTTAAATTGATGATATTGTTCCAAAAACAACACTAAAACAGTAGCTAAGTACCCTCATCCTTAGTTCATTAAGTAAGACTGAATAATGTTAAATTGATGATATTGTTCCAAAAACAACACTAAAACAGTAGCTAAGTACCCTCATCCTTAGTTCATTAAGTAAGACTGAATAATGTTAAATTGATGATATTGTTCCAAAAACAACACTAAAACAGTAGCTAAGTACCCTCATCCTTAGTTCATTAAGTAAGACTGAATAATGTTAAATTGATGATATTGTTCCGAAAACAACAATAAAACAGTAGGTAAGAACACTCATCTTAAGTTTAAGAAACATTAAACAACAAATCCACTAAAACATTGTAAACGCTACATTATTTAACTGACTAAAATAAACCAATTAAACATGCTACTTAAACGTCATGTGGGAATAAGATAAAGAATATACTAAGTATATACCACAGATATAATAATAGTACTCTTATACACGACAATACAATGGAGAAATGTAAAGAAATAATGAATGTGAAATCATAGCGCTAAGCTATTTATTGTCAATAGAACAGGGGGGCCTACTCAAATGGCCACTTTTCTATTCGTTCGCTAACTTAAAAATTAAAAATAAACCATAAAAACTAAAATTACGTGTCCATAGGCTTGTCATTACCATACAATACAACAATGTCTGTGATTTACATAAACTTGCGATGTCTGACTTGATCGTTTAATTGCTTATTTTTAAGCTCTAAGTTAGCGAACGAATAGAAAAGTGGCCATTTGAGTAGGGGGGCAGGTTTCCTCCTTGTATACCACCCAAGTTTGCTAAAGAATTGTTAAATTTCTGAAATATTATTTTTAACTAGAATTCCCTACACGCAAATAACTTACGTCATTATGGACATCTTTTCTAACAGTTTATAAGAGTAATGATCATGAGAAGTCTCCTATCATTTGACATGATGAATGGTCAGAGTCTTCAAGATAGGTTAGCTACACCATGGCTTAAAAAACAAACAACCAAGCAAAGTTCATTAAACTCAGTTTTATCTCTAGTCGAAAACACCACTGTGGTACTATAGAATGAGTTTTCAATTTTCATGTTATTTAAGTATTTTCAGTAGTTAGTTCAGTAACTAACTTACTGTTTTACGTTTATGCAAATCACTTAAGGTTACTTCTCGCAGATGGTAAAGGTGATCAATCTCTGAATCATAGCCAATAAATGCTTTTTTATCGTTATTTTAAATCGGATAAGTAATTCTACCATAATTACAGGTCCATTTTTGACTCGTGGTTAAGATATATTCCTTATTTATTATTATTTCGATTCGAGATCAACATAAAACTTATGGAAATGTATCTTTTCTTTTCCAAGCGACACTCAATACAGTCAAGAACCTAAAACCTATAGAGACTCTACACCTAGTATAGAGCACCAAATGGAGTGGCTAATTGCTCAACAAATCATTCAACGACACCTAATGGCGACACACAAATAGACCAAACTCAACTATTTCTCGATCTTGTGTTACACGGGCGGCTTTACAACGAGACGAGAGTATTTTAGGCAATTCCCTACTAAACGCGAGAGTGTCACGTTAAGACAGATATTTGAAACCTGGAACGCTACTATCGGTTTCAGTTAAGATTTCAGTGAGATTTTCTCGAATTGAGTAAAAATTGTTTGTGTCATACTGTTGGATTATGATTGTTAGTACAGTACGAGGCATGTATCTTGAATTTTTTTCGACGAGTGGGGATAAACTCGCGCATGCGCTCGCCAAATAGACCAACAGCGCGCGCCCCTCTCCCGCCGCCCGCGCCCCTTACCGCTACACATGCCCAAAATACGTATCCCGCGCAATCCCCACCCGATTTCAAGTTATATGCCTCGTACTGTACTTACTAAGTATTTCTAAAAAGTGTTATTTGTGTCGTATTTTCAAATATATTCCACGTGGAGCAATGTGTACCTGTTAACAAAGATAAATTTTTAGAACATTTCAAATATTTCTGGACTTGATAAAACAACGATTAAATTATTTAACGACTAGGTAATATATGTTCTACAAGGCTTAATCTAAAATTGTACTTTAATGTGTTGTATTTTTTTACAAAAGGTATAGTTTAAAAATATAAAATATAAGTCACTAGCGACTACCCGAGACTTAGTCAGCGTGGATAGTATTTTCTTTGTCCCTCGGGAACAGTTCCTTTTTTCGGGATAAAAGGTTCTCCCTTAATAACGTGTATGCAAAATTTCATGATGATCGGTTAAGTAGTTACGACATGAAGGCGTAACAAACAAATAAACAAACGGACTTTCGCATTTATAATAATTATTAGTAAGGAAGGTTAGAGATACAAGAAGGTATGTTTTAATAAAGTTTCTAAAAGTTTTCCAATAGTAGTGGTGTTCAAGTGGTGCGAGTGACACGCCCCAAGTGACAGTCCAAATTGAACCCACTCCACAGTACACACTCACTGGTGTTTAATTAAAAGGGACACGTCTAAATTTGTGCTTTGTTTCCTTCGCTTTTTGGTCCACGACAGTTTACATTTGGTTGGTATCATAATTTGTTACTTTTTTAAAGTGGTTTTGCCCACATCTCGATTTGAAATGTTTTGAAATTGAATTTTATGTTATTGGAAATCTACAACCATTGGATTCTAGGTCCAAAAGAAAACAAGAAATATCAAATACGATAGGGTTGATAGTTACCTAAACATGAATAAATTATGAGTTTGAATAATAATTTTCATATTAAATCCGTTAAATTAGCGAATGTCTCTTTGAAATAGTATAGGTACTGTTCGCGAGAACACCTTCGATAGCACTCCCGAGCAGTAAAAGGTCACTGATCCATTGTTTCTAATGGTAAGGCTCAAGCATAGTAATTTCTCATTAAGGGATGAACCACTTACCCTTTGACGCCGACAGCTTTGAGTTGAAACAGGAACCCAATCCAAATGCCACCACGTGCTCCGCTATCAACGTCCACCGCACTACAATCTCACAAGTCTCACTCCAATTGTCTTTCTTGCATGAGAATAACACCAAAAATTTATAATTTGAGGAAATTCCGTATTCCAAAATTGATATCGATCCGAAAACTGCATGCGTCGCCGGCCGCCGAGAGGTGAGTGGCGCGGGCGGCTGCTCTTCGCCGCCGGCTCGCTGGTTTCGCGGTTTACCCACATAAAAAGAAATAAACTATGCCTGAACATCCCCCCCCCCCTAACCAAGGTCCGCCTTGGTTCCTAAGAATCAGCGACAGGCAACCGACATAATTTGGAAATAGGCCGAAGCAAAGTACCGTTTTGCGTTCGAACCTCCGCGACCCTAACGATTCCATCTTTACCGGGAAGAAGTTTAACTAACCGACCGCGCTTCCATTGAAGAGGATTAGTATTATCTTCTTTGATCAAAACTAATTCGTCTAATTTAGGAGGTTCCGTAACCGTATTCCATTTATACCGCTGTTGCAAAGTGTGTAAATATTCCGTTTTCCACCGAGACCAGAAATGTTGAGACATTTTTTGAATCTGTTGATAGCGAGACAACCGATACAACTTAACTTCCTCATACGGATATTCGGGTACAGCCACCAGGGGTTGGCCGATTAAAAAATGACCGGGCGTTAATACTTCAAGATCCGCCGGATCCGTACTTAGAGGGCACAAAGGTCGTGAATTCATGACTGCCTCTACTTTATGAAAGAAAGTTGCCAGTTCTTCGAACGTCAACTTAGTCTCGCCCAACACGCGCCGAGCATGATTTTTTGCCGATTTTACCGCTGCCTCAAATAAACCGCCTTGATTTGGACTAGATGGAGGGTTAAATAACCATTTAATATTTTGTTGAACCAATTTTTGTTCCAATTCCGAACTATTATCCCGTAAAAATGTGTATAATTCCTTAAGATATCTATTTGCACCGGTATAGTTAGTACCGCAGTCCGATCTGATTAATGAAGGAAGTCCGCGCCGAGAAACAAATCTTGTCAAAGCCGCAATGAAAGCTTCAACCGACAGATCCGAAACAATTTCTAAATGAACCGCTTTCGTAGATAAGCATACAAAAACGCACAAGTAACATTTTTGAATTTTTGCATTCCGTAATGAATTAGATTTAATATAATATGGTCCCGCAAAATCCGTAGCGGCTCCTGCAAAAGCTCGCACGCTATTAACTCTATCCCGAGGTAAATCCGCCATAAATGGTTGTGTACACCGAACCTTAGACCGATAACATTGAATACACCGAAATGTGACGCTTCTAGTAACTCGTCGTGCCGAAATTATCCAGTAGTTTTGATAGAGAATAGCTGCTAAAGTGTTAGCTCCGACATGACAGTGAATGTTATGGAAGTGAGTGACTAACAATTCCGTAAAATGTCCATGACCAGGTAATAAAATCTGATGTCTTGCATTAAAAGACAAATCCGCAGCTCCGATCCGACCGCCGACACGTAAAATCCGATCTTTATCAATAAATAAATTGAGTCTAACCAATGATGATTTAATTTGTTTTTGATTTGACAAGGCCTCAATTTCGTCACTAAAATATTTATGTTGAACAGTCCGAATTAAAAATGAAATTGCATTTCTACGCTCACCGATGGAAATATTTCCGCTAAAACGTGATGATTTATTCTTACAATTATGAATGAACCTTCTAATATAAGCCGTAACATTAATTAATTTTTGAAATGAACTATATTTTTCAATTAACTCAAATTCCGATTTTAAAGTGCCTACATTAGCTACCTTAGCCTTAATTCCGGGTAACATTTCTTCGGGGAACTCTAAGTAATCCCGTGGCCAGGTAGATGGGGATTCACTCAACCACTGTGGCTGCCACCAAAGATGATGCTGCAACAAGTCCGACGCCAAAGTACCGCGTGATGCTACATCCGCGCAATTCATGTCACTTGGGACATGTCTCCACCGAATTACAACAGGTTGCGATGTTATTTGTGACACCCGATTAGCTTCATATACCTGAAGGGTATGTACTGGTCGTCTGAGCCATGCCAAAACAATAGTGCTGTCGCACCAACCAACGACATGATCAAATACAATGTGGTCTCTCATAGAGGAGACGACATGATTGATAAGTGTGGTGAGGAGCCGGGCACCTTCCAATTCCAATTTTGGGATCGTTAATTTTTTTCTCAGTGAAGCTACTCGCGATTTAGAAATAAGTAGTCGCACGAGAACATTTCCGTCCGATAACTCCGACCGAATATAAACCGCTGCTGCGTAGCCCAGCGAGCTGCCGTCACAAAACCCGTGTAGACTATATCGAGTAGGTCCGTTTCCGTCAGGCTTTAAACACCGAGGGATTCGTATGTTACGTAAATTAGGTAAGTCCGAAATAATCATATGCCATTGCCGTTTAATATCGTCCGAAACAGGTGCGTCCCAATCAATTTTATTAGAATTGTCACTAGTACCGAGTAATTGTTGTAAAAGAATTTTAATTTTGAAAATAACCGGACAGATCCATCCTTCGGGATCGTACAAACGAGCCGATAATGATAATATAGTACGACGCGTCACCGTTGACTCCGCAGTCAAATTAACATGATAAGTAAAACTATCCGAAATTGGATCCCATAAAATACCTAAAACTTTTATAAGTTCCGAATCGCTTGAGCCGTCGAAGCTTTTAGGTATCTCTAAATGAGTAGATGGCAAACCATCCAAAAGCTCCGGGACATTGGAAGACCACTTCCGTAATTCATAACCGGCCGTATCCATAAGTTTTATTAACTCATCGCGAAGTGCAATTGCATCGGAGAGTGTATCCGCACCGCCATTAAGATCATCCACGTAACTTTCTTTTAATAATAAATTCGCCGCCGATGGGAAATTCGCCTTTTCGTCCTGAGCAAGCTGATGCAAACACCGAATAGCTACGAAAGGACTAGACTTTAAACCGTAACTGTTAGTCGTCAACTCGAATATTTGTAAGGGTTCCGAAGGCGAAGATCGCCAGAAAATGAGCTGATATTTACGATCATCCGAATGTATCCAAGTTTGTCTAAACATCATTCGTACGTCAGTAGTAAACACTATGCGTGGCCATCGAAAATTTAATAATATCTCCGAAATGTCCTTTTGTAATTTTTCACCCGAATATAAACAATCATTTAAACACACGCCCGTACTACTAGAAACACTACCATCAAAAACAACCCGAATTTTATTTACATCACCCGATTTTTTAAATACCCCATGATGAGCCAAAAAATAATGTTCTTCTTCCGAATCAAAATTTGAAACCGTCATATGCCCTAATTTTATATATTCCGCCATGAATTCTATATATTTCAACCTAAACTCCGAGTCACGTTGCATACGTCTTTCAATCGACAAAAATCGTCTTAAAGCAGTCTGCCTAGAATCACCCAGCCGCTGGTGATCCGGTATCAGCGGCAGGCGCACAGTATATTTTCCGTCTGCGCCGCGTGTAGTACTAGAACTGAACAAACGCTCGCATTCGATGTCCGCCGGACTAATAAATTTACATTGAGGTGGTTGTTCATAACGCCAAAACTTTTCTACCGCTTCTAATAACTGGATAGCTGAAACATTAGAAGCAAAGTTCATAGTATCCGAATTAATCTCTTGACTTGGCCCGAAAACAGCAAAATCAAAAATAGTACTTAAGGCATAAGGCCCACCTGCGCCTAAGTCAAGTTTCTCGCCGTTCAAGATTTGTCCTAAAATATCGCATCCGAAAATAATATCTATATGTCTCATGTGGGAAGAACCGTCATCCGAAATGTTTACATTTTTATTCGAAATATTTAATTTATGAACTAAATATGAAGTAGGTTTCTTTAAAACAACCGCCGTAACCGATAACAAAATATTCTTAGAATTAATTGGCCGAAAATGAATTTTAACAATATTATTACTTTCACTAGTGTGAATACCGCCTATACCTACAATAGGAACATTCGAGTAATGTCGCTTTAATCCCAAATTTGTCACCAAATCACTTTTAATTATAGATATTTGAGAACCGAGATCGAGTAAAGCCCGAACCTGTAGAAAAGAATTTTGAGATGATTTTACTTCAATTATAACCGTTGGCAAAATTACATTATCTATTAATTTAGGTTGTGAAGCGACATTACATAACTGTAATTGCTATTCCGAAGTAGTACGCTGATGTCGTGTGTCCCTCCTAGGACTCGCACTCCGTATGTTTTGCTGCCCGTGCCGTGACCGTCCGGCATCCGTCGATAAATTATTATTATCGCCATTATTGTTATCAATGCGCTCCGGCCGTTGATAACGCGAAGAAAATGAATCGTAAGTAGGACGCGCATGCATACGACTTAATTGTTCCCGCCTTTCGTGTGGACTGGCGCTCCGCATGCGTCGGCCCCGGCCGCGGTCCGCCGCCGTAAAGTTAGAAAACCGGTTCGATGATTGACAGTGATAACGCGCAGGAGATTCTGGACGCGAAATATGCATCGTGCAAATTAACTTATTGTGACCGATATTACCGCATTTATTGCATGGGACTTTACTGATACAAGACCCAGCATTATGTTGTCCGAAACATTTAAAACATAAACGCGAATCCCTAATGAAATCTTTACGCCCGATATTAGTTAACTTGTTAAATTTAAAACACTCAAGGATAGTGTGCCCCGTAAACTGACAATATAAACAACGCTTCGTTGCCACGACGTTATCACCATGAGTGACTAAGCCAGTACGTGGTACGCGTCTCCCGCGATCCGAATAGTTATTGTTATTTTTATTTAATGAATCCGAAGCCGCCGTGTCTAACAATCGACATTCATTTTGCAAGAAATCTATTAATTGATTGAAGTTAGGCAAAGTAGCCGTATTTCCGCCGTATTTATGTTCAAACCGTGACTTCATATCTAAAGGAAGTTTCGTGAGACTAATAAACAATAATAAATAACTCCACTCATTTATAGGAAAACCGAGATTATTCAATGCGCGTGTAGATTCTAATAAAGGGTTGAGTATTTTTGTCCTAAGACCCGAAATATTATTTAAACATGGCAAGTTTAAAATACGCGAAATATGAGAATCCGACAGTAATCTTTTATTTTCGTATCTACTTTTAAGAATATCCATAGCCGTGTCTAATGACTCATCAACCATTGGTAAATGTTTTATCAAATCGCGAGGTTCCTTTTGAACATTAGAAAATAAATAATGAAACTTTTCCGTTTTTGAAATATCTTTCCTACACATTACCAACGAATTAAACAAACTAATGAAACTAGTCCAACCGAATATATCTCCATCATACACACTTAAGTTTATCGCTGGCAAGCGAGCATTTTGCGCACTTTCGGTGGGTTGGTGTGTGCCGTCTAAGTTCGGGTAGGCAGATGAAATTGCCTCCAATTGATAATAAATTTCTTCCGCGTTTTTAAATTGAGTGTCAAATAAAATAATTTGTTTTTCATCCGTTACCAGGTTCAATATTGCCTCGTATGCCTCGCTCAACAACTTATACCTTTCTTCCATTTTACGCAACCGAGCCGATATTACACCCGTTGTTTGACTTTTATTGACGATGATTTCGTTAGTATTTACGAACCAATCGCACTGTATTTTAAATTTACTTTCTACGGCCTTAGACGCCATTTTGAAATAGTGATACGGAACACGACGTGAATTTTCCGAATTAAATTACCAACCGATGGAACCGAAACAAAATAAATTACCGATATTTTATATTCTGAAGCTTACCGAAATTAATACGAAACAATGATCCGGCTCGAAGGACCAAAATAATTATGTTCGCGAGAACACCTTCGATAGCACTCCCGAGCAGTAAAAGGTCACTGATCCATTGTTTCTAATGGTAAGGCTCAAGCATAGTAATTTCTCATTAAGGGATGAACCACTTACCCTTTGACGCCGACAGCTTTGAGTTGAAACAGGAACCCAATCCAAATGCCACCACGTGCTCCGCTATCAACGTCCACCGCACTACAATCTCACAAGTCTCACTCCAATTGTCTTTCTTGCATGAGAATAACACCAAAAATTTATAATTTGAGGAAATTCCGTATTCCAAAATTGATATCGATCCGAAAACTGCATGCGTCGCCGGCCGCCGAGAGGTGAGTGGCGCGGGCGGCTGCTCTTCGCCGCCG
The DNA here is from genome assembly GCA_943789525.1 of Agriphila geniculea. Classification (NCBI taxonomy): domain Eukaryota; kingdom Metazoa; phylum Arthropoda; class Insecta; order Lepidoptera; family Crambidae; genus Agriphila; species Agriphila geniculea. Next base: position 4,118,997 of record OX038876.1, read on the forward strand.
GCTCGCTGGTTTCGCGGTTTACCCACATAAAAAGAAATAAACTATGCCTGAACAGGTACATAAGGCTACTATCACATGTAATGTAATTGAATCGTCTCTGAAATAAAACATCAGCTGTAAGACATTTTCTTTATTACGTTTGCGGGCGTTTCGTGCAGACAGCACTGATTTCTCAGTTCACGCAATGTGAATTTTATTGAAGAAAATACTTGGAATTGAATCGAGCAGAAAAATAACGTAAACAAGAAAAATGTTCAACGTTGTTAGTATTATTTTGTTTTTTATTTTATTTTGGAAATTTATTGTACCTATATACAGAATTTTGACATTTTCTGTCAGTTACATTGAAAAAAATGGTAGGTATTAATTTCAATTCAAATGTGTAATCGTTACTATCACGGTTGAGTTAAATTTTGTATTACTTACTTATTTAAATACTGAAAAAAAGGCATTTAAAAATCTTAACTCAAACGCGATAGCAACGTTTGGTCATACACGCAAGGTTTTTTTGGGATACGAGGAAAATAATAGAAATATAGACTCCTTTTTGGGAAATTCTCGATCCAAGTCAGCGAATTTTTTTATTATTTTGGTAAATCTCAAAAAGTTACCGACCTATTTTAGGAATTCAAATCGCACATTGAAGCCCTCCGGCAGAAGCACAATCTGACTAAAAACACATCCTCGTACAGTACTAGGCACGTATCTTAAAATTTTTTCGACGGAGTGGGGATAAGTTCGCGCATGTGCTCTTGTGAGCGACCAATAGCGCCCGCGCCCCTCGCCGCTACGCATACCCAAAATACGCGTTGCGCGCAATCCCTACCCGATTTCAAGATATATGCCTCGTACTGTACCTCTCATATTTGCGAAACTACAGCGAAATGTCACAATTTCATAAATCGGGGCGATTATTAAATTCCTTATGGGTGGAAATTAATTATGAAATTAATATTTTCGATCACGAAAACATAAACATTATCAATGTTAAAATATTGTGTAATTGTCGTCGCTCTACCCTGATTTCCAAGCAAGTAATTTGTTTCGTATTTTTTTGCCGGCCAAACCTCCCTTGCATTCGCAATGGTCGGTATCGGGGTAATCACCTTACATCCATCAGGCAACATTGGCAGATAAAACCGTGGCAATCGCTGGGCTCATTACCGGAGGCAATAAACCCACCGATCCATCAAACGCATCTAGTTTGACTTCCCTGCCGCTGGTGTTGCTAGAGCTAATTTCCCGAAACTCACGGAATAAATTTCAGTATCAGAGTATTGGATACTGGTAAAACTTTAATGAACTATAGACTGTTCAATACTAAAACCCCTGTTTTCTTGTGGGAACACTACAATCAACATAAAAAAAAAACTGAATTCGTTTGAAAATTACGTTACAATATTACGTATTTATTCGGCACTACGATGATGATTTGTTGTTTATTTCGTCTGTTAAAAGCTAAAACTTGGGTAAAAGAACTAGGTGGTTCAAATTATTTTAGTTAATCTCTTTTGAATAAAGTTTACAGTCTTGTAATGTCTTTTCTTTTCCACCCAGGCAAATATCGTTTCAACTCGCTATAGGCACTTCCTGAACGCTTTTATGTGGTTTGAGAACTTCCACGGATTGAGAGAAGTCATGAATTTCAAATATGTTCCAAGTAATAAAAATTCAGACAAAATTTTAGAATGTTCTGTTTTTGTTTTTGAGATTTAGAAAGTTGATGGCCAATATCAATGCCAATGAAAGCCAATGCAGCGATCTTTTTAAACAAATTCTAATTTTGAACAGAAATTTGCATAGAGAAAAATCTGAAATAATTCTATGTTATAAAAAATATGTAAGATTACAGGAAAAAGAAAAAACGATGACTCTAAATAACACACTTTTTCAGAAATCATCAACAAAAATTACATTAGTTTCACTATTAGTCAAGAGATGGCGATTACCTAAAACTGAAATATTCTACACCGCAGTGTATTTATATTATGGATGGTGGTACGGAACCCTCAGTGCGCGAGTCCGACACGTTCTTGACCGGTTTTTTTCAGATCTATATGCTTTTCTTTAAAAAAATTCAATTTTCTTTTCTAACCAAATAGGTGTAATAAGTTTACTTGCCGGACAGATGTCTTTACGACTTTACGTATGTTACCGCCCTACGCGGGGGTCCCACGCTTCATAATAACAAATTTATTTCTGTCTGTCAGTGCATTTTGTCCACAGCTGTTTTGGTGTAATTACCCTCTTCTTCATACGTAACTAGAATAGTTAAGTCATCTGATGTGGAAGGGTAAGGTCAGGGAATGAATGAAAATTATTCGGAAAGGACTATGAACATTTTGGCATACCTATGAACAATAATGTAACCATATTTTGACAGGAATTTTGGAAATTTAATGGCGCGCGATAAAACGAATAATATATTATGCCAGCCTCTCATACTAAGAGGTTCAAACCCTTTTTCAGCAATACGGGGTTATTTGTAAAACATCAACAACCTCGCAGGAGTAGCTAACATTTTTTAACATCATAAACAACAACATTTTGTTCTACGACTTTTCCGAAAACAGTCAAAAAAAAATAACTTTCCAGACAAATGTCCGAACAGCTGATCGAGTTTAGTATGAAAAGTTGATCTTTTTTGTCCTTTTTCGGAAAAGTCGTAGAACAAATGTTGTTGTTTATGATGTTAGCAAACTACTCCTGCGAGGTTGTTAGTGTTTTACAAATAACCCTGTATAATTCATTATTAATTTCCGGCTTCAACAAGTTAATTGGTTTCAAAAATATCAAATAAACTTCAAAAGTAATGGTTTGATTGGACAATACTTTATTTAAAGCCGGTAGAGGTTCTTCATTCATTAATTAAACTCATGTAATACTAAACACACAAATATAACAGCTATTCTGTATAGTTTTTACGACGTCACTTTTGGCTGTGAGCCTATTCTAAGGAAAAGGTTAATGAACTGCAAGTCATTATGAAAGAAAATGAAAATATTGGATACGTTTCTTTTATGACAAGAATGAATGTTTATGAATGACATTGACATGGGGTTAAATTCATAGGGAAATTAAATGACGAACGGAATAAACTGCTTTTATTTTTAGGATATTGTATTGATTTTAGATTTGTATTTGTTTACAGGTAAATATCGAGTGCATTCAACCTCACGTTAAAGTTTTGAAACATTCTTGAAAACGGTAAGTTTAGTAATAATACAGTAAGGTAAAATGATTTTGAATTTGTTAGGAAACAAATGATTAAAAAAACAAATGAACTTTACCTTGTGAAGCTTTGCAAATAACGTTTTAAACTAATGTTAACTGTGAGCAATGTACTCTACTTTCCTGTAAAGAGGGCTCCACACTCGCGCCGCGAAAGCCCGCGAAGGCCGCGAACCGCGAGTGTGGAGGGTTTCGCGGCTTCGCGTAGGGGCTTCGCGGCTTCGCGTTCGCGCTTCGCGGCGTTCCCCGTCCGGTGGCGGTTTTTTGGTCCGCGTCAAAGAACTTGTGTGCCGAACTAATGTTGCCGTGATTCGCGGCCGCGGTTCACGCGCGAGTCTAGAGGGCTATATTTTTCGCACCGTTTTCATGCGCAAACCGCGCCCGTGATTCGCGGCCGCGGTTCGCGGCGCGAGTGTAGAGCCCTCTTAACATAATTTTCCGCCGCGTTGTGGGTATGTGAGTTTCTTTATTCCACCATAACTTCTAAACGGCTCAACGGATTTAGATGTGTGGGGTATCGTTAGAATCCTTACATCATTCCGAGTGACACTGGCTATTTTCTTTTTTAAATTATTATAATATGGGCATCAAATGAAATGCCTTAATGAGCACATTTCAAAACTATCTATTTTGTCACTAATATGTGTAAAATAAAAATAAATAAATTTAAAAAATATTGAAAACACGACTGCCCTGCCAAAAACGAACTAAAAAGTTAAATAACAAGTGTCATTGCAGTCGGGGGACCTCTTTGATTAAAAATTGTTCCACACTACAGTCGTGTTTTTAATATTTAATATATTTATTTTCCGGTATCCATATCGTAAACACCTTATTGTAATTCATCCGAAAGATTCGCGGTAAAAAATTACTTACCAACAACCGTCACGTATTTCGGCTGCTTTGAACAACAAAACAAGTTTCGAGAAGTGCTTTGAAATAACCACTTTCATGTATTGTGCAGTTAAATTGGAAGAAAAGAAGTGAAACATCTACAATATTTTGGAGGTTAGAAAACATCGGTCATCACGTTAATCAAACCGAATTTGACACATGACGTATAGTGTTCTGTGCACATGTCAGTGAGAGCATTCCAGCAGATCAATCACTGAGACATCGATCGCCACAACACAGAACAGCTAGCCGTCATAAACAACTCCAGTGTCAACACTTTGTCAACAACAAAGGGAAAAAACACTTATACGTTCCGTTACACGAAAAAAAAAAAAAGAAGAAATGGATTCACAATTCCAGCTTTTATTCGATAAAATGAAGGAGGAAATGAAAAACCAAACCGCTGAATTAACGGAGTCTATTACTAATACAATAATGGACAAGATGGAAGAAAAATTAAGACCTATTGTGGAAGAAAACAAAAACTTAAAACTTAGAATAGAAAGTCTTGAAAAAGAAATAGAATTTTCCAGAAGAGAGAAGAGAAGTAATAACATTATAATTTTCGGACTCAAAGAAAATGAAAAATCTACATTAGACTTGTTGCATAATGTAAAAGAAAAAATTAAGAATGATTTAAATTTGGTTATAGAGAGCAAAAATGTAAATAAAATCCACAGAATAGGGAAGAAGAACAAAAATGAAGATAAAGTGAGACCTATCTTGTGTGCCTTTGTAAATGGTTGGAAAAAAGATGAAGTGATGAAAAATAAAAAGCTACTAAAAGATATTTATATTACTGAAGATTACACAAGGGAAGTGCTGGAGAAAAGGAAATCATTACAGTTAAAACTAATAGAAGAAAGAAATAAAGGAAACATTGCATTTCTAAAATATGATCAACTTATAGTAAAAGAAAATAACAATAATAAAGAGAAAAGAAAAAGAGAATCGTCGATTTCACCTATTCCCAACCAGTCTAAAAAGCAACAAACCCAAACATCATTTAAAGGTAATAGAACTAATGCTTTTGATATAATGAGAAACAGATCCAGTTCATTTTCATCCGCGGGAATGGGAGAGAAGAAACAGTAGCAACCAGATATCGGCAAACGGAAACTAAAATACAATAATGAAAACCAAAATAAAACAGCAGGAAAACACCACCCTCCCCCAAGCCGACTGGTCATCGTGGGGGAAAATGACCAAGACCCTCTTAAGGTAAATAGCAACACAAACACAAACACAAAAAAGAGAACAAATGAAAATAAAACCGATATATATATAGCATCATTAAACACAAGATCATTAAGAACTCCAGAGAAACTGATAGAACTAGAGCTAGCAATAGATAAAATTAAATGGGATATACTAGGAATTTGTGAAGTGAGAAGATTAGGAGAAGAAATAGAAGATTATGGAGAATATATATTACATTATAAAGGAGATACACCAGGGCTTTATGGTGTCGGATTCCTAGTAAAAAAGAAATATATAGACAGAATAGAAGAAATAAAAGGAATTTCCGAAAGAATAGCAATACTCAACATAAGACTTCCCTTACACGGCAACAAAGAAGAAGTATGGTCTATAATACAAGCATATTCACCAACTGAGTCTGATAAAAAAGAAGATATAGCTAAAACAGAGACGTTCTACCAAGATTTACAAAGCGCTATTGACAGCGCAAACAAAAACATGATTGATGGGTGATTTCAATGGCCAGATAGGAGTATGCAACACAGGTGAAGAATATACAATAGGGAAACATGGACATGGAAATAGAAGCAAAAATGGAGCAAGGTTGGTGAACTTCTGTTTAGAAAACAAATTGAGCATTCTAAATAGCTTCTTCAAAAAGAAAACTAGTAAGAAATGGACATGGACATCTCCGAATGGACTTTATAAGAATGAAATAGACTTCATCATAACAAACAAAATTAAAGCTTTTAAAGACATGTCAATAATTCATAATCTGAATTTCAATTCAGACCACGAATTGATTCGTGCCAGGCTAAGAGGGTTACCAACGAAGAATAGGCGGAAATTTCAAAATAAACTGGTACCTAGCATCACTATAAGTGATAGTAACGAGCTTTTGACCAAATTAAAGGCAACACTTAACAAAAAAGATGAAAAACATGTAACAACACAAGAAAAATATGAAAATCTTCTAAAAACATTAAAAACAACAACAATGAAAGTGAATAAAACTAAGAAACAAACAATATCTACGCAAACAAAACAACTACTTAGTGAAAGAAAGAAGCTGCTGCTAGGACCGAAGGACAAAGATAAACGTAAAACCATTACAGAAATAAGCAAAAAGATAAATGAACAGATAAGAAGAGATAGAAAACAAAATCGATCAAACACATTAAAACACTATATTCAATGCACAGGAGGAGTAAAGAAAGCTATCAAAGAATTGGATGACAAAAAATGTTGGATGCCAAATATGAAGAATAAACATGGAATATCTACTAGTAAAAGACCAGAAATATTAAATATTGCAACAGAATTTTACAGAGACTTATATCGTAGTCGAAATCCAGAAACGAATGATATAGAAACTAAGGAAACACAGGAATCGGAGCCAATACCACCTATATTAGTAAAAGAAACAGAGAGAGCAATTAACACACAGAAGTGTGATAAAGCACCAGGATCTGACCAAATAACTAATGAACTCCTTAAAATCTCAATGCCGTTAATTGCTCCCAAACTAACAGATTTATTTAATGAGATAGTAGACACAGAAAATATCCCAGAGGATTGGACTAAATCTACAATAGTGTTACTTCATAAAAAAGGAGATAAAGGAGACATTGGGAATTATAGGCCAATAAGTTTGATGTCAAATATATATAAAATCTTTTCTAAAATACTACTAGCTCGAATCGCTAAACTATTAGATGAAAACCAACCTAAGGAGCAGGCCGGCTTTCGTAGTAAATTTTCTACAATAGATCATATCCACGTGGTAAAGCAAATACTTCAAAAGTATAACGAATACAATCTTAATATATAAAATCGTAAACTGAATGACTGACTGACTGACTGACTGATCTATCAACGCACAGCCCAAACTGCTGGACCTAGAGACTTGAAATTTTGCACACAGATACCTCATACAGTGTGGGCATCCACTAAGGAAGGATTTTTGATAATTCCATCCCTAAGGGGGTGAAATAAGGGATGAAAGTTTGTATGAAAGTCCCTCAGTTTTGAAGCTAGGATTTTCAAATTTTGTGTTTAGGCTGAAGATTGAAAATTAATAAATACGGGTCTCAGCGTTTTTCAAAATTCTACCCCCGAAGGGGTGAAAAGGGGTATGAAGTTGTGTATGGAAAAAAATCCTTCATTTTCGAAGTAAAAAATCACTTAATTTATAGTAAAGGCTTATGGAATAAAATCTAACGCAACGTATATTGATATTGTTAGTACTTCAACCCCTATGGCGATGAAATAGGGGTGAAATGTGTAAATAAACCTAAAAATAGAGATGGATGTCGTTATTGGGGTTTTCTGGTATGACAATTGCGAAAATGACATTTATTTTGAAGTCCAACACGGTGGACATGATTTAACCCCCTAAAGGGGTGAAAATGGGTTTTCAAATTTTGTATGGAAAAAGAATATAAAATAGATATTACCACTTTAAACTTCGTAGGAGCACGTCTAAAAATAAATTGGCAAACATATATTATTTGGTAATTTTGAAAATCAACCCCTTAGAGGGTAAATGGGGTATGTAAACATAAAAATCGATATTGATATCGTTCTTGAGGTTTTATGGGATGGTGATTGCGAAAATGACATTTATTTTAAAGTCCAACACGATGTACATGATTTAACCGATTTAACCTCTAAAAGGGTGAAAATGGGGTTCAAATTTTGTATGGAAAAAGAATATAAAATAGACATTACAACTTTAAACTTCGTAGGAGCACGTCTAAAAATAAATTGGCAAACATATATTATTTGGTAATTTTGAAAATCAACCCCTTAGAGGGTAAATGGGGTATGTAAACATAAAAATTGATATGGATGTCGTTCTTGAGGTTTTATGTGATGGTGATTGCGAAAATGACATTTATTTTAAAGTCCAACACGATGTACATGATTTAACCGATTTAACCCCTAAAAGGGTGAAAATGGGGTTCAAATTTTGTATGGAAAAAGAATATAAAATAGACATTACAACTTTAAACTTCGTAGGAGTACGTCTAAAAATAAATAGCCAAACATATATTTTTTGGTTTTGAAAATCAACCCCTTAGGGGGTAAATGGGGTAAGTAAACATAAAAATCGATATGGATGTCGTTCTTGAGGTTTTATGGGATGGTGATTGCAAAAATTACATTCATTTTGAAGTCCAACTCGGTGAACATGCATGATTCAGCCCCAGGGGACGGGGAGAAAGGGAACGGGAACGGGAACTGGACGGAGCGGAAGAGAACGGGAACTGGACGGAGCGGAAGAGAACGGGAACGGGAATGGGACGGGGCGGGAACGGGAACGGGAACGGGAACGGGAACGGGAGCGGGACGGGAACGAGAACCGGACGGGACGGGAACGGGACGGGACGGGGATGGGAACGGGAACGGGAACGAGAACAAGAGCGGGGACGAGAACGAAACGGAATGGGACGGGACGGGAACGGAACGGGACGGGAACGGGACGGGACGGGATGGGAACGGGAATGGGAACTTGACGGGTCGGGACGGGAACGGGACGGGACGGCAACGGGACGGGACGGCAACGGGATGGGATGGCAACGGAACAGGACGGTAACGGGAACGAGAACGGAAGTGGGACGAAACGGGAACGGGAATGGGAATGACCAGTCGTGTTTACGCGATTAGGTGGGTCCCCACCGAGTGAGGAAGCCTCGTGCGACAAACGCCTTGCGTCTTGCGTCTTGGCAAACGTCTTGCCTCGCGAGGCAGCGCGCTTGGTGGTGACCCGCCTAATCGCGTAAAAACGGCTGGTCGGATCCTGGTTGAAGGTTCCCTAAAGATTTTCTCTAATATCCACGCGGACGAAGTCGCGGGCGGAAGCTAGTAAAGTATACTATCTCGGATTTGTGGACTTTAACAAAGCGTTCGATTCCTTAGAACACAAGTATATTTGGAATGCACTGAAGAGCCAGGGAGTTCCAGTAAAATACATACGAATACTTAAAAATATATATACAAAGAGCACAGCACATATAAGACTGGAAACAGTTGGAAAATAATTTTCTATAGATAGAGGTGTCCGTCAAGGTGATCCTGTCTCACCAAAGCTGTTCTCAGCGGTTTTGGAAATGATATTTAGGAACTTAGATTGGCAAAACATTGGAATAAATGTAAATGGAGAGAACTTAAATCACCTAAGATTTGCTGACGATTTAATTCTGTTTGCTGAATGCCCGTGGAGATTGGAACAAATGCTACAACAATTATCAGATGAAAGTGCAAAAGCGGGTCTATCTATGAACCTTACTAAAACTAAAGTGATGAGCAATTCCCCACAACTTAAAGATATCAAAATTGATAATAAACCCATAGAATATGTAAACGAATATATCTATTTAGGACAATTGGTATCTACAACTAATTCAATGCAGAAAGAAATAGATAGAAGGATAACTAACACATGGAGAAGATATTGGTCACTAAGCGAAGTAATGAAAAATAAAGATATGCCAATGACTGAGAAAAGGAAGGTGTTTAATACTTGTATCCTACCATGTTTGACATACGGATGTCAAACTTGGGCCCTAACAGAGCTACAGGAAAATAAACTGAAGGTGTGCCAAAATGGAATCGAGAGAAGTGTGGTAGGCGTAAGGAGAAGAGACAGAATACGGTTAAAGGAAATAAAAGAAAAAACAAAATTTAAGAAGGTACAGACAGTATATAGAAAATTAAAATGGCGTTGGACGGGACACATGTTAAGAGAAAATATTGAAAAGTGGACTAAAACAATAACGGAATGGTACCCAAGAGGAAATAAAAGAAGCCGAGGTAGACAGCAAAAAAGATGGGAGGATGATATCAAAGCTGTTGCTGGTCCAGAATGGATTCGCACCGCGAGAGATAGAGTAAAGTGGAAAACCTTAGAGGAGGCCTTTGTCGAAAGACAAGCTGTTGAAAGTGAAACCGGTTGCCGAGAGTAATATTTTTTTTAATATTTATTTTTATAACTTTGTAAAACAGTAATAAAGGCTTATTTTATTTTATTTTTATTTATTTTATTTTTATATTTATTTATTTTTGTTATAAATAACTGTGTTACATGGTGCCTTTCTCCTCTATTTCACAAAAACCAAAATAAACATACGTATCCCATTATAGTATAGATAAAATCACGGTTAAATAATAAAGCTATATCACCTCATTTCTCCTGAAATATGAGTCGGAGGCGAGAAAATTCAATATTTAAACGTCCAGTAAAAACCGTTATCCTTTCGATTATTTAGTGCACCATTCTATTATGTTATCGCAAAACCGTAATAATTTACCCCTCTTAGGGACACAACAAAGAGGCCAAATAAGTTGCGCCCCAACCCGAAATAAGGGAGTGAGCGAGAACGACTAGCCCGTGTAGCCCAGTACGGGGTCGGTTATCGGAGGGAAAGGACGTGTCGTCGGAATAGCGCTGGTTGGATATCGTGTGTGGACGCTTTACAATTAAAAAAGCAAACGAAACTTTTTAAGTGACCTTGGCGTTAGATTCTTACAGCCTTATGTACTGATAAACTGCGATCGTGTGTCGCACAGTGAAATTGTTTGTGATTACGTACGTCACGTGCTTCTATTTATCAAATCGCGTGTGGTATTTTCGTGAAAGGACCGATAACAAGGAGTAAAAATTATTTTATATCAATTTTTTAAGGTGAATTTTCATGTTTGTTTATATATTAATTAGTTTTTTTTTATTTCTGTTTGTTTTCTTTCTGTGTTATGTTTTGTTTTTATTTTAGCTGCGATTGGGGTATGTTTATGCAAGAGCACTCAGTATGTTGTTAAAATGACTAGTAAATTATTATTTTTCACATAAATCTCAACCAACTCCATTCTTATTGGAATTTCTGTAAACAATTTTTATCCAATTTTCCCAGTTTTCACTAATTTGAGTGCTAATTCCAATTACAGATTGTTCTCGAATCATCTCAAATATGTTAATACTTAAAACTGCAAAAGTAAATCGAATAAGATAACGAATAATATTTTAAAGTAGGTAAACAAAACATTAGCCTAAAAAATTTAATAACAATAAAAATAGTAATGATTTGGAGTTTTAATCTAAAATTCGGATGATATTATCATAAAGTGGAAGTTTTCAACTAACTATGGTAAATAAAAAAACCTAGATGCTTTTTTGTTTATAAGTCTAAGTTCAAACATTAGGGTTGCTACTTTATGAATCATCGTTGTGGTAAACTACACTATATATAGCTACACAAGTGTATTGTGTATAGGAGGGCTTAACCCTTCGCTCATTTTAAAATACAGAATATCGATCTTAATCACAAATGCATCTACGAATAGTTTCTATTAACATAGCCACAAAGACCACAATAAACAAAAATTTTGAAAATGATCCTTAGTGCTGAAATTTATAGTAGGAAATAGTTTGGCAGAGAATTAAAACAGATGGTACTTTTGTTAAAATTGAATGTAAAATTACTCTACATTGATTATTATTAAGTCTTATAAAGATATTTTTTGTTAATTTAATTACCAGAAAATATAATATAAAATAATGAGTTCAAATTCAAATACGGATTAAATGTTTCTTAAACAAACGATAAATAAACTACATGTATTTATTCTTTTTTGTTAAAACTATAATAAACTTTTAACACGCTCGCTGCGGCAACAAAAAACGTTAACTTTCCCATCCGGCTGTATCAGGTTCTTAAGACCTGTTACGTGACTTGCCGGCTGTGCGTTATCGGGTCGAAAAGATCTGATCGACATGCTGTTGTTTTGATGAGTTTATTTACGCGAATATGTAAGAATTCATGTTTTTCTTCAATGTAATGTGTTTTTAATAAAACAATTAAGATATAAATGAGACCGTAGCAGAATTGGTTAACAACATAATATTTTAAGCATGTTTTAATCTATCGGATCTTTTAAACCCGACATCCGCACTAGATGTACAAGATATCGATAGACATTTAGGGATGTGAGCAATAAGAGACAAGCGTTATCGATAAACAGTAATCACATTTATTGAGTGTTTGACACGTGATAATTATTATAACACTGCGAGTAAAGAGTTTTTATACACGTTATGTAGAAAAACTCTGCTTGCACCTGGTCAGGTGCTTGTTGAGCTTAAATGAGGCTGCTAAATCATTAAGTTGAATTGGTGATAGTTAAGTTGAATCAATTCATCTGGCTGAATCAGACTAACTAGTAAATAACTTCAGTATAGTGAATCAAGATTACCCATCTCTGATAAAGGCTATCGATAACAACTGCATGCGAGCACAGCACTAAAAAAATTTGGTGGTAATTCAGTGCGGCTATCGGGTCATCGGATATCAGATCTATTCAACCCGATACCGCACCTGACGAAAACTATTTAGTTGTGGTCGGTATCGGGTCGAACAGATCTGATGCAAGTTTTTTAAACAAAATTGAAATATTTGACGTCATAATCATAAAACAATATTTGTCTCTTTCCTATGTCTAAAGAAACTGAATATATCTGTCCCGCACCAGCGGAAAGTCAAGCATTTTTTCGCCGCACCGTAGGAAAGTATTGCATCGGGTGCTTCCAACCCCATGCCGCAGCGAGCGTGTTAAAAAATATTAAAATTTAGTAATGTTTACATCAACAACAAATGAATAGGGAATACGTCGTGGTAAACACTGAGTCATTCCTGTTTTACGTGTACCCTTAGTAACAAAATTTGATGCTCTGATATGCTTTGACCCTTTTGTAGATAGCCAATGGTGTCGGATTACTAATCAGTATTTTCTACATGGGTTTAAATTTGGAAATTTATCTTTTTGATCTCAAAATATAATGGTTATAAATATATTTTTAGAACATTTGAAATATTAACCCAAAACAAAACAAGTAAATACCTAATATTGCCTAAAATTATAGATTAGTATTTTAAATATTAACCCTTAAACTATTTCTGGTAAAATGTGCATCATTTGTCAAATTTCTCATATTGAAAAAATCTGTACTTGTATAATTCTGGTTTGAAATTTTATAATAAATAATAGTTAGTTGTATTGTTTAATCCATTCCTTTATCAATAAAAAAGCGATCCCAGATTAAAGGTATACGAACTAAATAAGTCGGTGGCTTCGCAATGAATGAATTCATTGATACAAATGCATTGATTCATAAGTCGTCCGCCCACGGGCGTGCGTGGGCGCACCTTGAATGAAAGCAAACAACCTCTTTTAGTAGCTTATTACGTAAAGATTTCGTAAGGGAATATTGTTTGTTTATTTTTTGTTACTTTTTGATAAATTTTTTTTATAATTTTATAATTTTGTACATGCTTTTGATATTAAAATAAGTGCTTTTCTCTTGAATGAAAGCGAACTACCTCTTTTGGCAGTTTAGCTTAAAACATAAAGATTTCGTAAAAGAATATTGTTTGGTTATTATTTTTTTGTTACATTTTGATTTTTTCTCTCTAAATTTATTATTTTTGAGATGCTTTTGATATTATAACAGTCCTTTTCTCTCGTTTCAGCTCTTCCAAAATAGACTGTACCAAAAGTGGCTCTTAAGACTTACTATAAAAAAACTGTGTTCATATCTAAGACAATAGTGTTGGCTGTGCAAAAGTTTGTGTCCTTAAAATTGTGCCAAATATTTGATCAAACTACGAGTGTTAGGACTGAAATCCGACTTCATGTGCTTGGTGTTAGAGTCGAAATTCGAGTAGCGGGCAGGAGAGTGGCTTAATGGCTACGGATGGGCACCAACCTATCTAAATTAAACAAGACCAGGGTCTCCGGTGTCAATCATGTTAGTATTGTTTTGGATTCATAGTGGTTTAAGCCAACAACACATGGAGATGCAGCCAGAGAGGCCGAGAGGTATGGACCAATGCGAAGAAAAGGGAATGTTGTCAGTCAGTATATTCCTTTTCTTTGTGTTGCTCCGTCCCTCTCGGCCTCTCCAGCCACCTCTATTGGTGGCTTTACATAATACAGTAACTGGATTCGGGTCAAAAATATAAATAACCTTTAAATGGAATGCTTTTTAACAGTATTTGATATTCCAGGAGAAGATAGAAAGAAAGTTTATTTTTGGAATTTGGAATCCAGTAAATTATACTTGAATTCCAATTACTGCTAAATATTAGTAACTCGTCTCCTCGCTTAAAAAAACAAATTCCGTTTCATTAGATATTTTTTATACGTACAAGTGTAAAAAAACACAAAATAATACCCTAAACAATATAAATCATATTTCACATATTTTACTAAAAATAGGATAAAATTATGGAATTTCAACAACTGTACAAGCATTCCAATTACATTTATTTCCACAATAAATATAGAAAAGCTTTCAGCCAGTACCTACAGTTCTTGGATTAATCTACTGGATCCAGTGACTGGAATAATGTAAACGGCCATTATTCTAAATTGTATTTTGTGATTATTTATGCTGAGTTGATTTTAAAGTGTGCTTCTGTTGCGTATTTTGCTTTTGTATTTAGTGTGAAAATTTAAATTTAAATCACTTTTCCATGGAAAATAATCGGTGTTCGGATATTTTTGGAAGAGTTTTTGAAATGCAACCTTCGATCATCCTATTTCGACTTTTGATTACTTTTTTGGTTGCTTGATTTTGATCAATTCAATGGTCATGACATGAGAGTGATTCGCCCTTAATAATACAGTGTGCTTTTTTGAAATTTTATGGTGTGGCTTAAAGCATCGATCTGAACAACTTTGTCTATGAGACTAACTTAATCAGAGCGAAAAAAATCAGCCGTTTCATATATTTGGGCGAGTAAAATTGATGTTTTCTATAGAAAAGCTGAATATTTTTTGATCTGATTAAGTTGGTCCCAAAGACAAAGTTGTTCAGTTTGATGGTGTAAGTCATACCACAAAATTTGATCACTGTTCAAAAAACACACTGTATAAGTAAAAATTTGTAAAACTTTGAAATAGAACCTCTCTATTTAATAGAATAGAAAGAAATATAATTTCTTACATAGTATTAATACTTAAACAAGATCCAATAATCTCGTGCGATATACCACGGGTTTTATTGCATACTTTTCCGCTTTTCTGATACACAAGCCATTAAAGAGAGTTATTTGCACCACGGAACAGCTTGTAAATCACTGTTATTTGTCAGAAGATATTTTTTGCCCCCCGAAATGGTCTAGCTAGATGATACATTATATTGTGCCGCTGACGATGTTTTGGCAACTTGCTAGAAAAAATGGGTAACGCCTGGATCTTGTTTTTCGATAAATGTTACTAGTTTGTTCTTTAGACACGTTTTATTTCCAAAGTACGGAATTGCATTTACCTATACATAGACATCGGTCCTAAATACTAGACTAGAAAAAAATCGACCCGCACCAGACCCCGAATTACGTAAAGCTGTTGCTAACAATTCTCGATTGAAATCGCAGTTGCATTGCTGCTTTAAGTAAGATAGTTGTCACATTGGTTCTTACTAAAGCAGCAATGTCACTGCGATTTCTGTCAAAGTTGATTGCAACAAAGTTAGACAATCAGCTTACAGGTCATTCTCAGGCGGGAAAAGAACCTGCGACCCTTGGAAGTCTAATCCAATGCTCTAACAACTGAGTTACGGAGTCTCTGTCTTTCCCGCCTAAAAATATGGTCTGGTGCGATTTTTTTTCTAGTATATTAGTATTGTATAAAAATAGCATTGTGAATGATTATCTCAAATTTAAAAATTGTCATCGGTCATTAGTTCTCGTTATTTATTTTGTTGTTCTACAATCTTTTCAAGAAAGAGATACGAGTTCGTAGCCTACTGCAGACAGCAGCAGCAGACGACGTGTCGCAATGTCACTACTGGTTTCTATGTATTTCAATGAAATACCTTCCGTAGCTTAGCGACACGTCGTGGTAATAGAAATACATAGAGACCAGCACACAAATTGTCTGATTTCAAAATCTATCGCAAATGCTTTCATTTGACAGAACGTTGATACTTCTTTTTGGCACAAATAAAAACTTACCAAAAAATGCAGCGATGTGTCACATCCATCTGTCAAATAAAAGCGATTGCTATAGATTTTAAAATTAGATAATTAGCCCCCAGAGCAGCAGGCGACGTGTCGCTGCGACACGTCCTCTGCTGCTGTTGTCTGCAGTCGGCTACCAATTTGTACAACGCGATGAAATTGACAATAGGCAATGACCATCAGCCATTTTTAATGTCCCCACTGCTGGGGCACAGGCCTTCCTTATGGGTGGATAAGGAGAATGGGCCATAACCCACCACGCGGGCCCAATGAGAATTGGTGGGTGTTAACGAATGCAGATGCAGCCGGCACCAATGGCTTAACGTGCCTGCCGAAGCACAGAGGAGCTCAAGATAATAAATTTTTGGTCATCCATCCCATGACCGACCCTTGCAAAAGTTGCTTAACCTCCGTAATCGCTATGGGCCAGGCGCTATACCACTGCACCACCGATCTCCTCACTCAATAGACAATGATCCACTGCAACTGCACTCGAGATTGCATAGAAAAAAAAATATTAAAATACGTCGCTTTGTACCGCAAGAGCGCTCTAAAGTGAATTCAGTTGTACGGTCAACAACAAAAGTAGCTTAACACTTTAGTACTTTGTCATAGCACCTTTTAAACAGAATCTCTCGCAGTTTGAAACATTAACCAAAAAAGTTGCTATGACAAAGTACTAAAGTGTTAAGCGACTTTCATTGCAGACTGTACATTGTCAATTTGAGTGCATTGTACTTTAATCTCTGAGCAGTTCTTTGATAGCTGCTTGTTGCAACAATGGTAGCAATCCTGCTTGTCGAGCGTAAGGTCCCGGGTTCGAATCCTGATGTGTGTGTGTGATGAGCATAGCATTTTTCCGATTCATGGATGTTTTTATTCTCATTTATGTGTTGCTATAAATAATTTAGTTAGTATAGTATCATCCCATACCAATACTGTATCCCATATCCCATCCCATCCCATTAAAACTGTCCGGTTATGGAGGTAAGATCTTTCTATAGATCCCCAAGATATAAAGTTTAGCTTTTATACTATAACGAAAGTACATATATATATATATATTTTAAGTTTAGGGGTGTCTGACAGGGCCTTGCAACTATACTAAGTGTCCGGCAATGGATGACGTAATTTCTAATGTTAATACAAATAAAATATAGAAAATTTGAGCCTTAGACTTTAACGAATTTGATGTACTATTTTATACACCTTTACTACCAGTTACCAGCGTAAGTAACCAGAACTCAAATTCTATACTCGCTGATCGTTCTTACCTGTGTTAGAGGCATTCTCAGAAAAACTTTTAGCTTTTATAAAATTACGAAGGTCTGGCCGTTGTGGGCTCTTACTCTACAAGCTTTGCTTGGTATGGGACTAAATGTTTGATCTGATCTGGAATATTTAATTGTTCATTTTTCTGCATATGATATAATATGCTTGAATAAATCTGTATTTATTTTCCGTTTCGTCAGCATATGATACTCTACTTATCTAAAAATTCTAATATCTTTGACTTATCTAAGAAATCACGACGTAATAGAAATGTTGTGTAGGTAAGTGTTTTGATGATAAACATAAAAAAAACAAGATAGGCTAAGATAGAGATAAAGAAGTGTAGTATCTATTTTGTGTTCTTGTCAACTATGATTTAGGTATATGAAAAATCATGATAGTTTCAATATATTGTGTAAGTATCATTATAGTTTTTCTTACAGGAATAATGTAATGTTTGTTTATATCATAATACCTATCAATATTGTAAACATTTGATTTTATTTCGATATGTGTAGCACTTTTGCTAAGGTAATCATATACAAACGACACGGTAAAATAACAGTTCTAGCAAATTATGTTTTTCAGTGACAGAAAAGGAAAGAGCTGTGTAAAAATTCTAAAAAGGTGATTCGATACAGCTCAAACCCTTATGCAATTTTCTAAATGCCTCTGTCATTGCACATCTGATGCAGTTCATGCAGTGACAAATGATTCCATAGATCATTTGTCATCGCTCCGTGCTTCGTGATATGCACTTGAGATTTTAAAGCAATCCTTACGTGATGGATCGAGAGGTTATCTCATTAGGTTGTTACTGATATTGCCGCTTTGTAGGGGTTGCACCCCCCTTAAATTGAATCAGAATTGTGATATATGACGAACGGATGTATTGTTTACTCTATCCTAAATGTGTTGTAAAAATAAAGTTTCAAATGTTAACCTATTGGTCTTACAAGTATATTCGTATCAATGTAATTGAATCGACGCAAAGAGTACAGCAAATACATTGAAAATCTATTCGGCAAAATATTTTATTTATAGCAAACTAGCGGCCGCCCGCGACTTCGTCTGCGTGGAAAGTTTTTTTGCTATCCCTCGGGAACAATACTTTTTTTCGGGATGAATGAAATTTCGGGATGATGAATGATCGGGTACCCTATGTCCTTCTCTGTACCCCTGACAACGTGTATGCAAAATTTCATGATGATCGGTTCAGTAGTTAAGACGTGAAAACGTAACAAACAAACAAATAAACAAACAAACAAACAGACTTTCGCATTTATAATATTAGTAAGGATGCCTTTTCGACATGAATTTTTCTTGGTGATTTTTTATTACTGTAGCTGTGTAAGATTTCTCCACAAACTCCACAAAATATCTAATCGTTCTACTTTTCCTAAGCGAGAAAAGTTTTCCCAACAAAAAATACAGAAAATGTACCCTAAAAGCACATTATAACACAGATAATCAGGAAACCGTCCGAAACTTCCTCATATCGAGTCGCCAAGAAAGCAAACATAAAGCACTTTAGTTAGAAAAACAGATTTGTCCTGAATTACAACATAAACATGATAAAAAGTATGCCGGACACTTTCAAAGAGCGATCTAGAGATAGAAAAGTTTTAACATTTTTTAAAGAAATGTCTTGAATTCACTTCTACAGTACATAACGCTCCTACGAATATTTCATTCATTAAAAAAACAGGTTACTATTTCCGACTCTAACTAACCATCGATATTAAATCAAATTAAAACATAATAAACATGATTTAAAAACAGAAATTAGTAAAGCTTTGCGTTCACGAACGATGGCGTTCGATCAAATGGCGGGCCTGCCTAGTCAGAACGATATTAACAATATCATTTAAATATACATTTCAAAATTTAAAGAAGTTACTCCCGACGCGATCGAGAATATCAAGCAAAGAGAATGTAAATTCAAGTTCGAGTTGGAATTGAGTAAACGTCAAAACGATACTATGGAAACCATGGAAACCGTTTTCAATGTTCCAAAATAACAAATTTTTGACGTTTATTCGATGCTGATGTGAACTCGATCCCGTCAATTTCCATCGAAAGTATATGGGGCTGCACAAAAAATAAAAAAATTAAACCAAACAAATGAATATCACCAGAAACATCATTAAAAAAATATAAATGAGCAAAGTTGCCTTCACAAATGTCAATAAACGTGCGATCAGATGGCGGGCCGGCCTTCCGAGCCGGAACTACAGACTCAATTCAATATCCTTTGAGTACGTTTCCCAGTTTTCAGCACTTTGTGCAGTTTATGAGTCCACACAAATATTGGGATGTGTGTGTAAATATGTTGCGATTTAAAGGCTGGTTTACATTATCTTAGTCTTTAGTAGAGTGCTTTAGGAGAGTGCTTTAGTGGAAACATGTAAACGGTCGTCTTATGACTAAAGAGAGTAACGTTCTAGTAGCCTTTCTACTCGCTTTCCAGTAGCACCCCTGCGCGCCCGCTCACCTCCCGCGCGATATTTTACTCGCACTCGTACTGGAAGCATGTAAATCAACATTTTAGTAGCGTCTTTAGTAGAGTGCATTTGCCGGTGAACGCGTGACGTGCAATTGAATTAAATAATAGGTATTAGGTATGGCGAAAATGACACTCTACTGGAAGCGTGTAAACGGTCACTGGAAAGGCACCAAAACTACTAAAGCACTCGCATTCGAATCTACTCGCACACTACTAAGCACTCTACTAAATACTAAGATAATGTAAACCAGCCTTAAGACTAAGCTGATTGGTTAGTTTTGTTAAACTCACTTTATCACTTTTGCTATTTAGGTTTTGGAAAAAAAGATTCGTCTTGTGTGGTGTCATGAATGGTTTTTTTCTCAGTAATAAATTTTAATAAGAATTGCCTTTTGTGTATGATGTATGATAATATTCCGTTATGAAACTTTTTTTTTATAAAGATTTAATACGTGGGATGGCCCATTTTAGGGTTTACAAAAAAGCCTACGCAAGTTAACATCTTCCATAAAGTTGATTTTACACTCACGTTCGACATTTATTACGTGAGCATCGGTCCTAAACATTTTTAAAATGAATGTTAAAATATTTTTGCCTATTTTAAAGATCGTTTTAACTACATACAAGTATGAAATAAAACACGACGATGATTGAAGAACTAAAAAAAGCATTAGAAACCTTTTACATCTCGCGGAGTGCTTGATGTAACTTATTTCTGAAGTAACTTGATAAGTCGACGCGGCACAAATGGACTCTGTCTGTTTCCACACATTTAGACCGATATGTCTTTTATCTTTAACTTCTGCTAGTAAAAAAGGGAAGTTTTATTTCCCCATTAAAGTAAAAAAAAGATATTTCTAGACATTTTATTTTTTTATGTATGTATTTACATTCTAGAAAAATTCTAGATTATAATACTTTTGACAACAATATTAACACGCTCACTGCGGCAACAAAAAACGTTAACTTTCCTATATTGATGTATCAGGTTCTTTAGACCCGTTACAGTGACTTGGCGGCTGTGCGTTATCGAGTCGAAAAGATCTGTTTGACATGCTGTTGTTTTGATGAGATTATCTACGCGAATATGTAAATATATATGTTCTTCTTTAATTTAATGCGTTTTTAATAAAACAATTAAGGTACAAATGAAATCGTTGCAGAATTGGTTGAAAACATAATATTTGAGACATGTTTTAATCTATCGGATCCTTAAAATCCGATACCCGCACTAGATATTCAAGATATCGATAGAAATTTAGGGATGTGAGCAATAAGAGACAAGCGTTATCGATAGTCAGTAATCACATTTATTGGGTGTTTGATACGTAATAATTATTATAACACTGCAAGCAAAGAGTTATTAATTAGTTATCAGGTGCTGTGCTTATATGAGGCTGCTGAATCATTTAGGTGAATTGGGAATAGTAAAGAAGAATTAATTCATTTAGCTGAATCAGACACCAGTGAATAACTTCAGTATAGTCAATAAAGATTACCCATTTCTGATAAAGGTTATCGATAACAACTGCATACGAGCGCAGCACTAGCAAATTTAGGTGGTAATTCAGTGCGGCTATCGGGTCATCGGATATCAGATTTATTCAACCCGATACAGCACCTGACGAAAACTATTTATTTGTGGTCGCTATCGGGTCGAACAGATCTGATGCAAGTTTTTTTATACAAAAGAGAAATATATGACGTCATAATCATAAAACAATATTTCTCTCTTTCCTATGTCTAAGGAAACTGAAGATATCTGTCCCGCACCAGAGGAAAGTCAAGCATTTTTTTCGCCGAACCGTAGGAAAGTATTGCATCGGGCACTTCCGACCCCATACCGCAAATAAGTAGCTAGCAGCGAAAGATGAGACTCGGTTGAAAATGGAACTAATTTTGTGCCTTATTTTAAGGTTCAGTTTCCAATAACTTAACCTCTAAACGTTAATATAACTGGGTAAGTGGTGCCGCCATTTCAATCTCAGCTTTTGTTGACCAGACTCTAGTATGATTTGAAAAAAAAACTCAAATAACTGCCTACAGTGACAAGCAAAAAATTACATTACTTACAACACAAACAAGAAATAATCCAAAGAGTATCGTTACAATCGTAACCTAATCGTGTAACCGTAGGGCCTGTCTATCAGACATGAGCATTGTGACAGTAAACTGACAGCCCTACGAGTCAATGCCTAGTATCGTATGCCGCGCCTAATTGGTAATAGAAAACGTGCGGCGAGATCAAAGCGGCAACGTCCAATGAAACGTCACGGGCGATCGGTGACGTCGTCGATGGATTAGGGATGGCGATCACGGGTTTATTAGTCTTTTGTATGTGATGAATGTCAACTTTTTTGTTTTAACCATAAAGTTAATATTCCACTGGAATAGAGGAACAGAGTTCGCTTGGCTGCGACACCAAAAGTGACATGAGCCAGTGTGTGAAAATTTGTAAATGTATGCGTGAACTTTAGAGATGCCCTGAAGTCCATTTTAGATTGTCGATAACCCTAATGTATTATTGCTCTAATAAATAAAACACAAACAACATTTTGAACAATTTTATTTAAATAATTTCTTAGTCTCCTTGAGGCTCCCAGCCTATTCTATTTATGACATTTATCCAGTAACTTAATCACTGGATTTACAGGAAACCTGGAAATATTGTTAAATTAGTACTTAAGTAGGTATAATTTACCATTTGAAAACTGTCGGTTAAAAGCAGCTTAAAGGTATGATTCCGATGTCTGCAGCACTGCTGCGCGACACTGCTGCGCGACTCTGCTGCGCGACACTGCTGCGCAGCACTGGTGCTGAGCTCGGAATGTAGTCTCATGTAAACCTATAGAGAATGTATGGGGACCAGTGGTGTTGCGGCAGCGGTGCCGTGCAGCAGTGCTGCGCAGAAGTGTCGCGCAGCAGTGTTGCGCAGCAGTGTCGCGACGCTTCTTCGCTCACTTCAAATTTAGCCTTTCAAACGTGACATTACGGTTAAATTTGGAGCACACGCAGCAGTGCTGCGCAGCAGTGCTGCCGACATCGGAATCATACCTTTAGATAAAACTATCAGTGTTCACAAAGACAAACAAGGTTATATTGGAAATCATCGACATGAGTATCGATAATATAATAATTTTTGATCAATCTCTACGCCTTATTTTCTCAAGTTCACGGACATAATATCTTTTTATCTAACACATAATGTTTAGAAATCAGCCTTTATTTAGAAAATAGGTGGTTAATTGCATGATATTAGTGTATTAATTAGTGTGTTTAGGAATATATTCAACTAAAATATGAAATATGAAAATGGTACTTGTACAATCTTATTTACCTGTGAAATGAGTGTTTATTTGGGTTGTTGTCGTAAGTAACATTACAATTCAGTACAGAACACGACACCATTATTGATTTATATAGCTTTATGAGCCAAACCGATCAGATCGCGGTCATAATTACAAAATAATCATGTGGACGCTTTTCACCAAGACCAGGACTATGTTTGCAGATCATCCAAGCCTTTTTGACTGAGCGCGATTGTTTGTTTTTTAGGGTTTCGTACCCAAAGGGTAAAAACGGAACACTATTACTAAGACTCCGCTGTCCGTCTGTCTGTCACCAGGCTGTATCTAATGAACCGTGATAGTTAGAAAGTTGAAATTTTCACAGATGATGTATTTCTGTTGCCGCTATAACAACAAATACTAAAAACAGAATAAAATTAATATTTAAGGGGGGCTCCCATACAACAACCGTATTTTTTTTTGCGTTTTTTGGTACGGAACCTTACGTGCGCGAGTCCGACTCGCACATGGCCGTTTTTTTTTATTTGTAACTCCAAAAATACATTATGATTACCCTTGATTGGTGAAGCAACAAGGTATGATCTCAATTTTTGTTTTCTAACAGTAAAATATTTTCTTAAAATCTTTTAACAAGTTTTATCTACAGTCATCTCCGAAATAGGCAACGATAAACCCGCCATATTTTACCACAATCGCCACATAATGTCCTCAAAGTGACACCTAAGTACATCGTCATCGAATCAGACAGCAAAAAGCAAGACACTTTCCCCCAATTTTCTTCCCGAAGATATTCCCGAATAAAAGGAATAATACTATTAGGAAAAGAGCGTTGTCACAAAAAAATCCAATAGAGTTGACGCCATTTCTGTGTCCGGCAAGGTGCGTTTTTTATTTAATTCTGCAAATCCACCCTTGTTTTAGTGGGGTGCCAAATTTTGTGGCCCAAGTGAATGAAGAGTATGGATTGGAAACAAAATATTCTTTAAAAAATATTACAACTTTAAATAAATATCTGAAAACGATAATACGTATTTGTAAATTCGTTCCTTCTGATAAAGCTGATAAGTTTTTTGCGCTCATTTTTCTTATCAGCTAAAAGACGTTTTAATGGGTGGTAGTGTAAAAGAATTTGACGATTTTAAAATGCTTATTATGTGAGCTTAATTGAATAAAGTTTTTATTTTGAATGTGAAAAGAAAAGATAGAGCACACAAGTTAAAGCTTGTTAACTTCTTATTACATACCACTTCAAATCGTATTTCGTAAAAAAATGTAAATAGATAAGTAGTAGTTTTATCAAAATTAAAGCAAAAAATAATAGAAAAGGTAGATACTATATCTCTTTATGCAGGGTTATTTGTAAAACACCAACAACCTTTGTTATGCGACTTTTCCGAAAACAGACAAAAAATCTACTTACCATTCAAATGTCCAAATAGCTGGTCGAGTTTTGCATGAAATTTCTTTTTTTTTGTAAAGAGAAAACGTTTGTTTGTTTATGATCTAAGAATTTACTCCTGCGAGGTTGTTGGGGTTTTTTTTTAAATTGTAATGGGTTTGCTCTTGACCCTAGTCTATCCCGAAAGTATAGACAGGGCCTACGATGGAGCGAGCTTGCCCAGAAGGTGCCTATTCACTCTGGCCTTGAAAAAAGTCAGGTTGTATGCGCTCGGAAACACAGACGCCGGCAGGGAATTCCATTCCTTGACTGTGCGCATTGTAAACGATGATGAGTAGCGTTTAGTACGTATAAGAGATATATCAACAAAGAACGGATGGTAGCCTGCAGTGCGTCTGGATGTTCGATGGAAGAAAGGAGAAAGTGGAATGAGCTCATGCAGCTCTTGAACACACTCACCAAAGTACAATCTATAGACCGATAGGCAAGCAACGTTTCTGCTGTGAAGCTTAGCTGCTACCAGTTTTCCGTCGCCTATTAATCTCTTGGCTCTGGGTTCCACCGAGTTCAGTGCAGCAAGTTGATATTTCGCCTAGGGTTTTACAATAGGGTTTTACAATTTCGCCTTAGGTGTTTTACAAATAAGCCCAAATAAAGTAGGTACTCCAAAATTCCATTAGAAACGTATTTTTTATGACTTTAAAAACCAAAAACAATTGATATTAAACAATAATTGCTTTTAAGTGTTTTAGTGTGTGTTTTTCAACGGGGAAGGCAACTGTCGCAATATGGACTGTCAAAACAAAGGACTCTAACTTTAAAAATCGTTTTAAAGTTAGAGTCCTTTGTTGACCAAATTCTGTGTAATTTCTGAAAAATCTGATAGATTCCGTAAGAATAAAAACTTTTTAATTTGGCTTTCAATTCCAGCACTTGCATTGTAGTGTAGAATAGTCTTTTATATTCATTTTGGGTCAATGGATCTTTTTCGGTAAAAAATACCACAAAATAAATACCTACCTATTCTTCTATAGTTTACGAGCGAAACGTTTACTATCTTAAGAACAAACATACGCTGCGCCATCTATAATTAGCTTTTCATTGCTACTCCCATTGATCCAACGCTACCAGCTTATGCCTTGAGTCGCATTATATCTGAGGGTAGTGGAAATCAATACTCCACAACCGACAGTTTGAAATGTTTACGTGAAAATTATTGAGCAATCTGTTGCAGGAGAATTTTATAGCGCGCTCATGTGTGGTTGGATTAACTTTATGTGTGGACGTATTTGGGTTAGGCTTACTTTTTGTATCGAATAATCTGTGGTTGTGTGTTTTGATTTATCCATGCGAAAGCTATCATTAAACATTTGTATGTAATGTGTCAGCTACACAGACCATATAACAAATACTAGTGGTACAGTTGGGTTCAATAATATGTACACACCCAACATCCTGTCAAAAGTGCGAACATATTAATGAACTTTACTGTACTTAAAAAAATAAATTTATTGTTAAAGCGTTGTTTTCTAAGGCCAGGCCATTAATTGTCAAATACAAGTAGAGCAGTTTGTAGTTAGGCAGTGGGGAATATAACCTGCACTAAGCAGTTGAGATCCAAGGGGAAGGCCTATGCCCAGCAGTGGATGTGTCGTACGGCTGCTTTGATGAAGTTTATTTTCTACCCCAAATACTATAGAATAGAACAAATAGTTAGAATTCAACATGTTTTTTTGAAAGTTCTCTTAATTATCAAACTTTTGAATCTATTTATCAAATTTTCAACATGAAAAACACAGCCCAAATCGCTAATATTAGCCTGCTATCTAAAGCGGAAACCGAAAGCAATTTTAACCCTTCACTATCAGCGCACGATCAAAATCCTTATAAATCTTCTGGCTGGTCCGAGGGTGCCGTAAAACTGTCCACTAGGCTATACAGACGGATGGACAAAACTATTGTAATGTAAATGATACATGGGCTGAGGAGCCATTTGCGAGATTGATTGGATTAGGTACGCAAAAAATTTGGTTCAGGAAAATGTATGTTTTATGTGAGATGGCTTGTTAACTGTAGGTACTATTTTCTTGTACGTAAAGTTAAAAAAACTTTGATGTGTTTTTAATTTCCACTCGGTGTTTTTATTTGGAAAACATACAAACTGGTAACCTATGTGTATTACAGTAATGACAAAAAAATCAGGGCCCTATTTAACAACGTGACAATTTGCCAATTGTCATGAAAATTTGGTTTACGAGGGTGGTTTGATAAGTCCGTGACTTTGTGAAGAAGAAAAAATTTTTTAAATAATATTTTGTTTTATTTTTCTGCATAATCTCCTTTCAGCTCTATACACTTCGACCAACTATGTTCCAACTTCTTCAACCCATCCAAAAAATAGTTTTTATCAAACCCTGAAAAATTGGCTCCTTTTTTAGCTATCACTTCTTCGTTGGATGAAAATCTTTGTCCACCAAGCCATTTCTTCATGTTTGGGAAGAGGAAAATATCACACGGGGCCAAATCTGGTGAATACATGGGGTGTGACAATAGGTCGTATCGCAATTTCACAAGTTTTGATGTTGCGATTGCTGACGAGTGGGCCGGAGCATTGTCGTGATGAAATAAAACATTTTTCTTTGCTAGATGCGGTCTTTTCTTCAGCAGCTCCAACAAAGCAACATGGTAAGCTCCAGTAAATTGTCTTGCCTTTCTCCAAAAAATCGATGTAAATAACACCTTTGCTGTCCCAAAAGACAGTGGCCATCTCTTTACCAGCCGAACAAACAGTTTTTGCCTTCTCTGTGGCACGTTCACCGGTAGAAGTCCACTGTTTTGACTGTTGCTTTGTCTCTGGCGTATAATGGTGGACCCACGTTTCGTTAACTGTTACGTACCGAAGAAAAAAATCACTTGGATTGCGGTTGTACAAACCTAGCATTGTTTAGAAGTTGTTACACGAATTCTTTTTTGGCCGACTGTTGGCAAACGCGGCACCCATCTTGCAAAAAGCTTTTTCACGCCGAGAATATCGTGCAAGATATGAAAAATTCGTTCGGTAGAGATGTGAATAGCATCAGCTATCTCGCGTATCTTCACTCGACGGTCTGCCATAACAATGTCGTGGATTTTGTTAACAATATCTTCAGTGGTGACCTCAATCGGCATTCCTGGGCGGTCGGCGACAGTTGTGGTGGTACGAACACAACGAAATTCAGTAAACCGCTTATGAACCATTCCATGAGATGGAGCAGAGTCCCCATAATATTTTTCAGTTTATCATCCGTCTGCTTAATGGTTTTACCACGTAAAAAGTAGTGTATTATCAATACGCGAAATTCGTTTTTCTCCATTGTAAAAGAATATCCCAACCTCACTTGCATAAATGCTTCCATTTTTTTTACTTTCGCGCTAATTTAAAAAATGTAACAACATAAGCTCAGCAAGGAGTTCTAAATTAAGACAGGAAAATTAAATTATGAAAAAATATTGTATTCAACATTAAAGTCACGGACATATCAAACTGCCCTCGTACATTGCGGTGTACCTATAAGTAGCTTGTTCTATTTTCTAATTAATTGACGCAATGGACATGGCATTGTCATGACAGGTGACAAATTGCCACGTTTATTCAATAGAGATCTGATTGTGGTTCCTATTCTTATATTATCTTAAGCTTAACCTCATTTGGCCCATTGTTGCGTTATAATTCGTTACCAAACCGATTTTTACTTTGTTTACCATGGGTTCCAAGCTTTCCGTAATAAAACTCAGACTTAGCAGTCCAGTTCTACAGTTTTGTAGTGCAAGCAGCCGCAATTTAGATTGAAAGTTTTTTTTTTGTCATCGTATTAGTTAATACATTTGCCAATAAATGGTCCCAAACAGGCTACAGCTTCGTCCCGCTCTTGTTAAAACTGTGCACTGGACCGCACTGGTCCCTCGCCATTGTTTGAAGCACTCTTAAACTTTGGATTATGTAGTGGCAACAAAAAAAATCATGATTACATTTATACTTTTGAGTGTTGATGACAAATAATAATGCTTCTTAATTTGTCATTTGATTGTAGCCCAGATAAAAACTGCCAAAATAAAGTTGTAAAAAAGTTTTTTTGCAGGTTGAAAAGTGTTTCACGAATAACCATTTTTCTTTCTTTTAGAAGATAAACAATAAATTTGTAAGCATAACATTTAATTAGCATCAATAGTCTTTTTCTGAAAATTTTTAACCATGTTTACTAAGTATAATTTACAAAATCTGCTAAAAAAAACTCGACTTTAATACGACTAAAAGAGTGTGTATGTACGTGCAATTCTAAATTCATCGTGTCGGTAAAAATAACCATAACTTACTGTATATTCTTGTATTAAATACATTATAATAACGGTTATAACCAAACTGCATCAAGGTTCCCCAACAACTTGCAATATTAACATTACGTAAGACATCTTTAGAGC
Source organism: Agriphila geniculea (assembly GCA_943789525.1). NCBI lineage: Eukaryota > Metazoa > Arthropoda > Insecta > Lepidoptera > Crambidae > Agriphila > Agriphila geniculea. The sequence continues at coordinate 4,148,283 of OX038876.1, forward strand.
CAGAACACGAAAACTGCATTATGCAACAGCATTAATATCTGCCAAATTTATTGTTGCTACTTTTGCTGCAGTCGGTACCTGCCTCGCGGGATTAGAGCCCTGTGGAGGGTTGAGTTGTGGCTAGAAACCAGATGAGCGGAATATGGGAGTGGGGTTGAAGGTCGCCAGTATTGATCAGTGATGTTGTTTTTTATGTTCGTCAGACCAAAAGTTCTCGTTGTAAACCACAAACGTGGTTGTTTGAAAAGCACTGAATTAGAAAGCTAGGAAGTGTGCTAAAATAATATCAAAAAGTTATATTTGCATTAACTAAGTATATCAATGACTTTATATTATACTAGCGGCCGCTCACGACTTCTTTCGCATGGACGGTTCTAGGTGGCATGGCGTATCAAGATAAAACATGCATTAAATTTTAATTTAGACTAACAAAAATACGTAATATGTGAAAACCGCATTCAATTTGCGTGATGTACGTACAAACATACAGACAAACAGACAGATATAAATTTTAAATAAAAATAGTCGTTTTGGCTTCTTAAATAGACCCCTAGTTTTATTTTTTCTTAAATATCTTCAATTTACAAACATCGCAGTCTGTTACAATTTTATTATACTTGTGCAAAATAATAAATGCTTAGACAATTTTCACACAGCGCCATCTAGCCCCAAACTAAGCAAAACTTGTAATATGGAAATTATAATATTTCTAAGATCTGGACGATTTTAGAATAGTTAAATCTCACATTAACTAAATATAGGTAATTATGTATTATGCATACATATATAGGAACTTTTATGTATAAGTTTATAATCCGCTTACACTCAAGTGGAACCCTCAGAATAGTCTTACCTCCTATTCTCCTGGCATTCTCTAGGAGAGGATTTAGTTCCTTAGGAAAGTGTTCCGTGAATAAATGATACTTAGGGGATGAAGACCCTTTCCCAGATGAAAGATTCTTGGGAAAGATTTCAGTTTTTGTTAATTACTTTGTGAAGATTTCACGCTGCACCGTAGCGATCTGTAAATTATCAAGGAAATTTGTAATTTTGTTCATACAGTAGATATCATAATATTATGTTAAAGTTTCATAATATGAAAAAAACAAACAATCGAATTGATAAATAATCGGATAAAAATTTTCAATGTGCTCTCCTGTAAAAAAGCTTATTTAGAAATCTGGCCCTTTCGTTTTAAAGCAGCGAATTGTTAATCGACCGAATTTCTATTTGGGTGAATTTCTTTATTTCCAGTCAACCAATTAAAAATATAGTATAGGTGGGGGTGTATGTCTAGATACTAACTTGCCAAATTCATATTGCGACATGTATTATGTGACTACGAAATATTATGCCCAATTCTGAAAGTGTCCTAAACCTAATGTTGCTTTTCAATTAACAACCTTCTCATGTGACGAATCGCGAAAGTGACTTACAACGCACAAAGGATAACCACTCCTCCTTCTTTTTTTAAGTTGGTTAAAAATTAACTGAATCACCTCATAATGTGTTATTTATAGGGTTAAAAATGTTGTCAAATTCGGTACATTCGGTAGATTTTGTGTAAAATATAAGTACTTTTCGTAACAATTCGATAGTAAAATTATTATTGTTCTACTCATATTAAGATTATTAATACAATTGAAAAACTACTCATATGTTATGTTAGTACTCGTATGTTTAATTTGAGCATTGCTATCAATCAATCACTTATTTAAATAATAATCTTTGAGAATATTATTTATTTTAACAAATATAACACTAAAAGATGTAGAACGGCTCTAACAACTACTATAACATATGTGAGGGCTACACTTCAAATTATTGGTGTTTTTAATATAATTTCCTAGCGAGTATTCACATGTGTTTCATCCAAATTAGGTAATTAATCTAAGCGATAAGCTCACATTAAGCAACGCATTTACCAAATAATACCCTATTTTAATTAATTGGCTCAATTTCTCAATTCATGTCTGTCTGTGTTTGATTTAACACATGTTTGTAATTTAATTCCAATGAAAAAATATTTTCATATCGATTTGACCGGGCACCGGGCATTGAATTCAAAACGCTCCATAATGCCTTAAACCAGATACGTTGTGAAAAAAAATATGTAGCTTACATCCGCAAAAAATACTTATATGCAAGATGCACAATACCTTGCTAAAGCAAGACAGCAACAGACAGCCAAGCAGGGCGGGCGGGCGGTGCATGCAACTTGTATGTATTTTTGAAGTGAAAACTTCTTTAGCCGCGTTGTACGCTTTTTTGTAATGGAGAAAAAATATTAAACTCACGTCAGTCAGTCAGGATCACGTGACCCTGATTGAAAATTCGTAATACGGATGTGACGGATGGAGAGTAGATAGCCGGCGGCGGAAGTATCCCCCTCTCTTGAAAACGGCCGCGCGTCATTTCAAGACTTAACCATTTGTTTCACCATAGCAACGCGCTAATTTTTTAATTCAATCTCAAAACTCAAGATTTTCTATCAAGCTATGGATAAGACTTTCGTACAATACTGTTCTGTATTCGTAAATACAAATGCAGAGTAAATTCGTAAGACGGCAATTCGTGCAAAATTATTGCCTAACCATTCCAAAATATCAAAGATGCACAACGTTAATATTCAAGTTTTTTATTCTGCCGGCACTCCCGGAGTGCAGCCTGATTTTTATTTTTTTTGTGGAAGTAAGCTACACCATAGTAGAATGGCTACACTTATTTATTTTTTTCATAATGGTTTAGGACTTCCGCCAAGTGACGCCTGATACATTTAAAACGATACATTTAAAAATATTTGCATTAGTTAACTAGTCTTGAATTATTATGATTTTATTGCCATCAATAGATGTAAAATACTTCTAGATAGGTACTTTTAACACAGAATTTTGAACTCACCTCCATTGACTTAAGAGTCCTTATGACTTATGTTTGTGTATCAAATGTTGTTTATTGTCTCAATCAAGCGAAAGGTTTCATTTAATTAATCAGCCGGTATTCGGGAGTGGCGTGCTTTTGTAAATTAATTCAATTTTGACGGTCTTCAAACATATACCTACTGGGTGATAGTGAAGTGAAGTTATCGATTATTAAAAAAACTTGTCTACTGTAGTGCGAAATATTTTTTTTATTAAAATAATCTGTCTAATGTGAGAACAGATTATAGTACTTATAAGTTGGATTCGATAATAATGGGAATTATCTTCTATTAAACAAAAAATATGCGGGTTAAGAGTCTTATTTTTTAACACGACGGCAATCTAACACAATAAGCTATTTTGTTAGCTATAGTCATTAAATCAGATTCTTACTTTTATGTGTAGTGAGTTGTTTCAGGCGACAAGATTATGGTCATTATTCAAATGACCGTTATTTTTTTCCGAATGTGACTTCATAATAATCCTGATTCGATTTCCAGTCTTCTTTTAGCAATATGAAAAAAAACAAAAAATCGGTTTGCACTCCGGGAGTGCCGGCAGAATTGAAAACTTTTTCCACGGATTGCCGTCTTACTTTACTCTGCATTTGAATTTACGAATACATAACAGTATTTTACGAAAGTCTTATCCGTAGCTTGACAGAAAATCTAGAGTTTTGACATTGAATTAAAAAATTTGTGCGTTGCTATAGTGACACAAGTGTATACATATTCTTACGAATTTTCGATCAGGATCACGTGATCCTGACTAACTGACGCGAGTCCAACATTTTTCCCCATACAAAAAAGCGTACAAAACGCCGCTAAAGAAGTTTTCACTTCAAAAATGAAACACCATCATCTATCGATATTTAGGCGGCCATCTTAATCGGCATACCCTAACGATCGTACCGGATCAAATTCCACGATAATTAGTCCTCCGTCTATTCAGTCAAGGGTCAAAGGGAGCTGCGGTCCGCGGGCCCTACAAATTGGACCTTGGATCGGACCTCGGTTCGGGCCTGTGTTGAACAATTTCTAGCTGGATAATTCCGGACATGGTACTGTTAATTTGTGGATTGCTCAGCTGAAGTAGCAGTGGGCAGGACACATAGCGAGAAGAACCGATGGCCGTTGGGGCGGAAAGGTTCTGGAATGGCGACCGCACACCGGACTATGCTCCGTGGGTAGGCCCCCGACATCTACTATGTTATTAGACTTTTATGGACCGACGATCTGGCGATCTGGAGGTCGCGGGAAGACGCTGGATGCGGGCAGCGCAGGACCGATCATTGTGGAGTTTCTTTGGGGAGGCCTATGCCCAGCAGTGGGTGTCAGTGCGGCTGATATGATAATGATGATGACTGGTAATTTAAGGTGAGCTAAGCTGAAACCAGATGGTGACTAAAAAGACGTTTTTATTTATATTTTTACATGATCAAACAACAGCAAAATGTGTGTTGAATGAAATGCTTATGTAGTAGTAGCACAGTCTTATTAATAATAATAATACTGTGATAGTAGTAAATAGTAGTCTTAAGCTGGATCCACACTTTTATCATTTTGGCGTGAGATCACCGTATTACCATACATCGCTAGTTTGGTTGGGCCTGTGTTTGGAGTAATAATGTATCAATGATACGACGTATAATAAAGATATGGTGATCTTAGACGCCAAAATGATACAAGTCTAGACAAAGCTTTAAAGTGTGTTTGAAGACGGAAGTAGTTTATAAACAAACTAACTAAATTAGTTAAGATTAATCATAACAGCTGCACTAATTAAGAAGCTGTTTGTAATGATGATCAACCTCTCCCATTATCCTTTGAATTCTCCCCTCGTTGAAAAAAATGAGTCATTCTTCATCCCCTCACTAGAATCAATAATAACAGATTTCGTTAGGATTACTCATACAGTATACTTAATCACAAATACATAAGAAATAATTGTGTTTTATTTCTTTGCAATAAAGTGCATTATAAAAGAACTTGTAAGAAAATAAGGATTCAAACCTGTGACCCCTCTAGTTTTGTAAGCTTCTTACTGTAATCCAATAAAAGAATTATTTCTGTCACAGGAATTTAGTGAGGAAAATTACTGATTTGGGAACCGTAAAAGATGGTATCAGGTTACGCTTGGATTTATAAGTTCCCATGGGAGATTAAGTAAACTCAGTATTGAAAAACCGGCCAAGTGCGAGTCGGACTCGCGCACGAAGGGTTCCGTACCAAAAAACGGCAAAAAAATATGTTTGTTATATGGGAGCCCCCATAATTATTAATTTTATTCTTAATTAGGGTTCCGTACCCAAAGGGTAAAACGGGACCCTATTACTAAGACTTCGCTGTCCGTCTGTCTGTCACCAGGCTGTATCTCGTGAACCATGATAGCTAGACAGCTGAAATTTTCACAGATGATGTATTTCTGTTGCCGCTAAAACAACAAATACTAAAAACAAAATAAAATAAATATTTAAGGGTGGCTCCCATACAACAAACGTGATTTTTTGCCGTTTTTTGGTACGGAACCCTTCGTGCGCGAGTCCGACTCGCACTTGGCCGGTTTTTTTTTCGTTAGCAGAATGACCGCTTAATTCATTGTATCTTTAGTTATTGGCCGATACTTATTTTTTTCACCTTACACATGTGGCATTAGTTAACTGAGTGCTTAAACATTTGTGCATAAAAATTTAAAACATTAGCGTTCATGGTTGCTAAATAAGTTAAGACAATGTTATTATGAAAAATGAAAATTCTTTAAAATTCTCCATACCGCCAAAAAGGCAATTTCATACTTAAATCCCTATTTAGTAAAAGAAGAGGTGTATTTGGTAATGCACATAGAGAAAGATGTATACAACTAAAATCGCGAAAAAATATCTCTTACATTTTGATATTTTCGTTAATAATTTTTGTATGAAACAGTTGATTTTTTTCGCGATTTCAGACTTGGTCCCATAGTAAAAGTTGTTCATTTTGATGGTCCGAAGAAACGGTTTTCCCATTTTGGCTTCATTCATTAACACGTTGTATATCTTTTTAAATTAATTAGGTATACATAATTTAAATAAATAAATGATAAAATACTGTTTGAATTTTAATCAGAGTCAAGTAAATATATGCACATTATGTAATGGATTGAAAAGATACATCAATATGCTAACAGGGCATTTAATTGCTCTAATTTCAAATGTGCAGTGAACGAAAAGATGCAAATTTTATTCCTTTACGTGTTAAATAGCCTAGAGTTATATTAAAAAGGCGAGCACAGTAGCTCCCTCTACCTAATTTGGCGGCAAAAGAGTTGGCGCGTGCGGGACACGTGGCATCGTTTCGACCAATCGCGACTCATTGTTTGGATTGGGACGTCACTCAGATATGCGTGGGAGTCGCTAAGGGGGTATGTAATAATAATAATAATAATAATCATTTAATTCTCACCATAATCCTTACAATTTTACATAAATATACATAAAACAATTTTAGCAGTAGGATTTGACAGATTATGGTGGACTGATACCTGAACTAGGTAGAACCTGTATCTCAGGTTATCAGCCCCCACCTCGTAAGAAGTATTACTAAAGTGCTAAGTGAACACTAAAAAGATATTTAAAAAGAGAATTATAAACAAATATTTTCAATTAATATTAGAAACAGTAATTATACTTTTTTGTGTATACTGTGTATACTATTTCAGTTCAACAAAATCAAAATTACCGATATTAGTTTAGAAGGCCTAAGTTAGAGTAAGACTACATTATTATAAGGCGTGTTTCTTTGTACGCAAAAGTGTTTTTATATGCCTATTTTTTGCGATTTGGTTTGAGTGAGGGTCCAAATTGTCTCCGAAGTTTTTAGCAATAAATAAAAGCAATTTATCCTTAGTCAACCTGCCAGTTTAGCAAGCCTGCATGCTAGTTTAGCCAGCCTGCCAGTTTAGCCAGTTTAGCCAGCCTGCCCGTTTAGCCAGCCTGCCAGTTTAGCCAGCCTGCCAGTTTAGCCGGCCTGCCAGTTTAGCCGGCCTGCCAGTTTAGCCGGCCTGCCAGTTTAGCCAGCCTGCCAGTTTAGCCCGCCAGCCAGCTTAGCCAGCCCTAAAAATATTTTTCTAATTCAATATTCACTATCTCAATTGTAACTTCTCGGAAAACCTCTGAAACAGTTCCGAGAATGCGGAAACAAATTTAAATATAATATCAATCTATGTCATTGTAAATAACACAATGAGATTTAAACTAAGTACACATTTTTATACTATACAACACTGTCGCACGCAAGGTACGGTTAGCCTTAGAATTAGCTGAATGGATTTGTTTTGTATCTTATTTTGCCAATGGATTTCGTACAATAAAGTTTACTAATTGGTTTGATAAAGCACTGAAATGTCCAAGTACTGCTACTCCTGAAGCCAGTTATACAGTACAGTTCTGTTGTCATAACCAAAGAGGGGGCCGATATCAAACCAGCCGAACCATGGGCGTAGTTTAGTTAGACAAGTGTTAAACACAAGTACGCCGCGCACCGTCAACAAAACAGTATGCAAACTGCCAGTGATTTGCAATATTGGACAAATATTTGGCGACACTATTTATTTGAGTGCTCGCCCTTCTGTACCACCCTTCCGAGGGGCTCTTTAATACCAAACGCCTAAACAAACAACCCCTAAGTATAAGCTTTAAGCTTAATTCAATAAGGTCCATAATGGCTTATAGTACTGGAAACTTTTAAAAGTTTTTCTCTGAAATTTTTGAAGGTTGTTTGGCGAAGAATTATCGTGTTTGATTTTCTTTACTAGTTGTTGTGATAAGCAGACCCCGGATTTGCGGTGGCACAAATAAAATGACGTTTAGTAGTGCGTGGACAACTTGATTATCAATTTGTGTAATTTATCGATAAAAAAATTATAATTATGTAACGTGATATATGAACTTACTGTCGGAAATAGTAGAAATTACCTACCTACATTAAGAAAAGTGAAAATCGTGAAATGTATAAATAATAAAATTCACTGCAGTTTTCCTTGATGCAAAGATAGCAAAGTCAAAGTGAGTGAAGTAGAATGTCAATTTTTTAAGAAATACATCCTCCTTGGTAAAATACAAAAAATAAATACAGACGCGATCAAAGAAGTTCCACTTCAAAAATATTTTCAAAACATCGATATATATAAACATTTACGATAATTTGGTAATCACTAGCAGGTTTGTATTCCTGCCACCGCAAATCCGGCCTTTAGTGATAAGTCACGGTTCGGAGTGTTTTTTTATGTATCACCCTTAAGTAAGTGAATTTTTTTTTGTTAGCTACCATATAGGTAGTAAAATTACATACATTTCTTCAAAAGCTAGTAAAGATTTTAATTACTTTTCCATCTTGTTGTTGTTTTATAAATTTATTTATAAAAAATATGTGCATCTGCACTTGTTAACACCTACCAATCCGCATTGGGCCCGAGTGGTGGGTTATGTTATGGCCCATCCTCCTTATCCATAAGCAAAGCAGACGGGACATAAAAAATGGTTGATTGTCATAGGTAGAGGTACCATGGGCATTATGGGCAACAGCGTCGCTTAACCACTGCTAAGGTTAAAATCGCTTGCACGCCGCGCCTGCTGTCACATACGTTTAGTTCGTGCAGGGGCGATACGCGCGCACACTAATTTTGTTGCAAACTGGTTAAGCGACGCTATTGCCCATAATGCCCATGGTACCTCTACCTATGACAATCAACCATTTTTTATGTCCCGTCTGCTTTGCTTATGGATAAGGAGGATGGGCCATAACATAACCCACCACTCGGGCCCAATGCGGGTCAAAGGTCAAAAACGAGTTTTAAAAGGCAAAAATATACAATGATATTATTATTAATGTTTACGCCTTGTCAACTCATGAATAAGATTGATACCGTTTCACAACAAACCTCTTCATAAAGTCGATTGTGTCTTCAGCCATCAAAATGCGTCCTGAAAAATCTCAGTAAAAATTAATGTGTTTTTAAGACTGAATGGAGTCGTTTAAAAATATCACGGCCGTCATCGACTTTCGTCCATGGACTGACATTGACTGATGGGCCGAGTTTAATATGAGAGTCCATTAATATAGATTTTCAGAAGATTTTTTTAAAACGAATTGTAATTGTTATTTAATGATTTTGCGTAATGTTTACGGTTCAAATAAGCTGAGAGTTAACTTTACATAGTATTTTGAACTTTATTGGAAAATGAAAATAAGGTACCTATGTTCTTGTTGTGTAATAGAAATCGATTTATTGTTATTTTGTATAAATGCATCCTTAGGGTTTGCGTCGTTAATAGTAGTAATTTGTTTTTAGCGCTCCTTATTTGTAAACAAAAAATATAAATAGACAAGGTAGGTATCGAAAAGATAGAATTTAAGCAGTTAAGTTAACCCTCCACTACTAATTCTTTCTTATTTCATTAGTTGGGTAAATGTTATGCATAATATGCTGTAGTTTCGTAAATTCGTAAATAAAATAGACAAGGTATCTAAAAGATGGAATTTAGGCAGTTAACCCTTCACTAATTAAGTTCTTTCTTATTTCATTAATTGGGTAACATAACCTGCTGTTGTTATTTCGTAAATTGTTTTTAATTAAAAATTTTCTACAAATGGAAGAAAGCTACGGAATGTAGGGCGGATTTGCTAGTTTCCACTTGGCAACTGATGGATGGCCAGTACAAAGGAGAAATTTGTCGCTTCCTGCAATACGCCAGTGACTCACTTGCTAGTTAGCGCTCACGTTTACGATTCTAGTTTAACTCACCATATTTTCCGAAACTTACGGGTCTGAAGGAATGCAAGGATTACGATGTTGCTCTGATTTTCAGGTTTATTTCTAGCCACTAGCCAGACGTTCTGGATTACAGTGATTCAAAGATAATAGGTATTAAATAAGAAATTTAATGACTAGAAAGTTTTAGGAGTATTAGATGCCTTGTTGGTTAATAAAAATGTTTAACCTTTTCTGGGGTTGGTTTATGAATTGTCTCTAGAAACTCTCTAAAAGGTTTTGTTACAAATATTTGTTGTTTTAGACACCAACAAAATATTCGCGCTTTCATAATAGAGATGAATAGAGTAAAGAACCCAATTACATTTTGTTCGTAACAACCTACTGGTGTATAGCTGCTTTGGCCGGTAGCGGTTGATTGATAGCCGGCACAGAACAGAAATTAGTCTCTTCCTGAAATAGAGACGTGGCTTAGTTACTGCTCTGTGTAATTTAGCTGTCCGACTCGAACGGAACTGAGTTCGTATTTGCCTTCTGCCATGTTAATTTGAGAGTTAATACTTACTTGCTCTATTAACTGACACACTTTATTGTGTAGTTTTCTCTGACCCAATTATGTAAATATAATGAAAACATCTTAGTTTAACCAAAAATATATACTTATCTAATAATACAAAACGTTTACAGAAAGCTCAAAAGTAAAATGACAGTCGTAACAGGTCGGCTTAGCCATGTCTTGCGATCTCTTTACGGTAGACGAACACCCTCTTACCTGTCAAACTGACAGTCTGCATCATGACAGGAATTAGGGGGATAGGTAAGGTAGTAGATTTCAAAACGATTTATCCGAGCAAAAATATACAGCATACCTATCTTAAGGCCTACTCAAATCTGACCGGTATCATGTACCGGTGGCGGTAACGATATCCCGATTAGTATGCGGTAACGCACTGTTCAAAGGTGTTCCGCAACAGCTGCGGTAATGCCATAGAAAATACCAGTCGGGATATCGGTCGGGTACACTGTTACCGCCACCGGTACAGGATACCGGTCAGGTTTGAGTAGGCCTTTAATTTGTTTTTTACTAACGAAAATAGATGGCACATATTAGTATTATTAATTAACTCTTTAGATATTTTATTGTTATGACTATTGCAGTAGGAATCCATACACTGCGATATTCTTTACTAACTACTACCACCACTACTACTACCACTAAATATGGAGTGCGGGGAAATGTTCTTGAGCTCATAAAATCCTATCTCACTGACAGACGAAATATAACACTAATTGTGAAGTTTTGCTGCCGTACTAGATTTGAAAAGACATATACATCACGGTCAAGGGAAACGGTTTGTGGTGTCCCTCAGGGTAGCGTTTTGGGTCCATTATTATTTCTTATTTATATAAATGACCTGCCAAAGTCTATACAGCGCCCGATGGTGATGTTTGCGGATGATAGCACGATAATATTTCAATGTGACGATGAAAGGGATTATGAAAATGCAATAAATAATGATTTTGACAAAATTATTACATGGCTTCGAAATAATAAATTAGTTGTAAATATAGATAAAACAAAAATGATGACTTTTAGACAAAGAGAATCTAAGAAAATTGTTAATGTCAAGATACAGCATTCAGGCAAACAAGTAGAAGAAGTTAATACTACTAAGTTTCTAGGCATTTATATTGACAGTAACATGAATTGGGAAACCCATACTGATTATGTCTGTGAAAAGTTGAGTAAATTTTCTTATGCGTTATACATGCTAAACAAGATTGCGAATCAGTTTGCGTTAATGACGGCGTATCATGGCTACGTTGCATCGATATTAAGATACGGCATACTTTTTTGGGGAAACTCGACCAACAAAGAAAGAGTCTTTAAAGCGCAAAAAAAGTGTGTTCGTGCAATATGTAGACTTCGTCCTACCGACTCCTGTTGCCCTTACTTCAAACAGTTAAAAATTTTGACAGTACCATGTTTATATATATTCGAAGTGTGTGTTTTTGTTAAGTCGAATTTGAACTTATTTATTAAATTTTCATCGAAGAGGCATAATGATAAGCTGTGTCAAATACCACATAAAACTGCTCTCTTTAGAAACAATATTTATGGTATTGCTCCAAAAATATACAATAAGTTGCCGAAAGAAATAAGACAAATTGATAATATAATGAAATATAAATTGGCACTTAAAGATTTTTTGATAAATAAAACCTATTATACGTTGACCGAATACCTATGTGACACTGACATTTAAATTTATTGTAATGTATTATTATTATTATGTGACATTTCTTTTAATCGATATTTATTCATTATGTTAATTGTTTGACTTTTTCTATGTAATGATTAATTTTGCACACCCATTGGGTAAGAATACAGCGCTCAAATTTTGTAATACAACACCAATTATTGTAACTACCTATATTCTGCGAATAAAACAATTTGATTTGATTTGATTTGATTTGATTCTTGCAAAATTTATTTTATTTTTCTAAAATCTTGATGAAGAAATTATTTGCGATGTTTGAACTAGAGTAAAGGTACCAATACTATTCGCATGTTGTAAGGTTCAAAGATAACAGTTTTGCTTATTATCAATTTGTAATCAATCAGCGAAATTATCTTTCACACCGGCTGTCTGTCACCGGTTGGGCGCGGCGGAAGTCTTCGGAAATAACCGCAGAGTTCGTTTGACGCCGCTACCGAAATGAAAACACGCCATTTTTGTTTTGTTTTTGTCTCTTCATATAATTTGGAGAGAGTTGAAATGAGTAACAGAGGCATTACATACAGTATTAAAAAAGTAAAATATAATATCTTAATCAGGAATATTCCCAATATCCATTTGTATGTATCCGTGAAAAAGACAAACATTTTTTTTTTGTTTCTTTGTGAAAAAACACTACATCCGTTAATCACTTTTTATTTTAAAACACTTGTAGTGGTTCAATAATATAGAAAAAATGTAAAGGATATATCTGTATTTTATTGTATAATTCTGTCAATATCGCTTTTCCACCCAAATCCATTTTACAGTAAGTATAAATTGCAAAGCACTAGAACTCGGACAAAGCAGAAATTGAATTACATAGTTCGTCCCGGGCTCTGAAACTATGTGGCGCGATTCAGACAGGAGAAAGTACGCGGCAACAAATCACGAAATTCCGAATTGTTCCATACGAGCACTCTACAGTTTCAGTACCATTTTTAAGTTGTATTGAATTACACACTTTACACAGTCAAATCATTTTTCTCACTAATGCTCCACATTTACGTGACAGTCTCAAGTGATGAATTTCGATACTTACTTTGCGAGAAGTAAGTAGATATTGAATTAATAAAAGTATTGAATTATAGATTTTACGGAACAATTAAAAAGTCGTAGAAGTTGTACTTATTCTTAGAACTGTAGAGTTCGAACTATAAACTGTCACTCATGATGGCGGCACTAGATCTTAGTTCTACATAGTTCAGGACAAAACTTTTCAATAATAAATTCAGAAACACAAACACACAATACTCATCTTAATTTTTTGTTGCTTAGTAAATTATACGACACTGAAATCGTAATACGTTGTTTGTTATGAGCATTTTCTATTTATGGAATAAATCCTGTACGTAAATAGCCACTCGGGAAGCCAAAGCATCCCGTTATTATTTCTGGAGTTTGATGGGAGCTGTTAATGTTGTAGATATTTGGATTAACTCATTATGGGTTTTAAAACAGAGTTGTTTCTTTGTGCTTTTGTTTTCGATTAAGTTCTAAGTAGTTAATTATGAATAGCTAGGGAAGTATTATGTTATTAAAGTCCAGTTTCATTTACACTAACTCTATAGAGAAGTAATGAATCATTAAAAAGGTTTAAAAGCAAACTAGAACTTCAGATTACAGTTTGTTGTAATAAAACACTTTTTTACACGACTGCCCAAAAAGGAGTGTATATGTGTTCCGGGTTCATGTATGTTTATGGGTATGTGAGTTTCTTTATTCCACCATAACTTCTAAATGGTTTAACGGATTTGGATGTATGGGGTATCGTTCCAAGTGACACTGGCTATATTTTTTAAAACTTATAACAAAAGGTTCAATGATATAGATATCTTTTGCCATAGCCTAACCGTCTATAGAAAATTATTGCATAATAAGTTGTCAGTAGCAAATTGATTATTAATAGTATTACATTTTGTGATTTATTGTACATTTTCTAAAACACTCGACTGTTTTCGTTTATGTTAGTACTTATACTTACTTCAGAAACACTATAACTCTGTGTAATTTTATATAATTTATGGATCTATAGGTCTATAAGTAACTATATTTTTTTTGTATGCAATATAAATGTTTATGACTGTTTGTGTCCTAAATAAAATAAAATAAAAAATAAAATAAAATTTTTTTCAAGAAATGTCAATATGGCGACTGTACGTCGCCACTTTTAAATGTTAATAATTATTTTTTTCAATTATATATATATATATATATATATATATATAATTTGTAACTAAAATGTGTGAAATAAAAATAATAAATTTAAAAAATATTAAAAACACGACTGCCCTGCTAAAAACGAACTAAAAAGATAAATAACAAGTGTCATTGCAGTCGGGGGGGGGGGGGGGGGGGTATATATTGGAATGCCTAATTTTTTTTTGTCCAAACTGTCTTTTGGCACACTAATTATTGGCCTAAAAACTTTTTGCACAATTTTCATTTGACTTAAATTTGTTTGGCCTATTTGCACTTCGCCTAAAATTTTTTCGCCGCATGTTTACTTCCCAAATTTATCATTAAGCATAACTATTCATAATCCCTAATGTTTAAAAGTACTAAATAACGAATCGCACAATTGTGTAACGCCTAATAATTTATTCGCCGAATGTTCAATTCCCTTAATCATTATAGGAATAACCGTTCTTAATCCGTTTTTAGGGTTCCGTAGCCAAAATGGCAAAAAACGGAAACCTTATAGATTCGTCATGTCTGTCTGTCTGTCTGTCTGTCTGTCTGTCTGTCTGTCTGTCTGTCCGTCCGTATGTCACAGCTACTTTATTCCAAAAGTATTAGGACTACATAGTTGAAACTTAGTAGGCAGGTGTATTCTGTAAACCGCTTTACGATTTTTATACAAAAATAAAAAAAATAAAAGATTAAGGGGGGGCTCCCCATACATGGAACTGAAACTGAAAATATTTTTTTTCATCAAACCAATACTTGTGGGGTGTCTATAGATAGGTCTTTAAAAATGACATTGAGGTTTCTAAGACTATTTTTTTTTAAAGTCAACCGTTTGAAAAATATATGCCGCCAAAGTGGTAAAATGTGTGTCCCCCCCCCCCTTTAACTTTTAAAGTAAGAGGGTGAAAAATCTAAAAAAAATATAAACTATAGATCTTAATAAACACTTTCAACGAAAATTGTTTTGAACGAGATACAGTAATTAGTTTTCGAGATATAGTACATTTTCCAAAACCGCAAATATAACTTTGTCATTCATACAAACACTGTGAAAAACAAAGTTATTTTTTCAGACGAAAAATGATAGCGGTATTAAAATATGGTATGGTATAATGTACCTACGGAACCCTACTGCGCGTGGCCCGACACGCACTTGGCCGGTTTTTGTTTACTACTTGGAAATTGAAAATTACTCAATTTAATTAAACACTTTTGAACGATTTGACCAACAATTAATAACAATTGCACATGAATACGAAACACTAAAAATTATGTTTTTGTTCATTAAAAATAAATAATGAGCAGATTAACCTGTCGTTGTCTTTTTAATTGCCTATCTTAGATTTTTCTTCCATTCAAGAATGCAAGCATAAAAGTGAGCAAGCATGCACGCATACAAGCAAGCAAGTAAGTATGCACACAAGCAAACATGACAATACAAGTACAATCAAGATCAAAAAGCATGCTTGCATGGCACGCATGCATGCAAGTAAGAGCAGGCATGCATGCATGCAAGCAAACATGCAGCAAGCATGCAGCATGCAACATGCATGCAAGCATTAGCTGCAAGTGGTCAATACACTAACCTAACCTAACCTAATTGTCTTCGCATTAAAACTTTTTCTTTATAACGGGGGGCCTCAGGCCCCCCGACCCCCCGACAAGCATTTTGCATGCATGCATACAAGTGAGCGAGCATGCAAGAAAAAGCATGCATACAATAATGAAAGCATGCAGCATGCATGCATTCAAGCATGCAACATGCATACAAGCATTATGGAAGTGTCTAAAACTTTAACCTAACCTAACGTAATGGTGTTCGCAAAGTTTTTCTTTTGTTTTTTGACGATTTGTTTCTGTCACTTACTTGTATGCAATACAATATTGTTATGCTAAAAATTATGTATGCAAGACAATATTAGGGGTAACAATAGTTCGGCGTAGTCATTATTGTGTCAAAAGATGTGTATGCTAATAAATTTTAGGACAATCAACATTAGTGGTTTTGATAATTAGGGATTTCAGCGTTTAGGCGAAACGACAAAAATGCGAAAAAATTCGGCCAAATGAAGTTAGTACCAATGACTTTAGGCGAGTCAAGGGACACCCAGTCGGGGGACGGACGGACGGGATGTTATTTTAGAATTATTTAGTTTTGATTTGTTGGTTTTTTGGGTTTCCCGATGACTAAAGCAAAAAAACTGCTCATATTTTTATGAAATTACCCGCTTTCGAACTTTATAAAAATGCATTCAAGTTTATTAAATTATTTTAAAATTCAAGTTTACAGTTTGTTATTACGTGAACCACTTTGCCCAAAAATTAAGACCATGTTTCACTGTGATTTTTAGTTGACCGTTTGTCTGTAATCAATCGATCAATCAATCAATCAAATTGTTTATTTGCAAAACGATTGGTCTTAAGCTTATAATTTGCCGTTACATGTCTACTATATGCAAATGGCATGCTTTGAAGAAATAATACTATTCGTAAGCAAAAAGTAGTAAATAAAAGTATCATTACAAATGCTAGTAGGTATGATTTTAGTTGTAATCTATTGTAACCAATGCTTTTAAAAACAAGACCATGATAATAAGTGCTTATTTCTGAGCCTAGGTGGCACTAAAATTAACTTTGTTTACCGGTCTGCCGGGGCCAAATGAACTGAACCTCAGGAGATACGGCCAAGACTAATTTTCAATTAAAACTTCATCAAACTTAGCTACGAACAAACTCTTAACGCTTGGTTTAAGTTAAATGCGAATAGGTTATACTTTACGTTAAGCGGTTTAATAAAGTACAGGTAAGTACCGGAAATCAAGATTTTTTTTGAAGGACCGTAATGTGTGTTTTTTTATCTGCTTAGTTAGTTAGTTAGTAGTTAAATACCTACTATTTTCGAAGGCAAATAGTTTTTTTGACATTTTACTCTTTCCACTAAAAAGCAGTCAGCTCGACAAAAGAAATAACATGAATTTTATAAATTCTAGTCAAATATATCTCATAGAGCAAAACATAAAATTTAACTGTTTCAAGTTTTTTTTGTAAAGGCTCTACTATCATATAGATCTTTAATTTAAGGGACTGGCGTGGAAATTATTGGCCTTAAGTCTTTTTTAAGCCTCGGCTTAAAACTCTTAATAATTCCTCCTCAACTCCTATGACTTGGACCAAACAGAGATAAGATCTTTGCTATGGCAACTAAAACTGCAGGTTTCTTCAGAAGGTAGATTGTAATTGGTTATACTCTACTAACTCTTAAGTTCCAATATTGCATAATTTTATCTTGCTGTACTAATTACTGTAGCTGTCTTGATAGTTGGGTAAAAGTTCTAAAAATTTGTTAGAAGTTGAGGTTGGAATTTAAAGCTTTAGAAGTTTTACAAATAGAAAAAAAATTTTCGAGTGTTTCTGCAATAAAACGGTACTTCTTATTAAAATTAATATATCATAAAAAACGGGTCGAATTGAGTACCTCCCTCCTTTTGAAGCCGGTAAAAATACCAACCGACACAAGAACGTATCTGTGAATGTATGTATACTTTGTTAAAATATTTTTAAAATATTTTTTATACTTTACCTGGCTTTGGGTCGGCAAAACACGTCTTTGATGCAAATATGAAGACTGTAGCTTGAACAGTTTAGCTGCTAGAGCTTTGTGACAGACGGACACATTAATGACAGCAATCCCTATTGCTATCACTCTGTTTGGCCCATCGAACTAAATCTATGGAAGTGTAATTGCAAACAAATATTGCATACGGCACCACGGCACGGGGCTGAAAATGTACAACGCGCTCAGCTTTAGTCGGGCCAGCCACGCACTCGGTGACTGACGTTAACGTTCTTTACAATAAAATCAGTTTGTATTGTAGAGAAAAGAGAGAAAGAGAAAGTTTATTAGAAATGTCGTCCTGTTTAGTCAAATGGAAAGACGCAAAGAAGGTAGTAAAAATATGCAGAAATAACGTATCATATTTTTTCGTTATAGAAAATATCTATGAGTTTACAAATTATGGTCGCTAATAAGCAACCAGTGCTCAGACGCTTTGCGCTGCACAAGTAAATGCCAGCATTTTTAGCTCCATCCACTTAGTTGTACTTTTCGTGTGGTGCCATTTTTTGAGCGCAATGCTTGTCCATTAGATTTTAGTTCGCTGGTTTGGCCTCTTCAGGTACGGAACCCTAAAAATCCTCAACCTAAGTAGTTTTACTGTCAGACTTCCCCTACACGTCTTTGACAGCAAGATCCTTTGGCAGGAACTTTCATTTTCTATCAATGTTGTTTAGAACGTATTTATTTTACCGTAAACACTCAACCTTTATCAACTAAAGCCTCCTTGAGACGTCTTGGCGTTTAATTTCTTGCTTGAAAAACGAAAGACGATCGGCGGTTTTAAGACCTATGACGTCCAACTCAGACGTGTGGACTCCCAGAAAAAACTTACTTTGATACGTTTTTGGCCCTCGTCTATTTAATTAAATCTAGTTTACTACTGGTAAACGAATGTTTCCGTTTTAGCATTGCTACAAACAGTCGAACATTAATGATATAATTTCCGGTTTGTTCTGTTACAATGTAGTAGAAATTAAAACTCAAAAAAAACATTGTACCTATTTGAGGTACCGGGCAGCCTGGCGGATCTATTCCTATCGAGTACCAAAAACTAATACCAAATGGTATTAGTTTATTGCCGTTATAAAATTCTATTCCCAACGAGTCCCAATTTTTAAATATTTAAATGAAGCTCAAAATCTATTCCCAACGAATACCAAAACATAACATTTGGTACAGTCACCGAAACAATTATGATCATTATAATACAATCCTAAACCTTCCTAAATTCACTTCATTCCGGCATTTTTACTCACGACACGAGTAGCTTAAGTGTATCCGCTTGCCAATTTTTTTACCTCCGAAAAATTGTGAGTTTGCTCTATTATTGTTTGAAAATCCAAGCGCCCCGTGGCCAAACGAAATTTTTTATTGATTGGTGGAATAAACGCTAAGACTAATGAAATAAGGACTTGTTTTAAAATATTTTTGTTCTTGCATAAATTATTATTATTTCTATTAAACTGGTCAATTCTAAGGGATATTGTTATCTAATCCTTAGTACTTTTCTATGTGTGGTGGCGTGCGCGCAATAACTTGAAACAAAATTGAAAGTGGTATTTATTGAGTGAGTACTTATTAATTTGTAATTTTTTATTGATTTATTTATCAATTTTTTATTGATTTACTTATATTCCTATGTTCATATACAATATGATGTGTATTTATATAATGTATTACTTAGTCGAATTTTTAAAAGATAACAATTAAAGTCACGTGTTTTGTAAAGTCCAAGTAGGTACCTAAGTACAAATCCCCGTTTTAGTTTATGCATTTCTTTTTTTAGAAATGTCTGATGAAGAAGCTGTTACTCTGCCTCCCACAACTTCAGAAAACACAGCAGGATTGACTTTTTTAAAAAGAAATGGTGGCTTAGTGCTATTGAGAGCTAACCAGCTCTATATACTATAGTTTTTTGTATACTAGTAGCCACCAGTATACAAAAACTTTTTTTTTAGTAAATAAGTATTTAATCGTTGATTGTTTGTGATATTCTTCAATTGTTACATTTTGATGACAATAAAAAATATAGATATGTAGGTACTTATATAATTAAATATCTCTGTTATTTTATAATAACAGAGGTACAGTCCATTAATAATAATGGACCAAACGTTTTCATACTACATTTTAATATGTTTGGACAGACTGATTTTTATTAAATAAACACTAGTTAAAATCACATTTAAAATCATTTTTTATTACTGACTGTACCTCATAGCATTTAACTTGTTTTAGGATTCGTTTATGAGTGGTACTCGTTGGGAATAGAATTTTATAACGGCAATAAACAAATACCATTTGGTATTAGTTTTTGGTACTCGATAGGAATAGATCGCCTGGCGCAACTCTCTCAGTAAAAAACGGTCTATGAAACGGAGGCGAATTTTTAACTTGTCTAAGTTTGAAAGATCGTTGACAATACACAAAGCAGTAGATAATTGACAACATTCGAATAAAGACGTATTATACTTCGCCCCATCAAAGAGTATCTATCATCTTTGACCGTTTTACCGCCAATGCTGTTTGACGTTTCTCTTTTGTTTTTCGTTGAATTCGCCTCCGTTTCATACTCACACTTTTTTGTATGACACTCCCGTCTCTTATAACGCTAGTTATTTTTACATTCTCTTTGGTACCGGGGGGGTTCAATTCCCAAAACAATAAATTCTTTATTATCTGTGGTCTTGATGTGGGGATGGACATTGTCATTTTTATATCGATTCATTCCCCGTCAATTGCTAATGCGCAGGAACCTTGTCACACGTTAACGTCATCCGCAACCAACAATTACCTACATGAAACAAGAAAATTCTAATAGGTGATTTAATATTTAAATATTGAATTATTATTTTCATTATGATAGTGTTTAAGTTTTAGTTAAGTTTACAATTGTTTTTACTTTTGGGGTTAAAAAAATGGCCGCCAGGCAATTAGCGGGGATAGTACTTAGCTTCAAATATAATCTTTATATAAATAACAGACTGCCTCTCGATATCTTCGACGTCACACGTGCACACGACAGCGCTGGTTATGGCGTGTGACGTCACGAGTGGACGGCTTGGAATTGGATTTTTATCCGATTGTCTGTACACGTCACGAACAGCGGGCACTGTGCAGGCACAGAGTAAACAGAAAATTTCTTTTGCAAGGTTTATGACTTGTGCTTTGTTCATGCGTTGTGTTGAACTTCATGACGTAAAGACAGTGCCATTACATTTCTTGCTTCTATAACAAAATATTATCGACTAAAGATTTTCCACGACATATACAACAAAGCCTGGTGAATAATCATTGAATAATCATTAATAAGTACGTGCAAAAGCCGTGTGTTAATGCTTGTAACGTTACATGTTAACTTTTTAGGTATATCCTCGAATTGCTTTTTAACAGATTCTCCGTACACTATGGTGATGTGCACTGCTCAGGGTTGATGAACTGTCGAGCGTGCGAGTTGTGAAATGCATCAAAGCATTCTTGAGGCTTCTTGTGACATGGACTTATGCCTTTGTAAATTATATGCAAGAAATATCCATTAGGAATTTTTTTTTTTTTTACTTAGTCAAAGAGTTAAAAAGTAAATAATAAAGTATTTGTTTAAATGAAAAAATAATCCAAACAGTTTCTAACAATAAGGCATGTTGTCCACAGCGCGAGGGAGCGGCGCGCAGCGATGCGGAGCGCGAGCGGCGCGCGCGCGGCGACTGGGAGGCGCGAGCGCGCGCTGCCGAGGCGGACGCGGCGCGACTCGCCGGCAAGCTACATGCTGCACAGCGGGAGATCGCCAGGTAAGGACATCTATATTACATCTCTTGACTGAAACTTAAATGTTTTCTATTCAATTCAAATTAAGCTCACAAAATAAGCATTTGCGAATCGTCAATATTTCTCATTCCATTCAAGACGTCTTTTAGCTGAAGATAAGAATAGGCGATGAAACTTACCAGCTTTATCGGAAGGAACGATATTTTTGAAATGTACATCATTTTTCATAGATATAGAGCGGCGTTAATCTTTCAAAAAGACGCTTCGAAAACACTTTTCGCACAAGTCATCTTGGAGATTTCAAAATGTAGTATCGATGCATTCAGTACGATGTCCTGATCACAAATAAATAAAGATGACAAGCGCGAAAATGGTGGGGGTAGAAACTGTGACGTTATAAAGTTTTCATTACAAAAATACTTTTTTACATTGCATGTGGTTTGTGAGTAGATTGCGAATATATAACACAATATAAAATTTTCACTACTTGGTCTAACAAATTATTAGAAAACTTTGAAAAATGTTATAATTCAGAGTCGCCATTGAACAGCTCTTAATTGAAATTGACTGAATTGATGATTTATTGATGATTGATGATTTACAAAATACATAAAAACCGGCCAAGTGCGAGTCGGACTCGCGCATGAAGGGTTACCAAAGAACGACAAAAAAAAACACGTTTGTAGTATGGGAGCCCCCCTTAAATATTTAATTTATTCTGTTTTTAGTATTTGTTATTATAGCGGCAACAGAAATACATCATTTGTGAAAATTTCAACTGTCTACCTGTTGTCGTTATTAATATCGAGCATAAAACGGCAAAAAAAACACGTTTGTTGTATGACTCTGAACATACTCTATTTGAATGTTTAAGGGTAGTTGACCAAAGATATTTGAAAATAAGAAAAGTACATCAGTTTTAATAACAGAATAATTTCCTGCTTTTTTTTAAATTTTCAGATTCCTATAATAATTAATAAAAATAAACTTTTGTCAGTTTATCCTTACTTGTCCTATTTAGTAAACAGTAGGTATTAGACAGTTTCCATGCTTCTTTTAAATTTAAATCACTATTTAAAAATATTGTGTTATTAAACCAAATTATCATTAATAATTAACAATTTCTTTGGTTTCCAATGCGTGGAAAACCATTTGTGGAATTTTATATATGATTATTTGTATACATGACTTTTAACACTGAAATAAAAAAGAAATTTAAACCAACTACAGCGCAGATAAATAACATCGTTTTCAACATGACAAGTCTGAATGAGATGAGACTGCAGTGTAGCGACCAATTATAATCCGTATTGCCTTTTCCAAACAGGAGGCGAATATATTAGGTTCGTTAACGCGACCAGCCGGCAGTAACGGTCGCGTAATAAGCGGCGTCGGCGACTTCCGCGGTGGAACTAGTGGTGCCACTTTTTGGTTTAAATTTGAAATCGATAGTTTTGAAAATTGCACACTTCCAACTACCCTATTACATTTTTATATTCCTGTGCAACCAACCCATGGTTCTTTCCTATAAGTTTGTACTGTTTGGTGCCACTTAATCGATTCGTTTTTTGTTTAAATTTAAAATCGATACTGTTAAAAATTACCCACTTCCAACTACCCCATCACATTTTTATATTCCTGTCCAACCAACCCATGGTTGTTTCCTTTAAGTTTGTACTGTTTCTTTGTATTTATTCAATAGAAAATACAATTTACAGCATATAAATAAATAACTGTTTTGATATTCTATTGCATGAATGAAAATTCAAAGCTGTATTAAAAACGATCTTTAACCATTTATATTTTTTTGTTGTTATTAATAATCAATATTCATTATACATTTCGTTTTAAAATTGTAAGGTAGACAATTGACACTAGGTATATACTCGTAGTTGCGTTTCTTAATCTTTTCATACGCCATAATAAAAGAAAATAACCAATGAAATAATAAAATTAATCAACTATTGGAAGAACGCATTAATCAAATCTAATGCGATATGCTATTTGAAGACAATAAACTGGAAATTGTAAATTCGATACCATGGTTAAGTGTTGTCACAACACTATTTTAAATTCGTTAATAAAGCCATTTAAATTTCGGAATATCGCAACGATATTGTATCGAGAACGCCTGTTACTGGATAGTCCGATTTAATGAGCCATTAAAATCACGAACCACTGCCGATTTTATTTATTCAATATTTATCGTTCTCTATGCACAATAATTCCCCTATTTTGTATGTTTGAAAACTAACTGCAAATCGATTCAAAAAATAGTACCTATTCTTGAATAATATTTCTTTTTATTTGGGGAACGTAATTTATTGTTTTATGTGAATGCTACATTTCCTCTAACCATCAAAACCAGAACATTCCAAATTCAAATTCAAATCTGGAACGAACAGATTCGGAACTCGATATCAGCTACTCAGTTAGGTAATTAAGCAAGTTTCAGTTCGATTTTCGAATTTACGATTCCGTAATCGAGCCGGTGTCATTCGATGGCGATAAGCGCCCGTCCGATTGGTCGATGGGCCGTAACTTCGAAATACGAACTTCAGGATTTACGTCAGAAGACCGTTATGGATTTGACCCAATTTGCTAGGGTCCGGAGCAATTTCGATTGGATTTTTTTCAGTTATTTGCACCGTCTATGGACGAAAGGTGCCTTAGTGATTGATATTAGGCGTCGAATACTTCATTGTCTTCAATTCGTTTCTGCTTTGGGAAAATTGATTTGGAAAATGTAAATTGTAGATGTAAATTGACTCCTCTTTCATCTTGTAGATGAAAGAAAGGCATGTTTTCTTCCTTTGAACACAAGTGTAAATTGATTTTTATTAACAAATGCTTGTTCTTATCAAAATTAAAGACAAGCAACAACTTTTGGGCGCGGCAGACAGTACTAATACTAATTTTAATTTACTTAGTTTTCGAAATTTAAGCCATTTTACGATCTTCGTGTAATCAATCATACTGTTATCCCACAGAAATTGATCCAGTCATTTTATAAATGCTAAAATTTTGGTTTCATTGTTTCATCCAGCAGTTCATATTAATAAATATCCATAAGATAATTTTCATGTGAAAGTTTGGATGTTTTCGAAGTTCGCTGTATGGTTTGGATGTGGAACACAATAATCCAAAGCGTAGGATTTTTAGTCTAGTTAGTTTCTGTGGTGGGAATTTATTTATTCACGGTGACCTGACCGGAAATTAAGAGATCGGGAGGTGCTTCTACAACTTGGGTACAATAATAATATTGCGGGAGGTGCGGAAGTGCTTCTAGTACTAGTGATGTACTGTAAAAAAAACCGGCCAAGTGCGAGTCGGACTCGCGCATGTAGGGTTCCGTACCAAAATCCGGAAAAAAAATATGTTTGTTGTGTGGGAGCCCCCCTTAAATATTAATTTTATTCTATTTTTAGTATTTGTTGTTATAACGGCAACAAAAATACATCATCTGTGAAAATTTCAACTGTCTGCCTGTTGTCGTTATTAATAACGAGCAAAAAACGGCAAAAATATCACGTTTGTTGTATGGGAGTCCCCCTTAAATATTAATTTTATTCTGTTTTTAGTATTTGTTGTTATAGCGGCAACAGAAATACATCATCTGTGAAAATATCAACTTTTTAGCTATCACGGTTCATGAAATACAGCCTGGTGACAAACAGACAGACGGACAGCGAAGTATTAGTAATAGGGTCCCGTTTTTACCCTTTGGGTACGGAACCCTAAAAAGCCTGGCTAGCTATCATATCACCATCTTACCTAAGTCTGAAGCCATAACAATTTAAAAATTGTTGCGTACCGGCAATTACAGGTGAAATAGTTCCTTAGTGATGAGGATTCCGGGTGCAGTGCGCTCCCACCTTCGGCTTTATCGTCACTTAACATCAAGTGTGGTGAAGGCCAAGCACTATTCCGTTGTGCATGAAAAACATGCCAACAGTCGTATATAGTCACGGGCGGAAGCTAGTAGGTGTCCGAATATTCGGAATGCAACACCGTAATGGTGGAATCGAACCGGCGAACCGTGGCGATCCAAATGGAGGCCGGTGTCAATCACGCACCGCTGTGGGAGCCGCCGCAGCTGGCGCCGAACCCGGGACTTTAGGGGTCCGTTGTGGAGCTTGTCCATCAGCCATTTTTAATGTCCTCACTGCTGGGGCGCAGGCCTTCCTTATGGGTGGATCCGTGCCCAAAGGGTAAAAACGGGACCCTATTACTAAGACTCCGCTGTTCGTCTGTCTGTCTGTCTGTCGGTCACCAGGCTGTATCTCATGAACCGTAACAGCTAGACAGTTGAAATTTTCACAGATGATGTATTTCTGTTGCCGCCATAACAAATACTAAAAACAAAGTAAAATAAATATTTAAGGGGCCATAATAGGAAAACATGGTTAGCGCGGGCCATATTTTTATATAGAAAACCTAAAGTTGTAGCCACAAAATAAAACATACGACAAGCTAAAGAGATTATCTAGTAGCTACAAGTATTAAATTGCGTATAAATCTCACAGATGATTGTAAAAAAAAATCAGAATATCATCAAAAGCGCTTGTCGTGGGCCATATTTTTGGCGTAAATAATAGCGGAAACGTATTGAATTCTACATCTAAATACACTTTAATGTACTGTGCAGTTGCTCCAATAACTTTTTTTCAAGAAAGATAATTGTGCTGGTATAATGATGAAAAAACAACGAAAAACACCGAAAAAGTGCAGAAGTGAGGTTATTTTCTTACTATATAGAAGTGAATATTTTCTTACTCTTTACACGTAAAGAAAAAGACAGAGACAAATGATTTCGCATATCCGAGCCTTAAGGAGGGCTCCCATACAACAAACGTGTTTTTTTTTTCCTTTTTATGCTTTATATTAAAAACGACAAATGGTAGACAGTTGAAATTTTCGCAGATGATGTATTTCTGTTGTCGCTATAACAACCAATACTAAAATCAGAATAAAATAAATATTTAAGAGGGGCTCCCATACAACAAACGTGATTTTTTTGCCGTTTTTTGGTACGGAACCCTTCGTGCGCGAGTCCGACTCGAACTTGGCCGGTTTTTTTTATAAAGTTCTCAACAGCAATTCGATTCGTTCGTCAAAATATTTTCCGGGGCGAGATAAGCTGATTATTGCGGCCCCGAACCGGCCGAAACGTTGCGATGTGTTTGAATAAAATTTTGTTTGTTTTTTTGGTGGAAAAATAAATACTGCAAACAGATATGCAGCTAGCAGCTACTGTATTTTCTTTGCAAGTATTTTTCCTACTCACATTTTACCAGTGTTTTTTTTTTCATATTTTTATGGACTGATTTTAATAGGGATATTTTTGATTGGGTGACTGGACAACAAAAGGGGATACTTTAATACTAAACCCGGCAGCGGTTTATTTTGTTGGCGACAAAATAATTAAACGTGCGACAAACTGTGGGTGTCAAAAAATACGTAAAACGAGTGACTACACGTGGGATATAAATAATTTAAATGAATGACAAAAATACTGAGTGGGCGACTATTATATCAAGTAGGTACTATCATATATCAACTTTAACTGATTTTAGCTGCCTAACTTGTATTTTTGCCACCTCGATTAGGTTAGTGGTCGCCTTTTTAAATAAAATTTAAATATTTTGTGAGCCATTAGATTGTCGCCCAAATAGTAATTTGGTCGTCCGTTCTGAATAACTATAGTTACTCAATTTGTATGTTAAAGTCCCATCTTCAATATTTGTAGTCGCCCTCAGTACGTCGTCGCCCGCTTAGTATTTCAGTACGCTATATTTTAGTATTTTAATACCCAAAATGGGAATTTAATGTTACCCGATGAAATGCAATTTTACCCATTTTAGTAAAGTATACCGATTACAAAAACGTGTTCAAGAGATAATTACTAAATAAAACAAATAATTTTGTGATGTAGTTACGTTGTTCTTCGTTAAATCGCATTTCCTTTTTCTGAAGTAAATAAAAAAGAATCGTAGGTTAAATGGTTGAAAACATTTTCAATATATTTTTTTTTGGTGCTGAAATAAGCATTTATCAAAAATTTCCCATCACGTCACGTACCCGCTTATTTAATTTTTAGGTGTGTTGTTTTGTTACACAATCAACAAAAGGCAAATAAATGGCTAAATATAACGCAAAAAGTCCAAGTAAAAAAAAACAACTTTCCAGACACGGCCCTGCTTTTGACACTGAATCCAAACTTAAAAAGCTAAACCATAACTTAGCAGACTATTGTCATCGGGAGGCAAGTCACGCGCCCCGTGTGCGGTAGGCCCGTGTCCCGTGGGATGGGCCTTATTTGTATGTGCGATTCGCACTGAATCGATTTATAAAACGCAAAGATAGTGGTATGACATTCAGGGTTATTCTCGAAGTGCATTACGTTTTGGGGTTGCGGAATACACCCCTAAATTTCAATAATTTATTTGGAGTATAAACATGTTAAATGGGTTCATATCTCAAACGCTCCTTACATTAAAGTTTTCTTTTTGTATCTTTATGTTATGTCCTGACTAACTCATCAATTCATCATTGTACTGCTCAAACCCCTGAACAGGGGGCAAGTCTGCTAATGTTTTCGTCAAAATCGTAGTTCAATGGTGCTCTAATGGTAATGCTTTTTGACACAGTTCTTGTTTCTTAAACCCAAAATCAAGACACAATATATTTCGTTTTGGGTTTAAGAAACACAATGTGTTTCAGTTTTGGGTTTAAGAAACAAGAACTGTGTCAAAAGCATTACCGTTCAAACAACATTGAACTACGATTTTGACGAAAACATTAGCAGACTTGACCCCCGAGCTGAAACTTAACGTAGGTACTGATATAGCGTGATATTATTATCCGAATTATTATTACTAGCTAGCTAGTTTATAATACTTAATAGCTACTTTATAATAGTAAGTAGCTTTTATTACAAAATTTAAAACGGTTTAATTTCTAAAGAGCTCTCTCCAATCAAAAACCACAGTTAACTAAACCGCAGAACTGATACAATCGAGAAGGTATCGATTACCAGCCGAGCACGTGCGCTGGTAAACACCCGACGCGTCATCAATATTCATAACGCCAGTGAATCGATTCATCGCTTCTGATATCGAATCGGATTGCGGTTAAGCTCTATGTGGCAATCGGTTAGCTCGATGGTTAACCATTGTTCGAAATTTAAATTAATGCACAAAACTTTTTCGATAGTGCGGCGTGCGGCAAAGAAAAGGACCAGAGACAAAGCTTCTTAAGAACGTTAAATTCAAACTTGCAACTGACTGCTCTGAGATTGTCCACTGGCTGCAGTTGTCAAAACAGCTTTTTTCCGGTTTTTCCGCGTACGCGACAAGCGGCCAGTGGACACACACACACATGCCCCGCGTGCTTGTAGTAGTGCAACGGATTCGCGCGGTTGTATGAAGCTTTGTCTCTGGTCCTTTTCTTTACTCATGTGGCTTTGGTTTTGTTTATAAAAGATTTGATGTTCTTTTGTATTGATACTTTCATTATGACAAAATATTGACACAAGTTCCATCAACACAGGATTTTTTTCGTAGTGCGAACTCTACATTACACTCCCTACTCTACATTACTACATTACACAAAGACTTCTATGTTGTATATTGAAGTCTTTGACATTACGTAGTGATTTTATTCCATTTGGCATAAATACTATATGTAACTTTTTTGATTAGGTATTAACTTCTCAACCTTGGACGAATTAACAGATCTATCATACTGCCTCTAAATTTTCATGTTTAATACCCATCTTTATATACGTAAAGTTATTTATGTTCAACCATGAACTCCCGACCTAATCCAAGTCGATCCCGGGACCCCCGCTCATAAAACTTATAAATAATAAACGGTGCAGGACGTTGCACCGCAAAGATGTACCGATAGGCCGTGGGTTCGCTTCCCGCCCGCGGTTTAGGAAGGGCGTATCAACAACGTAGACAGGAACGCATAAAATGCGGCTTTTCAGTGTGTTCGATCATTTTAAATTGGATTCAAGAGCTGTAAACTTGTACAAGGTATTTTGAAAAAAATACGTGAGTAATCCCTTAGGAAGGTAAAATTTTCATGACAATCAATATAAAATAAATACCAAAAGAACTCTGAAATCATGAAGAAAAGACGATTTTCCAATAATCCATATTTATATAATTCATACATAGTATGTAAGTGTTACGATGGAGCGGGGCTGTCTGTCACAAGTATTGTAATACTCACTAGGCAGTCCCAACTAGTGTTGTAAAAGAACTAAGTCTTTTAGTCCTCATTTTGCGACTATGAGTTCTTTTTGCAGAACTCACGACTAATTAGTCTTCTGAGTCCTGAGTCTTGAGTTCTTTTGAGTATTTTCAATTCTTTCAGTCTCAAAATTTATCGAGTCGTTAGATTTATTCCAAGTCCTTTCGTTTTTTTCAGTCCTTTTGAGCTCTTTGAGTCCTGTTCTTTCAAGTCTTATGATTCGTGAATTATATAGCAGGAATGCAGTCTAATCAAAAAGACTCGTGTCATGAAGCCTACACGAAAATAACAACGCAATGTTGAAAATATTAAAAAATTCAAGATGGCGGCCAACTTTTTTGTTTGGGAGCCGATTTCAATGAAACTTGGTAATCAGTACTATTTTGACACGAAAGTAACAACGCAATGTTAAAAATATAAAAAAATCCAAGATGGCGGCCAACTTTTTTATTTGGGGGCCGATTTCAATGAAACTGGGTTTTTGGTACTATTTTAACACAAAAATAACAACGTAATGTTGAAAATATTAAAAATTCCAAGATGGCGATCAACTTTGTTGTTTGTAAGCCGATTTAAATAAAACCCGGTTTCGAGTCCTAAATCTTTATTTGGGGGCCGATTTCAATTCATAATTCATTTATTTATTTGCAAAATATGGTACATACATGATGTTATAATTATATTTCCAGCATATTCTGTCGAATGTTTCAACGTGCAAATACTTAGATTTAACTAGATCATACAATTTTATTACATAATGTCAGTATTTATCAAAACACTAAATTAATAAAAATGAAATTAAATTATTGGAATGTCAGCAATAGAAGATGTCAAAAGTTATAATTAGCGTGCAATGTCAATAATTTTATCGGTTAGGAAGTCATTAATACAGTAATATGTCTTTTCTATTAAAATGTTAAACAATTTGCTTTTAAATTTAGTTGTAGGTAGTTCTCTTACATTATTTGGTATTTTATTGTAAATACGTATTGCCATACAAAATGAGTTTTTGGAATGTAATACCAAACTTTGACTGGGAATTCGTAAGTTGGTACCTTTTCTACCTCTGTAGTTAAAGTCTTGATTTTTTTTAAATAAATGATCATGTTTTTTTACAAATAGACTAATCTCATAAATGTAAAGGCAAGGCAAGGGCAGAATATTTAAGGCCTTGAACAAAGGTTTGCAGCTATCTAAATAGCCAGCACCACAAATTGTACGAACACATTTTTTTTGTAATTTGAAAGCCCGATGCATTTCTACCGAGTTTCCCCATAATATAAAGCCATATCGCAGCACCGAGGTCACATAGCCATGGTAGGCCATAAGTGCTGCTTTCTTTGATGCAACATGTTTCACTCTATATAATACGTACACAAATCGATCCAATTTACTAATCATTAAATTTATATGCGATTTCCAGTCACATTTGTTGTCAATATTAATACCTAGAAATTTTAATTCTGTCACCTCTTCAATATTATTATCATTATAAGTTATGTCTAAATGCTTACGTATAGAGTTACGAGTCCTAAAATTAATGAATTTGGTTTTATTTATATTAATATTCAGATTATTTATTCCGAGCCATTTTATTACTTCTTTGAAATTACGCTGTGCAATATTTTGAATGTCATCTTTATTGTCAGATTTAATTATTAAAGTAATGTCATCAGCGAATAGTATACACTGCTGATCGATGACGTTTGGCAAGTCATTAATATAAAGTAGGAATAATAATGGGCCAAGTATGCTTCCTTGAGGTACGCCACAGCCATTATTAATGGAACCTGAAGCAAAATTTTTCCTCAGATTATTGGACGTATTTGAATATCCAGTGATTTCTACTCTCTGCAAACGATCTCCGAGATAGCTTTTCATCAAATTTAAGGCAGTTCCTCTTATCCCTACCATCAATGAAACTCGGTTTTTGGTACTATTTTAACACAAAAATAACAACGCAATGTTGAAAATATTAAAAAATCCAAGATGGCGATCAACGTTGTTGTTTGTAAGCCGATTTAAATAAAACCCGGTTTCGAGTCCTAAATCTAAAGAAAGCGGTAATGTAATGTTAAAAGTTTCATTTCATCCATCTTAGATTTTTTAATATTTTCAACATTGCATTGTTATTTTGAAGTCATAATAGTCCCAAAAACAAAGTTTTATCTAAATTGGCACTCAAATATTAAAGTTGGCCGCCATCTTGGATTTTTAATATTTTCAACATAGCCTTGTTATTTTCGTGTCAAAATAGTACCAAAAACCGAGTTTCATTGAAATCGGCCCCCAAACAAAAAAGTTGGCCGCCATCTTGAATTTTTTAAAATTTTCAACATTGTGTTGTTATTTTGTTTTAAAATAGTACCAAAAACCAAGTTTCATTGAAATCGGTCCCCGTCCCCAAACAAAAAAGTTGGGCGCCATCTTGGATTTTTTAATATTTTCAACATTGCGTTATTTTTTCGTATTAAAATAGTACCATAAACCGAGTTTTATCTAAATCGACCCTCGAACAAAAAAGTTGGCCGCCATCTTGGATGTTTTAATATTTTCAACATTGCGTTGTTACTTTCGTATTAAAATAGTACCAAAAACCGAGTTTTATCTAAATCGGCCCTCGAACAAAAAAGTCTGGCGCCATCTTAGATTTTTTAATATTTTCAACATTGCGTTGTTATTTTCGTGTCATAATAATAGTACCAAAAACCGAGTTTTATCTAAATCCACCTTCAAACAATAAAGTTGGCTAGTTCTTTCTAGGAAAGCTAAGTTTTTATTTATAGGACTTAGTCTTGAGTTCTTTTTGTAAAGAGTGAGCTCTTTTAAAAGACTCAGTCTCTAGTTCTCTTTGGCAAGACTGGAGTCTATTTTAAGAAGACTAAAAACTCAGAGAGGCTTGAGCTTTTACTTATTTTATTTTGACTTGAGTCTTCACAAAAAGACTCGAGTCTCAATATTAGGACTAAATGACTCAGTTCTTTTACAACACTAGTCCCAACCTGCTGTTTTAAAAACCAATGTTTTGTGAACAAAATAAACATTTTTGATTTTTGATTTTTTATTGATTTAATTCTAAAAAAATACATTAAAATATATTTTTTATGTACTCTTTTTGTGTGAAGACTGGGAGATATATGCCAAACAGTTGGCGTCGTCATATGGCTGACGCGATGATTATAATCATTGTGTATGTATAGAACAGTTTCTCCGATCATTCTCTGTGTCTAAAAATAAAATACCTAGCTCCACTTTACCTCTATGTACAATATTTGATGGGACAAAATTTTCAAGTAGGTATTATATTCCATTGCTCACTCCAAATACTTCTACAAGACGTCGTTTAATAAACATTGAGCCAGCTGTCTGAGTGAGTGCTCGAGTAAAAATAATAAGACACCTGATATGTCCCCCCGCCTCCGCCCCCGCATACTTACTTACCAAGGGTGACAATATTCAATTACGGTAAGGTTACGTAAAGCAGTTTTTTGTCTGTTTCATTGGGAGAATCTTTTGATAATTTTTAACCGACTTCAAAAAAGGAAGAAGTTATCTATTCGTCTGTAAGTTTTTTTTTATTTCCGTGACTTCAATTACTCAATGACGACTAGACCGATCGAAATGATTCAAACGTTATTACATAACGTGAAGTCCCAAATTGGTCCCATTTTTCAAAAAAGGTTTTTTATATCAGATATGCGTAGTAATTGTTCAGATTTTGAATATTATTTCATGCTTTTTAGAGCTGTTTATTTTTTTGGGAAGGTTTTTGTCGAATAATGGTAGATTTCTTCAAGATTATATTTCTTTAATTAATAATGGAAAAAAAATCTATTTATTGTATATGTACTTACACGTGTTTATTTTTTAAACGGTGTGTTGACTCTTTTTTTATTCTCACAGTAACAGTTCTTCATAAAATGAATCATAAACAGGTAATATTGTTATACGTTTAAACTTACTTAACATTTCTGCGATGGTGTCGTGTGGTCGTTATGTTCCTTCGTTCGTTATGGTTGAGCGAAACGATGATGGCTGGTTCATGCGTCATGCTCGTGAACGGGTGCTGCTAGTGGGAATGGGTCTACTTCTGTGTACTTATACTAAGGGCGTCGTAGGATGTATTTTGTTCTGTTAATCCTATTAATATTATAAATGTGAAAGTTAATCCTATTAAAATTATAAATGTGAAAATTAATCCTATTAATATTATACTTAAATGTAAAAAACGGCTGAACAGATTTGGACGAAATTTGCCACACAGATAGTTTATAGCCTGGGTTAAAACATAGGATTTATTGCTGATAAAGCTGGTAAATTTTCTTGTCAGTAAAAAAAGTCTGGAACGGGAAAAAGTAGGAAAATATAGACGATTCAAAAGTGTTTAATTATTAATTTTATTTGGATAAATACACTTTGACTTTTGACTACGGATACTTTTTATTCCAGTCAAAGGTTCCCAAGCGATTTTCCGAATGTCCATGCGGAAGATAGCATTATCTACCTATATATGTATGGCACTTCTTACTCAAAACTCAAAGCATAAAATTATGTATAGCACTTCTTACTCAAAACTCAAAACATACAATTATGTGTGGCACTTCTTACTCAAAACTCAAAACATAAAATTATGTATGGCACTTCTTACTCAAAACTCAAAACATAAAATTATGTATGGCACTTCTTACTCAAAACTCAAAACATAAAATTCATAACTCATATCTTGATTTGATTTCTTTTTTTTTTTACTGAGTTGAGGCCTAT
Source organism: Agriphila geniculea (assembly GCA_943789525.1). Taxonomy (NCBI): domain Eukaryota; kingdom Metazoa; phylum Arthropoda; class Insecta; order Lepidoptera; family Crambidae; genus Agriphila; species Agriphila geniculea. The sequence continues at coordinate 4,182,827 of OX038876.1, forward strand.
GAAAAGCTTTCGGATATTAGTTTTCCATTCAATGCCATATTGTGGGCGTTATTTTTGACACCCAACGCAGAACCGATAAAATTTAGACGTCACGGCAACCGGAGACGGCGCGTAATGACGGACGAGGATCCCTCCAATAATTGTCTGTTTTATTTGAAAGCCGACCCCGAGATGCGCCTTGTTATTTTTTGGGCTAGAAATAATTTGGAAGTAATACAAACCTGGGGCGATTTGACAGTTGAGGCGTTAAAATTTCTTTTTTAAGGCTAAAAGGAATTGTCATTATTTTTTTAAGTCAATGGCACAGGGTTATTCTTCCATCGATATAATTCCTAATAACTGTAGAAAGGTTACCAACCTTTCTACGATGGTCTGTCTAAACGAGCATTTCCACTAGTCAATAATAATGGCTTTGTGAGCCAAATATGGCAGATAATGGCTCAGTTTTTAGATTTATATTATTAAAAATGTACCGCATTCGTGACTATCTGTTCCCTAAGAGTTAACTGGGAGAGAATGCTTTTAGCATTAAGTTAGCCTTTTATCCATTATTTTACTGTAGTGCAATAAGGAGATTAAATAAAAATAAAAAATAGATTTATATACCTAAATACCTTATTACCTAATCGTAACTAAAATAGAATAAAATAGTTACTAATCCTTTAAAGGTAGGGAAATTTAAATTGTTTCGTACTTATAGGTGCGCTAAGTACGAAACAATTAAGAATGTAAGATAAAAATCTGAAAACTGAGTCGTTACCAAGCTCAGTAATTAGTTGCCTCACTTTTGACAATGCGCTTTGTAGGGAACAATCTTTTTATAATAAGTTGTAATAAGTGTTTATTTTTTGTTAAGTGTAGAAGAAACGCGGGGTACAAACTATCTTACATTCAATTATACAGTGCCTTTGGTCTTGAACTAGCGATAATTTAAAGGCGTGAAATACACCTAATTTTATCGACAAAAACACCCACATGTTGGGGTCTATCCCCACTCCTGTTGGAATGGCCGCCATTTTAAATTTGACTTTTTATTTTAGATTGAAAAGGTTTATGACTGCGCTCGGCGATTAGCTTCAGCCTAACCTTTGTAGATATGGTAGTAAAATGATAAGTCCGAGAGTCCTTTTAAAACTGATATAATGACTATTCACATAAAAACAATAAAACAAAATAAATGGTAAAAATCACTAAGTTACTAAAAATGGTCAAGATAATTATATTTACGAAAATGGTTTAAAATGGTATAATGGTTATATAGAGCACGCGTTACGCTAACGGTAGCTGTTGACGTACTAACTTTAAATTATGGTAATTAGCAAAAGGTGCAAATTGCATAAAATGCAATTTGCTGAGCTGTTCGTTTGCGTAGCACCGAACATGCTCCCGCGCGGCTGAGATGAGGTGATAACAAGATTATTGAAAATAATAATTGGTAAAGAAAATATTATAACTATACGTATTTAAAAAGCAATGACATAATAAAAGCATTAAAAATGTAACATCGCATTGGTAGTAAATAGTAATCAAATAATAAAAAACATAAATATGCACATTTCATTTAAAAATTAAACATCTTATTAAAATTGAAAACAAATTAAACTAAAGAGTCTTCCACTGTAGAAACACTTGGTTTTTTGTCTTTATTTATCACGCGTTTTACACTGGGCCAACGATTGGCTAAAGTTTGCAACCGTACACTAGCACGACTACCTTGACCTAATTCATTGACACTCAGCTGACGGTCAGCTGTACTCTGCTTTCGCGATTGCACTACACTATACACTGGTTCCACTGCCTTTGGCTTCGACCTGGGCAGCGGCGACGGTGTAACCGTCTGCGGCTCCGGCTCCTGCTCCTCTCGCTGGCGGGGTTGCCTTCCCCGACGACGAGGCGAATAGGCCGCTCGTAAGCAGCACTGACGCTTCCTCCAAATCCACAAAATTCCAATACCCAATGTTACTGCTACGAGCACATACAGAATGCTGTATTGATGAATATCATGCGACGATATGTCATCAATGGCTACTTTGCTATTCTTTAGGTTATTTATCTGATTTTCTAAACTTGCCAGAGAAGCATTTAAATTAAGAATGGTTGGTTCAGTCCTGTTGTCCATTGGGATTGGTAAATTTACCATGTGGTTGATCTGGTCTATTTCTGGTATCAAAATGCTAGGTGAGTAATTAATTTGGTTCGCCATTGATTTCGAAAAATGCAATGTAAAATCTTTGCCTTTAATAATGCAGTTCGAACTTGTGCCAATGAACCCGGCGCCTGTCAACTGACGCACGGTAACTTGATCGTTACATATAATTTTAATTGAATAAACATCGCAACAGAAATATAGGTACTGTTGTGAAGAGTGTAATTCTATCCATCTGTTTTCACATGGTGACTTGGTGACATTACATTGCTGGTCGTTCATGGTTTTTTCACAAAAACTTTCATCGTTTTTTAAAGTCAATATGGGTTTAGGCATGTGACACATGTGTTCCTGCGGAAAAATGTTAATTTCTCCGGATTTAGAAGTCTTACAGTTATAACAAAAATATTGTTCAAAAGTTAATAATATCACCTATCAATTTAAAAAATAAAATGTGTAAATTTTTTGTTTAAATACGTCATAAAAATTACTGAATTAAAATTTTATACGGAATTTATGCAATTTTTTTGAGTTTTTTTTACATTTCTCAAAAACTAGGACATTAATGTCCACTTTTTTTGCAGTATTCAAATTCAAATTCAATTCAAATACACAGGGATATTATCTACAAAACAATTATAAAATTTATCACTCTATATTGCATATTTTGAGAGTTATTTTTGTTTGAACTAGGACCCTTACGTAACCAAAAATTGATAATTTTCGAAAATGGACATAATTACAAGCATTTTGAACATATTTTAAATTAGGTTGATAATTTTACCTGAATACTAATTTCATCAAATGATAAAATCTAGTTTTTAGGAGTTTTTATTTTTTTTATTTTCGAAAATAACCATTGTTAGAGTCATATTCAAACAACAATAGCTCTCAAAATATGCAACATAGAGCAATAAATTTTAAAGTCGTTCTATAGATAATATCCCTGTGTATTTGATTGATGCAAAAAAAGTGGACATTAATGTCCTAGTTTTTGAGAAATGTAATAAAAACTCAAAAAAATCGCACAAATTTCGTAAAAAAAAATATTTCAGTAATTTTTTATAACGTATTTAAACAAAAAATTTTCACATTTTATTTTTTAAATTGATAGGTTATATTACTAGCTTTCGAATAATATTTTTATTATAACTTTAAGACTTCAAAATCCGGAGAAATTAATATTTTTTCTGCAGGGTCATCTAAAATAAAAAGTCAAATTTAAAATGGCGGCTATTCCAACAGGAGTGGGGATAGACCCCAACATGTGAGTGTTTTTATCGACAAAATAAGGTGTATTTCACGCCTTTAAATTATTGCTAGTTCAAGACCAAAGGCACTGTATATTTAACTGAATTATATCCTTCAATTGGACCATTCACGAAAAAAAAGAAATGTTAAGTAGGGTAGGTATAATAATAAGAAACACAATAAAAAGTTTTCTTTGTGAGGAATTTTTCTAATAATAAATTTTAAAGTTCATAAAAATATATGCACGGACAACATTGATTATATACCTTTCCTAATAAAGCGTTCTACTCAATAACAACAAAACAAAAACAAACCTCAATCTCAATACAAACCGTGAGTTAACAGCCCTATTAGTCGTTAGGGTTGTCTATTAAGTTTTATAACTATTCACGGAGCGTACTTCCATTAAGATAATAATAGGTAATTTATAATAACTCCGTATAAACTGCCGCTTAAGTACGTGTACCACTTAAAGTTTACGCCCAAATTAATGAGAAACATGTGCCTGGGATAATCTTTGTTCAATGTATGTTTTTTTATGCCTATAGTTAACTTGGGAATAAAAAATAATGACGCTCTGGACTTTTTATATAATATTACTTAATGAAAATTAAGTTTCTATATTTATTTAACAGTAACTTTAAGTTTAATTTTATACTAGTTACATTACCTACTAAAGCGATTAATATCTTCATTTGAAATCTTTTATTTTTTTATTTTTGTATAAAAATCGGAAAGCGGTTTACAGAATACATCTCTAGAGAACCTTCAAAGCTTCACCTACCAAGTTTCAACTGTGTAATCCAAATAGTTTCGGAATAAAGTGGCTGTGACATACGGACGGACAGACAGACAGACATGACGAATCTATAAGGGTTCCAATTTTTGCCATTAGGCTACGGAACCCTAAAAACAGATTTGATAAACACTGGTCAGAAAAAAAATCTTTTATTCAAACATTTCAATGCAATTATTCTGTATTCGGAATTCGTAAAGAATGTTTGCAAGTAAACACAAACCAACCTCGAGACGAGACTCATCAATGGACATTAAACGGAGCAACCCTAATGTTTGTCATATTACAAAATAAACAGTCGCTGTTTATCAAAAAAAAAATCGAAACACAACCTTAAATTCTTCAACATAAAGTTCTAAGAAAATTCCATTATCTTTGTCGGTATAACCAATCTTAATTTCTACAGCATAAAGTTTGTTTTGATATGCGTTAAACACTCCGTGGAAAACTGAATTTTGCAAGCGCGTCCCGTTTTCATTTCTAGCAGGGTTAGCACAATTAGCCCTTCTGTAAGGATTTTGAATGTGTCTTTGAGAAATCGTTGCCTGAATGCATTCCTTTGAAAATCTTTCAGTTTTATCGTGTTAATTTTTACGTATAGAACGAATTTTTATCTTGAAAAGGGTAAATTTACTGAAGCTTTCAGTTTATGGAAATTTTCATAATACATTATATATATTCAATCTGCAGTATTGTTATGTATAATATATCCCGAAATACTGTATGAATTAATTAATTTGTTTTTTATTTAAAATAAACAAAGATAGGTAAAGTCACAGGGTAAAAAAATGGTTCCAAAGTCATCCGAATATACCTACTTGTTCCTTTATGAAGTGACCATGAGTTTAAAAAATATTTGCTTGGAATTCATACGCCGCCGCAAACTCAATATCAACTTCAAGTAATAAATTATGAATTTATAAAATTTTAAGTTACGCCTATAAAATATGTACGGCTCGTCTTTAAAACAAACGTGATGTTTTGGAACTATTTATTTGAATTTTTCATCTGTTTATGATATGCTAAGATTTCTGCTGGTCAAAAACTCGCCAAAAAACTTTAAAATTTAAATGTGTGGTCAAAGATAACTACTATGAAAATTTACGTAAAAGCTAGGGAGAGGTGCATTTGCATATTTGGTGCAGACAATTTGAAATTTGAATATCCAAAAGATTTACCAAGCTTTGGGACGGAAGTCGTAATAGCACTAGCTGGCTTTCATAGGAAAAATAAAACTTCTAACTTATGTATTACTAAAATTACTAGTAAAATATATGCAAATAATTCAGTGAAATGAAAAAGACACAGTTAAATACTCGTTTAATTTTTAGTCTTTCAAATGCATAGTTGAATACCTATATCATTAAAAAAACTCACAGATCTCGTGCCTTTCACGACCTTCTGGTACATTGAAAATGAATTTAATGAATTAACTAAAACAAAATTTATTCGTAAACATTTTTTATTATTATTAATTATACCTATGTAAGTACTATAACTAAAAACATTTTAGAATTTCTACAAAAAAATACCTAATAAAAAATTCTAATCAAAATCAAATGCAGTCTCGCGCTGATTTCATCATCATTTGAATATGTACGATAACAATGTTTATCTAGGCATCATCTTCACATTCTCATTTAGAGACCGTTCTAAAAAATCGTTGGGAATCGTAGCGTACTAAGAAAAACATGAGACATGCCCGATCGAGTAATTTTAAATCTCAAAATTGAAATAACAGCAACCCAGGAATATACAGCAACATCTTTTACATAGACATAGGTACCTATTTATTTCACTTTTTACACGTTTTGAGTGTAATTTATCTTAAAAATTCTAACCAATTAGTGCAAATACTTTTCTGTATTTACTACTAAGTATGGAAACTACAAAATCTCTTCTATTCAACCTTCGCTCAAGATTCGTTTATTCGTTTGCCTATACAAAAAAGTGCCGGGTATCACGAAATCCTACGGTGCGGTGCAGGCAATGGTGAGGAAATATAGGCCAAAACAATAGAAACAGATGCGCCGATATAGTTGTTTCGATGCTCACGTGCAACTGCAAGGCAAAGTCCGGCCTTTTGCATAAGTATAATAAGGTTAATAAATAAATGATATCTTGTTCTTCGTATATACTAATGGTGTTTATTTAACTTAGTTGTTTTACGTTAGATTGACACCTAACCATTAAAAAGTCATAAATAAATAATTATTAAAAAATCACATTAACAAAATTTAATACAAATATAATCTCATTTAATCTAATTTTACTTGATTAAAGAATTTTATATAAGTATCAATAAATGAAAAATATATTTTTGTTTTGCTTTTAAAAACACTTTCATTAGGTACCTATACGATTTTTTTATAATAAGAAAATAACATTTTATTACATTTACAACTCAAAATATAACTATAAACAAACATTTGTCTTTCAGACCATTAGCGTTGATACGACTAGGTACGCTCAGCACTCACTCACACGCTCCGCGCAAACTTTACTTCATAAAGGTTAAGCTACAGAATTATCCTTTTATGTTATTTATCTCAAATATTTTTTTTAAAGTAGACCAATGTTATATCTCGAGGTGTTTTTAAAATCGACCCGATATCGCGTTTCGTTTACGAGATATGATTTTTTTCTCGCCGAAACCGGTCGAAAATCGACCAAATTTTTCACATTTTTGCGATTTTCAAAAAAAGGTTTTGAGATTTTTGAAAAATTTTTTTAGTCAGTTTATAGCCCTTGATTAGACGCGTCATTTGATATCTCAATCATTTACGTAGCTCTAATATCTACGACACCAGGGTGAAATCTCACTTTGGCTGAAAATCAGGCCTATACAGATGCCTCAAAAAAAAAACATTTTCAATGTTAAAATATTTATAACTTATTATCAATTATCCTTTTTAAAACTTAAACATTAGAGTATTCAAATAAATACGCGTATTTATATCGAGCAATTCAATACCAAATTAAAGATTTCCGCCGTTTTAATCAACTGCTAAAATTAAATTGTCTTAATCCCCTTCCGATAGTCTCTAATTAAATCGCACACCAACTGCATTAGAGAAAGTTAATATTTTAAGGCTTTGATTACAGAACGTTGCCTCAGACTGATATATGGTTAGTCTCCCCGCCCGCCCTTACTGATTTGTATTCAAGAAGCGCCCACCGCGACCTAGGATCGTACGTTTATTACGCAAATAGAAATATCTACCTTACCAGACTAATTTTAAAGATTTTTTCCGCTTGAACTCATCTGTATTACTTATTGATTCTTTCATAGTTTTCAGATGTTGAGCAGTTTCTCTTTTCATGACCTTCGTTACGCTTTGAAGGTTCTCTTTGATTTAAGAAAAAGGTTTGCTTTTGAAAGTTTTGGAGATCTCTCCTAAAGATTGGTTCAAACTTTTTCAATATCCATCGGTGATTAAACGGAATGTTTGATGTTGATCGTGATATATTATTCTGGTAGTAGATATCTTTGCTTCAATGGGATGTATTAGAAACTTAAATTATTTTAAGTATAGGTGAAATAAAATTATATTTGCTTGAATGGGATGTATACGACACTTAAATTATTTTAAGTATAGGGGAAATAAAATATAGAGCACCAAAATCTCATCCATCGAATCGTATTAAGAACTATAATTTGTTTAGATTAGTTTATTTTGATTTTTATAAAGTCAAAGTCAAAAATATCTTTATTCAAAAAACTTAATTATTGAGTACTTTTGAATCGTCCGTATTTTCCTACCACCCGTTCCAAACTTAACAAACAAAATAAACATGCAGTATCGCTCGTCTGAAATTGATGGAGTAATTGCAATATCATCGACTGAATCTTGTTCGACAAAAACTATAGGGAAACTATTTTTTTACGTTTTAAAAATAACAAGGAAAAGCAACTCAACTCAAAAAGAAAAGATCACTTACTTGTACTTGTAACTAAAGAAAAAAGGCAACCATTTTCTCAGTTTATACGGAAAAAACACCCCTTTCCTATTCCGCATTTGACGCATACTTCTCCGTCTACACTGGAATGTAGGATCGTGTACAATAGTGATGTAGAACAATTAAAGAAGTCGACATCGATAAATGAATTGCAAATTTTTTTCCTGCATAACGGCCAGCTAAATATTTAGTTTCCTTCTCAGAAGTTCTATTTAATAAGTTGTTAAAAGAAAATGATTTTGAGAAAACTTTTTGTGAAATTTTTAGGGCTTATAGTCTACTTTTAGAAGGTATCACTACATTCCCTCGTAATCATTCGTAGAAGTAGATAGCAATTGTGTCAAAAACGGACACTTTTAGCAGTTTTGCTATTTCTAGCAGTGACTACGAGGGAATGAAATGATACCGTTTAAAAATACTCTAAAACTTCCACGAGAAGTTTTATTAAAATTGTGTATTAGAATTACAAAATGAAATAAAATTCACCGCGGTACTAGTTTTGGTCATGAAAACGCCTTAACACAAATGATTACGCTTTTACATACATATATTTCTAAATTGTTCAAATGAATATGAACAGTTCGATGCAACTCTGGGTTAAAAGTTAATACGTAATACTCTGTCTTTATTACAGTCTGCCACTTGTCAATACTGAGCCTAGCTTCTCTAGCTACCAGACTACCGAAACGCGATATGATATAGCGATTAATTACGTTTATCGGTTAAAAGACAATGGATTTTGACAGTTAACTGTCGATAAAATGCTATATCACACGATATGTATCGTGTTTCGGTGGTCATGCTAGGGGGCTGACATCGAGGTAAAACAGATTTCAATTATTATATCAGTGAATAGACACCTCATCACAATTTGCTTACTTATTCATATTCCTACCAAAAAGCTAAAATTGGACAGACAGTAAATGGGCATGTTAGGAATTTCCTACGCTCTCTGGCTGTGTCACGTAATGAGCGCGAGATTTTGTTCGATATATACAGGGTTACAGGAACAACAATACTTATAGGTGTTTATTTAAAAAGTAGATAGTAAAAAATAGGTAGCGTTTTTTCGCTGATTTATCGATAAATCATCGACCTAGTAGCGTCACTAGAGTTGCAGTTCTGATTACAGCTGCTCTGCTACTCAAAATACACGTCATGCCACGAGGAGCCCCTGAAATGTCACGATGAAACCCTAGGAGGCTGCATCCAATTTTGCTTCTGAAATTCCTAGTTTGCTGGGAAAATATTTATGCTAGCTTCTGGTATTTTGTAGATACATTTTATATTAGGCACTAATTTTGAAGCAAGTCTTGTATTTTGGCCTTTTGAGTTTAAACGTACTAGCTATTTTAAAATTGCTAATTAGTATCGAGCTCAATTTTCATGATATGTTTCAACATGAACATTTTATGTAAAACTTATTAAATTATAAAGTAGAAAAAAAAATAGTGTAGAACTAGTAAATAAGTAAGTCCTTGAAAGTAACAAAATTCATTTAATTCAATTCAAAATATTACATTCCACAATGGTAACAAGATGGTATAAATAAAATAAATTACATTGTAGACAAGGGCACAGCATATCGAAAGGACGACTTACTTTTACAATTAAATAACAATTCATATTAATTTAAATTTTTAAATCCATATCATTTAAAAAATTTAGCACTAGCAAAATTTATTTATGTGTGAAAACACTCGTCTAGGAGAACTAATTCAAAAGGTGAATCAATTTGAAAGTTAATGCAACACTCTTATTTTTATTTTCATATGCGAAAATATTCACACTGAAGAAAATTTGGAGCTATATTGGATTTTTTCATATCTACAAAAACTGTTTTTAATGTATGAGAATGTGTTGTTAATCCAGACGTAAAGACACAATTTACCACGTCTCGCCATAATCCGGCGAACCAATTGCGTCTCACCAAATCCTGCGCTGCAAAAAGGACTCGACTCGACCAATAAAAGCTGCAACTTAATCTCCTTTGTGGGTGTCACCGGGCACTAAGCCTGAAAGGTGTTGCCCCTTCGATTCCGGAGATTTGGTCACGAGAAAGACACCATACTTGTCACAACACTATTTAAGTATACCTTGCAAGAAAGTTAAGCAATTCTTTTTAAGCTTATAAGCTTTATGTCGTACACAACTTGTTTTATTTAACTCAATGAAGTTGATGCTTTTGCATTTCCGTTTATTCAATCTAACGATTTGTTTTGACTATGGTTTGCGCATATAAAATCTAATATCTTTTTAGTATCAATCTTACCAAAATGGTTTTTCTTAACCAAAAATTTCTATGTGTATACTACACTAGATCTAGATATGCTGGTCAGAACCGAAAAATTGCTCATAGAGTTACGGTGCATGATCAACAACTCATTTAGTCAATTGCGAGCTACAGTGAAGAACAGTTGATGGCCGCGAAGGTTGTAGTCGGCAAACTAACACTTAAGCGGGCAACTTAGTCGCCCTGCAACTGTTTTGTCTCTGTCTCAAGTCCACGGGTTTATATGGAAGCGCGCACACGAAGCGACGCGGTCGTCTGCAACTTTTCATACAAACCATGTGAGAGACAAAATAGTTGCGGAGACAAAAGTCCCCCGTGTGCGATGGCGCTAAATCGATTAGTGTGAAGTTTTTTTTTCTACGTCTTTTCATGTTATTTTAGGTAATCAACACTATTATTTCTTGATTTCCGACAAAACAATATTTATAAATGACACATTATGGCGTAACTGACAACTGCCATCTTAATATTGACATTTCTTTTACTCTTAACTAGAAATATTATAGAGCAAGCAGTACTACCGAATCGCTGTCAAAGATTAAGAAAATTATTCAAACAGATGTGCACTTAAAATGTGGAAAGAGGTTTCTACTGTTTAATGTTATACCATGTTTCTCAGAAGAGCAAATTCACCTTGATGTAAGTAACGAATAAGTAATTTCTACGTGTTTTGTGTTTGTATTTTGTTTCATTCTGTCATAAAATGAAAATTCAGAAAATTTCACCTAATTATTATATTATTTTCAAAAGGTATTATGCAGGATAACAAGACACTAAACATCTATTTGCAACATTAGAGGTTACAATTACTATGAACGCTAAACCACGATGGTATGAGGGAATGTTTAGATTTATCAAGTATCGCTCACCTTACGTCGCTTTTTCAGGTCGATGACACAACTTTGAAAACCAAAGGATAGGTACTCACTGGCAAAGCTGCCTGTTGATTTTCACTTAATTTAGATTTTTTTGATAAACACACAGCGGCGTGCGCGCACATTACAGCTCGGCAGGCTGATTATCTAACTAGAAACCGCCTAGCAACCGGTCTCGTTTGACAGATGAATGTGATACATTGCTACTTTTTTGGGGTATAAAAAAACATACCAAAGAAAAGTAGCAATGTATCATATTCATCTGTGAACTGAAACCGGTCGCTAGGTGGTATCTAATTAGATAATCAGCCTGCCAGTTTTTGCTAGCGACTCACAAACTTCACATGATAGCCACGTGACGTGACAGCCGACGTCAGAGGTACATTCGGAAATTGGTAGTGGGAGGACAAAAAGGATGAGGTATTGATTTTAGGCTGAACAGTATGTAAAAAAGTTTTCATTGTACTGAAAACTTTATGACGTCACAGTTTCTACCCCCACCATTTGAATGCATCGATACCACATTTTCGTATTTTCGTGATGACTTGTGCAAAAACTAACCTATATTACCGCTCTGCTAATGTAAAAATACATGGTGAATGCCTTAAATCTAAAAATTGAATAATAATTATTTGTCTTTTTAGGGTTCCGTACCCAAAGGGTAAAAACGGGACCCTATCACTAAGACTCCGCTGTCCGTCTGTCTGTCTGTCTGTCTGTCATCAGGCTGTATCTCATGAACCGTGATAGCTAGATAGTCGAAATTTTCACAGATGATGTATTTCTGTTGCCGCTATAATAACACATACTAAAAACAAAAAACCGACTTCAAAAAGCCTACCTTTAAAAAGCAAGAAATAATATTCGTAATAATAAAAACACGTCTATTGAAGTCGGGTGGGGCTGGAGTACAAATTCCTTTTTTTTTATTCTAAAAGCCCCACCCGACTTCAATAGACGTGTTTTTATTATTACGAATATTATTTCTTGCTTTTTAAAGGTAGGCTTTTTGAAGTCGGTTTTTTGTTTTTTAAACAATTTTTTATTTTTTTAATTTTTAGTGTAGGTATACCTTTTGTATTAGGTAGTGTAGGTATATTATTTAGGTAGAAAAATCAGCTCAGCCAAACGTGAGTTAATCGCGGAGAAACATACATACATGCGGGTCAAACTGAGAACCTTCTTTTTTTAAGTCGGTTAAAGAACTACACTTAAGATATCTCTTTTCCAACAAAAAATAATTATCTTATTCAGTTCATTAACAAAGAAGTTATACGACTGATCATCGAGATAGTTCACACAAAATCATACTATTTTCGTGCTTTCGTGATTACTTGAAAAGTACTGAACCGATTTACAAATTTCAAAAAATGGGACCAACTTGAGAGTTTACCTAATGTAATAGCGTTTGAATCATTTCAATCGGTTCAGCCGTCTTCGAGTAATCGGTGTACATACAAAAAACAAAAAAAAAAAACAAAAAAAACGGGTCGAATTGAGTACCTCCCTCCTTTTGAAGTCGGTAAAAAAATTGTTTAAAAAAACAAAAAACCGACTTCAAAAAACCTACCTCTAAAAAGCAAGAAATAATATTCGTAATAATAAAAACACGTCTATTGAAGTCGGGTGGGGCTGGAGTACAAATTCCTTTTTTTTTATTCTAAAAGCCCCACCCGACTTCAATAGACGTGTTTTTATTATTACGAATATTATTTCTTGCTTTTTAAAGGTAGGCTTTTTGAAGTCGGTTTTTTGTTTTTTTAAACAATTTTTTTACCGACTTCAAAAGGAGGGAGGTACTCAATTCGACCCGTTTTTTTTGTTTTTTTTTTTTGTTTTTTGTATGTACACCGATTACTCGAAGACGGCTGAACCGATTGAAATGATTCAAACGCTATTACATTAGGTAAACTCTCAAGTTGGTCCCATTTTTTGAAATTTGTAAATCGGTTCAGTACTTTTCAAGTAATCACGAAAGCACGAAAATAGTATGATTTTGTGTGAACTATCTCGATGATCAGTCGTATAACTTCTTTGTTAATGAACTGAATAAGATAATTATTTTTTGTTGGAAAAGAGATATCTTAAGTGTAGTTCTTTAACCGACTTAAAAAAAGAAGGTTCTCAGTTTGACCCGCATGTATGTATGTTTCTCCGCGATTAACTCACGTTTGGCTGAGCTGATTTTTCTACCTAAATAATATACCTACACTACCTAATACAAAAGGTATACCTACACTAAAAATTAAAAAAATAAAAAATTGTTTAAAAAACAAAAAACCGACTTCAAAAAGCCTACCTTTAAAAAGCAAGAAATAATATTCGTAATAATAAAAACACGTCTATTGAAGTCGGGTGGGGCTTTTAGAATAAAAAAAAAGGAATTTGTACTCCAGCCCCACCCGACTTCAATAGACGTGTTTTTATTATTACGAATATTATTTCTTGCTTTTTAAAGGTAGGCTTTTTGAAGTCGGTTTTTTGTTTTTAGTATGTGTTATTATAGCGGCAACAGAAATACATCATCTGTGAAAATTTCGACTATCTAGCTATCACGGTTCATGAGATACAGCCTGATGACAGACAGACAGACAGACAGACGGACAGCGGAGTCTTAGTGATAGGGTCCCGTTTTTACCCTTTGGGTACGGAACCCTAAAAAGACAAATAATTATTATTCAATTTTTAGATTTAAGGCATTCACCATGTATTTTTACATTAGCAGAGCGGTAATATAGGTTAGTTTTTGCACAAGTCATCACGAAAATACGAAAATGTGGTATCGATGCATTCAAATGGTGGGGGTAGAAACTGTGACGTCATAAAGTTTTCAGTACAATGAAAACTTTTTTACATACTGTTCAGCCTAAAATCAATACCTCATCCTTTTTGTCCTCCCACTACCAATTTCCGAATGTACCTCTGACGTCGGCTGTCACGTCACGTGGCTATCATGTGAAGTTTGTGAGTCGCTAGCAAAAACTGGCAGGCTGATTATCTAATTAGATACCACCTAGCGACCGGTTTCAGTTCACAGATGAATATGATACATTGCTACTTTTCTTTGGTATGTTTTTTTATACCCCAAAAAAGTAGCAATGTATCACATTCATCTGTCAAACGAGACCGGTTGCTAGGCGGTTTCTAGTTAGATAATCAGCCTGCCGAGCTGTAATGTGCGCGCACGCCGCTGTGTGTTTATCAAAAAAATCTAAATTAAGTGAAAATCAACAGGCAGCTTTGCCAGTGAGTACCTATCCTTTGGTTTTCAAAGTTGTGTCATCGACCTGAAAAAGCGACGTAAGGTGAGCGATACTTGATAAATCTAAACATTCCCTCATACCATCGTGGTTTAGCGTTCATAGTAATTGTAACCTCTAATGTTGCAAATAGATGTTTAGTGTCTTGTTATCCTGCATAATACCTTTTGAAAATAATATAATATCCGTTTTTTGTTTTTTAAACAATTTTTTATTTTTTTAATTTTTAGTGTAGGTATACCTTTTGTATTAGGTAGTGTAGGTATATTATTTAGGTAGAAAAATCAGCTCAGCCAAACGTGAGTTAATCGCGGAGAAACATACATACATGCGGGTCAAACTGAGAACCTTCTTTTTTTAAGTCGGTTAAAGAACTACACTTAAGATATCTCTTTTCCAACAAAAAATAATTATCTTATTCAGTTCATTAACAAAGAAGTTATACGACTGATCATCGAGATAGTTCACACAAAATCATACTATTTTCGTGCTTTCGTGATTACTTGAAAAGTACTGAACCGATTTACAAATTTCAAAAAATGGGACCAACTTGAGAGTTTACCTAATGTAATAGCGTTTGAATCATTTCAATCGGTTCAGCCGTCTTCGAGTAATCGGTGTACATACAAAAAACAAAAAAAAAAAACAAAAAAAACGGGTCGAATTGAGTACCTCCCTCCTTTTGAAGTCGGTAAAAAAATTGTTTAAAAAAACAAAAAACCGACTTCAAAAAACCTACCTCTAAAAAGCAAGAAATAATATTCGTAATAATAAAACACGTCTATTGAAGTCGGGTGGGGCTGGAGTACAAATCCCTTTTTTATTCTAAAAGCCCAACCCGACTTCAATAGACGTGTTTTATTATTACGAATATTATTTCTTGCTTTTTAGAGGTAGGTTTTTTGAAGTCGGTTTTTTGTTTTTTTAAACAATTTTTTTATTTTTTTATTTTTAGTGTAGATACCTTTTGTATTAGGTAGTGTAGGTATATTATTTAGCTAGAAATTAAAATCGGCTCAGCCAAACGTGAGTTAATCGCGGAGAAACATACATACATGCGGGTCAAACTGAGAACCTCCTTTTTTAAGTCGGCTTTAACCGACTTAAGATATCCCTTTTCCAACAAAAATATAATTATCTTATTCAGTTCATAAACAAAGAAGTTATACGACTGATCATCGAGGTAGTTCACACAAAATCATACTTTTTTCGTGCTTTTTTCAAGATTACTTGAAAAGTACTGAACCGATTTCAAAATTTTTAAAAATGGGACCAACTTGGGAGTTTACCTAATGTAATAACGTTTGAATTATTTCAATCGGTCCAGCCGTCTTCGAGTAATCGGTGTACATACAAAAAACAAAAAAAAAAAAAAAAAAAAAACGCGTCGAATTGAGTACCTCCCTCCTTTTGAAGTCGGTAAAAACAGAATAAAATTAATATTTAAAGAGGGCTCCCATACAAGAAACGTGATTTTTTTGCTGTTTTTTGGTACGGAACCCTTCGTGCACGAGTCCGGCTCGCACTTGGCCGGTTTTTTGGTTATGATTTTCTCATACTCTTATAAAAAAATTACAGTAGAAGATATTCTGTTATTCATTTAATTTTTGTATCTTGATAATTTAGGTAGACACAATATTATTACAATACAATAAATGAGTACCTACATAATTATTAAATTTTATTATTAAAAGTTTTATACCTAAGTACTCTCAGAGTCCAACAGGAAAAAGGCAAAGAATACGTAAGTGTCGCATCTGCGTCAACACTGAACTATTCTTTGCACATTTCCCCTCTCCCGCCCCCCAATACCTCAGCCCGCGCACGTCTGCGTTGTGAGACAATTTGTATTTTGACCAGCATGTCTAGTGTAGTATACACATAGAAGTCTTTGTTCTTAACATTAATGTTTTTATGACTCGTCACAAACCAAATAACACCTTCTTTCTTATTAAATAAATAAGCATACCAACTTCCATGCATTAAACAATCTTAGGCCCGCAACAAAATGCACCCTCGATGCCCCAAGAAATCAGGGCTGCATTCCACCCTAAGATATATGATTTTAATAATCTCCAAGATTACTTCAAGGCATCCTCCTCGAGTGTCCCTCAGAGTCCTGTCTGAGATATCGCCCCTTCAGCTATTTCATTTGTAAGGACCTCTTGATATATGCCGGCTGTTGTGTAAGGACCTTTTTGGGGAAGAATTTCTTTTATTTCACCCCCCATAACCTTGTTATTTGTTATATATCTTTGTGGAATCGATAACGGCCACTTGACGTTTCATAAAAGACAGAAGACAGATTTATGGAATTCGTTTTTTATGCCAAAACTTTTTATGGAGACAAGAATTTGGTCTTTTTTACTCAATTGGATCAATTTACCCATTTGAAATAGTAACAAAAATCGGTTTAAAAACAACAACCTCCTTCTTGACATTGACTGAAAAATGTATGTTGCTTTTATTCCATGCAAGAACAACAAATCATTAGCCAAAATAAATTATCTCACAAACTCCGTAACGACTTTTGACACTACAGATTAATGTCACACCAAAGTTTAGTGCTTTAATTTGTTTATGACATGTCAGTACATGACGTCGCGATTGAAAGCGCTGATATCTCATGTCGCGCGTATCTAAGATGGCGTCGCTAAGATGGCGCCAAAAACCGCGGGAATGACAAGGCTTTATTGAAACTGCAGCGGGTGCAGCGGTTTCTTAATAAACGATGCCGGGGTGGTTATTAGTCGTCGTAAACGTCAACACGTCTTGAGTTTCATTTTGTAGCAGGTGTTCGGAAACTGGAATAGTTTATGAGATACGTCATAGTTGAGGCGTCTCCAAATTAGTCTAAGCAGGTTTAAGAGATGACTTGGTATTCACCTGCGCGTAGTTAAGTGGATGTGTACTAAGCAGATAAGAAGATAGAACATATGCATTTAAAACAGCTGTAGGTATTTGATTAAAATGCGATTGTAGGCGTATGAAGTGCATTTACAAATTAGTACGTAAATTCTCACATTAGAAAGCCATTCTCAGCTGTTAGGTACTTACATATTAAAATGAATAGGTTGATATCATGTTTCTAGAACTCTCAACGAATGTAAATGAATGGTCACGTAATTCCCTTTTTTGACTACCAAGAAGTTCTAAGCGAATTTTTCGAAGTAATTATAAGTTATCATAAAAACTGCGCCGGAATGAAACTTTTTCTTCGCGTTCTCATTAAGCGGGCGACATTTCTGCCGTTTTTTTGCGGGTGGCAACACTTTGTCAAGTGCAAAGCGATTCAGGCAGTTCTAATTAAAACTCGCCTATCTACAAGTTACTATTAATTTGCAGTATTTAAGGCTTCGTGACTGAATGGACAGCAATAGATTACGCAATTTGCTTCATTTAAAATAAACTAAATTAAAAACAGTAGGTATTTTATTAAACATTGTTGCTTCCCTGTCGTTGATTATATCACATTTTACTGGGTTAAAAGCTAGAAAACGTACATGAAAATTAACAACCTGAAAAGTTTGTTATACGCTTTATAAATTATGTCATATGTCATTGATAGCTTATTATTTTGTTGCCCTGAGGGCCTATTACAAAAAAAGCATCACGATAAGCGTACGATGTTCGTCCCACTCCGTAACATTATTGACTCATGTTCATGTTCAAAATCAAGTAAATCGATCAACGAACATCGTTCGACTTGTAGATTGTTGGAGCCTACTGAGATATGTATAGAAACCAGGAGTCTTTTCTATACTGCTTTATTGTCACATCACATATTTTATTTTCACATTTTAAACTTAACCCATCTCCTAGCTGAGCCCAAATTCGTAGTGTCAAACTATCAACTGACAACATGTGTGGCAGATTGTCACCGTTGAGATTCAAACATACCATAGATAGCCGATGGAGGTCGGAAGCCTCCCTAAACACACCCTCTCAATCTGCTGCACATGCTGATCATCCTGACTAAAACAGTTTTCTAACTTTAACTATCTGTACAACATTATGATAAATTTCGAATCAACTTCCTAACCTAACCCAGATGACAAAATTTCAACACATACCATAACCCAAACCAAAGACCTAACTAACTAAACATCAGACTCAACATCAGACTCAACCATAGAACTAAGAACTCTTATTTCTTACGACTATCATAAGTTGGCTGAAATTGAGTCAAAACTAAATCAATATATCTTTATCTTTACTTAAAGTGCCATTATTATAATTCTATTCTAATTTACTTATTGCTACTTTTTCACCTCCTAAAACGCCTTTGTTTTCATCAAATTTTCTCAGCTTTTCTCTAATTCAATTTCAGCTTACATCTGAAGTAATCGGATTAGAAATATGTAACTGCACCGTGCAACGCTAAACTAATTTTACGGGTCTGTTCTGTCGTCGCTAATCTCATAACGCGCCGTATGGCCTGTTGTGACATCCCCCGCGTTTGTGCAAAAGTATTTTTGTAGTATTTTCTCATAATATCATGAATGTTTTAGGGCTTGTTTTACAGGTTCCAGATTGAACCTTTCTTTTGGATTAATTTAAAAATGGAACAGAATTTGTACACCTAATCTGTCATGTATAATTCATATCATGAGTGTTTTTTAGAGGTTCCAGATATAAAACCTTTCTTTTGGTTTAGTTAAAAACTGATCTGTCATGTATAATATCTGGAACTTATCAAGAACTTCTGAAACTAGCGCTAAGTATACAACACGTTGCCTGCTAATGTATTTCAACTACTTATTATAACTTGAGCTTTTCCAAAGTTAGAAATAGGCTGTACCTATTTTTTTTAAAGTAGGACGCTTACTCTGCAACTTTTCTGTTAGATTTTTTCTGAGCTCACTATTATAACCATAAGGAGGTAAACGATCAATAAGTTATTTGTTTTTTTTTTTGTTTTTTGTGTGTAAAAGTTAACTTTCTTCCAACCATTAATTTATATAAAACCAAATTATTCGCCACATGTCAAAGTGTACCGACAACAGGATCACATGCTCGACCATTTGTCTGCAAACAGACAAAAAGTGTATTCGTAAACTAAATTTGTTAACTCTAGGCAGTAACTGCCGCGGGCCGTTTCGATCATAGACGTAAGAACATTTAGACATGAAAGTTGCAAATTTTAGTGAAAAAGTAATCTACATCTACATTATGATTCCCACTCACATTAAAAAGACGGTTGTGGATATTTATTTTTATTATTACACCACCAAAGCAATTCCAATTGATATAAAAAATAAATGTCTTCAAATTTTAAAGTGAAATTCCATATGCCAAACACTATATCAAAAGATCGTTATTCGAGAAGTCATCCAAATTATTTATAATCAATGTCTCTAATATTCATAAATAAAAGCCCTAACATACTAAAAGCAAAATAAATAACTTTTAGTGATTGAGGGGTGGAAGTTACAAAGGTGCTAACTATAAAAAAAAGAGTTTGTTTTTTCTTAAAAAGAAGCTATCTGCATAGGCAAATGTCCGAACAATGTTTCCAAATTAAAATTTTTGATAGTATAGTTCAGAGCGTGATTCAAGGATAACGTGCTTCAAACAGTTACAAGCGGTCCATGAAGACGGTTATAAAACAGGTTTCACTCATTATCTCTGTTTCATATAAAAAAATTGTAACTTTGTAACTTCTTGTAAACTTTGTAACTTCCACCCCTCGATTATCAAGCAAGCATGCGAATTTAAAAATGGACATGTTCGTACATTACTAGACTATCTATGGCAGTAACCTAAAAACTGCATAGGGTGGTATAATTTGTCGCAGAGGGTAGATGGCACCACGCAACGTTTGCGGTTGTTTTGACTGAGTATACTCTCCATTTTACTACCCTGTCGGTACTCTAATATTATTTATACTGATTAAGATATAACAGTGGGGAATTTTAACAGCCTAAGTCCATAAAAAAAATCTTGACAAATCAAATATCCTTCTTTGCGAAAAATCACTAATTTAAATTAATATTTAGTTCTAGCTTTTTTTTCTTCCAATAGTCTTTTTAGGGTTCCGTAGCCTAAATGGCAAAAAACGGAACCCTTATAGATTCATCATGTCTGTCTGTCTGACTGTCCGTCCGTATAGCCACTTTATTCCGAAGTATTTAGATTACACAGTTGAAACTTGATAAGTAGATGTATTCTGTTAACCGCTTAACGATTTTAACACAAAAATAAAAGATTAAGGCGGGGGCTCCCCATACATGGAACTGAAACTGAAAAAACATTCTTCAAACCAATACGTGCGGGGTGTCTATAGATAGGTCTTTAAAAATGATATTGAAGTTCCTATAGGACATTTTTTTCTCAAAGTCAACCGTTTGAATGATATAAATACACTGCTAAAGCAAATATAACTTTGTCATTCATACCAACACTGACTTCATACAAAACAAAGTTATTATTGCAGACGAAAAATGATAGTGGTATTAAATATGGTATGGTATAAGGTAACTACGGAACCCTACGGCGCGTGGTCCGACACGCACTTGACCGGTTTTTTTAGATTTTTGCTAACTAAAATCCTTTTAATATTAAATATTTTGCGATTCTGGCACTCTTACTTCTGACAGGAAATTCTACCTAAGTACTTAAATATTTACCACAATATTACAACTTCCGATACCTTTTTTTTTTTTTTTTTTTTTTTTTTTGGGGCTCTCCACCTTAGGGGCTTTGAGCCACCCTCCCCCACGGGGGGGAAGGAGGCGGGAAATCCTCATTGGATACCACCTAGCCGGTTGCTACCGGACTAATCTGGTTATGTCAGACTCGTACTGACTAAAAACCGCCTTAGTCTGGTTACGTGACCGGAAAGTCAACGAACCTTCATCCGGAAGCGACTGCCCTCCCTCAGGGGAGAGGACAGCGCAGACGTCACATTTCACCTAGGTGATTGTGCGTCGAGAGACGAGTAACAATTAAGCTGACTCCCTGAGGGGGATCGATCAGCCAGAGAGGGCGGGGGGTGACCTGAAGGGTCGGGCTTGGTGGGGTTTAATCGTCCTCCGTCGCCTCCAGGAGGAGGTTCAGGTCAGACGAAAGCTTGTTGGGAGGGTCCGTTAGGACCGATTTAGGTCGGCGGGAAAACGGGGCGGAGGAGGTAGGCGGGTCATAGACCGCTGCGGAACGGATAAGGGGGTTAGGATGGTCTCCTGCTGCTTTAAAAAAGCGTTCAGAGGCCTTACAGGTCCATTGCTGGAGGGTGGGAAGGTCTAGGTCCCTATGCAAGTCCGCATTGCGAACGTAGTAAGGAGCGTTTGCCGCTCTGCGGCAGAAAAGGTTTTGGACTACTTGTAATTTATCAAGTGTTTTTGGGGCGGCGTGAGCGAATACGGCAGAGGCGTATGTCATCACCGGTCGTATGCAAACCTTGTAGAGTGTTCGCTTGTTTCGGAGGGACATTCTACTATGGCGACCTAACATGGAGTTAAGTCGGTGAAGATAGAGACGGGCATTACGGGTCACTCTTTTGACGTGAGGCTCGAAAGTGAGTCTCTGGTCCAGAGTGACGCCGAGATATTTGGCAGACCTCTGCCAGGGGATGGATTTACCTAACATAGTGGGAGGTGGGTGATTGGGGTGCATGGTATGGCGCTTAGTATCGAAGTAAACTGCAGCGGATTTCTCCGGGTTTACTTCGATGCGCCATTTGCGAAACCATTGGCCTAACTTATTGATAGAGGACTGTAGCCTCGGAAGGATTGAGTTGACGTTTTGGCCTTTGCGATAAAGAGCCGTGTCGTCAGCAAAAAGGGATAGTTGAACGCCGTCGTTCGGAATGGGTATGTCATTTGTGTAGACTATGTACAGCAGGGGAGCGAGGACTGAGCCTTGAGGCACACCTGCTGTAATAGGACGGGGGGAGGAGAGGGTACCTTCGTGTTTGAAACGGAAGGTACGGTGATGAAGGAAAGATGCCACTAACCGGACCAAACGCAAGGACAGATTTAGTCTGTGTAACTTGACGATTAGTCCGGTGTGCCAAACCTTGTCAAAAGCTTTGGCGACATCGAAAAAGACTGCTACTGTTTTATATCTTTTAGGATAGAAACCGCTGGAGATAAACTCGACTATGCGGTGAACTTGTTGGGGACATGAGTGCTTTGGCCTAAAGCCGTATTGGTGGGGGATGATCAAGTTTTCCCCGAAGAGGTGCTCTCTCATACGAGAGAGTACGCACCTCTCGAGGAGCTTGCCTAACGCCTTGAGGAGGCTTATGGGACGGTGACTGGTGGGGAGATTCGGGGGTTTACCCGGTTTAGGAATGCCTATTACGATAGCATCTTTCCAGGCGGCTGGAAAGTAGCAATGATCGAAACAGGCGTTGAAAATAAGTGTGAGATAGGTTAGCACTTGGATGGGAAAGTGCTTAAGGGCCATGTTAGAGATACCGTCGGCACCGGGCGCCTTTTTGGGTCTGAGGTCTTTAATAAGAAGTCCGAGTTCGTCAGTCGAAACTGTCATACGGTCAGTATCGGAAGGCAGAGGTATGGAGTTAAAGGTGTTGAACTCCTCGTCTACCTTCCTTATGTGGGAGGGGTCGCACTCTTGGGTGCTAACAGAGCATTGGGCAGCAATACTGTCTGCGAAACATTCCGCCTTCTCATCGTCTTCGAAGGCTGTAGAGCCATCTGGACGGAGAAGGGGGGGGACATGGGTGATAGCATCACTACGGAGAGACCTAGCCACTCTGTAGTAGGCTAGGTGAGAGGGAGTGATATCGGCCATGAGATCGGCAAAACTATCGTTCCTAAACTCTGCGAGTTTGGTGGTATAAGTTTTTTGGAGTTGGTTGGCTTTACGCCTAAACTCAGGGGTGGGATACTTTGCCGCTCTCCGGAGAGCGGCGTTTTTGGCCCTTCTCAGGTTGCGCAGAGCCGGAGAGATGGCACTGTGGTTTTTCACAGGTACCTCTCTCGCGTTCTCAGCAACGGCTGATTGGACCAAAGTAGTGAGGGAGCTCACCGCACAGTCTATTTTATCCGTACTATCAAAATAGTCGGCTCCAATAGCGTACGGTGAGTTGTCAGCGTCCATAGCCGACGAAAGGGTGGATTTGACACCGTCCCAGTTGGTGATAAGTTTAGTGGGAGGGCGGGAGGGGTTTGGGCTTCCCATGATAAGGGAGACAGGGCGATGGTCTGAACCGAGATCGTCGAGCGAGTCAATCGAGTTCAGAAGGAGGGAGACACCTTTCACTATGGCAAAGTCAAGTGTGTCGGGGTCGTGGTCAGCATTATAGGGATAATGAGTAGGGGCGTAAGGAGAGATGACATCTACGTCAAGAGCTTTGACTATTTCAAGAAGGCGGCGGCCGCCAGTATTGGTTTTAAAGCACGTCCAGTCCGTGTGCTTGCAATTGAAATCACCAAAAAGAATAACAGAGTCGCCTAAGGAAAAGAGCGATACGAAATCACTTTTAACGGGGAGTGTGCCTGACTGTATGTAGACGGAGGCTATGATAAGAGTGCGGTGACCCGTCATAGACAGTCTACATATAGTGGCCTCCATATTCTTGAGTGGTGGCGTTGGAATACTAGAGCAATGAATTGATCTCTTGAAGTAGATGGCAGTACCTCCTGAGGCGTCCTGAGTGGACGGAGGGTTTGGGAGATCGGCACGGTCATTGCGTACCATTGAGTATTTAGGAATCGTGAACCCTTTCCGGTCAGCGGGTTTGAGCCACGTTTCCTGAATAAGAAGGAGGTCAACATCTCTGTCGCGGACAAATTCCCTTAGTTCAGGTACTTTGTCGCGCAGAGAATGGGCATTGATTGAAACAAGCGAGATACCCTTTGGTTTAATACGACCGGAGGTGAGAGCCACGTTCGTATTAGTGGGACCCGTTTGGGTAGTGGGAATAGAGGGCGTACTCATAATGAGCGAAGAAGTGATTCGTGCTCGCAGATAGCCACCAGTTTTTCCTGGGGAGTGCGAGCTTTACGGAGCTTACCCGCTAAAATGGAAATCTCCCCTAGGTTGATGCCACGAATTGCGTTTATTACAACGCTCATGTCATCGGCCAGGGAGGTCCCATTTTGCGGGAAGGGTGAAGGGACTGGGTTTGAGGCAGGAGCCTTTTTGGAAGATTGCGCCTTGGGCGGCGGAGTGGGAGGGCCCCAAGCCGGCTTGGGAGCCGGGGGAGCGGGAGCTTCTCTCGACTTGGGAGCGAGAGGGAAGTGATCGTTTGTACGGGGCGGAGGGCCTTTCGGTGTCTTCTTCTTATGAGAAGAGGACTTCTTATGAGAAGAAGACCCCTGGGCCTTCTTTTTAGAAGATTGGGGTCGCGGGGCGCGCGGGCAGCCCTTGTAATTGGCAGTATGACCGACCTGGCTACACAGCACACAAGCGGGAGGGTCAGGGGAGTCGCGAGTGCGGGAGCACTCTTTGGTGGAATGAGGAATAAGGCACTTTACGCACCTAGGGGGAGCTGAGCAGTTGGCTGCCGCATGCCCATAAAGTTGGCAGCGGTGGCACTGTCCCGGAGTGCCGCGCCTATGAGGAGGCTCTACTTTAATCTCGGAGAGACCGCAGACCTTGAGGTCCTTGGCCCGGAAGAGATCGCGCGCAGAGGGTTGATTAGTCAATATGACTAAAGCGAGAGGGAAGGCTTTCCCCTTTCGGCTGTACATTTTGTGTACAGACTCCACGGGAAAGCCTTGGGAAACGAGATCCTTGTGGATGTCGTCGTTGGAAATGTCGTGGGGCATGTTGCGGAGGACCGCACGTACCTTACGCTCTTCAGGGAGGGCGTAGGTGTGATAAGCCACTTTGCGAGTGGTGAGAAGGCGCGTGAGATTTCTAAAATCGTCACGCGTGGGGGTTTGGACCTTAATGGCTACACCCACGTTTTTGGCGTGGGTGTAGTGCACCTTTTCGTTGGTGCAAAGGGTCGAGATTTCCGTCCACTTGTTTACGTCACGGACGAAAACAGGCGGAGGGAGAGTGACCTTTACGGGCTGAGGGTCGCACCTAGTGTGCGGACGGGAGGGTGGAGGGGTGGCCTTACGGGCAGGGGCCGTATCGGCGGAAGCGTTAATGGCTAGTGCAGCCGGGTCGATATCTATAGACATAAGTGGGACCGGTGGGATAGGTGACGCGGGGGTCACTGAGGGCTTGGGAGAGCGCTGTTTAGAAACGCGCTTACGTTTGTAGGTCACCGTTTGGAAATCGGTGAGAGTTTTGGATGAGGAGGCTGAATCCGTATCGGATTCGGTCTCGGTAGTACGAGCCTGCGAGGAGGACTCGGAAGAAGAGGAATGGGAGGGTGAGGGAGAACGCTGAGAAGCGGTTCTCTTAAGAGGGACATTGGGGCCGTTTATATCGCAGTCCATTGCGAAAGAAAGGGTCGGGGAGGGAGGAAGGGACGTGGGTTTGGTAGGTTCGGGGACCTTTTGGGAAACCTTTTGAGTAGGTTGAACTTGGGTGGGAATATACGCCGCCTTTTTCTCTGACAGCAGCTGGAGTATGGACTCCATAGCGCTTTCAGAGACCAAGGGACGTATGTCGTCGAGGGACAAGGGAAAAAAGGTCTGAGAGTCGAACGACTCCATGACCTAGAGTGACTCTACGTTAATATACTAGTTGCGATCGCGCAACACAAACTAGTTGCAACCGTGCAACGCAAAGCAAGACACACCCCTCGCCAGGAGGCGAGGGGGGAAGGGGGAGCGCGGGTTTTCCCTACTCCTATCAATCTCGCCTGGGCACACTACCGAGGGGAGCCCAAGTGAGGATGGAAGGTGAAGCAGGAAAGGAAGGGAAGGAACTACCCAGCAGAGGGGAAGTGTCACTCAGAGGTGCTCGGCCACCGGGAGGAACGCCCGGCAGCGTCAGCAGTGCCTACAGTCCGGCCCTCTTTGCAACAAAACCCGTACCGGCGTAGTCGGACAAATTCAGCTGCCTTGAAAAAGGCGGCTGGCAGCCGCGTCCGTTCGACTGCACCGCCTTGATCGGCGTTACTCAGACTAACCACAGTTTGGCACCGTTAGGTTGTGGCAGAATGAGCCGCGGTCCACCCGCGTTGAAACTAGGATACCGAAGAATCCGAATCGTGAGATGAGAGCGCAACGGAACGAGCGACACAGAACGTGACCGCTCGCAACGAAGGCAAAAATGGAAGTATTGTTCCGATACCTATGTCGTCCTCACTTTTGTACCGAGCGCAAGCGAAGCGCAAGCGGTGGCGCCCTCTGTGACTTGTTTTAATGCAATTGAGATGCAAATTCCTGAATTAATAGTCTCCGTTTAAAGTCCCGCGCCGATCTTTATTTCCAGTGTTGCAATTGTATTAAAAGAGCTAACTGCATTTCCCATTTGATGTCCCCTGAAAGTTTTGAATTAGCTACTTTTCTGGGTATTTTACATGATATTTCACTTTGTTCCTTTCAAGTTATTCAGTCTTTGTAAAAGCCTTGCTACAGCAATTGCTGCTGTACTTTAGTTACCTTATAGGTAGAAAAAATACTTAATAAATGTAATATGTAAGTCAATAGATTTTTAAAGTTGAGATTTTAACGTTCACTATGCTACGAGTATTTTGATACAATAGTAATATAGGTACTAGAAATAATTCTCAGGCGGAAAAGTAACCCGCGACCTTTGGAAATCCTCTTCCGATTGAGCTTGGTACTCGGTGAAACAGTGACTCGGTAGCTCAGGTTCGATTCCCATCTGCCTGAGAATATGATCTGGTGGGAGTCGAATTTTTTTCTGAAATAATATTTAATGTTGTCTGGTAAAAGATCTCTGCGGGACACTTACATGTCAATCATGATCCAAGAAAGCAAGATCATCTCTTCCGGTGACAGCTGGGTCACGTGATTGGCCTATGAATACGTCATGACCAATCAACGTTGCGAATTCAGTTCAAACGACCAATCAAATAACACTTTATCGTGACGTAGTCTTAGGCCATCGTGTGAAAATATACCTGGTGGAACATTATTGCGTATTACACCATATCTATAATAAAGCAGGCTTTATTATCATACCCTTGAGTATCAAGAAAACAAAGGCATAAAGCAATTCAAATATGCAAGTAATAACATGCTACCAAATATTTGCTAATGGGAGTTACAAAGCGAAAAGCAAAGAAACTCAGCCTCCAGCCAGAACGAGTAATAAAAAACTTCGATTCAATTAAACGCTATTTTCAAATTTCATTTCCTTCATTGCCCCAAGCGTTTGATTAACGAACGAATTTGTCATCGTCCTGCGCAATATTAAAAAAGTAATAGAGACCTCTCGAGCGATTTGGCTATTAGTCCCTCTGTGTAGCCTATTCAAATATGTTCGTTCAATTGTAACTGTAATTGAAATAATTGTAAAAAAATAGTTTTAACTTAAACACAACAAAAGAAAGCTCATATCATAAATAATAGACAGGAAGAAAAAAAATACGATAGGTAGGTACCTAATACAAAATGGAATCATGATAGTCGGACGATGTTCGTTCCTTGATCGATTGGCTTGATTTTGAACCTTAATTTAATAATGTCTCGGAGTAGAACGAACATCGTACGTTTATTAAAACGTTTTTTGTAATAGGCCCTCTGAATAAGTACATTACTTGAAAAATATTGGGTAAGGTATGATTAAATTTGAATATCTCTATTGTCATTTTTATTGTCATTTATTCATTCTGTAATTTTTATAATAATATCCAAATATTCTATCATCACATCATACTTACCTTATTTTATTCTATGTAATTTCTTACACCACTGTTTTTTTATATTTTGCTAAGTAATTAACTAAAATACTTTTAATTTTTCGTGATAATTATATAAATTTTAAACTTACTATATCACATGACTCAACACCAAACCGAATAGGGTGACCATAGCGCGACAGGTGTCGCGGATGGCTGTTTATTACGGCCATATTTCAGCGCCCCTGAAAAAGACGGACCCCTTGATTTGCATCTGACAAGGACTGTGCGTAATAACCCTCGGCGAGACTCGGCGATGGCTACGAACGATCGAATCAACGTCGTACTTGAATGAATGAATTATCCAGAAAGTATGAATAGTACTTTAGGTAAAGATTTCAATTAACTGAATTACGATTAATTATGCATAATTATAAATAAATAAATCTTTATTGAAATAAATTTACATCACAATTTACAACTAGTCTAAACATAGATAATATAGGGAAAAAATTACAATATGCCTGAACTAGGATTAACCTGTGTTTCAGGCGAAATATGGACTTACAAAACTAGCTTCTTAAAATTAATTAATAATTATACCATTATACCCCCTTTTTATTTACGAATATTAAGTTTACACCTAGCAGAACCAAAAAGTTTCCTTAGGAATACGACGCTTTGAGACGTCAAACGCAAGAAGTAATATTGCTAAGCCAAATTTTTGGTTAAACCTGGTGTAAACAGTAAACTTACTTTATTAATTTATTAATAAGGCCGATAAAGTTTAAGATAAGATTTTACAAAAAGTTTTAATCGTGTAACCAGAAGATAATGCCGTGTAAAATCAAATAAAATTTACACAGCAACGTATGAAGCATGCTTACGCTCTGTTTTTTAGGGTTCCGTACCCAAAGGGCAAAAACGGGACCCTATTACTTAGACTCCGCTGTCCGTCTGTCTGTCTGTCTGTCTGTCACCAGGCTGTATCTCATGAACCGTGATAGCTAGAAAGTTGAAATGTTCACAGATGATGTATTTCTGTTGCCGCTATAACAAAAAATACTAAAAACAAAATAAAACTAATATTTGAGGGGGGTTCCCATACAACAAACGTGATTTTTTTGCTGTTTTTTGCTCGATATGAATAACAACAACAGGTAGACAGTTGAAATTTCCACAGATGATGTATTTTTGTTGCCGCTATGATAAAAAATACTAAAAACAGAATAAAATTAATATTTAAGGGGGGCTCCCATACAACAAACGTAATTTTTTTTGCCGTTTTTTGGTACGGAACCCTTCGTGCGCGAGTCCGACTCGCACTTGGCCGGTTTTTTTGTCAGTCCTTATTCCCCTTATTAATAAACGAAGATTAAGTTTACATCTAGTTTAACCAAAAAGTTTGCTAGGAATTATAACGCTCTGAGTCGTCAAACGTAAGAATTGGAATTTTGTTTAACCAAGAAATTACTAAGCCAATTTTTTGGTTAAACTCGGTGTAAACTTACTCTTCGTTTATTAATAGACCGTATCAGTTTTAAGCAATTTAGTTATTTAGATAGTCAGTGTAGTGTCGTAGTAGTACTAGTAGTAGTAGTTAATAATTATGATGAGAATGAAACGAAAATATAAATTGAATTCTGCAATGCCAGTATGTCTAAGTGCCTGATGAACTAGTGAATAAAATCAATACTATTTATTTCAAACTGCATCTTGAACACTCCGTACCAATTGAACCTCCCTAAAAAGCCACAGAGCCATAACAATTTCCTCCAGGACTCATTAGCGACAATTCCCCGTCAATGAGGACCACCCTTGGTGATCAATTGGCCACTTAAACGCTTGTCCCGCGGACTTCCCGTAATTATGGTCATTCTTACAGCATTGAAGTAATGAGCCAATGAGTCAATAGACTCTTGAAGGTTTTAAATTGGTATTTTAACTTTTGATATCGTGACCTTTGGATCCGGAATTCTATGTACTTATATTGACATAAAAAACATATATAGAAAACAAATACGGTTAATTTAACAATGTACAACAGAAGTGACTAACTTCAGAGCGCTTGCGGTACAAAACAACGTATTTTTTCTCTTTGCCATACATTCTTGAGTGAAGTTACAGCGGATCACTGTCTATTGTTAATTTGTTCGTATTGTAGTTATGGTTATTCGGAGACTAGTGCCTCAAAACAACAAAATGGCCTTAAAATTATTTTACATCATTTCGCTATAATATTAATACTAGTGTAAGTACTAATTCTTAAAATAACTACCATCTAAAAGTAGCCATTTAAGAATGGAATGTGTCTCTTGAATTATCGAATTCCATTAGATTAAAATCACAGGTACTAAACGCGTTTATTATACTACTAATACCTACCGTTACCTACAAATGGTATTATTTGATAGTAATGAACTAAGATTTCCGATATTATCAGGGATATAATCGTCCATCGCTCAATCAATATTAAGAGAGAGAACAATTCAACAAAGACAGGAATGAATGGATGATGAATGAGTGAATCTGAACGTTAGTTGGGATTTCAGTCGCGTTCGTTCTGATCCATAAATATCAACTAGATATTACCTTTGTTTGGTCAGATTTCGACGTTTGCGTAGCGTAGTCCTCGAAAACAGATGAAATTGAACCTTAGAACCAGGGGATCAAGTCTGCTAATGTTAACGTAAAAATTGTGTTTCGTTAAAACTAGTGTATTTTGTGGTTCATTTAAATAATTTAATACAATAATTATTATTGTTTGTTTCAGGTAACATAATGTTAGCCGCGATGGAATCGCGTACGCGTAAGTATGTGTGTACTTAAAGTATTGTACTTTAAGGTCACCCTATACCTAGTGAAAACAAATTGAAAAAACTCAAACCAGACAAAAACGTGCCTACTTACTTAGGCTTTGTTCCTTTATCTGGTTTTTTCTTATTGTACTGTTTAAAAATAGCTTCATGGATGTAAAAATATACTAAAATACTTGAAAAATTATAGATTTTATTTTTTTTAAGGTATTTGACGTCGTTTTTTTTTTTGTATTTAATTAATTCTTTCGTCGATTCCAAATAGTATTCAAGACGCTAAGACTTTTCACAAGAACTCGAAACTTTCTTTCCCGAAGTATCCGATACGTCCGTTTCTTAACAAACACTTAAAACTTCTGTTCTTTGTACAAAAAGCTTTAAACTGTCTAGACAATTCAGGTGGTATCTACATTAAAAAGTGGAAACAATCGAAATGTCCGGAAACATTTGTACGGTATCTTTTTACCGTATAAAGTCTCTATAAGAATCAATCACAGAAAAAAATACTTAATTTTTAATTGACACACTATATAAAATGTGTTTTTTTTTGTAAAATTGGATACAATTAAAACCTGCTATTTGTATTATTTTTTACAAAAATCACTGTTGTTTTAAATAACAAAAAACCTTTATTCTTTCAATTTAATAAATCAAGAAGAAAGTTTAAAATCAACAGATCTTTTATGCGTTTTGTTAATTAAATAAATTTTGTTTAGAATTCAGGAGTGAATTTTAATTGCTGTGTTTATTTTGAATGGTTGTATAAACCTTTTGTCTTCTGCATAATTTCGCTTTTATTTCCAATGTTCATTGTAAAACTGAATTTCTAATGAAATGAGGGTTGCCACACCTGATGCGAGATTTGACTTGATTATTCTGTACACAAATAAACGGAAGTTGAAAATATCAATTTCCAAACGGTAGTATACCTTAGTATTATTATGTATTTTGTGGTATTACTATCGAGAAAACCTATATCCAACAGTAGATGCGAAGTTATGTTACGTAAATACCTGTAAGAACCTACTTATAAAAAATAATATTACTTACTACAAAATTACAAATCACATTACGATTGTTTGTTAACTACGAGTATTCTAACAATATTTGATTTCTTGTAACAATTAATAGGATATTCTAAAAATCTGCTAGACTGTTCACTTTTCAGATTACTTTTTAAGGATACTAGCCATTGACCTCTATATTATTACTGGTTGGACTGGTTGCTGTCAAACTGCTCTTGTGCCTATTTGATTTCCGCCATTTTGGCGCTGTAGGACGTAGCATGAGCATAGTGAGAGAGGACATGGTACTAAAGTCTGAAGTCTGGAGAGACCATCACGGCAACCATTTTCATTGTACACGTTAAAATTAGTTCTTTAGACTCACGCTAGTGGCGTTTCAAATAGGCACAAGAACTTTGCTGTCAAATCATACAGACAGCCAGGGGCCGTACCGGCTAACGAATCGATTATCGAAAAGTCTGCTGGGTTTCAAATTAAAACAGATAAATCGAGCCCCAATTGGACGAAAATGGCGAACCCCAATTCATGATGTCACACGGACATCGTTATCTTCCAAATTACGTCAACAGAAAGTACAAGACGAAATTCCTTACTTTGATTTTTCTGTTTTAAGTTGAAACCCAGCAGACTTTTCGATAATCGATTCGTTAGCCGGTACGGCCCCAGTCCAGTTAATAAGAAAAAAAAATTTTCATGTCAGTGATACTAGCGCTAAAGTTAAATAAAGGAACAAACTAAGCATCAAACAGCTTTTAATAAAGCCGCCCTAGTACTATCCGTAAAAAGAGTTTTATTAAAACTCATAATTTTCCCAATTTTCCTAATGATTTATTTAAACAAGCGAGTGTAAATTTTATTAAAAACACCCGATGTTGTTTGTTGTTGCATCCTGCACCGCTGCACCCTTCTTTGTTTGCGCTTTTCCCCGTAATGAGGGCCGGGGAAATTCGGAGAGTCGGGATAATAGGGGGTGCAGTATATAGGCTGATTTGAAAAGACACGTAGTTTAAGGTTAATTTAGAATTATTAATTAAAAGAATTTAAGTGAATTGAACCTTTCAAGCTAATAATGTAATGTAATTTCAATATTTAGGTTGCTGCATTTAAGCTCGTTATTTTTGTCTAACCATTTAATGGAAAATTAAAAGTAATGTAGGTACCTACCGAAAATAATTATTTATTTGAATTATACAGAATTTACTTTTTATCTTAATCAAAGTTTTTCAATTTTATGAAAAAGTATTTTACATATTATGTTTAAATGTGGTGAGGTTTTTGTATTTCTCTTTTAATTCTAATTTCTTTAGCATAAAATCTCTGAAATGACACTTCTTTAATTAAAATTACTTACATTTAATTTTAAACAAATTACTGATCCCTACAACTTTAATGTCACCAGAAGTTTCCAATTATTTTCCAACTTTATTCAATTAGCAACAACCTGTGCATCCGATATAAATTCAAAGGCACCGTTCAAATTGGGCGGAATCCTGATCCCCAGATGTCACCCTCTCGATTATCGTATGCAGATGAACCCTTAAGGCTCACCTGAATTTAAACAAGTGTCTACCTACAGAAATACAAAAATGTTGTCTCTCAATAAACAAGAATTATAAAAAAACTGAAAATGTGCACCATGTTACTTTTAATGAGTCCAACCTAAGTGGCTGATCCGTCTGTAATATACAAAAAACAGTAATAAAATTACGTAGTGCACTAGTGTATTTAAATATTATTGTGTCTCACTATCATCATGTCTGCGTCCATTGCTCGGCATAATATGCCTCTCTCCAGGATTTCCACGACGATCGGTCCAGCGGATATTTTTCTGTGCATGTATAGAAAATTATTAACCATTTTCCAATATATAAACAATAATAGAATGTTTTTCCACATACTTAAAGCTCACTCTTGAATGAGCCGCAACTCACCACGTAGATTAGTGAGTGATGACAGGCCTTGGCTAAAATAAGTTAATATTGACAAAATATTTGAATCAAACATTTTAGTTTTGCGTTGTGAGACCTTCATACACAAGAATCAGCCTCTCTGTCCATTTATGATACCACATAGTAAATAAAGAACCTACAAGTAATTAATCGGCTACCATATAATTTCTTAAACTCTAAGTCAAACATAAGGTGTTTGCAAATCGTTATACCCATCTGCAACTTCAAAAAGCCCTCAATATTTGGCAGGAGGGTACTTCCTCAAATAATTACTCAAATTACGGGAGAGACTTTTACGCACGCCTGAATAAGTTATAAGCTGAAACTTACCTGGGCCAAGTTGTAACATCGAATTTACTTATTCATGGCGTAAGGGGAGGGTTGATGAGATGTGAGGTTTAGCTTATGAGAGGCTGTATGAAGTGACAAGGTGTTATAAAAAATTGTCAAGCGTGAGACTTTTTATCAGTGAATAGATAGAATTAACTTTTACAATGTAATGTATTGTACCTACTCTTAAATTTTGATTAAATTAACAAAAAATCTCAGATCCGAAAATAAATAACAACAAAGCACTTCCGCTATGGAAATCCGAAACGTACCAAAATGGAGACAATATAGGAAAAGATCACTTTGTTGGTACATTGTCTTGAAAGTGAATCGGACCCAAGGGTATACTCCAAATAGCCGAACTATATTCGAGGATCGTATTTTAAATCCATGACAATGTTTCTACATGTATGAAATAAGATGTGTATGTAAAAAATTTACACAAACAAAGATATCTGTTAGCTCGATGCCAGTACCTATTTAGTCATAAAATATAATGTTAGTATGTTGCAGACAGTAGCATTGCTCTGGCCGTATTCAAACACTTCCGTCATATTTGACCCAAGATTAACTGTACGTAATGTCTATGTATGTGTGCAATAAACAATTCTCTCTCTTACCTGAGTTACAGTTTTTGAGTTTGGCTTTTAGGTATCGTTCATATTTTGGCCATAGGAATAAATAGACGCGTCGATAATAGGGTAATATATTGTCGTTATAGAACGTGTCACAAAAATACCCCTAATGCCCAATATGGCAGATAGAGACCATAAAACTGAACAACTTTTACTATGGTTTCAACTCCGAAATCTTGAAAAAAAAACCGGCCAAGTGCGTGTCGGGCCACGCGCAGTAGGGTTCCGTAGGTACATTATACCATACCATATTTTAATACCGCTATCATTTTTCGTCTGAAAAAATAACTTTGTTTTTCACAGTGTTTGTATGAATGACAAAGTTATATTTGCGGTTTTGGAAAATGTACTATATCTTGAAAACTAATTACTATATCTCGTTCAAACCAATTTTCGTTGAAAGTGTTTATTAAGATCTATAGCTTATATTTTTTTTAGATTTTTCACCCTCTTACTTTAAAAGTTAAAGGGGGGGGGGGACACACATTTTACCACTTTGGAGGCATATATCTTTCAAACGGTTGACTTTGAAAAAAAATAGTCTTAGAAAATACTAAATAATACACTAGAAAAAATACGACTCGCACCAGATCAATACTCAGACGGGAATCGAACCCGCGACCTTTGGATATCCGGTCCAATGCTCTGACCGCTGAGCTACCGAGTCACTAGTGACATCGTCGAATTTTTCCTAGTATATCCTAAACTCTTACGCTGTAAGCCAGCGTTATTTCACCAATGTGAGGAATTACCTCGACATTCAATTGAAATATCTTTCCAGATATTTTAACAATTGATTAAGATGAAATAGCTATATAATTTTTAAATTTGAGATTTTTGCATTAACAATGCTATTTTTAAACAATACTAAATAATACACTAGAAAAAATACGACTCGCACCAGATCAATACTCAGACGGGAATCGAACCCGCGACCTTTGGATATCCGGTCCAATGCTCTGACCGCTGAGCTACCGAGTCACTAGTGACATCGTCGAATTTTTCCTAGTATATCCTAAACTCTTACGCTGTAAGCCAGCGTTATTTCACCAATGTGAGGAATTACCTCGACATTCAATTGAAATATCTTTCCAGATATTTTAACAATTGATTAAGATGAAATAGCTATATAATTTTTAAATTTGAGATTTTTGCATTTACAATGCTATTTTTAAACAATACTAAATAATACACTAGAAAAAATACGACTCGCACCAGATCAATACTCAGACGGGAATCGAACCCGCGACCTTTGGATATCCGGTCCAATGCTCTGACCGCTGAGCTACCGAGTCACTAGTGACATCGTCGAATTTTTCCTAGTATATCCTAAACTCTTACGCTGTAAGCCAGCGTTATTTCACCAATGTGAGGAATTACCTCGACATTCAATTGAAATATCTTTCCAGATATTTTAACAATTGATTAAGATGAAATAGCTATATAATTTTTTATTTTATTATATTATATTATTATATTATATTATTTAGTATTGTTTAAAAATAGCATTGTAAATGCAAAAATCTCAAATTTAAAAATTATATAGCTATTTCATCTTAATCAATTGTTAAAATATCTGGAAAGATATTTCAATTGAATGTCGAGGTAATTCCTCACATTGGTGAAATAACGCTGGCTTACAGCGTAAGAGTTTAGGATATACTAGGAAAAATTCGACGATGTCACTAGTGACTCGGTAGCTCAGCGGTCAGAGCATTGGACCGGATATCCAAAGGTCGCGGGTTCGATTCCCGTCTGAGTATTGATCTGGTGCGAGTCGTATTTTTTCTAGTGTATTATTTAGTATTGGTTAAAAATAGCATTGTAAATGCAAAAATCTCAAATTTAAAAATTATATAGCTATTTCATCTTAATCAATTGTTAAAATATCTGGAAAGATATTTCAATTGAATGTCGAGGTAATTCCTCACATTGGTGAAATAACGCTGGCTTACAGCGTAAGAGTTTAGGATATACTAGGAAAAATTCGACGATGTCACTAGTGACTCGGTAGCTCAGCGGTCAGAGCATTGGACCGGATATCCAAAGGTCGCGGGTTCGATTCCCGTCTGAGTATTGATCTGGTGCGAGTCGTATTTTTTCTAGTGTATTATTTAGTATTGGTTAAAAATAGCATTGTAAATGCAAAAATCTCAAATTTAAAAATTATATAGCTATTTCATCTTAATCAATTGTTAAAATATCTGGAAAGATATTTCAATTGAATGTCGAGGTAATTCCTCACATTGGTGAAATAACGCTGGCTTACAGCGTAAGAGTTTAGGATATACTAGGAAAAATTCGACGATGTCACTAGTGACTCGGTAGCTCAGCGGTCAGAGCATTGGACCGGATATCCAAAGGTCGCGGGTTCGATTCCCGTCTGAGTATTGATCTGGTGCGAGTCGTATTTTTTCTAGTGTATTATTTAGTATTGTTTAAAAATAGCATTGTAAATGCAAAAATCTCAAATTTAAAAATTATATAGCTATTTCATCTTAATCAATTGTTAAAATATCTGGAAAGATATTTCAATTGAATGTCGAGGTAATTCCTCACATTGGTGAAATAACGCTGGCTTACAGCGTAAGAGTTTAGGATATACTAGGAAAAATTCGACGATGTCACTAGTGACTCGGTAGCTCAGCGGTCAGAGCATTGGACCGGATATCCAAAGGTCGCGGGTTCGATTCCCGTC
Organism: Agriphila geniculea; assembly: GCA_943789525.1. Classification (NCBI taxonomy): domain Eukaryota; kingdom Metazoa; phylum Arthropoda; class Insecta; order Lepidoptera; family Crambidae; genus Agriphila; species Agriphila geniculea. The sequence goes on from OX038876.1 coordinate 4,220,542, forward strand.
TGAGTATCGATCTGGTGCGAGTCGTATTTTTTCTAGTGTATTATTTAGTATTGTTTAAAAATAGCATTGTAAATGCAAAAATCTCAAATTTAAAAATTATATAGCTATTTCATCTTAATCAATTGTTAAAATATCTGGAAAGATATTTCAATTGAATGTCGAGGTAATTCCTCACATTGGTGAAATAACGCTGGCTTACAGCGTAAGAGTTTAGGATATACTAGGAAAAATTCGACGATGTCACTAGTGACTCGGTAGCTCAGCGGTCAGAGCATTGGACCGGATATCCAAAGGTCGCGGGTTCGATTCCCGTCTGAGTATTGATCTGGTGCGAGTCGTATTTTTTCTAGTGTATTATTTAGTATTGTTTAAAAATAGCATTGTAAATGCAAAAATCTCAAATTTAAAAATTATATAGCTATTTCATCTTAATCAATTGTTAAAATATCTGGAAAGATATTTCAATTGAATGTCGAGGTAATTCCTCACATTGGTGAAATAACGCTGGCTTACAGCGTAAGAGTTTAGGATATACTAGGAAAAATTCGACGATGTCACTAGTGACTCGGTAGCTCAGCGGTCAGAGCATTGGACCGGATATCCAAAGGTCGCGGGTTCGATTCCCGTCTGAGTATCGATCTGGTGCGAGTCGTATTTTTTCTAGTGTATTATTTAGTATTGTTTAAAAATAGCATTGTAAATGCAAAAATCTCAAATTTAAAAATTATATAGCTATTTCATCTTAATCAATTGTTAAAATATCTGGAAAGATATTTCAATTGAATGTCGAGGTAATTCCTCACATTGGTGAAATAACGCTGGCTTACAGCGTAAGAGTTTAGGATATACTAGGAAAAATTCGACGATGTCACTAGTGACTCGGTAGCTCAGCGGTCAGAGCATTGGACCGGATATCCAAAGGTCGCGGGTTCGATTCCCGTCTGAGTATTGATCTGGTGCGAGTCGTATTTTTTCTAGTGTATTATTTAGTATTGTTTAAAAATAGCATTGTAAATGCAAAAATCTCAAATTTAAAAATTATATAGCTATTTCATCTTAATCAATTGTTAAAATATCTGGAAAGATATTTCAATTGAATGTCGAGGTAATTCCTCACATTGGTGAAATAACGCTGGCTTACAGCGTAAGAGTTTAGGATATACTAGGAAAAATTCGACGATGTCACTAGTGACTCGGTAGCTCAGCGGTCAGAGCATTGGACCGGATATCCAAAGGTCGCGGGTTCGATTCCCGTCTGAGTATTGATCTGGTGCGAGTCGTATTTTTTCTAGTGTATTATTTAGTATTGTTTAAAAATAGCATTGTAAATGCAAAAATCTCAAATTTAAAAAGTCTTAGAAACCTCAATGTCATTTTTAAAGACCTATCTATAGACACCCCACAAGTATTGGTGTGATGAAAAAAAATATTTTCAGTTTCATTTCCATGTATGGGGAGCCCCCCCTTAAACTTTTATTTTTTTATTTTTGTGTAAAAATCGTAAAGCGGTTCACAGAATACACCTACCTACCAAGTTTCAACTATGTAGTCCTAATACTTTTGGAATAAAGTGGCTGTGACATACGGACGGACAGACAGACAGACAGACAGACAGACATGACGAATCTATAAGGGTTCCGTTTTTTGCCATTTTGGCTACGGAACCCTAAAAAAACAAAATGTATGAAACAGCTGATTTATTCTTCGCGATTTCAGAGTTGGTCCCATAGTAAAAGTTGTTCAGTTTGATGGTCCCTATCTACCATATTTGGCATTAGGGGTATTTTTGTAACACGTTGTATATTGGTAGCAATGGGATGATTTTTAACCCCCGACGCAAAAAGACCGTGTCTATGTATCTGTCTGTGGTAACGTAACTTCTAAACGGATAAACCAATTTTCGTATAGTTCTTTTTGTGTCTTAGATAATTTTAACCCAAGTGTTCTTAGCCATGTTTCATGAAGATCATCAGCTGTTTTCTAGTTGATGAGGGCATCTGACTAACTTCCTTATGTCCGATCGATTCGAAATTTTATTCCGAGTGTTCTTGGCCATGTTTCATGAAAATCTGTTCAGCCGTCTGAAGACCATCAGCGCTTTTCTATTTGATGAGGGGATTTGACTCAATGATATTGGAAGTATAAAAAACGAAATGGCCGCCAAAAATTTAGTTTAAAAAGCTTCAAATAAAACTTAAGTTAAAAAATTTGAAAACCCCCAAGACAAAAAACTAACCCTTAAAAAGCAAAAAATAATATCATCAAGTCCTAAAGATTTATGAAAAAAATAGACGTCGTCGGGGGACCGCTAGGTATGAACTTAGATGTAGATGACACGTGACGAACTTAGATGTAAATCCATTAACTTAGCGGTCCCTTGAAGTCTACTTTTTTTCGCGACGGTTTTATAAATATTTTCATTGTTACATCTTATTAAACCTAAATAGAGAGTAATATGTTCTGAATTAGAAAGTGGACTCCAACGTTTTAAATTAAAAATACTTAATGGCAAAAGGAATTTATTAAAGGATTACAGAAAACCCTTACTTAATTAGAGGTTTGTATAAAGCCTCAATAAAACACGAAACACACATAACCCTCTAAAGCTACAGGTAAACCTCCTCCTAAATGAAACATACGGGCTTTGAACAAAAACGAAAATTTCCATTTCAATAGAATCTCATATACGACTTCAAACACACTTAATGCTTGAACACCGTATTAAGTTCAAAATAAACAAGCGTCAACCCTTCTGCTTGAACGGGGTCGAAACGACCCCGTTTTGCACTTCTGTACTTATTTATTTGACTTTGATAACACGCGAAAGAATTTATTGGACCGCGAAATCGCTGGGAGTTTTCGTTTTTAATGCGAGAGAGTGTTATAATTTTTCGATTTGTCGGAATTATTAATGTGGTTGTCAATATTGTTTTCAGATGGTCAAATAAAAAAGTATCGTTCTAAATAATTGTGACAACTGCTTTTCAAATAATATACTGTCGGAAAAACTTCAAGCATTTATATTTATTGTTATACAATTTCTAAATATTGGTTATTGTAGACCTTTTAGCGTTATCAGCTTTCTTAATCTTAAGACTGCTTCAGTTATTATCGCAAATTAACAATGTCTTGTAAAATCCCATTAAAAAGTTGCCACGCAAGGAACATTTAATCCCTTTAATAATAAATATAAATAAGCAAACTCATTACCGTAATCGGAAAAGCTGTTTGCGGTTTAGCTTTGGAACTTTAACTAGGGCCGTATTTATGTTTATCGTTTAATGTAATTTACGTGAAATCAGCACACGCCCAATTCACATTCATAATCTTAATCTCTCTCACGTAACCTGAGCAAACTGGAGCTATCGGGGCCTCATTGTTTTCTTTGTTGGCTACGGGGTCTATGGGACCCTATTAGCATTTAAGGGTTAACGCTTTTGTAGACCTCAAGTTAATCGGTTTGTGGGGGTGTGAATTAGCTCACGCACTGTCCGTATATTTTGTAGATATGTCAATGTTAGAAAAAAAAAGAAAATGCTACTTTTTTTCAGGAAAATAAGACAAGAGCACTTAGTATCAAAATATTTTGTCTTTTCTGTAGTTAAAAAAAACTTTTGTGGAGTGGAATTAAAACGAGCAAGTAAAATCGATCTGAAGAGAAAGGTCACTTATAAAACTAAATTGTTCAGTTTCCTTTCTTTCCCTTGTAGGGATGGTTGGGTTATACTATACCTATAGTACCTAATTGTTATAATATTCAGCGAAATTAGCGCAGCAGAATCAGCATATGACTTTGCCTGGTTTGACAAAAGTTAATAGTTCAATAGCCTCTGTTGTTCTATACATACCCTCACGACTCGTAAAACCACTGGCTTAACCCACTGGTGGGTCCACGGTTAAATTGCGTTTACCGTTCGACCCACTGCACTAGAGTCCTAACTCATGGAGCGAATAACATAGCAGGTGGTTTATAAATAGTGTTACGTGTAATTATTTTAGAACCAAACAAAACAGTTGCTTTACTTTGAAACAACCCCAATTACAGTCTCATAGACAATTTTGTAGTCATACAAACATCTACTGTGTACCTTCCACTAACATCTCAAAACAAAAACTCCCCAAGACTCTCCCTCCACATTTACATCTCGTTTTGTTTATTGCAAATTAAAACAATGCGCCGAGGGCAGGTGTCAACTAAGTGTCCCTCGCGCGTTCTATCATCGGGCCCCCACTATAAATCTGGTATCAGGTGTTTTAGGCCTGGTATGTTCTGTTACGTGTGTCGGGGGACTAAGGTTAAGTTATTTATTTCAAATAGCTTATCTCGTACTTGGCTATCAATGTTATTAAGTTTCACAGAGGCTTTGTAGCTAAAGAAAGAATAGGGTTGTACCACGTTGTAACTATATTAATTGAATGTAAAAAAAATCGTGAATATGATTTTATATATTAAGTTAGACAACGTTCAAGACACATCCCTTTTTTAGGGTTCCGTAGCCTAAATGGCAAAAAACGGAACCCTTATAGATTCGTCATGTCTGTCTGTCTGTCTGTCCGTATGTCACAGCCACTTTATTCCGAAAGTATTAAGACTACACAGTTGAAACTTAGTAGGTAGATGTATTCTGTTAACCGCTTAACAAATTTAATACAAAAATAAAATAAATAAAAGATTAAGGGGGGTCCCCATACATGGAACTGAAACGGAAAACATTTTTTTTCTTCAAACCAATAGGTGTTGGGTGTCTATAGATAGGTCTTTAAAAATGAAATTGAGGTTTCTAAGACAACTTTTTCTCAAAGTCAACCGTTTGAAAGATATAAACTGCCAAAGTGATAAAATGTGTGTCCCCCCCCCCCCCCCCCTTTAACTTTTGAAATAAGAGAGTCAAAAATCTAAAAAAAATATATGCTGTAGATCTTAATAAACACTTTCAACCAAAATTGGTTTGAACGAGATATAGTAATTAGTTTTTGAGATATAGCACATTTTCCAAAACCGCAAATATAACTTTGTCACTCATACCAACACTGTGAAAAACAAAGTTATTTTTGCAGACGCAAAATGATCGGTGGTATTAAATATGGTATGGCATAAGGTAACTACGGAACCCTACGGCGCGTGGCCCGACACGCACTTGGCCGGTTTTTTTATTTTTAAGAAAGTGATACATACTTTGACGGTCACCTTGAATTTTAATACTTATAAATCAATGAAACCCAAGGCTGTGGTCAAGTAATTCAATATTCATAAGAGAAATGGTTGTAACAAATTTTTGGTATATGAAAAATTTCTTTCATGAAATTCATAGTAAGAACAAAGATCTATTTAGTTGAAATATAAGCGTTTGTTATTCAGTTTTGCGTATGAGAGCTAAATAAGATAAAATAATCAAGATAAAATGGATAAGATTTCTTCAATGACGCACCAGAGAATCTGCATGACGCTAGCTGACATTATTATCTTTACTGTTGGTAACAAAAATAATAATAATAATATTATAAGTAGTTTAGAAAAAAATACAATTTTATATTTCAATGTCGCATTGCGTGTTTGAACAAATTGCATAAAAATCTATTGAAAATGGCACTTTGGTCATGTTTTAAATAGTTTTTAGTAAAAAAAAAACTAGCCGCCACCTGCAACTTCGTCCGCTTGAACCCTTAGGGAACCTTTGACCAGGATAAAAGTATCATATGTTTTAATCCAAGTTATAAACTATGTATGCCAAAGGACATGTCCCATCGCGCCTATGTCATTTGCCTCACCATTCTCAAAAAATGAAAGTCTATCGCGTCTTAATCAAAGTAGTATGTCAGAGTAGGTATTTTACTCTAGGATCAGATTAATAATTATTTTCTGCATTAAAAAGTGGTATTTTTAAGTTAAAACGCTTTTAAATCACTTTTTTTTATCGTGATAGTACTATTACATTACTTACATTTTTTTCACAAAGTACTTCAGAAAACAACTTAATGTTTTTGTAATTGTTTTTCTAGATATAAAACAATTCTTGACTGATACTATACCTAAATAAAATGTAATTAGCATTTCTTAATTATGAAAGTAATTAAATAAAATGAAACTGGGGCAACGCTGGGACATCTTCTTTCATCCAAATCCGTCCATCCGTTTAGGCACGAAGAATGTATAATTATTTTCTGTAGAATATTATTGTATGTAATTCGTAGGTATTCAATAAAGGTATTGGCAAAGCATCAAAGTTCTTTGAAGATATCAAATTAAAACTCTAAACATTGGTAGGGCGTTATTAAAAAAAATTGTTTCGAAAAAACTTTCCATTATACACCAAGGGATCACACATTGAATATACGTCTGAAAAGTTTAAAACTCATTTCTTGCCGGTTTAATAATATATTTCTGCGCATACAATCACAAAGTTCCAAACGAATATTAAAAAGCTGAGAGGTTGTAAAAATCCTTTTTGAGTTACATATACGTACTCGTCAGTTCTACTGTTATCGACATTTGAGAACCTTATACACACATCAACTTTGTCTAGAGATACAAGTGTTATTTTCAAAGAAACGAGGTAACTTTGAAGCCTTGGTTTTCTGCCAGGGATGTACCGTGCTGTGATCTGATGATGGCCATCCAAGGACTGAATGGAGAAGATTCAGATCGCTATACACACCCAACTGATCTGATCAGCATTCTAAAAGATTAATGGGTTAGAGTTCTCAGTTTGAGGATTTTCATACATTTTCATGCTATTTTCGCGGTTTTTTTAAACATGTCCATTACGTTTTTAGAATGCTGGTCAGATCAGTTGGGTGTGTATAGCGATCTGAATCTCCTCCATTCACTCCCTGGATAGCCGTCATCAGATCATAGCACAGTACATCCCTGGCACAAAACCAAGGCTTCAAAGTTACCTCGTTTGTATGAAAATAACACCTGGTATCCCTAGACAAAGTTGATGTGTGTATTTTCTTTATATTTGACAACCTATTTGAGGAATCTTTAGTCACAGCGAAATTGACGACAGTTTCTCTTTTCAGTTTTAAGATTGGTTGAAAAACATGATACTTATAAGTACTCTAGTTTATGAGTTGTATTTATTTGATATTTTTTTTTTACTTTTATCTTTCTTACTATTCTCTTTAATAAGAGATATAATTCTAAAAAATAAATAAATTTAAAAAATATTAAAAACACGACTGCCCTGCTAAAAACGAAGTAAAAAGTTAAATAACAAGTGTCATTGCAGTCGGCGGACCGTTTTGTGGAACAATTTTTATAATCAAAGAGATCCCCCGACTGCAATGACACTTGTTATTTAACTTTTTATTTCGTATTTAGCAGGGCAGTCGTGTTTTTAATATTTTTTTAATTTATTTATTTTTATTTTACATATTTTAGTGACAAATTGTATAGTTTTGGAATGTGCTTGTTAAGGCCTTTCATTTGATGCCCATATTGTAATAATCGAAGAATTTTTTTTTCACATTTGAAAGTGGCGTCGTACAGTCGACATATTGACTTCTTTGAAAACATTTATAGCCAGTGTCACTCGGAATGATGTAAGGATTCTAATGATACCCAATAAATCAAAATCCGTTGAGCCATTTAGAAGTTATGGTGGAATAAAGAAACTCACATACCCACAAACATACATGAACCCTGAACACATATACACTCCTTTTTTGGGCAGTCGTGTAAAAATCGCTAAGTAAAATATCTCTTTTAGTCAAAATATGTAGCTTAGCGATTTCGCTACATTCACGTGGGTGTAAGGTGAAAAATGTATGACTGTTCATAACTTTTCTGATAAACAATAATTTTTGTAGTAACGAAACGGCCAAGCCACATATTTTGACCAAGGTATAGAGTTTGTGATGTCAGGGCTGAAGCTTGGCTCTACATGAGGTCTGATAACTTTTAGACAGTGCGTCTATGGAAAAAATATGGTCTCGTCTTGACAGCGTTTTACATCAAAATGTTTTAGGTAGGATACATACCTATATATCTTAATCTGTTAACATTCCGTTTAGATATAGAGACTTTAATCTAAGTACCTACCTAATTTTAGCTTTTCGGGTCAGTAACATGTCTTATCAAGAATACGTAGAGTAAATTACCAGTAACTCTGTAGAGGATCTCCATCATACTCGGATCTCCCAAAAAGTGTATTCGAGTGGTTTCGGCATTCCGTGTTTGTTTACTCTATTCTTGGCGGCATAAAATCTAACTCGGGCTGCGTTAATGGCCGCGCTGAAGACCGAGGGTTACAGGATTTATAGTTCAACTTTGTGTGGGTCATATGTGAAACTGAAGCGGAGTTATCTACATTAAGTCATAATCGGCACAGATAGAATGATTTCATTTTTGCATGAAAGAAATCCTTTTTCTATCCACTATGGGATAGTGCTGTTTTCACCTCACCTGATGTTAAGTGATGATAAGGCCGAAAGTGTAAGCGCACTACACCTGGAATCCTCGCCACTGAGGAACTAGCTATCTTACCTTTAACTCTAACTGCCGGAAGACAACATTTTTTTTTAAATTATTTTTATGGCGTCAGACTTAGGTAAGATTGAACCCGGGATCCCTGCGTCTTACACGGGTAGGCGAACCACTAGACCACAGAGGTGGTTAAAATAGTATAATCTCAAAACGAAAATTTTTCAAAAACAAAAATAATTACCATGTTTGTGAATTAGTGTTCATTTCAATGTTAGTTATAACGATAAGGGATGAATCTGAAAAAAAAAATAAAAGAATCACCTACGAAACATCATTCAGTACATTTTTATCTACTGTTGTACTTTGAAAATGCTCTCCTGTAAAATTAGAAATTTTTAAGATTATACACTTTTCATGCGAAGAGGCGAAATGCGCTGCGAACTGTCGCGTCTTTAAGCTCCCTTTAATAAATCAAAGGCAGTCTAGAGTTTAACAGGGATTTACCCGCAGTCTCTTAGAATTTAGACCACAACCAATCTATGGCACTAGGGTTCCTTGGCGGCAGTATAAAATACACCTGTTATACGCAGTGGGCGAGTGTGATTGCTCCGTATAATTGAATTACACACGGAAAGATATACGGTTTCATTAACTTAGATCCCGTTTATGGCGTGGACAAATGTGATATGACTATTAAACTGTTGGAAGTATGGGAAATTTGAATGGGTCGAACGTTTTGAATGGAGCAAAAGCTTGTGTGTAACTTATTAATAACGTATGTAACTGCATGTAACGTATAATGTCATCAGGGTTAGAGGAAAATAGATGAATTTTCATGAGCTTTTGCTGTTTTGTATAAAGGGTGTGAATTACCAAGTTAAAAGCTAAGAGCACACTCTCATTACTTTATACAACCAAGCTAATTTACAAATAGGTGAGTATGTCTTTTTATGCTCAGACTGATCACAGTGACCTTAGTACAGGAGAGTTTGATTTTCATAGTTAATAAGCAGTTTTAACGCAATGTTTTTACCTATCAAACTTATACGTTGAGTTCACAGACTTTAACTCTGTTTCCATTTTAAGTTTAATTGTCTTTCGTGAAATAGCAACCAATCAGCAGTGAAAATAAAAAGAGACGCATTGAAACGTCAACGGAGATGGATATTGCTTTTCCATCAAACTAAATAAAACTATCACTACTGTACACTTGAGAATAAACATGATTTTCTATTTGATAGAAACTTTCTTAAACTCTTACTGTTTTCTCTACGGGATACTTTATTCTCTACATCTTTTCAATGAGATTCATTCGGATATTCCGGAAATCAATGATACTCAACAAAAGTTAACGTGTGAACAAAAACTAGGTATTAAAGATGTAGAGCAAGCCTAGCCAATACATTTTCTAGGTGAGCAAAATTTCTTAGACTGTGGCGGCGCCATGCTACAACTTTTAGGTTTACCATCAGGTGGATTGTAGAGCTTATTGAAACATTATCCATTTCCACAATCCCATGCGGCAACATGACTAATTAACGAAGTAATTTGTGCAAACATTCGGTGAACACTCCGAATCAAAACAAATCTTGCGCTATTTGCATAGAGTCGATACGCAAACTCCGTGTTAACACAAACCAGTACTAACCATTATGACAAGCTACGTCCAAATATACGACACTTCGCTATCAAAGTTGGCCTGTGAACTCCGTGAACAATGATCAAGGGTCTTGTTACATTGGCCAAATACCTGCAGATATTTGTACAAATGTTTGCGCTCCGTATTAGACGAAAGGTGCGGCAGCTCATTAAAGTCAACCCTTCTGCGCGGCAAGAAATAATTGGCATGCGGTCTTGTTAGCAAGCATACAGTTTTAAATGGATGGAATCCGGTACTATCTTTGGTATTCGATTAAAAACTGTTACATTAATACGAGTACGTAGGCAAGGGTCATGTGATAAACTATCTTCGCACCATTGTCAATAAAATGCTTTCTATTTTTATCATAATCACCATTCCTTAAATTAATACAGTAATAAAATGTTTTGATATTAAACAGTTTTTAATGTAACATCAACAAAAACCTTTTCCAAAGACTATTCTGATTTTACAATCTAGGGGTGTTTTAATTTTTCTCCTTTCACAAAGTGCCAGATACGGTATTAGCACAATTCACTGTCGCTACGAAAAAGCGCCCGTCATTCGCTAAAGGCTCAACTTCGAAATGAAAAATCCCACTATCATTTTAGTATTAGACGTCAACCCGTAGTCAAGAGCGTGGGTCGTTCAGACCCAGACACACTAACAAGGGAACTCTGCAAATTGGCCCGAACCGACGCGGCGCTGTTAAACGAATTTAACTCTAATTGTGTTTGACATTCAGAACTGGGAGAGTGCATTGTCGCGAGCTACGTTTTGTGGCGAACTTTCATCCGCTTTGGTCTAGTAGCACGCTTTTACGCCGCGTACTTTGTAAGACATGTTTCATTATAAAGCCTCGTGAAATAACGTTACTTAGTATATCCTTCTTCTTCTTTATTGTGTCATCAATTTTGAACTTTTAAAGTAATGAGTTTCATGCTTTTTTTTTACATTATTTTTATAACATGATCGTCTGTCTGTAAAGATAATGGGCAGTCCATGAAAAGTACGTTCAGTAAACAAGCGAATGTTACATAGAGAAAATAAAAAAAACAATATTACCTATATTTCCTAAAAAATATAGCAGATTTCATTTCAGTTAATTTCACTTTCACCTCGTGTAACCGTAAAACAACACCTTAAATTCTATAAACATGACAGGCGCCGGTTTCGTCTCGTTTCGCCCCTCGTCGTCATTCGCGTCACGGACCGAAGTGCCGCGATTTCGGCGAGTAAATAACACTCGGGACAACCGCTTATGGCGTCAATTGTTTGCTGAACTCATGCTGCCCGCTACAAATAGATCCGAGATACCGATAAGAAAACAATCGAACGGCATTATCGTGATGTTTTATTGTTTGTCTTCAAAGGGTATTCTTAAAATATTGACACATTAATATAGAGCACATAAACTTTTGATTTACTTTTGTAATTTATTTTGATTAAATTTATTTTGCAATAATCAAATGATCAGGATTTGGAATTGTATTACTCAGTCAATTTAAAACATTTTAATCGACGATTATGTAGAATTTATCGGCTTGATAAGTTCATCGGCAAGAAGCTCCTTATTTTTCATCACCAAAAGTTTTGTTCAGACGAAAAATTGCGAAAACACATTCATTATTTTCAAACCACATTCTTTGCTGTAATAAGTGCAGTAGTTAAAAACCTATAAAGTCATTCAGATCACAACAGAAGTCCGATACAAACAGAACATTAACCCTTCTCCTAACAAACGATTACCTGCAATAATCGCAACATGGCAGGCCGTTAGACGGAATTAGCAGTTGCAGCAAAGTTTAACTGTCTCCTGTCTTGAGTACTCCGGAGGCGTCTCACGATCTGTATCCTAGGATTACTAACGTTAAACTAGATCCCCGGGGCTGAAATTCCTAACCCGATACCTCCAAACTGTTTACGCAAAGCTGTCATGTTGCGGGATCCCAGTTTATGTAATTTGGCTCGAGTGAGCAAATACTTGGATCTTGTTTGTGTTCAATATGTTCGCGGTCGCTTGCAATTAGGAATATTGATGGAATGCTATTGACTGGCTGATTACTCAGCGATTGTGATCAATAACCATAACCGAAATTACTGGATGTTAGTCAGGTGTACAGTAGGTACGCAATTCTGTAGTCACGATATAGATTACAATGTGATGAATTCCAACAAACATGGTTTTAATCAATCCAAATCATTTTAAAATATGTTGATAAGAATATTAAATTAATTAATTACTTTGACATGTTTTATTTACATTTATAATCAACTGAGTTTTCATTTTAGTTCGCCGGCTTTAGACTCCACAAAAATCTATAAAACGAAAAGCAAAAAGCACACCAAATCGTCAATTTGTCTACATGAAAGATCTATTGGACCCTATTTTCCCCTAAAGACAAAGGTGAAACGTCATCCATCGTTATAGAGTCCAGTCACGCTCGCGCCAGAGATTACGCGCCGCGCTCGACCGCGCGGGCACCGAGCGGACGCAGTTTTAATTTGCAACTGTCGAAAACTTGCGTCCGCGGGTATTGCGGACTGGGTACGCACCCGATGGGTTAACAAGCGTGTTTGATGGAAACGGTTGGTATTTTTAGACACGATTGTAGTAAGTGCAATTTTTAAATAGGATTTGGAGATTGTACAGTGTATACGTTAGTTTTTTTTTATAACTAAATGTTGAATATTAATTTACGTGTTAGTGCACAATAACTTCAATTTTATAAAAACACTGTGCAAATTTATAGTACCAAATATTTTCACTACATATGCCAGCTTTGTTTCCATGCAACCCTTATGCTATGGATGGACAGACTTATGACGAAATCGCATAATTATATTGTACTTTTAGACTCGTATTATAGAATCAAAGTCAAACTCAAATCTGTGCTTGAGTACAGTTAGACAGGGATGGTAGTCAAGCAGAGATTTGAGTTTGAGTTTGATTCTATAATATTGAGTGTAGTATTTTTACTTTTTGATATTTTGCAGACTATGTGGATACTTAATATACACACATCAACTTTGTATAAGGATACAGGTGCTATTTTCATACAAATGAGGTAACTTTGAAGCCTTGGTTTCCTGCCAGGGATGTACTGTGCTATGATCTGATGACGGCTATCCAGGGAGTGAATGGAGGAGATTCAGATCGCTATACACACCCAACTGATCTGTACCCTTAGCACGAACAGCTATCGAGAAATCTTACGCGCGTAAGAAAATACTACTCGAAAACGTACTCGATTCGAAAGCTAGCAAAATCGGCAGCACCAATTTTACAGAGCTGGCTAACGTCAACTCGATAGTAGCGATAAATAAAGCTAACGTGACACAATCCAATTATCAATCCAATTGAAGCAAGGTGCGTTTAAAAACCATGTTTAATATCTATGTAAATCATAAATATGGAAATTAAAATTCAATCAAGTTGTTTATCATCATAATTTTACATTTATTATTCTTATTAATAATAATAAATTTGTTTGCAATATTTATTTCATTTAATAACTTTAATTAATTTGCAAATTACTATTATAATTTTCAATTTGTGCATGATTTTGCCCATGGTTTTGAACGGTCATTGCACCTTGCCCGTGATTGGTTTGAAAAAGAAGAGTGTGTCTATTCTTTCTCTCTTTCTTTCTCATCCTGTGATTTAATGAAAAATATAACCTAAAATAGAAAACCGTAAAGTCATTTCTTTATTTTGTTTTTATCTAAATTGATTTATCTGTGTCGGCTAACAAATAATACAATCGCGAGGAAATAATATTAAGACCTAGGTAGGAGTAAACTACAATGTGTCATAATTTCATCAAATTGTTCTACCTTATTGACGATTTTTTATGAACTTGAAGAATAACATTGGATTATCGTCAATGAATAAGAAATTGTTTACACATAAACAATAAAACATTTGAACGTGCTATGAAAATATGTGAATTTCATCGGAATTAGTGCTTAGGTATAGTGTTTGAAGATTCGACAAATTAAAGACTTTATTATGTTTGCATTGTTATATTTAGTGTTTTCGTCATAGTTTTAAGGTCTTATTTTTTAATACCTACCTAAATGAAACATAATTTTCTGTGTGCAAACTGTATGACATCATACAAACAAATATAAAACGTATAACACCGTATCCTCTGGTTTTATTTGAGTTTTGTAGGTAAGTTCTAAAATATTGCTAAAATATAGGTATGGTGGATGTGGGGGATACCGTGGACAGCATAAAATTACGAGATTTTTATTTTGCAAATTTCTTTGTATAGTGAGGACAATTTAAGTAATATTGCCTGTGGATAATTCAGCGGACATGTCATAGTTTTCAAACTTAATATTTGTTACTACATATATGCTTTTAAATTTTAATAATAAATAATACAAAGTCGCTCGAAATGACGCTCACTGAAAAAATGTCAGTGAGTAAGTTGTCGATAGCCAGCTTGCGAGTTTCTCGATACCGTATGTCAAAAGTGGGTTCGTGCTACCGATTTCCATACAAGTTGTAACTTTACTATTCGAATTCGATTCGAAGGCTGCTCGATAGCTTATGTCAAAATGTTTCGTGCTTCGAAATTTTAGTTCCGTTTACGGACGTAGTGGCGCTGTACCAATTTCCATACAAAATTATGAGATTCGAGTAATTTTACGCGCGTTATTTTTCTCGATAGCTGTTCGTGCTAAGGGTACTGACCAGCATTTTAAAAACGTAATGGACATGTTTAAAAAAACCGCGAAAATAGCATGAAAATGTATGGAAATCCTCAAACTGAGAACTCTGACCCATTAATCTTTTTGAATACTGATCAGGGGCCCTACCGCCCAAGTGTCGTCGGCTTCGCCGTCGGCTTCATTTGACAGAAGGATGAGATACATTGCTACTTCTTTTTGGTACAAATAAAAACGTACCAAAGAAAAGTAGCAATGTATTACAACCATATGTCAAATGAAGCCGACGGCGAAGTCGACGCCACTTGGGCGGTAGCCCCACAGATCAGTTGGGCGTGTATAGCGATCTGAATCTACTCCATTCACTCCTTGGATAGCCATCATCAGATCACAGCTCAGTACATCCCTGGCAGAAAACCAAGGCTTCAAAGTTACCTCGTTTGTATGAAAATAACACCAGTATCCCTAGACAAAGTTGATGTGTATATATTTACTCACTAGTCATGATTAAAATATAGGTAAGTTGAATAGCTAGATATACTTAGTAACCCCAAACTAATTAATTTCACCACCACAAAGTGACTGTATACGCCACGTAATACGTGTCCCAACAACACGTTCCACACCAAATATTACACTATACGCTTTGAGCTGTCAGGCACAGTTAAAATCATTAAATTGCCAAAAGCTTGCGTCCATGACTTTCTAGACCCCACCCCAACAGTTCACAGGTTAACAACAATTAAAGTATTATTATAGTCATTTGTAACTTACATGAATATGGAAATTATAGCAATTTGTTGGTGTTATTATAGTGGT
This sequence comes from Agriphila geniculea, assembly GCA_943789525.1. NCBI lineage: Eukaryota > Metazoa > Arthropoda > Insecta > Lepidoptera > Crambidae > Agriphila > Agriphila geniculea. The sequence goes on from OX038876.1 coordinate 4,236,108, forward strand.
TAACTAACAACAGTACATTGACATTGAAAATGAAAACCGTAAAGTATAAAAATTGCCTTTACAAAAACTATCGTGTTCTAAAAGCATTAATATCTTTTGGACACCTAATTTAGATCATTCTGATACAGGTGATTCAATAGATAATAGTTATTTTTCTATACTATAACGCAATATTAACTGTCTCTACTTTAAAATATAGTGATACCAACCCCTCGTAACTTTGTAGAGTGTTTATTTAATTCTTAATTGTTTATTTTACGATCTCATTTTACTCCAGTTGGTGTAATAACGTGTAGAATATTAAAAAATATGAAACAACTGATTTTTTTCGCGATTTCAGAGTTAGTCCCATAGTAAAAGTTGTTTAGTTTGATGGTCCCTATCTACCATATTTGGGCTCAGCTTAGGCGTTTTTTGTACACATTGTATAGAATCATTTTTAACTTTGTATGATTTCAAATTAGACCATTGTTATTATTTATAAATAAAAAAGAAAGGCAATAATCATAGCAGAAAATATTTTAGTAAAGCTATCAAACTTTGTGCAAAGTTAAAACAACAAAAATAATTAAGACAAATTCTGATGTAGGTTTGTTAATTAATTTAATACACTACGCATTAGATACGCTAATTCATTTAACACACTGCGTATTATACAGGGTTATTTGTAAAATACCAACAACCTCGCAGGAGTAGATTAGTAACATCATATACAACAACATTTGATGCTGATTGGTTCACTATAACTTGACATTTTTTGCCGTGATATTGCTGGCAGTCACAAAATTTATTTATTAACAATAGCAATAATGAGAATTTAATGTGAAAAGTTACATTTATTACGACAGTTTTCATTGTAAACATCACTTCTTTAAGGAATAACTAACTTTAATTACTGATCCTATCTCTACTCGTTAATAGCACAAAGTAATTTAAGTCTCGTAATAGTTGACCGAAAAGTTAATAATTCTCAATATTCATTATAAAGCACCCCTTACACGGAGCTTCGCGTGACACTATTAATAATGGCGATCAAATAACGGGAGTGTCCAATCTGTACGACGATGGTACGTCATGTGTTCGTGTCTATGAATTAATGTAGAAATTAGGAGATCACCCTTGTTTGTTCTATGCATTGCATACCACCTGCCTAGGCTAGTCTGTCTTAATCTGGTATAATTGATTTTGGAACTGGCAAATCAATGTGACGTTCTATAAAATCGAGTCATCATCTTTTGTGCTTTTTAAAATGGAGAACAGGAATTCAAACTCTCAACATATTGTTTATTATAAACCGTTTTCAATTTCATCAAATAGTTCTAGTCTAGATGATAGTAGACTAAATATCTAAGACAGCATCGTCGTCGGCGGCCGCATTTATTCGTCTAGACGGCTATTATTGACAAATTATTTACTGCTCGTATACAATGGCCTTTACAATGTTGGCGAAATTGCATTTTTATAGCTGTAAATTTTTTGAACGGTCTCTGCGAGCGTTTACTATCGGGGTTAAGTTGTTGATGGCATTTTTAATAAGCAAAAGCAATTGGCATTAATTGAAAATTATTATAGATCATGTTTTAAATGTGAGTAAATTTAAGTGCAGCAGTTTTGAAGTTATTTTATTTTGATTATACAAGGTTATTTTTAGTTCATTGAAAACCTCTCGTGGGGTTGTTCAGATCATCAAAATGAACAACTTTCATTACGGGACCAACCTTGAAATCGCGAAAAAAAATCAGTGTTTCATACATTTCGATGGAGTAGGCATTGTACTTTTGTATGGAACAGCTGATATTTTTTTCGTGATTTCGAGGTTGGTCTAATAATAAAAGTTGTTCTGTTTGATGGTCTCATCAATCCCACGAGAGGTTTTCAATGAACTAAAAATACCCTTGTATGGTAATGAGGTCTTTAGACGGGTCGATTTTCCGGACGACTTGCAAGGAGATTTGAGTCGAATACGGCTTTTTTTATCCACAATCGCTTGTACAATCGAATCGCCATCTCATTGAAATTAGGTTTGCGATTAGATTTTACAAGCGATTGTCGACGACTCGCTTAAATCCTACTAATATTATAAATGTAAAAGTTTGTGGGTTTGGATGTTTAGATGTTTGATCAAAAACTGCTGAACGGATTTGCTTGAAATTTGGCATACAGATAGTAGATAGTCTAGATTAAAACATAGAATACTTTTTATCCCGATATTCCCACGGGAACGGGATCCACGCGGGTGAAACCGCGGGCGGCCGCTAGTACCACTTAAGCCTACATTCGCCCAGGGTTAAGTTAATGTTTGGTGTTAATATTAAGATTATTTTAGCTTTTTGGTATGAAAAACTATTGTGTAATTAAAACCTGGGCTGGAAAGGAACAATAAAGTTAGCTCGGCTACAAATGGACCCGGTTTTGTCAACTTACCGCCTAATGACTGCAATTATTTCCAGAAACCCACTTATTTGTACCAGCCAACTCTGTAAGACTTGCGATACTTTGTTTAAATTTTTAACCTTACACTACAATTTTAACCATACTCTTTCTAGTTTGAAAACAACTGGATTTGACGGCACTAAGATTTCTTGCACGGTCATACCAGTAATAATTTGTAATTATTGGGTATTAAAAGGCCATTTTAATAATCAATGGAACATCGCTATCTTTTGCATTACTAAAATATGCATTCTAATTACCGTGCATAAAATTAGATAAGCTAGTTATATTATAAAAAGTTATAATCAATTTGATAATGTGTTATTTTGGAAGCATAACTATAAATCAATTCCATTATGGAACATGCATCAATTTTTTTTTATATCAAAATCAAAAGTATAATGCGTGAGAAAATCAACTGTAATATTAAAACTTTTCTGTTGTGTTTTTTTCTCGTGATATAGTTACTTGAAGTTAGCACGCAGCAGCACCCGCCGAAAACGCTCTATACAAAAAGGTCAACATTTGTGACGTCACTCATGTCACGTTTCAGTGCATTAGTATGGAGTTAGCCAAGAATTTTCAAATATCTCCCTAAATATTGCGTTTAAGTACATATGTGTCATACAAAATATTATTTCTTATTTGATGGTCTATTCGACCGTTAAGTGCATTATATCCGAAAACGAAAAAAAAATTCGTCATTTTCCCTTGTGTGATAAAACTAAAGTAATACATTTTATTTTTTATTTTTCTGTTCCATCATATTTTTATACGTGTCCGCAGCGATCAAGCTCAAATTTATCAAAATCGGTGACTTATGCATGTTCCCTATTAAACTTGTCAACTAGGAAGGAATTGGCTTTTGATACACAAGTTTACTTATTTTAGAAGTCAGGGCTAAAGTCTGTAAATTGTGATTGTTGCAATAATTCTTTTTATTTTTTATTTATTTTAATCTTTTTGAAAGCTTTCAAATAAATAGGAAACGTGACAGAACATGAAAGTCTCAAAAGGGTTTTGAATTTTCTCCTATCCATCGCATTTCTCCTAGAGATTTTTTCAAGTCAATTATCTAAATAATTCTTACGAGAAAAACACATGTTTCACTATGTTTTTCCTTACAAAACTAATGGATTTTTTCAATTGTCCTATTTCCTTGTGAAATCGACTTTTACAGCATATTCCTCCGGGAACTACCCGGGTTGGACGTTTTGCGTTTAATCGGACGGCCGATTGACGTGTTAATCCACCCGACTTCGCCCGGGTGTTGGTTGCCTTTATTTTATTTGCTAGGGTAAAACTAAAATACCGTAAGAGTAAAATTCCCACTTCCATTTTTTTTTTGAAAAAAAAATAAATATTATTAATGGAAATAGTAGATAATCAAATCAAGAAATGCTGTTGTATCATGACGTGATGTGCCCAGGCAGATGTCGATCGGCCTAATACATCGATTGGCCTACGACATTTATAAGATCTGTCCATCAGCCATTTTTGAGTCCCCACTGCTGGGGCACAGGCCTTCCTTATGGGTGGATAAGGAGGAAGGGCCATAACCCACCACGCGGGCCCAATGCGGATTGGTGGGTATTAACGACTGCAAATGCAGCCGGGACCAACGGCTTAACGTGCCTTCCGAAGCACGGAGGAGTTCGCGATAGTAAATTTTTGGTCACCCATCCCATGACCGACCCTTGCGAACGTTGCTTAACTTACGCAATCGCTGGGCCAGGCGCTAAACCACTACGCCACCGAGCTCCTCACCTATCAATTTATTACAAGTTAAGTGATACTGCAAGATAAATATTTTAACACTGTCGATTTAATGTTCTCTTAAAACATAGTTATCTATTTAATGTGTCAACTAATTTTAACCTAGGTTTATACCTGAACGAAGAATGTTGACCAGCTTAAAAAAACATATAAATTTATTTTACCCAGTATAAAAACGGACTAAAATACTGAATATACCATTAGTAAAAGTAGTACATGAGAAATGTTTTCACATTTCCAAATACCTGATTGCTAGATTGTCCTCACAAATAGATACATAAGTATCGCAAAACAAAATCTTCTTAGAATTAACACAAACGAAGCGAAACTTCTAATAACGTTCAACAAGCAAATATCGCTCTTCACAACTAGCAATAAAGTCGATATTCCTATGTATATTTATTGCTCAGATTCCTGGAACACTTAGCTGTAACAAGGAGCTTATTTGGGAACTCCTGTAAAGGTTAATGAAAACGTGTCCCCTTTATTTGGGAGGGAAATTCTAAGGATATTCCATATGGTTCTTTGTTTGGAACCTTGTCAGTTCAGGCCATTGAGCTTTTGTCTAAGCTTTACCAACGAACATAGAATACGTTTTAATGTGACAAGTTGCTGTACAACCTTTTAAGGTGAATTCAGATTTATAGGTGATACTAAGTAAGGTTTATATTTATAGGTTAGTATGTAATTGACGAGTATCACTTGAATAAAACCCTTTTAACCGGATACCGTGTTTGAATTGGATTCAATGAAAAGATATTAACATTTTAGGACAATGTATAATATGTTCATATGTATGGACAAATGGACATTTAATGGATAAATGAAGATAAACTTCTGATATAACCAACGCCGACTTGCAGCATTATTTTAAATCTGGGGGCACAGTAATGCCCCCGCCAAGACGAGCAAGCGAAGCACAAGGGCACTACCTACCTTTTCTCGAAGCGCTTCGTCGTTTCTTTGAACCCTCACATATGTGGTTTGGAGTATACTAGAAAAACGAAATTCTCGGGATATGATGTCAGTAGTGGACTTATTAAACATACAAAGTTTCAATTGCATAGTTCTTATAATTTAGATTTTATTATTTCATGATCATCAAAACTCCTAGGGTACTTCTTGAAATTTGGTATGTAAGCTAGGACACAAACAAAAAAAAAATATAGAATTGGACATTAACCCTCCAACCGTTTAACTCCATAACTTGGGTTTGGATTGCACCAGAAAAACAAAATTTTCATAATATGATGTTAGTAGGTCTTATTAATCATAGCTCTTAAACTTTGGATTTCATTGAGATATTGTTCATCACTTAAACGCAATTTTGTATAGGAAATTATTATATTTAAACAATACCTATTTAAAATTTGGTGCAAGTCGCCCTTAGTTTTATTAATATCTAAGATATTTATTGGTATCTTAGGAAATATGGTTGATAAATCAATTAAAGTAAGCAATCGAATTGAAAATAAATAATAAGAATTTTTTACATATTTTATATTGAGCCCCACTGCAAAGCTTTAATTATTTCTCGTATTTATCTTAGTACGTTGATCAGTTGATCACATTCACATAAAATTCGATAATATTTGGCATGATACTGAATATTTTTTTTTAGTGGTGCGAAACGTTTTCCCCCCAACGAAAGTATTTCTTGTGCTCCTTTTTAACCGAGCGAGCACGAAGTACGAGCGAAGCGTCTCTGCTTCAGCTTGGCCAAAAATTCTTCCGTATGTCCGATTGTATGTTCTCCTCTACAGGTCGCATTTCTCAACCGATCCTCGTGAAATTTTGTGAGCAGGTTCGATAATTATATAGATTTTTTTAGTATAGCCAGTTTTTAGAAATTAACCAAAAAATCACCCATTTCGAAAAATTATTAAAATTAGAAGTGCGAAGAAGCTGCGAATATGCCTACCAAATAAAATACCAAACAGCACGTACGTAGGACATAGTATGTGCTTTGAAAAGCTCGTGAGCAGTGTGGGGAAAAGGGTGGTGACATCTTTTAGATTATTACTTTTTAAACAACATACAATTGGAGCTACTTTTTAACGCGAGGTCTACAGCTCACGGAGCCACTAGTTATATTTCTTTCCATCCTAGAACAATGTTAACACAGTCAGCTGTCACAAAAATCGTTGAGTTGTCAATCAGCGTAAGTCAATTATTCGGAATTTAACGCATGTGTCAGAGCCACTAGTTATATTTCTTGCCATCCTAGAGCAATGTTAACACGGTCAGCTGTCACAAAAATCGTTGAGTTGTCAATCAGCGTAAGTCAATTATTCGGAATTTAACGCATGTGTCAAAGCGACCCGGCTTGAACCTGGTATGGCGGGCAAATCCGGTTAACACCAGCCGGATCGCCGGAGTCCGGTCGCCTGGTAGAACTGAGTTTATATATAAGGGTGGGGCTTAACAGTCTCACTTATTATTTGGTAGTTTGTGTTACAGTTAAACATCACATTATCATCATCATTTTAAACTTTCTCAACGGTTGAGGACCCTTCCTTATATATGAATAAATATACTATATACACGTAATGAAAAAAACGCATTGCCATCAATGGATCCTTGAATTACATTAGACTGAAGCTATTCATTATTGAGATTCATTTAAGAGAAGATAAAGATCTAGCTAGAGGTATAATTAGAAACTTAGCAAAGAAGTATATAACTAAAGTACCTACATTAATTAATTAAAAACTAATCGAGCCATTCCCAAACAATATAGTTCCACAATTGGAATGGATCCCATGAGAGCTCAGAATAGCGACACAGACTCTGTAGCCGCGACCTCAAACTGTAAAATATCACAAATGATTGTTAATGAATGACCAATGATAAACATAATCCTTATAGTCTTACTTTTTCTCTGACTCCCACAAAATATCATACCTAATGTAATCATCAATAAGATGTTTGATGTTTTAAGAGAATAATAGAAAAAAATAAAATACAGCCACAGAATACTAGCACCAATTTTTAGTCCCCGACCGACGCAGCGCAAAGAGGGGTGTTAATATAGCTAAAAAAGCTGTCTCCGCTGCATTTGAAACAGTTTTGTCGGTGGTTCCAATGGCATAAGTACAACGTATAGTATACTTTAGTAAGCATCTATTCGGAGCAAAATACTATGAGTATATCATTTCTATTCTCACCTATGAAAGCACAGCCTTACTCGGTCAGGTAGACGCCGCCGCTTCCAATTAGCAGTGCAGTTCAATTTACAATTCAAAAGAATTTCCTTCACAAATTAACCTGACGAGGAGTTTGGACACGCTCATGCAAAGCTCAAATATGGACATCTGTTTGGACACTGTCTCTTTATGTACCGAAACTTTATAAAAAATATATTTGAACTTTAATTTTGAAAAGCTGTTCTTTCGTTTACATTCCACAAACTACTAATGGAATATCAACTATTGAACTATATTCGTGCCTAAAGTAAGTGTTACGTAGAAACTCTAACTTCTCATTCGATTTTTATTTATTTGCTAGGATTACATATACATTTCTCTTTTATAACAATTTCCTTTCACGATAAAAGGTATAGAGTTAAATTAAATTCAAAATCAACAGTGTTCGACACTGACGTAATTACCGCGACAAATAAATCAGAATATTTACCCGAAATTCACTATCGCCCTTAAATTATCGTATTTATATTTCAATTTACGTTTGCGAAATTTTGATTAAATTGTGTCACCATCAAAAACAATTGTCGGTCGTAAAATCAATACGCAATCATTTTCATTTTACGCCACGTAACGTTGTTCTGTAGAACGAAACGTGGGTTGTCCGGCCGATACGAATGATTTATTTGCTCTGGCAATCATAAAAATATGAGTTGTAACCGAAAAACCAGATAACGATGAAGCATGGCAATCATAAAAAACAGCAGAACCACATGTGCTGGATAAACATACTGAATAATTTCAATAATACTGATTTATTTAACAACGCAAACTAAAATAGCTTACTGTAGTAATTTTAACTAATGAGGAAAGTACGCATGTAGTAGATTCACAGAATAGTTACATAATTTGAGTTATGTTTGTCAAATAATTTTATCAAAACGATCGATTTTAACGTAAGGCAGAAATCATTTTCATATCGTGTTAAAAGAAAACATCAATGATTTATATAAATCCAAATAATTTAATTAATAATAATGTCTTTATTATTTGTTTCAGGTATGTTCCGTCCGATGCTTGTATACAACTACGCACAAAGAGGTATTAATATTATAGCAAAACCAGCCTGCCACTAACAACTACGAAAACAAAAATATCAACGAAGATATCTTCACACAAACTCCCAATAAAATCCAGAAGGTCCTGCAGTTAACGCCGAAGAGGCGAAACGTCATACACCGAAGCACTCACAGTAAGATTAATGTCACCATTACTAGCGGGGGAAAATAAATATTTGATATAAAACCACCCCACCATTCCTTGCAGTTTGACATATTGCGAAAATATGGACATACGTAGTTCCAACAAAATCGGCACGAGGAAATATACGAAATCTCACCAAACGTGCGGCTTAAAGCGTTGTAACTTTACAACCGGTAAAATGTAATCTAAAAGGAACTGAAAAAGTAAATTCGGACAGTAGCGACAATTTAGCTGAGAAAGAAAAATCGTGAAACGTAGGTAAAGCTCACATAATCCTGAGCTCAAAAGCCAAGAATCTCGTTATTAAAGCAAGAGCAAGCAAAGCCAGTACTGCAAATCCATCTCGGTTCGAATACTTCTTCACTTTTTCCCCATTTTAACTTCAGTTAAATTCACTGAGATTAAAATATGTTGTACGATTTGAGACTAACACAATTTTTTTATTAAGTAGCCCCGTAGAAATAACTGATTGTATTAGAAAAATTAAGACAACTAACATTCTCATTTGATTAAGTATTAAAGATTCATTGCTTGATACAAAAATAAATAAGACTGACAACAAACCAAAACAAATCATCAATAACAAAAGCTTTAATAGTTCCATAGTCGACGAAAAGGAAAAATTCTTCATAACTCCAACACAAATTGCTAATGAAGCATTTCGATTCAAATGTTGATACTTTTGAAACTTCACAAAGAACAATCTCAAATATCAGAACAGGATATAGGTGTGCCTATCAAATCGTTTATTCCACACGATTTTAAACTTTATGTTACACTAAATAAAGTAGTCGGTGAGGGTGGTTGGGGTATAAGCTATGAAAATAAGGAGTCGTTGCGATGGTGAAAATTTAAATCAGTTTAGCCGAGTTTGGGATTATGACGGTGTGAAGCCCCCAGGTCGTCGCTTCGGCGCCATCTCGATGCAAATTGGAGCCTTCGCTTCTGGGTGGAGAACGTTTTGTGTGATATCCCCCTGTTTTATATTGTTTGACACAAAGCTACTGAAATCGGTCATAGTCTTTTGACACGGTCGAGGTTATTTAGATTTTTGAAACGAAACTATGGTTTTCTTCTACAGGTAGGTAGCCGTGATTTACACTCTTGTTCGTGATCTAAAGAACTTTTCTATTGGATATGCTTGATGTTGCAATTCTTGAATATCACCATCCGCATACCTATTTCTTCTATTAACTTCATAAATATTTCCTGGTGTTTCTTAATCCACCGGCTTACGGCAATTTTCAACGTAAACAAAATAACAACGGAGAGTAAAATGAAACCTAAATGACCATTCATTTTTCATCCGCGAACGTTCACAAGGTTGTTTAACATGTCGTTGTTGTAGTTTTACGCTGGTAGTTTTGTAACTGTCACTGGCAGAGCGTTAACCGCACCACGAACAAACACCGTCTCAGATACTTTATATGTGTACTTTATTCCCCTTGCAGATTTATAACGAAATCTTTGCTGTCATGGCCAGAAGGAAATTATACTTGTGTTCGCCTTTTGCAGGAGCTAGCTGTTATTCGATTTGAATAAAATGCCAAGTCATAAAGTTCCTTTAATCTTTTCAGAAATTCTTAAGTGAAATGGTGATGAGATCTTTAAATTTTGAATTACAAAATGTAGGCAAATAAAAATATTTACAAATAGAAATATTACAAATAGAAAAAAATATCAAAAAACTTCGTTTGCTAACAATGTTAATTAGTAGACAAATGGAATCTACTAACTAGAGATAGTTGAGTGAGATAAACGTCGTCTCTATGGTATGACGTAACAGTATCTCTGGACTAGTTAGTCCAACTGTAATTGGGAAACTTTTTGTCACCCAACTTGGATTATTTATGTACTATCAACAGCATAGTTCTGATAGTTGAAGTTTCATATTTGTACAACTAATGACTTTGGGAATGAGAAATTATAATAATATACCTTTTTGCACATAAAATATTATTACAGAGAAAGCAAAATAATAGATAAAGTAAAGTATACAAATGTGGTGGCCTAATTGCAAAGGAATCGTCTTCTTCCAGTAGGCAACATGAGTGTGAAGTGGATAAAGAAAAGGACAAAAGGAGACGTCATAGTACTTATGTAGTGATTGAGTTTTAGTGGAAAGCTTTATATTACAATTTATTAAAAAATATAGAACAAAGTGGTTTTTAATAAGTCTTACATTTCAATAGAAATAATAACGAAATAATAAAAACCAAAATCCTTTTTCAATCATATTCATCGGAAAGTAATATTGCCGAATAAATGCGAAATTAATTCGTGAGTGAACGTGTGGTCATAATGGCGAAATTGGCAATACAGATGTAACGAGGTCGTGAGATGAGATTGGAATTGTTTAATTGCATCATACCATGGCCTGATGAAAACGGTATTAGTGACAAGCGCAAAGTGTGTTGAGTATTCACCAATAACCGAAAGGATGAATTTTTTTTTTTCATAGAAACCCTGTATTTATTGTTGAATGTTATAAAGACCCTGCTGATATAATAAGTAATTAGTGATAATAGTAAGTATCGTTTAGAAAATGAAACATTCGAAAAAAAATATCAATTATATCAAGATCTTTTCATTTCAGAGGATACGTTAAAGGTTTTTGTTGGTCTATCTGTGCGTATGAATAATCTGTTTTTTTAGGGGATCGTTACAACACTTGAAACAAAACAAAAAGAGCTCGTTTAATGGTTAGATTTAATTATTTGCTGGTTGTTTGACAATCAAATGTTAAGCCTATCCGTTGAACAACATACTTCAATCTCAGTATACAGTCGTACTCAAAGCAAATGTCATTACCATGCTGCGACTGCATAATTGTTTGCAAACAACATCGCAATGCCGCCCAATCAGCTATGATTATCTGTCACCGACGGACGGCTGGTGATGACGTCACATGGACACTGTGTTTCGGTAATGACAACTTGATAGTTTTGATAAAGCTCCATTCAATTACAGTTCCTAAATGTAAACGTTCGTTAAAGGTCAATGATTTTGTTGAGTTTTGGATCGAAGAGTTTTTTCGTGTTTGGCCTTCATGATTTGAAGTGACAACAAGGCCGAAAGAGTAAGTGTACTACACCCGGAACTCCTCACCACTGAGGAACTGGCCATCTTACTTCTAACTGCCGGAATTCAACAATTTTTATTTTGTTGTTTTGGTGTCAGACTTAGGTAAGATGGTGGTAGCTAGCCAGGCTTGAAATAAGCCCTACCACCAACCAAAATGAGTACAAATTGTACTCTCCTGGGAATTGAGCCCAGCCCAGGACCCCTGCGTCTTACACGTGTGGGCAAACCACTAGACCACAAAGGTTCGGTCACGAAACAAAATAATCTACAGACTGTATTCAACCTATACAGATTGACTGTATGTATTTCTGGGAGTGCGTGCACGGAAAACCACGTTTTTATTTCGAGCGACTCACCATCTAAGTACTTTCTGTGGGGGTATTACAACCTCTTAAAACTTGCCAGGTTTATGAATTGCTATAGTTACATCTCTTTCTCGCTGTATAGCGAATAAAAGAGATAGGTTGATATCCAGTCAGAAAACTGGCAGGAAATAAGAGGTCATAATACGGCCCCTGTTTGTTATCCCTGTAAAGTAATATCATAATAGTAAATAATGGAGGGATATCATATCTGTCAAGTAAAATACAGATTTCTCGCTTATCGTCTGCTTTCCATTTGTGTACAACAGTATCTGTTTATTAAAATATTCTCATATCAGAGCGCTCTTGTAAAACAATATTCGCTGTGAATATTAAGCGAGCCACAAAGAGATGAAAGTGTTAGCGAAATGTACTTTGGTAATTCTGAATTAATGCATACCCACGCGCGGACAGTCCGAGTAAATACAAACTGGGACTCTGTTTATGATTAATATACTGGTGATCGTCAAATGGGTGGTTCTAAATAATGCGTATATGATTTTATTACCAACAGAATGGCAAAATAAATCTATCATAAAAATTCAAGATTTAAAATAATTTATCATAGAAAATATTTATGCTTCCTTCTATTTTAAAATGATTGTAATTTAAATTATCAAACCTTAACATAGGTGATTTGTAATCAAACTTCTCCAGACACTTTTATAAATATAACAGTGTTCATATATATATTTTTTTTTAAAGTAAAATCTTTTTTTGAAATTCCTTCTCAGTGAACAAAAAACATGATAATCAAATAAATAGGTGTAAACTTATGCTAGCATCTCTCCATTCACGATTTTTTTATGAAGGATCAAGTGTAGTTGAACCGTCGTAAAGTCCCGGTCATTTTATGACGTCATAAAATTCAAAAAGTATTACATCACATAAGCGATAGCCTGTATCGACATTTTTCAATTATTAAGTCACTTTGGAAACTTCGAAAGGTTTTCGTTTCGGACCATGGATATTTTTTTTTTCATTTCTATCAGTATCGTAACTAACAGTTTCTACATGGAAAGCACTTTTTTTCGTATACACCAAAAGTGCATAAAATAATTAATGATTAAACGAACTTACCTGTAAGTGAAGTTCTATCATAATTATACGAAGGATTCGTCCGAAGATATTAGTATATTAACACATGTAGTACCGCTTGCATGTATCACCACTTAGCACGTTATTCTAAAGCAATAACCTAAAAAACCTAAAAAGAGAAGGTTTTTGACTTAAAATTTACAGATATTTTGACATTTCCGATCCAAGTTCGCCCTGTCACTGCTACACGCCAACCACTTCATTTAGTTTAAAGTCCAAATCCTATGATATTTCCTCATTTTCTTCAGTGGGTAAACAGTTATTGTAATTTACAATAATGAGTAGGGAGGGTGGGATTCTATACTAATATCTTCGGACGAATCCTTCGTATAATTATGATAGAACTTCACTTACAGGTAAGTTCGTTTAATCATTAATTATACTTCAGATTCGTCCTCGATATTAGTATATTAACACATGTAGATGTTAAAAGCATTATAATAAGAAAATGGAAATATCATTTCATGCGTATTAGTCTTTTTAAAAAAAAAAAAAAAAAAAAGAATTCCATTTAACATAATTCTGAACGTTTTACATGATTACATATACTAAAAATGGTACCTATAGATGGCTGGTACAATATATATACATATATACACGCACATATATACATATAAAATATACAAGGTTCGTTTGGAAAACTCAGTTTAATTATCGGTGATGATATGTTTTAATATTTTGCAAATATAGCGGAGTCATTGACCATCCCGCCGTGTTATCTGGAACATCTACAGTAACATTTTCTGTTAGGGCTATAAAGGTATCGGCATACGTCGAGTACTAAAACTGGTTGGACACAAGTCTACTTCATTTCATTAAATGTTTCATTTCAGCAATCTATTACTTACATTACATATAGAATATAATTTCTTTCTAACTAAGAAGTGATTCTGAACTGTTTATTTAATATAAATATGTATGATCCATTCTTGTTTTTTTTTTGTATTGTTAGCATTATTTGTGCAAGGTAATCAAAGTTAAACTTTTAAGATTAAAATGATTAAAAAAGAATAAAATTGGAAAATATGTAATAAAATGTCTTAAGTAATCTAAGATATCCATTGTATTTGTACAATGAAGTCTACGCAAAGGCGTACTTAGTTAAATGCTTTACCAAACCTTGAGATTAGCTCAATTTTGTCCATTCAATAATGAACGCAATATTATATAATACTGATAATTGTGTTATACACATCTGTTAAAAAAAATTTGTTTATTATGTCTATATTAGTATTTGTTAAATAATCGAACCGTTTCTGTTACCAAACTCTGTACTTCCTGATAGTATTAACAGACAGCAGCTTCAATAATAACATAAATAATATACCTGTAAAATAATACCACCTTGATAATGTTATGAAAACCAATTTATTTGTGCGATTAATTTCCGTCCCTGAAATTAAAAGTTATAGAATGTTAATATTTTATATTAGAATAAGATAAACGAAGAAGTACCTTACATGTGAATAAGAGGTGCCAAACCGAGGCTCAAGATTGTGACGATTATGATGGCACAATCGTTAAACCTTCGTTTAAACAACTGGTGGAAATGAATTAAAATAATAGGTATCTTAGTGTCAGAATAGTCTTTGTACAATACTAAACCAAAATAGCATTGTAAATGCTACAATCTCAAATTAGAAAATAAATATTTTTGAAATCAAATGCTAGAAATAGAGAAAAAGAAAATCTACTGCATTTTATCTCCACTGCTTTATTCGACTTGCATTGCATTCGAATTTACTCAATCTGGAAAAAAAACCAAAACTGGTGATTAGTTTTTGAATTTATGAATTGAATAATTTCTATTTAGCATCAGAATAATAATATCTAGAATACTTAACACCCCGCAGCCGCACTGAATACAATAAGAAAAATTGCAATGAAAGCATATTGAACTGCATGTTCTAGATAATTGATATGCAAATATTTTGTAATTTGTGATTCCTGATGTGACCACTAGTGTCTCCTAGTCCACCCCGTTGTTGAAAGGCCCAAAAGTAAATAATAATATGTCGTCTCTAATTAGACTTACGCGGAATTCTGTGTAAGTATCGATGACATTCAACTAAGTGATTTTTGCAGTTTTGTGAACGTTTGTCTTGTAAAGATCATAATTGCTAATACATCTGTAATATAATGGAAAGTTGCGACGGTAGCTGTATATATTAAAAAAAAAAACATTGTATATAAAAAGATGAACTTCATTTCTTTAAAAAATGTTCTGAGACCCTTATAAATAGTAAATATTGTCCAATAACAGGGAAATCATGCTATTTAAAAAACGTTATAGCCGGCGGCGGTAGTTTTGTAATAAAAATATGGGCACTAAAATGTCCAAAATTTATGATTTTAAATCCGTATATTTCTATCACTTTCCTTATCAATATTAAAACCTTAAAGGTGATGGGATGTCTAGGCTGTGTTTTTTAAAAACAATAAGTTACATTTTTAATCGTGATAAAATTATTCTTCAGTACGTATTTTTTTTCTAAAGGCTAAATTAAATTTTAAGCAGTTCGTAACTAATCTGATATGACAACCTGTTTTTTTTTGTTTTTTTTTTTTACTCATGTCACCTTCTGTTGAACCTTCAACAAATTGTAAGAAAACTATTTTTTGTATGTATTATAACTGTTTGCATTCTGCTCGACTGGAGATGATATACTATAGTATATATATAATAGAAAAATATAATAATAATGTAGGTGACCTGCGTAGCGCGGCTAAATGTTATATCGACACAGACGATTACCGGCGCAAACGATTAAGTGGACCTTTGCGCCTGTAGTCGGTGACCACTGCCTGTATTCGCTGAATACAGACAGATGTCACACCAGCACGCACCCTCACGAATACATTATCTTAACGGGTGTCCTTACCTCACGTATGATGATTAAAGGCAAAAATTGATGATGCATCATCGGCAACTATATGGATGGGCCGTAATGCCCGTCTGCGAGTTTGCTGTGACTGACGAAACAAATCGCTGATGGGGCTTCCTCGCCGCATCTTGCTGTTCGCTTGCCGTTGGAGATGAAGCATGTGACATTACCTGCCTACGTCTTTTGTTGTCGTTTTTAAGGCAAATAAATATATAAATCAGTTTTAAAATTGTTTTATTGAGTAATGCGCCCGATTTACTTTCAGTTTTTTCGTTGATGGATATCGTTCACATCAGGCCTGTGGCCAATGCATAATTCATATTCGACTGAACTGTCGGTGGCGTTTTAAATGAGCAGCCTCAACTACACTAGAGTTGATCGTGTACGGTATAATTCAACGTCGTAATGCTCCACATTATGTAAAAAATTCGAAATACTGTCACAAAAAAGGTGTATACAGTTTTGTATTGAAAAGCTGCCTAAAACTTCACTGACACTTGTAGCTAATAATTTTCCCACATCAGAAACATTATTTTGTACACACTCACACAAATTAAATTTGAAAAGTAATAGAGATAATTTGTACAAGGCCATAGCTTTGAAAGAAACATACTAAATAGTTAGTGATGAACAAGTTCAACATGTTAGGTCTACCCGCCTGAAATACAAGGTTTCCTAGTTAAGGCAAATGATTACATTTTTTACCGTATTCCAACAAACATAAATTGCATTTATGATTTACTAGTGGCCACCCGGGGTTTCACCCGTGTGGTTCCCGTTCCCGTAAGAATATCAGGATTAAAAGCATTCTATGTTTTAATCTAGGTTACTTACCATATGTGTGCCAAATTTCAACCAAATCCGTTCAGTAGTTTTGGCGTGATTGAGGAAAAAACATCCAAACCCACAAACTTTCACATTTATAATATTAGTAGGATAATTGCATTGCAATTATGATTAATTTATAGATAATAAAATGTAAGGATTCTGTTATTCTATTTTTAGTTGAAATTTTTATCAGCATGCCAGTAGCTAGCTATTTCAGCAGCTAAGCTATTTCACATAATAGGTGTGTGAAGTATCAGGTAGAAGCTATTTGCTGTATAACTCAATATCTGGTTCCATAAGTTATTAAGTTTTAGCATTTATAGCCAACTCTGTCAGTTTTGTAAACTATAAATTTATCTTAGTACCGATGGTACTCTATTATACCGCTGAGATTAACTCAACACCAAGGATATCATGATGTCAAAATTCATACCTGATGCGCAACGCTGTTGTCAGGGCTGCTCTTGCAGCTCCAGCACAGCGGCCGCCTGCCTGGAAGGTGGATGGCGGCGATTCAGCGGACGACGGAGTCATCCGATTGGTGCTCGGCAGCGGTTCCAACAACGTGGCAACCTTTGAGGGTAGTCTGCTTTTTTACAATGTCGCGTCGTCAACGGCACTTTGAGTTGCTGCAGTAGCGTTGTTTGACATATCTATGCGGTGAAATAGTCCAGTATGGCTATCTCGAGTGCAATAGATATTTAATTGTGTCTTAAACACAATGCTTTGACAGAAAGTACCCAGTATGGTAAATTCGCATCAGACAAATAAATAAACTGACAGAAAGTACCCAGTATGGTAAGTTCGCATCAGATAAATAAAAAACTGACAGAAAGTACCCAGTATGGTAAATTCGCATCAGATAAATAAAAAACTGACAGAAAGTACCCAGTATGGTAAGTTCGCATCAGATAAATAGCAGACAATTATGCTGTTTAACCAAGCAAACGGCATTTAAAAGTGTTCCACCGTCTTGACTTCTTCTTCCTGTCCTCTTCCGTCTTGAAAACTTTTTTCTTTCTTCACGAAGTAAATGCTTTACTATAATTTAATTTTCACTGTAAAAATATAACTCTAAAGAAGTCTCACTTTGAGACTGTATACGTGCGTCCGTGGCGAAACACGAAAAGCGAATGAAGTGGTTGGCGTGTAGCAGTGACAGGGCGAACTTGGACCGGAAATGTCAAAATATCTGTAAATTTTAAGTCAAAAACCTTCTCTTTTTAGGTTTTTTAGGTTATTGCTTTAAAATAACGTGCTAAGTGGTGATACATGCAAGCGGTACTACATGTGTTAATATACTAATATCGAGGACGAATCTGAAGTATAATGGACATCAAGTTACAATAATATGTGATATGACAAATATAATACACCCATTTAAGCATTTTCCCACTTAAAACCGAATTACCAGTCATACTCTCCACCTACATTCTGTTTATTTTTAAAGCCGTATTAAAAAGATACACATAAAATGAACTTCGCGTACAAAACACACGTCTATTTAAAGAGGAACTTACATACTTTCCTCTATCCTGAATAAACAAGACACCTTCGTAGGTATTATCAGGTGGTTTGCAGGTGCCTGAAAAATGCTTCAGTCAACCGTACGTGACATCGCATAGTCGGGGACAGGGTAATTATACTGAAAAGGTGGGAAAATGTTAAAATATATTTGCTTTGTAAGGGACACGAGTTTTCCCTTATCTTGTTAGTTGGGATTAAAATGTACTTATCTGCCGTGTCAATGAGAAGGTACACTTTTTAATCCATACAACTATGACATGTATATTGATTAAAATGTTATCAAAATGTTATCAGTGAACCGAACATGCTTATGCACTAAAAAAGTGGATTTCACTTTCTATATTTAAAACATTGAACTTCACAATTTAAATCATGTCATTTTGAACAAAAAATGACATAAAGTCAAGGTGAATGTACCAGAGTGAGGAGGTATAAAGGAATTTATAAGTACTTATATTGTACTTATAAATTCCTTGGGAGGAGGTACAGAATAAAACTAAATACGTAGACACTTTTGTCTAACCCCCTTACTAATAAAGATTGAATAGCAGATGTATAGTTACACAATGGTTACTCTCTGTCAAACTATTTGAATTTGACATTAAAAAGAAAGTGACAAAACACTGTGTAACTATGCAGCTGCTATACAATCTTTATTAGTAAGGGGGAACATCTCAATAGGCCGCCGGTAATGATCAATAGCGATTGTCAATTTTTTCGTCAATGTCATTGTTGGCGGGATTAACAATCGCTTCATATGCACATGTAAACGATCAATTTTCGTATCAATGAGCTTCAATGACCTAAAAATTGACAATCGTAACGCAACTAAAAATCAAAATTGGGCAGCACGGCAGATTTTTTAATGGTATTTAATAGTTACGTAGTATATAAGTTCAATATTCCTGCTGAAGAAAATTTCTACTTTTTTCATGTAAAAAAATTGCCGGCGTTCCTCTCGAGAGGCTGAGCTATAATTTTCTCAATGATACTTGTACTACAGGGTGCTGCTGCGTACAAAGTGGCACTTTTAAACACCTTTATAATCTCCAGACTACCCGGGCCTAGTTTCAACTTTCTCTATTCGTCTAGTTTTTAAATTAACTGTAAGATTTTAGTTTTAATATGGAACAATTTTATACCTACGAAAAGGCATTTCCAAAAATATCAAAGACTATCTACTGGTAGTTTCAGTAGATTCTCTCTTTTTATCATTAATTAATTCACAAAATTAAATGATAAATTAACTTAAACCAATTAATTTTTTTTTGTTAAATATTGATTTCTGAACGTCTTTGAAAATTCATCGCTTGAGGGTAGGCTCACGAGCAGCTTCAGTCCCACGTGACCACGGCAGCTGCAAAGGTGCCGAAACGTCGGGAAAATCAAAAATCAAACCAAATACCAAAAAACTTTCAATAACACCGCGCTAGTATCCGTTAAAAAGTGTTTTATTTCATATCAAAAACTATAATTTTCCAGATTAGAGATACTGCAAAACAGGAAATCGAACTTCATAAAGAAGTTACGAAAAGCTTTGTTTCACAAATCAATAACTAATTAATAAAACAGCACAGAATTACAAATCGAATTATTGCCATACCAAACATTTCGTTGATGGTGAAGGTGCAAATCCACATCAAAAATATTAATTAGGGTTCATTTGCGAAATTGCGATAATCCGCGGTTAACCGTTAATTGATGCCGCTGTCGAATGGACAATGGCGCCCCCTACGAAGGGTTTTAGATATTAATATTGTTTGCATAAACCGGAGGTGCGAACAGCCGTATTATAATTTTGTTGACGGATCCCGGAATTGAGTGGTATTGAATTATTGAACAGGCATAAATTGAACGATGTCCCTTCACACGTCAATCGATGATTTTGTCAATTGTTTTAAAGATATCTCTCATTGATTAGCTCTGAATCAAGGATATGTACATACGAATTTGGAATGTTATATGTGTCGTAGGCCAATCGTTGAATTGGGCTGATCGAGATCTGCCTGGGCACATCACGATGCGCCGACATTTCTTGATTTGCTGATTTAATACCACACGTATCGTTCAAAGCTTAACGTTCAATGATTTTTAACCGATTTCAAAAAAAGGAGGAAGTTCTCAAGTCGACGGTTGTTTTTTTAATTTTTATTTATGTATGTTTTACCATAACTTCTCAGTTGTTATCCGATTTATACAATTCTTTTTTTATCTCAAAGAACAAAGTTTGTGTGTGGTTCCATAAAAAAATTACAGATATCTGGCTGGTAGTTTTTTCATAATCCTGAAAACTGACAATTATTTAGCTTGTCATCACACGTGTTTTCACGGATTTTCGAACATAACATCTTTGTTTATGAACCGATTTAAATGATTCTCTTTTTATTTGAAAGGGTATACTTCAAGAGTGGTCACATTTTAATTTCATCGATATTTTCATGGACCTTGAACTTCGAAGATACACAAGGGAACTCGTCATATTCAAATAGTACAAGTAAAGTGATTTGGATTTTGGTAGTTTTATGACAATCCGAAACAAACCAAACCAACAACAATATTGCACAACGGCCATCATCATCGCTGCCAGCAACGCAGTCATTAATATACCGCGGCAGTAATGTACTATTAATAGAAAAGAACTTTAATGCTTTCTGTTATCTCTACTTGTACTATTAGTTATTCTGTGTCTCTACAATGATCTCTGTAAAATAACCCTTCTTATGGCGCAGTTGCACAGATTACATGGTCAGTTTGTTTTCATTTAAACCTGATAATAGATCATAGACAGACGCAGAAATGAAAACTGTGCTTGCACACCTACTCTTTTATGTACTAGGGTATATATATATGATCGATGTTTGTGCTATAAATCAAACCATGACGCGACTACAAATCTAAAACCCATCATTTTTTCCCGAAACAAAGCGTGAAACAAAATATCAAAAAATGGCACAAAAGATTCGCGCTTGACCGGTTTCTTTCATAAAGTGTCATTTGTAAAGACAATACCGTCACGTGAGGCGCGAACGCTACGCCGACATTTCGGGAACAATGGCCCGATCACCCGCAGGCCGAAAGCCGAAAACCGAATTCGGCCGACACAAACCGAATTTACGACTCGTCCTCAACTCCCGTAATTCGATGATTCCAATTTTATTGTCCGTGCCTCCGGTGCGAATGAATAAAAAACTCTTTCCTTTATTCGTATAGCGTAACTTGATTCCTTTTTACTCTGCGCCTAATGCTATTTAGACTCTTTCCAAAAACCTTTTTCGCTGCTTGTTTTTCAGTATGAGCGCTAAGAGATTGCCTTGTTTGTGCCTCGTTCCTTTTTTTATTTCGAGCATAAACTTTATGATTTGTTCGAATAAAATTAAAGCCTATAAAAAGTCTATAGTATAGTCCATAAGCTGGAAATTCAGGATTTTATTTTATCACTAACAAAATGAAATGAAACGAGATTTTTTGGCAAAGTAATTTTTAAACGTTGAAAGAATTGTACATTTTTGATAAATTGACTGAAAATTTTATATATTTTTTTTCTTAAGTACGTCCTTGCCTATTAGCCAAATTTGTAGTCAAATTATTATTTACAAGCTAATTATCTACAATAGGGATAACGACTAATGAATAAAATAACGAAATACTAATAAAAATCGTAAACATATTAAACTTTTAGAGTAGCTTGTATACTTCTTGGTTTTATATATTGCGTATTATTTATTTTATGACCCTTCAAAGTTGGGTCGACAAGTCCATTTAAAAAGTATAAAATTTATTAAAATAAATAATACCTTTCAAATGTATACCAAATTTGTTTAACAAACCATTTTGATAAATACAATATTTAATAAAGCTGCCGAGCAAATTTCCTACGCGTTGCATACAAACTACCTAGGCGTGACGTCATAAATAGGTAGCCGTTAGTATATCGTTTTTGGGTGATTCCAATTTGTGTGCATTTCAAACTGTGATCTCGGGCAGTTTTCATGCTAGCGAAAGAATTATTTTACCAATGTTTCTTTTTTTGAGAGGTTATTTATGTAACATAAAATAAAAAAATATTCGTCATGCCTATTAAAAAAGATTTGTATTCATCTAGTAAAGTTACCAGCCACAATCTACGAGAGCTTCCCAAGTACTTTAGCTTGTCTGCGCTTTAAACCAATGAATCAATTGGCTCAGACGATGCCGGAAATCAAAAGCTGGCTGGCGAAAGGAGTAAAAGTTGGAGGATCGATCGGCACAAGCTCGAAGCTTAGCTCGAAGCCACAGCAGCTTCGGGCCAATGCCTTTCAATAGCTTAAACTGTGGCCACGAAATAATCGGGTTAGTTATCTGCAATAGTCAGATGTTTGATCCCAATTTGATCCCAAATTATAAAACAAAGTTTCTCGCCGCGTCTGTTTGTCTGTCTGTCTGTTGGCAATAAACTCAATAACTACTGAAAGGATTTTTATACGGTTTTCATCAAATGATAGAGTAATTTCTGAGAAAGGTTTAAGTGTATAATAAATTAAGGATTTATGTAAATTGGTAGAAATATGACGATAAATTGTTGAAGAGGTCGGAAAAATTAAGCCGACTTGGGAGCTTGCATCGGAAACGCTGCATAAACTTTTTGAGCTATAACAAAATAATGTATAATGGAATTGTTCCTCTTTTATAGGTCTACAAAAAATTGTGTAATGCCATATACCTATCTTTTAAGAATAGCTTACTATACCCATTATACCTTCTAAAAAATTGGTCACATACAATGTGGTAATTTTGAAAGCTATTTAGAAGGATACAGTATTAATCCTTATCAAATTAAATACGTTAGTTACCTTAAGCATTTTATTGCCCAAAATACCATCAGCTACAAATGAACATTATTATATCAAATTTTTAGTATTTAATCTACTATTGATTTCATTTGTTCTAAGTACACACATATTTTTGATGAGGAAGATAAAATGGTTTACGTACACACGTTTGCGTACGCAAAGAAATTGACTCAGCTAGGTTTCTTTCCGACATAGAATCAGTTGAGATAATTTATAAAATTGGTACACTTACATTTCAAATATCAAATATAAAGAGCTTTGAAATGATAAGTACCTAACTACCTAAACTTATCTGAGTCTATTTCATTGCTCTCATGTTTAGTATAGAAAGCTCGCGCTTTCAGTAGCTAGCCTTTACGCCGGCCGCTTCAGATAAGGGCCGCGTTTCACACTCGGCGGAGTGTCGGTCGGTCCAACAGACCAATACACCACCGGTCGGGCCCACTCGACCAAAACACACTATACGTCATTTTGAACATTTATTTCTGCTCTGTGGGCTGACGTACAACACAGTTCATGTTTTGGCACTAATTAGTGATAATTTGTTTTTGTATTGGTATTTTATGTATTTTAAAGATGCTTTAAAATCCGTAGGCCACAGGGCGTCTGTTCCTATAACGTTTCCGTCAAAAATATAAAAAAAAACAATCGGATTAGTTACTTATCTGCGTATTGCTACTACCAAATTGGTATTTAAAAAATTAAATGGTGAGCTTAGTTGCATAAAATAGTGTTTTCACTCAATCTTATACAGTGTGTTTTTTGAACAGTGATCAAATTTTGTGGTGTGGCTTAGACCATCATACTGAACAACTTTGTCTATGGGACCAACTTAATCAGAGCGAAAAAAAATCTGCTGTTCCATACATTTTGGTCGAGTATTGATGTTTTCTATGGAACAGCTGAATATTTTTTGACCTGATTAAGTTGGTCCCATGGACAAAGTTGTTCAGTTTCTAATAAGCAATACCATAAAATTTGATCACTATTCCAAAAAACACACTGTATTGCTCTGAAATTACTATTTTTCTGAACCAAAATAACAAATTATTTATGAAATACTTGAATAATTTCTTTCAATTCGCATAAAAGAACTCAGATATCTCGTCCTAAATTCATTCGAGGAATATCATTTTGTTATCATTTTTATTTTTCCCTTTCCATGTATCGTAAAATAAGTCAAGTGGAAGCCTCTTTACATTCACAAGATCTTTCGAGAGCGTTCCCGAATTTTCACAAAATCAGGTACCATCTGCTTTTTGTAGAGGACAAATAAGTTGTGAGTTAAAAATGAAATGTTACCGTGGAGATAAAACACAATGAAAGGAGGGGTTCGTCGCGATTTCTAAAGAAATAATTGTAAACAAATATTTTAGTCTCTCTTATTTCGTGCCATGATAATTTTCTTTTGTAATATGTATTTGTTTCAATAACCATGGCCAAAGTAGGGAAAAACTGAGATTTTAAACTCAATTTATATTTTGGTCTTGTATGAGCTTTTGTCAAAAACTTTTGATGCACATTCTAATTATATTTTTAAAGACAATTATGTCCATATATATTTTAAGTGATCTAAGATAGAAAACGACATAGAATTCCTATTAAGATCTAATAATAATACTGTTTATGAAAGCTTTTTCATAAGTTTGTGAATGTTATTATGTTTAGTTTATAGTAGTGTGTTTATAATGTTTTTAAGCGATTATTTAAAAAAATACGTACGTAGCATTTTATTAAGATACATGAAAATAATGAACATTTACATAAATAAACACACTGTATATTCGTTAAACTGAAAAATGTAAATACTTGCTGTAAGTTGTAAAAAAAAGAAAACGTCACATTTCCTAGATAGATTAGGTTTTTTTACGTATCCATATCAGAGACAGAAAGTCTCTTACTATTGGTATTTTTTTTTATTTCATGGGAAAACATACAGTGACTCAATAGCTTTAGTAATCCGTGTAGGAGTATATGCACTATTATGCACCATCATAAGTTTTCGCATATAACGAGCAGACTTTGCTGTTGGTTTTTAATTTATGAAGGTGTTTTTAGAATTGAATTATATTATCTTTATTGAAATCTTTTAATGTACTTATTATATTTTTAGGTTAGATCAGGTTAGGCATAACTTCTACCAAAATATGTTTTGATAAACGATAGATTAATACCTATCAAACTATAGCATAAGGTGCATATAATTACTATGTTATAGTCTCACTCCATGTTTAAAATCTTCCACTAGCATGCACTTCCATAATTTTCCCGAAGCGTCAACATAAAGCCGGGCACACACTGCGCTATCGCCGCAGATACCACCCGCCAGATTTACGGCTGGCCACCGTATCTCGCTAGTAAGGGACTCGCTTTATTACGGTTATTCTTCTAAGGGGCGCAATCTCTCCCCAGATAAACGGCGATGATGTGAGCATACCGTATGTTACGACCAGGTACCGCATTATTTTATTTTTGTAAGTTTGCAACCTCTTTGTGTTGGTTTATGGCTCTGGCATAAGAAAAAAACAATTCACAAAACGCTCCAATCAAATCAGCTGAGCTACCGTAGCTACCAAAGGCCATAAAAAGATCTGTAACAATGCGATTAAAAATTGACAAAATAAGTCATTTAGTGAAAGATTATGATAAAAATATTATTTTTATTTTTATTGCATATTGTCATACAAGATTCAAATCACAAAAATATCGGCTTAGTAGTGAAAGGACCTATTCGTAAAATGCCACATGGCTAAAAAAGGACACGTTTTCGGAATGACTTGTTCTTGAAATTACCTGTTCGCATAATACCTCATTCTGGAAAAGACCTTATTCTCAAAAGGACACTTTTTAGGGTTCCGTACCAAAATGGTAAAAAAGGAACCCTTATGGTGTGACTCAGTCTGTCTGTCTGTCTGTCTGTCTGTCTGTCTGTCTGTCTGTCTGACTGTCTGTCTGTCTGTCACAGCTGGATATCTCGAGAACTACTAATGGTATCAACTTGAAATTTGGAATAGTTTAAGATGACATTTGCCCAACTTTTTTGCAAATAAGAAAGAAATAATAAAATTAATATTTTTTTACAACAGGGACTGAAAAGGGGTCTTAAAAATTTTAAGTGAGGTGACTAGGACATGTGGGGTATTATATGAAAGAACGCTGTTTGCACATTTTAAAACAATTTTTCCTTTTTTCTTAGGCCGCATAGTTTTTGACTTATGATGAAAAATGTAAAAAAAATACCATTCCCCCCCCCCCCCCCCCCCCTTATCTCCGAAGTTTGCAAAGAGAAAAATCTGAAATAATTCTATGTGATAGTAGTTTATGTAAAGATTACAGGAAAAATAAAACGATGTCTCAATATAACACACTTTTTTAGAAATTCAAAAAACAAACAAAATTTTTTTAGTTTCACTACCAGTCAACAGATGGCGCTGTCCTAAGCATGCTAACCTAAGGGACAAAAATAGTTCCACTATCGGTCAAGAGATGGCGCAACCTAACACTACAATAATAAATTGGTGGCTGGTTCTAATATAATTACCTACTATTTGCCGTACGAATAAACGAAGAATAAGTTCCTACTTAGTAATATAGTAATATAATAATAACGAGGAGCTCGGTGGCGCAGTGGTTTAGCGCCTGGACCAGCGATTGCGGAGGTTAAGCAACGTTCGCAAAGTTCGGTCATGGGATGGGTGACCAAAAATTTATTATCTCGAGCTCCTCCGTGCTTCGGAAGGCACGTTAAGCCGTTGGTCCCGGCTGCATTTGCAGTCGTTAACACCCACCAATCCGCATTGGGCCCGCGTGGTGGGTTATGGCCCGTCCTCCTTATCCACCCATAAGGAAGGCCTGTGCCCCAGCAGTGGGGACATTAAAATGGCTGATGGACTAATAATATAAACATTTTGCAATGTGGAGTGGCTTAAACGTTTTTCAGTCACCATAAGCAGCATTTGTAAATTAACTGTCCGCCTGTTCGCCCTTCCACCTGTCTGCCGTTTATCCTACTTTTTTAAAGACTGTCCTAAAATAACATATCCAAATATATTATGATTGTACGGAACCCTCGGTGCGCGAGTCCGACTCGCTCTTGGCCGATTTTTTTTTTTTAAATACTTACGAGCGTTAAAGTTAACAGCAAAGGACATCATCCATGTTTCATACGTTTTTGGTCCAAATATGAAAGTGCCGGCCAAAAGGCAAAAGTGCTTTATTCTGATAGATTTTGCCCACCTAAGCATTTTTTATTATGGCACCGAAGCTGTAGCACCGTTTCACATTTGTGTCAAAATGTATGAAAAGACAGACTTTTTGAACTTAATTAAAATCAAGTACAGCGGTGCTGCAGCTTCGGTGCCATAATAAGAAATGATTAGGCGGACTAAATCTATCAGAATTTGCCTTTTGGCTGACTTTTTTAGATTTGTGCCAAAATGTATGAAAATTCAGACTTCTTGAACTTATTTAAAATCAAGTATAGCGGTGCTACAGCTTCGGTACCATAATAAGAAATGCTAAGGTGGACAAAATCTATCAGAATAAAGTACTTTTGCTTTTTGGCCGGCACTTTTAAATTTGGACCAAAATGGATGATGTCCTTTTGATTGGTAAGTATCATATATTAATGATTAAAATTATTTTTTATTATTTTTTAATCCGTCCACTCCACTGGTTTATGAAGATTATTAATTTAAAATCTATAAGTTACTTATTCGAAACTTTTCAGTAGGTACCTAAAGCATACGCTTTGTAACAGCGTCTGCAATACTTCCGTCTTCGTACCACAACTCTAATTATGGCGCGCAGTTCTCGCCACAACAACAGCCTGCGGTTACCCTGCTAAGGGCGGCCACACGCGTACCGACTAATATTTGCAGAGCGGGCGGTCGCAGAATTTGCGTCTGCTCCACGAAGCTAAAGCTTTGATACATACGGGACTGACAAATGGCGGATGAAAATCGAAATGTAGTAAATTATATCAAACAGATAGGTACCGAAAATTGAAAGCAAACTTACATGAAATTCAAGTTTTTTGGTTTTTGCGCGAATTAATTTGATTTCTTAATAATATATTTTTTGCTTTGAGACTGCGTGAACTATTTTAAGAATGTAAGGAGGATAGGCCAAAACCCACCACGCGGGCCCAATGCAGATTGGTGGGACCAATGGCTTGACGTGCCTTCAGAAGCACGGAGGAGCTCGAGATTATACATTTTTGGTCACCAATCCCATGACCGATCCTTGTGAAAGTTGCTTAACCTCCGCGATCGCTAGGCCACGCGCTAAACCACTGCGCCATCGAGCTCCTCGATAATTTTACCATTTTGTAAAATTACCGTATTTTATTTACTCAGCCAGCACTTTGTAAATGGACTAGGATTTTAATAGGCAAATATTATAATTATTATTATAGTATGTACAGTGAGTCTCAGAAAATAGCTGCTCAATTTGACGCACACTGTTATCCTTATTTAGTATGTTGCAATCCGCATTGGGCCTGCGTAGTGGGTTTTGGCCTGTGCCCCAACAGTGGGGATATTAAAAATGGCCGATGCCAAACACTACTAAATGAAGGTAATGATTGATGTGACATATTTAGTACTTATTTAGTAACTTTCGACCGTAAATATTGACGAAAAAGAAGTGTGTAGTTTTGTTTAAAACTCTTATTATACTCGTAGCAATAAATGTTTACTCGGCGTGCTATCCGTGTGTGTAATGTTTGTTCACAAGAACACTACAGGGTGATGTATGGCCACGTAACATTATAACAGGAGCCATACTGAGGTTGAATGCTTCGGCTTAGCCACTCGCTCGAACAGAAACTTTACTTACACCTATTGGGCTTACATTTACACACAGGTATTAACCAAAATCTATAAGCACCTACTACTCTGATATCGTACAGTCAACGGCACGACAGACTTACGTGATGATCTTGAGACCGTCTACACGGAAAATTTTTAGTATATCTAAAAATGAAATGAGTGTATCTCTTCTCTATTCTAATCAAGTATGTACAGTTAAAAGATTCAATATTTAATAATTGGTCAAGATATTGAGGTTTGTTTACGTCCCGAAATTTTACTGATTTCTGGATTTAATTAAAGCTCATTAATAGAATTCCATGCTCGTAATCAAAAGAGACTATCTTGTTTACCTACGTAAATAATGAAAAGAATGAATCTCTACGCAAGTGTCTTGCTATTTTTGTGAGTTCACCAATCAATCAAGATTTTTTCCGATATTTTCAAACTATTAATTTTTAACTTTTAACTGCACGTTCATAATAAAAAACCGGCCAAGTGCGAGTCGGACTCGCGCACCAAGGGTTCCGTACCAAAAAACGGCAAAAAAAATCACGTTTGTTGTATGGGAGCCCCCCTTAATTATTTATTTTGTTTTATTTTTATTATTTGTTGTTATAGCGGCAATAGAAATAAATCATTTGTGTAAATTTCAACTGTCTACCTGTTGTCGTTATTAATATAAAGCAAAAAACGGCAAAAAAATCACGTTTGTTGTATGGGAGCCCTCCTTAATTATTTATTTTATAATGTTTTTAGTATTTGTTGTTATAGCGGCATCAGAAATACATCATCTGTGAAAATTTCAACTGTCTAGCTATCACGGTTCATGAGATACAGCTTGGTGACAGACAGACAGACAGACGGACAGCGGAGTCTTAGTAATAGGGTCCCGTTTTTACCCTTTGGGTACGGAACCCTAAAAACGTGGTTTCAAAAATTAACGGTATATAAACCGTTCGAAATAAACCGTACGTACGCACTATTTTCGTAGTTGCTGTCGTACCTACGAGAAATTGGTGGTTTCCATGATAGATTAAGCTATCATTTTTTTTAATTTGGGTGCGAATAATTTCAAGAACATTAATAAATGTAATTGTTTTTTTTTAAAGTACTTCGTAATTTTAGAGCCATTATATTCATCTTTATCGTGGTAACAGCAGTTTGTGGTTATCCAACTTTTATTTATTTTTATTCAAAATTAATACTTACTCATTGTTTGTTTGTCAAATTAGTTTTGAATACTTCTACTTATTTTCAAAACTAACTTCTACATCTATTCATTGTTAAAACTGGTACTTAAAAAGAGGCTTCTCCCATATTTTTATTTTTCCTTTACTAAACTGCACAAGTAAACTTGCGATAAAAGCTCTACTCTTTTTAACTCATAACCAAATTACGTCGTTTTAACCTCATTTTACATTACTTGCATTTAACGTGGCATATAAAGTCTTTTGTAGTATGAAACTATACCTGCTGAAACATTAATGCAAAACGAGTTAGCTCTTGGCGACTGAATGAATAATTTACATTACCGTGTTTTGAAGGCAATGCAATATTATGGTGTCATTTAGCTGATCTGATGATGGAACTGGAAGAAGGCCACAGGAACTTAATGATGAAACCATACAACCCCATTGCGATTAGGCTTGTTAGAATCGTCTTGACGAGTACTCTAAGGTGAGATAAGATCCAGAGTCTGATGATGAAGCTGGAAGGTCATGCCAAAGGAACTCAATATTGAAACCGTGCAATTTCTTGAGTTTGTTTGATGTTTTTTGTAATAACTTTTAGGTTTACATTGTGAAATAAATTTTAGAACAGTTTCAGCAATGATTTCAGCAAATAGAAACCAGCAAGGTAAAAACTTAGTGTTTGTATGTCATTTATTTTGCAATCAGCATGTTAAGAATGCGTGGTAAGATAATGGTTACATTCGATAAGTATTCTTTTCAGAATAGATATGTTACCGGCAATGTGTATAATCCGGCATTGTATACAATGCCTAGGCATTGTATACAATGCCTAAAACGATCAGGCAATGTATGAAATATAATTCATTTTATACTTTGCCTAGGCATTGTATACAATGCCTGCTGGTCCACCGGCAATGTGTAAAATAAGTATATTTCTGTTGTCTGTTATAAAAAAATAACCTCGAAATTTAAGGCTCACGCTCCGCTGCGCTTCGCGCTCGCCTTAAATTTCTAACCTATACGCGGGACCTACAGGAGTGAAGCAGGTTCGATTCCAAACTCAAATTTCTGTTGTCTGTTATAAAAAAATAACCTCGAAATTTAAGGCTCACGCTCCGCTGCGCTCCGCGCTCGCCTTAAATTTCTAACCTATACGCGGGACCTACAGGAGTAAAACAGGTTCGATTCCAAAGAGCCCCCCTCGAGCCCCCCTCGAGCCCCCCTCGAGCCCCCCTCGAGCCCCCTCGAGCCCCCTCGAGCCCCCTCGAGCCCCCCTCGAGCCCCCCTCGAGCCCCCCCTCGAGCCCCCCTCGAGCCCCCCTCGAGCCCCCTCGAGCCCCCCTCGAGCCCCCCTCGAGCCCCCCTCGAGCCCCCCTCGAGCACCCCTCGAGCCCCCCTCGAGCCCCCCTCGTGCCCCCTCGAGCCCCCCTCGAGCCCCCCTCGAGCCCCCTCGAGCCCCCTCGAGCCCCCCTCAAGCCCCCCTCGAGCCCCCCATCGAACCCTCCTCGAGCTTTCCCCGAGCCCCCCCCCCCCCCCTCGAGCTTTCCCCAAGCCCCCCTCGATCCCCCCTCGAATCTATTCTCGAAAATCTTTTTATTATACACATTGCCGGTGGACCAGCAGGCATTCTATACAATGCCTAGTCATTGTATACACTGCCTAGGTAATGTGTGAAATAGATATCAATATTCATCATATTTCATACATTGCCTAAAAGGGCCAGGCATTGTATACAATGCCTAGGCATTGTATACAATGCCTGCATTTCATACATTGCCGGTAACAGATACATTACGAATTACGAACATTACGAATGAAGGTGCGCGTCCACTGCATCGGAATCGGATCGGAGCGGACGGATTTGTTACTTTGTATGGATTTCTATGGCACTGCGTGCACTGTATCGACATTTCCGCACCATTGATATCCATACAAAGTGACAAATGCCGACGCTTCATCCGCACCCCGTACGCTCCGATTCCGATCCAATGGACGCGTGTTTGTATTTCAATAATGAAATATGTATAGCCCGACTGCTAGTAAATCGCTGACCACGATGACAACGTGATCGACCACAGATTAAACTAATTAAGAAAAAATAAAAAAGCATTCCATTTTTGAATCGCGCGCCATTTCCCAGCTGTGCCATCTAGCCTTTATGAAGTCTCCCGTGAGACGTACCGAACGATCGGAACGCTTATCGGGAACTTAGTTTAAACCAGAGTTTCAATGATGAGATGTGTACAATATATTATATCCCGACCGCTAGTAAATCGCTGATCATGATGACAACGTGATCACATCGAAATCGATCACAGATTAATTAAGAAGAGAATGAATGAAGAAAATTCCATTTTTGAATCGCGCGCTATTTCCCAGCTGTGCCATCTAACCCTTATGAACGGTTAAACCGTTCCCTGAACAAAACCGTTTAAGACTGGCTGGTAACGAGTGATCAGGGCGGGCCAGATTACGAAGCCTCCCGGGAGACGTACCGAACGATCGGAACGCTTATCGGGTATCGCTCCGCATCGGAAAAGGTTGTAATGTCTGGGGAAAGATTACTGGCTTACAGTGACAATTTTTCAATGATTTATGGGGGAAATTATGCTAATGAGGTGTCTGTGGGGTTGAACGTTTTTGTTTCTTGTTGTTCTGTCGTTTTTGTTAATATGTTAACCAGCAAATTATGCTACATATTTTTTTATCAAAATGCCGTTACGTGTTTTTAATAATGATCAGACGAACTTACCTTAACTGAAGTTCGATCCTAACTATCCCGTCTTCGTCGAAGAGATTATCGTTCACTGTGTTTTATACTATCCCCGTCAATCGGTAATGCGCCTGGCGGCAATGATTTTAAACTCAAAAACGAAAAACAATTGTATTTTTTTTTATACCTAGACCCTATCTTATTGAAAATAATAATTCAATAATTAATATATTAGATTACCTACTAGAATTTTCTTGTTTCATGACATTTTTAGTTGCGGATCACGTCAACGTGGATGTTAATGTGACAAGGTTCCAGCGCATTACCAATTGACGGGGATAATAATGTAAGTATCGAACATAAGAAAACCTTGAGAAAAACTAAACAACTAACATCAACCTTTTTAATTTTTCGTCATTACCTAATAAAGAAATATTTTTAGGGTTCCGTACCAAAATGGTAAAAAGGAACCCTTATGGTGTGACTTAGTCTGTCTGTCTGTCTGTCACAGCTGGATATCTTGGTAACTACTAATGGTATCAACTTGAAATTTAGAATAGTTTAAGATGACAATTGACCAACTAATTTGCAAATAAGATATAAAAAAAATATTTTTTTACAACAGGGACTGAAAAGGGGTCTTAAAAATTTGAAGTAGAGTGACTAGGACATGTGGGGTATCATATAAAAGAACGCTGTTTGCACATTTTAATACATTTTTTTCTTTTTTTTTAGGCCGCCAGTTTTCGACTTATGATAAAAAATGTAAAAAAATACCGTACCCCCCCCCCCCTTATCTCCGAAGTTTGCTAAGAGAAAAATCTGAAATAATTCTGTGTGATAGTAGTTTATATAAAGATTACAGGAAAAATAAAACGATGTCACTTTTTTCGAAATTCAAAAAACAAACAAAAAAATCATTAGTTCCACTAACAGTCAACAGATGGCGCTAACCTAAGAATGCTGACCTAAGAAAAAAAACTAGTTCCACTATCGGTCAAGAAATGGCGCTGACCTAATACTACTGTAATAATTTGTGGCTGGTTCTAATATAATTACTTACAATTTGCCGTACGAATAAACGAAGAATAAGTTCCTACTTAGTTATAAACAGTTTGCAATGTGGAGTGGCTGAAACGTTTTTCAGTCACCATAAGCAGCTGTGGTTAAGATTTGTAAATTAGCTGTCCGTCTGTTCGCCCCGCACCTGTCCGCCGTTTATCTCCTTTTTTAAAGACTGTACTAAAGTAACATATCCAAATATATTTATGATTGTACGGAACCCTCGGTGCGCGAGTCCGACTCGCTTTTGACCGGTTTTTATTTTTTATCTATATGATAAATTAGATTTCTTTTAAAACTATTGAAGGAGATAACGTGGCCTGCAATCGGTGAACATTCCCGCTTGGGCAGTAATGAAGTGTTCACACGTCATTACATCGCATGTTACAACCTCCTTGCTCTCCGCGACCATACCGTCCGCAAACACATGGCTGTATGGACTTGAATTCCTTTGCTACACACACACAGACTATAATATATATAATATTTGCTGTCCTAGAATTTAAAAATAGAGCACTGGCATCCTAAGTTGCTGTACTCTAAGAATTTAGTTATTTTTTCAAAATTCCATTTATCTCTGATCTCGAAGACTTGAAAATGACTTTATATTTTTCTACAATTCATTTTTCAAACACAAAATATTCAGTTCAGTAGCATAGCAATTCTTACTCTGCTTAACTTTAAAACTTGAACGGCCTTGAAATATTCGTATTTTTCTCGCGATCTCGAATTACCTGCTGATTTATTGTTGCTGCTGATAGTTATCCTTACTAATATAATAAATGTGAAACTGTGTTTGTTTGTTTGTTACACTTTTACGCCTTAATTACTCAACCGATCGTCATGAAATTTTGCATTACACGTTGTCAGAGGTACCTTTCATCCAGAAAAAAATACTGTTCTCGAGGGATAAAATAATATTCACTCAGATGCCATCGCGGGAGGCCACTAGTTTAAAATAGATGTCGAAACTAAAATTTTACAATCCACAATTTACTTTATTATACAAAGTTCTGTCCCGAAAAATAGACTTCAATCCACAGTTTTACAATCCATATGGAGTGCAAAACTATGCTTCTATCATAAGAATAGCAGATTATCCTCGAACTGATGCGTCTGACGGTACATAGAGTACTGTCGGCAGACATAGCAATTTCCTATCGCCGGCTGCACAGCCATCCTGAGGCCCTACCATGAGTTGATGCAAACTGTTTACGTTACAGTAAACTGTCGGATATACTGCTCACAGTCAATACGAGTGAAAGAGAGAAAACGATAGTTTACTGTAACGTAAACAGTTTGCAACAACTCATGGTAGGGCCACAGGATTGCGTCCTTATCTGCAATCTACTCCTCAATTATGGCACATCGCATATCTGTAAACATCGAGATTCTATCTTGTACTTGCACATATAGGTAAGATTTGAGACTAGTCTGAGATAATCTACAAAGCTTTATATTTAATTAAACATCAGTACACACACACCTGTCTTTAGTCAATTTATCCCTAATTGTCCTATTTTCACTCAACTCTGTATTAAAATAATCGTTAAAATATAACATCGTTTTCCACACATAGATGAATGAAATAAATTATTAATTAGAATTGGGATGTTGACTAATGAATAAAAAAACGAAATACTAATAAAAATCGTAAACATATTAAACTTTTAGAGTAGCTTGTATACCTCTTGGTTTTATATATTGCATATTTTTTTTTTACCCTTCAAAGTTGGGTGGACAAGTCCATTTATAAAGTATAAAGTTTATTAAAATAAATGATACCTTTAATTAGTTCGTAAAATGTATAGCAAATATGTCTAAGAAACCATTTTGATAAATACAAAATTTAATATAGCTGCCGAACAAATTTCCTACGCGTTGCATACAAACTACTGAGGCGTGACGTCATAATTCAGTAGCCGTTAGTATGGAGCGTTTTTGGGCGAGTCCATTTGTGTGCATTTCACACTGTGATATCTCGGGCAGTTTACAAGCTAGCGAAATAATTATTTTACCAATGTGTCTTTTTTTGAGAGGTAATTTATGTAATATAAAATAAAAAAAGTTGTCAACATCCCAATTACAGTTTGACTCCACATAGGTGAATGAAAATAACTGTTAATTATTAATTACAGTTAATTACAGTTTGACTTAATAAAAAAACATGTTTTAAGACAATAATTTAAGCTCGGCGGCGCAGTGGTTTAGCGCCTGGCCCAGCGATTGCGGAGGTTAAGCAACGTTCGCAAGGGTCGGTCATGGGATGGGTGACCAAAAAATTATTATCTCGAGCTCCTCCGTGCTTCGGAAGGCACGTTAAGCTGCTGGTCCCGGCTGCATTTGCGGTCGTTAACACCCACCAATCTGCATTGGGCCCGTGTGGTGGGTTATGGCCCATCCTCCTTTTCTTACCACATAAGGAAGGCCTGTGCCCCAACAGTGATGATGGATGATGATGAATTTAAGTTTTAAAAACATAGGACAACTGACAAAAACTGTTAACCAATTAAGACAAATCAAGGATAAACAAAGTATACATGTTCAGAAATTATGAAATTATTCATTTTCAGAGTTTTTCAAAGTTATTGATTAGTTCGATCTTACTTTTGATATATCTGATGAGGTGATATTCATATTACAATAAAAAGGTTTTTAAATTCAGAGTTTTAGGAATTTGAAGCAATATACTTGCTAGTTAACAGCACCAACACAAAATACTACCCATACAATAAACATTAATTAAAAACCATAAACAAAATTGCATGTAACCTCATTGACCTAATTACGGTATAACTTTTTATATCAACAGTAAAAAAATACAAACTGCAAATGGCGATCACCGACTTTTATTGGTATTTTTTTTTATTGCTGTCGCTTAAGGTCGAACGTAAAACCTCCTCTGTTGTAAATCAAGTCCCATAGAGCCTTGGATGAAAACGAGAAAAAATAAAAAAAGCTTATTAAGAAAGAGAAAATAGAATTTGTTCGGCTAACTTTGCTTTTTTATACATACTTTGTGAAATCCAAGTCAGTGGAACGATTTATTGTAAAATTTATGATTAGCTTTTTTATTTTTTAACAAAAACGTGACTTCTTAAATACGTCTCGGCAGTTCGTTTTCAGTTTTGAATTATTTTATTACGTTGCATCGATTTTCACAACATTTTGAATTGACTGTTTTATTAATGACTAGCTTTTGCCCGCGACTTCGTTCACGTGATTAAGATAGTTGTGCATTTATTTTTAAATTCACGGATTACCAATATACCTCACCTCTTATACCTCATTTTAGACATTTAAATTTCATCAAAACCCTTTCATAATGCTCACCTGCACCATGAAGGGTATCTACCCTCCAAAAATTTCTCTACCTTCAGCCCTATACAAATTCCCATACAAACTGGAACACCCTGTAGTACCCTGTATAACGAGAATTTTCCAAAACCCTTTCTTAGTGCTTATATACATCATGAAAGGTATCTACCCTCCAAAAATGGTGTCTCTAGTCTCTACCAGCCGTTACGGATCTACGCCTATCCCAACAATGAATCATTCAGTCAATCAATTTACAGTTTTATATGTATAGATTCCTGTTCCTTACCTAACGTTGCCTATTTCAAGAAAATACATCGTTGTTTTTGTCTGTGCTCTGTACAGCCACGTCTAAAAATATGTACACAGTTTAGAACTTTGTCAGTTTGTTGTAGTTGTCATTTGTTATTGATTTCTGTTCAAAAAAGTAATTAGCTTTTAGAGTGAAAAAGTTCTAAACGTATACATATTTATAGACATGACTGTACAGTACTACCACAGAATAACTAATAGTACAAATACAGTACCTACACCCTTTTTAACTTACGCTCAGATACAAAAACGCCACTTGATCATAGACTTCAAGCTATCACCAAAGCCTCATGTATTCATAGCATCCATTCAAGACTCAAAGCCAGCTGTTCAGTGGTCAACACAATTTAACACACCATAACCTGGACCTTAACACTTCGTAATAAGGTGGTGATTCGTCGTAAAACAAGTTGTTGCAAGCAGTCACGTACAAGAACGTGCTTCCCGGTTTTCCTGAGGAAATGAATTAATTCGCACACTCGCACTGATTTATAACTACGTGTGATACGTTTGGTGGTTTTATTGGTTTTTTTTTCTAAGTGTTTTATTCGGTTTGGGGAGCGTTTTGTAGCGGGATTTTCGGTTCGGTGCTGGTCCATTGTTTTGAGTTTTTTTTTTTTGCTTTTATTTTATTGGGCGGCAGTGGAGTGGAAAATTCGACAGTGTTTTTGAATTGTGCGAATGCAGTTTTCTTTCTTTTGTATTAAAATTGTGTAGTTTTTTCACCGTTGTTGTTTTTAGTGCCTGAATTTTTTTTTTATACTCAACGTGATATTGCTTGGCCTTCATCACACCTGATGTTAAATGACGATAAGGCCGAAGGTGGAAGCGCACTACACCCGGAATACTGGCTATCTTACCTCTAACTGCCGGAACACAACAATTTTTAAATTGTTATTATGGCGTCAGACTTAGTTAAGATGGTGGTAGCTAGCCAGGCGGACTTGAAATAAGCCCTACCACCAACCAAATTAAAACCTATTTAGTTAAAAGACCTATATCCACATTGTTTTCTCTAATGTTATCTACGACGAGTAGTACGTAGTGTTAATTAAGTTAACGAATACAATATTAACTAAACTGTTGCCGTCTAATTAAAGTTTCTTGCTGTGATAAACTAACAAAGAGTCATATTGTTCTTTAAGTAAACGAATTCAAAATTAACTTAACTGTTACTGTCGTTCTAGCAGTTGTAGGATAAGTACCTAGAAATTTAATTTTCTATGAAAAATTTAATCAACTTATTTTCTTAATGGTTTTTACTATTATTTCTGAAAATTGCACAACACTATGAAGCAGTTTTAAAACCCGTATTCAGAAACATTACTATGCGGTCTCACAGTAGCCACGGACGCATAGCGTCCCAACTACCAACCACACGTAACACCTAAAACGAACCAATTACAGAGCTCTATTTCAACGAAGTGCATTTGCATAGGCAAGGATCGTTTGAGTAGTTATTGTTCTTGAATACGGGTGTAAGTTTCAGGGACCCAATCGCGCTAATTCTGAACGATAAAACCAAAACATTACGTTGTAATTTAGGTTAACCTAAAAATATTTGGTTTAGCTTTAGAATTCTCATTCAAATTGTCCATGATTAGCATCATATTCTGCCTAGGCATAGATTTCAACAATTTTAACAAACCTTAAGCTAGTATTTTTCTGTAAACGAAACTGAAACAGTAATGGTTTAGTTTTGGTGGGCCCCAGATAACAGAATATATTTTTACCGACTTCAAAAGGAGGGAGGTACTCAATTCAACCCGTTTTTTTTTTGTTTTTTGTATGTACACCGATTACTCGAAGACGGCTGAATAGATTGAAATGATTCAAACGTTATTACATTAGGTAAACTTCCAAGTTGGTCCCATTTTTTAAAATTGTGAAATCAATTCAGTACTTTTCAAGTAATCTTGAAAAAAGCACGAAAAAAGTATGATTTTGCATGAACTACCTCGATGATCAGTCGTATAACTTCTTTGTTTATTAACTGAATAAGATAATTATTTTTTTGTTGGAAAAGGGATATCTTAAGTATAGTTCTTTAACCGACTTAAAAAAGGAGGTTCTCAGTTTGACCCGCATGTATGTATGTTTCTCCGCGATTAACTCACGTTTGGCTGAGCTGATTTTTCTAACTAAATAATAAATATACCTACACTACCTAATACAAAAGGTATCTACACTAAAAATAAAAAAATAAAAAAAAAAACAAAAAACCGACTTCAAAAAACCTACCTCTAAAAAGCAAGAAATAATAATCGTAATAATAAAAACAAGTTGGGTGGGGCTTTTAGAACAAAAAAAGGGAATTTGTACTCCAGCCCCACCCGACTTCAATAGACGTGTTTTTATTATTACGAATATTATTTCTTGCTTTTTAGAGGTAGGTTTTTGAAGTCGGTTTTTTGTTTTTTTAAACAATTTTTAATAGTCCCAGATATCGATAAGCCGGGTACTCTCGGGAATTAACGAGATCGAGTTCACATCAGGATCGAATAAACCGTCAGAAATCTGTTTTTTGTGGTACATTGAAAACAGTTTCCATGGTTTCCATTGTACCATTTTGACTTTAACTGGATTTCAACTCGATCTCGATATCACAGTTTATTAAAAACTAATATACCTACAGTACTTCAAGATAATTAATGAGCATCGCAAAATATCAGAAACATTCGTCTATACTTCATAACAAAGACAATTAACAAAAAGTAGTTTGGCCCTAAAAGTCATTTACAATTTCAACTTTATTTAAATCATGTCAACGTCATTTCTAAGAAAAGCAAAAACACGATGCCTATTCTTTATCTTGCCGTACTGTATGTATACTGTGTCGATATTCTCGATCACTTTCGGTAGCAACCCCGCAGATCCGACAGATAATTTGATACAAATTCTGTTGTATTTTTAAATTAAAGCCTTTTTAATTATTTGCCAATTTTTTCCACCGACACCCGCCCAAAAGCAAAGGTTCACAAAGGGTGCGACAGACATGTAAAAGTGCATGTAGCATACAAAAGTACATACAAACTCCTAATTAGTAGTCGCACGATGCACTAATTGCTCGCTACGACTGCACCGTAAATAATACGACTTTTCTAATATCATTTTACATTCTGCAGCGGTATTAATTTCGTTTACATTTGCATAAAGATATAAATTGTTGCTTTTTTACATGCTATGTGAAATAAAAAGGTGGTTTTAATTTGTAGAAAAAGAATACAAAGAAATAGTTTTTTGCAACAAGTTAAACTAAATAGTGTAACTCCAATTTATACAGCATATCGTATTTATTTCATTGTTTAGGAAAAAAGTATTTTGATCTTATATTGAATATCTATGTACACTTGTACAGTAATTCATAGTTTGAGACTTATAATAATAGTAAAAAAAAATATTTTCTTTTCTATGAAACCTTAGCGCGTCTTACTCTAAGTATGAAACAATCATACAAGTTTAATCACTAACGACAAAACACAAGCAACATGTTAGCAACCCTTTATTAGTCAGTGCCTAAACAACATGTTAACCCTATACTAGTCAGTGCCACATTTCCAATTCTCTCTCAACACCAGTCGGTTTCAATTACAACTTGCATGAAGGTAGTTATGTCGTAATTATCATATGGAGTCGCTTCACGCTAGAGTTTAATTTAACCCCGAACCAAGCTTAGTTAAAAGCTTAACTGAGATGGAGTTTAAATAGTAAAAGTTTTGTTGCATCGCTGGAGGATTTGTGTGTATAAAAATGTGGTCT
Organism: Agriphila geniculea; assembly: GCA_943789525.1. Lineage (NCBI taxonomy): Eukaryota > Metazoa > Arthropoda > Insecta > Lepidoptera > Crambidae > Agriphila > Agriphila geniculea. Next base: position 4,277,502 of record OX038876.1, read on the forward strand.
GGGTAAATAAAAGATTATAGTTCAAATAAGTATGTAGATAAGTGTTGTCAGTTTTATATTTGAGCAGCAGACTTTATTTATTTTACATTATAAGTGATCATAATGATAATAAGGTTTTAATAAACTTTTTTGTACAAAAAGCTTTAGTGTCGATAACGCTTCTTAGTGGCGTGTGCTCAATAAAAAATATGGCGTTTGGTAATCGAGGGATATCCTTTGCAAAAATGCTTCCAGGATGTTAGATAAGAGTATATTACGAGTTATTTGACGTATGTTTCATAAAAATTCACTAAGTAGTTTCCTTCCTGCAAGAGCCCAAACTTACTGTGTTTGGAAAATGTTTAACTGATTTTTTTTAAACCAGTAGCTGCAATGTCATAATATTGTATATATTTGGAATCAGCTCAAAAAGCCCTTTCATTCGATATCCCACACGATGGGTTTTGAAAAAAATATTCAAATTCCATACAAAAAAAAAGATTGTGTTATATATAGCTCTCTCCCATACAAAAATCCAAGATGAATAGTTCAGAAGGTTCACCTTGCCAAAGGATATCCCTCGATCACGAAACGCCGTACATTGCACTTTTATGTCGTGAGGAAATGCAACTATCTAATTTATTCAGTTATTTAGTTTGATTTTTTATTTTTCCGTCGTTTCGGCACCTTTGCAGCTGCCGTGCATACCAAATACTAACCAACTAATTATCAAAATACTTTCAACTCCAACTCAAAATACTACTTAGGTACTTTGTTAACTCTGTTCGCAAAATCTTTAAAAAGAGGATTTATGCAAATTAAATAAAGGAAATTGTATTCCAATAACGGAACAGCAGAGTTAAGCTGCATTACCAGGGCATGAATATTAATTACCATCTTTGCTTAACCGAACTTCGGCGAAACCGAAATTCCACCGAAATCGGATCAAATGAAGCTACGCCATCACTCAAACATAATACTAATGCTGCTTATTTATTGAAGATAATCCATTACACCGCAGCCGGATCGCGAGAGCTTTAAATCCGAAGAACGTAAACTTAGCGCAAGACCTTCTTAGATTAGTCGGTTTGCTACATTAACCAAAATACAAAGACCCATCTAACCAGAGAGTTTGAATTCGAGAATAGGTCTCTGTTAATTGGGGTATAGACGACTCTCAAATAAGTCCTGCTGAAGTGGCCATGGTTTACAGACTATCTAGTGTAAGATGATCTCTTCGCTCCCTTAGGGTGGGTAATTTAGTTAGTGATAAAAGCTCGTGGTTCCTTTAAGACGGGTCTGGTTAAAATGGCCGATGGCGAAAGCTTTCGGGAAAAGGCATGCTCTGTTTTAGTATGATCACGTGCGCTAATTTGCTTAGCGTTCACTTGAAACTAGGTAGTTAGTTTGCATTACAAGTGGCGTTTTGTAAACACATGTTCATAAATTTCTAACAATAGCTATTTGTGCTTTATTAGAAACCTAACAACGCGAAGACGTAATTTTGTTATTTGTTATTTACATAAGAAGCTGTTGAGAAAATTTATTTAGTTTAAAAGCGGAAAACCATGGTTGCGAAACATTTCTTCCATTAAAGTCAAGAATAAAATGATTGTTTAATTTTTTTTTCTAGTTCACTCTCAGGGTATTTGTAAAACACCAACAACCTCGCAGTAGTAGATTACTAACATCATAAACAACAATTTTGTTCCACAACTTTTCCGAGAACAAAAAAAAATATCGACTTTTCATACAAAACTCGACATTTGTATGGAGAGTCAATTTTTTTGTCGGTTTTCGGATAAGTCGTAGAACAAATGTTGTTGTTTATGATGTCAGTAATCTACTCCTACGAGGTTGTTGGTGTTTTACAAATATCCCTGTATATAAGTCACTGAATTACATGTCCTGCCCCCCTAGCATGACCACCGAAACGCGATATGATATGTTTAACTGTCAAAAGTCAATAGAATTTGACAGTTGAGTCTCGTTAAAATGCTATATCACGTGATATTATATCGTGTTACGGTGGTCATGCTACGGGGGCTGCATTCAATTCAAATATGATACAATATTTCTAACTTGACTCCATTCTCCTCCCGATCAATATCAAGTACCATCCGCCATTCCACATCCCCCATCCCTGGCTAACATCCCGTGAATTACACAATGTACTCCGGATCTTAAAGAGGCATTACACAGCCTTCCTTAAGATACCTCTCATGGCCGCCACTTAGCCCCATCTTAAGTCAGGGATCGTTAAAGATGGACAGAGGGAAAAATATATCCTTTGTTTATTCCTCTTAACATTTTACTTACAGTACGGGAATTGTCTTCTTAATTATAGCTGTAAGGAAAATGCAAGATGGAATGCTTGAATAAATAAAATACAAGGGTCGGTTTGATGAGGTACTCACTCTTATTTTATTTGTTTAGGCTTTAAGTTGTTCGTTTCCAGCGAATGTTTATGATTACGTAAAATCACAACTTTCAGACATTGATTATTCAGAGCATTTAACCGCTTCTGTAGTCAAGTGGTTCCCAGGGGTCCGAGGGGGTCCCAGGGGTCCCAGGTTCGATGGGGGGTCCAATTTGTACTCGGTTTGGTTGGAGGTAGGGCTTATTTCAAATTTCAAAGTCTGGCTGGCTAGCCACACCATCTTACCTAAGTGTGACGCCATAACAAATTGTTGTGTTCCGGCAGTTAGAGGTAAGATATAACCAGTTCCTTAGTGATGAGGATTCCGGGTGTAGTGCGCTTTCACCTTCGGCCTTATCGTCACTTAACATCGAGTAAGGTGAAGGCCAAGCACTATCTCGTTGTAAATAAAAAAAGAAATATAAAACATTGGTAACTTGAATTTAATTAAGGCAATATATTTTATGCTTCGTCAAATTGCTCAACATATAAAATACGGAATGCCTTTTCATTCGTAATTAAATATTCAAGAGACGAACATGTCAAAGGAAAGAATTTTCTTATAAAGCATCAGAGCATACAAAAGGACAAATTACACGCTACCTAGTTAAATTACTCCTATTCAACGGCAAAATGGAATTAAAAATAAGCTCAGGATGATGACGTGGGTCCAGCAAAATCAAATTAAGTTTTTACCTCGGCACATGTCACTGTTAAGGCGGTTGTATGACCGAAAGTGGCGCCCTCAGAGGTTTTTATTTAATAAGTTATTAATAGAAAAAGATTTTAATTATGTTTATCGTGGAGATTTTAGGGCCCATGGTCCAGTATTTTTAGAAGGTATCACTACATGCCCTCGTAGTCATTCGTAGAAGTAGATAGCAAATGTGTCAAAAACGGCCACTTTTAACAGTTTTTCTATCTACTTCTAGCAGTGACTACTAGGGAATGTAACGATACCGTTTAAAAATACTAGACTGTAGGCCCTAAAATCTCCACGATAAACATTATTAAAATTGTGTATTGGAATTATTAATATTAAATAAAATTCACCGCGGCGCCACTTTCGCTCAGGTACCACCTTAACAAAAGCCGTTAAAAATGTTGAAAGTCTCAAAAATATGTGACTCTAAAAACAGCTCTAAGTGAGAAGGTTCAAACTCATTTTAGCTTAACTTGATGTTTTTGTTACGCTTTTACCGTTGCAGAATGTAAAATCTTGTTAGATTTTGAACCTTTACATATAAACGTGCAAGTTGAAACGTTCACTTTAGCCTTTATTCGTTAGAGACTCCGACATTTTTTACACGTATTATTTAATTTGTAGTGAATTGGTAATTCTCTTAAAACAATATTTGCTACGATAACTTCAAAAGTCCTTTTATTTCCTCAAGAAATATCATGTTATTGTAAATATTCCTAACTTTGTAACACAAAAGAAGTGCCCTCAAAAGGGGGAATTTAAAAAATCCCGTCGCACGTTTGTTGTTCTTTACAAGAATACTCGAGAAATCTTGTCGAATCGAATGAACGAAAAATAAAAATTCAACATTAAAATTGTTTTTCGCTCCCCTTTATGAAACTGTACTATGGAACGATGGACAAAGAGATTCTTTAAAATCATGCAGAATATTTCGAAAGTAGAATGAAAAGCGTAGTTCGAATAAGTTGCTCGCAAAATACGTTACATTGTCTAAAGAACGCTAAGAATCCACGCATTGCATGAAAAAAGGCGAAATCTTCGAGACGCCAGCTGATGCACGTTATTTCGAATAGATTTAAATTATATTTTAAAGCTGATAAGGGTTATATTCGCTTGGAGGTGGAAGACAAATAGTTGGTCTTAGACAACGAAGTTTTTCCTCGTCTGGTTGGCAGATGCGCTGAAGAGACATGAATATCGACATCCTGATTCTCATTTATTCTTACTCTTTTTATCTTCAAGGAGGGTATTTTAAACCTTATTTTAACTTTTAATTCACTAACAATCACTTAATTTTAATCACTCAGCTGTTTGCAAATTCGAACAAGAACAATAAATCTAATTAAGAAACAAAAAACATCTAATTGGTAGGTATCTATTTACCTGCAAATCCAAATCACTTTTTATTGGATAAAAGATGTTTTAACCAACCAACCTTATTAACTTAAATTGTAGTTTCTTATGATGAGTGAGTTGTTTCTTTCCGGCTTTTTCAGCTATCTAGTTTCAAAACCGTATCCAAACCCCGGTTCACATACTTTTCGTGAAATATTGACATTGTTTCCGCCTATCTCAAATTCCTTGGCCCAAGGCAATACGAAAAAAACTGACAACACTGCAGAAAGTACGATACATACGAAACTTTGACATATAACGCATATTAAGGGAATAAGATAAGTGTAATACTGTGGACTCGCATAGCTCCGGGCAAAAAGTGGAATATCTATATTTTGTATTTTTTTCTTCGCTCTTATAATATTCGTATAGCCTGAGGAGCTGACTTGTTAAAATCTTTATTGTATCAGCAAATTTTCAACAATGTAGACAGGGTTATTGAAATTTTATGATTAAGCGGCCAGTCCAGTTTTATTTTATTTTTTTACATGTCATACTAATGGTGTTTTTCTCTTTTTTCAGGTAATGCACTATTAATAGTCAGTCCAGTCCATCAGCCATTTTTGATGTCCCCACTGCTGGGGCACAGGCCTTCCTTATGGGTGGATAAGGAGGACGGGCCATAACCCACCACGCGGGCCCAATGCGGATTGGTGGGTATTAACGACTGCAAATGCAGCCGGGACCAACGGCTTAACGTGCCTTCCGAAGCACGGAGGAGTTCGCGATAGTAAATTTTTGGTCACCCATCCCATGACCGACCCTTGCGAACGTTGCTTAACTTACGCAATCGCTAGGCCAGGCGCTAAACCACTGCGCCACCGAGCTCCTCTTTACTACTACTATTAATAGTACATCAATACATTAGAATACCCAACAAGCCTTATCGTAAGTAGTCCATGTATATTTTTGTGATCCTTATAGATATTATGAATTTATTTAAAGCTCCCAATAGGGATGATTTGTTATATGGTGGCACCGTGGCTGTTGTAATGTTTACGCCATGAATCCATGACGATGCTTTGCCATCAAATCGCTTTCACATCATAGGGTTGTGACGCTTGTTTTCTAATAAGAATTAAAACTTATTTTCTATCTATTTTGTTAAACTGATAAAACTTTAGTGCTCAAAGAAAATATGTGATGAAAAAGCTCATATTTACCTAATTTTCTACTTGCATGAATTTTAACATACTAATAAATGGGTGGACGCTAAAAACTCAGAAAAAACAGGTTTTGTAAAGCTTAGGTATTACTTTCCGTGAAACCACCTCCGATTGCATAAGTATCTCCTGTCAACAATTTTATTATTATTTAATATTACTTTTTAGTATATCCCATCTTACCTTACGCTGCAAGCCTGCGTTAAGAGTGGGATATACTATAAGAAATTTGACGATGCCACTAGTGCGTCGGTAGCTCAGCGGTCATTGCATTGAACTGAGTCGTATATTTTCTAGTATATTATTTAGTACTGTATAAAAATAGCATAGTGAATGCAAAAATCTCAAAATTAAAAATTATTTTGTCACCCTTTATCTATACGTGTGTGTTTTTTGTTGAGACTATTGAAAATCTTTTCATAATGTTGACAGCCCTGGCAGTGTAGTATCTCATCCATTGCGTTATCACCATTCCGCGCGGTTGGCGCGCCCCCATCCAGCGTTCATGGAATGATTTTTGCCGCGTTTTGTTTACAATCGCGAAACGATAACTGTGTAGGAAAAGTAGTCTCGTTCCCTTTTTAAGAGAGTTCATCACATCAGCCATACAGGCCTTTTTTTATTCAAAAATTAATTTATTAGTTCTGTACACATACCATTTTAAACAGAAAAGAAATGAACTGAAGAAATTGTACAATGACACAGCCTATTATATTTTTTTTATTTTTATTTATTTATTCGTTCTGTACACACACAATTACAAACAGAAAAGTAATGGACAGAAGAATTGTACAAGGGCACAACTTATTTCACATTGAAATTTCTTCCAGCAGGCCCGGGACAGGAAAGAACATTGAGAAGGGCAGACAGTGTGTACCTCAAAAATATATGATATATATATACATATATATAATATTATATATAAATACACATACACCAATAGATAAAATAATAATAAATACCTACATATAAATATATACTACACAATAATAATATAGTGAGGACAGATGTAAATATAGATAATCGAACAATGTTAAGAACAAGTAGTTAGGTAATGCTCCTTTGCACGTTTTTTGAAAAGAGAAAGCGTTTCACTGTCTCTTATCTCAGCTGGCAGCGAGTTCCAGAGACGGACGGCATGTACGGAAAAGGAATAGGAAGCAAAGTCGGAATGATGTGAAGGAAACTTAAGAATGGATTTAAGGTGGGGATCTGCACGAGGTATTGGGTGGATGAAGAAAGGAGAAACGTTCACGGAGATAAGAGGGGTAAGCAGGGTTGTAAAGGACGTTAAAGAGGAGACAAAGGATTCTTACATTCCTGCGCAGACGTATAGGGAGCCACTTGAGTTCCTTCCGGAAGTTGGAAACGTGGTCGTACTTACGTAGACCAAAAATGAAGCGTATAGCAGCATTTTGAAGGCGCTCAAGTTTGTTCAATAGTAGCTCAGTAGCGTCTAAGTAGCAAGAATCAGCATAGTCGAGAAGAGGTAGAATAAGTGATTGAGCAAGAGAGATTTTGGTGGGCAAGGGTAGGAAACTTTGGAGACATTTAAGGGAGTGAAGCGAGTAGTAGACCTTGCGACTGACATCAGCGACATGAGTCGTCCAGGAAAGATAGGAGTCAAAGATGATACCTAAATTTTTGACTTTGTCACTATATGGGATAGCAATCCCATCCAGCACCACAGGTGGCAACTGAGAGGAACGGGCTAAGTTACGCATGTGCCGACTACCGACGATTATAGCCTGCGATTTGTTAGGGTTCACTAAAAGTCCGTAATGCTTTGTCCAGGTAGTGATGCGATTTAGATCTTCGTTTATAAGAGCTATGGCTAGGTCCGCTTCTTCGAGTTTAAAATGACGGTAAAGCTGCAAGTCGTCTGCGTAGAGATGAAAGTTGGAGGAGATGACTCTAGAAATAGAGTTGATGAAGATGGAGAAAAGGAGTGGTGAGAGAACACCTCCCTGAGGAACACCAGCAGAGAGTTCACACCCGTCAGATAAAGTATCCTCGAGGCGAACACACTGCGTGCGCCCTCGAAGATAAGAATCAAACCAGGACACAGTTGAAGAAGAGACATTAATAGAGCGAAGAGTGGCAAGAAGTAGGTCAAAATCAACAGAGTTGAAAGCACTGCTAAAGTCCAACAGAATCAAAACAGTCAGTTCTCTGTTTTCCATGGCCCAGCGAATATCGTCAGTGACATTTAATAAGGCAGTAACTGTGCTGTGGCCAGGGCGAAAACCAGATTGGTAGCGGTTTAATAGACCATTGGACAGGAGAAAAGAAGAGAGTTGCTTATGGACGATGTGCTCGAGAACTTTAGATAGGAATGGTAGGATAGAGATGGGTCGGAAATGGCAAGGTAAGGAAGGGTTGGGAATTTTGGGTAAGGGAATTTTGAAGTAAGGGAAGTTTGAAGTGAGAGAAAAGTTAAGAATAAAAGTGACTATTGGAAGGAGAATGGGTAGAATAGAGATGAACATTCTCGAGCACAAATTATCCTCACCAACAGATTCTGATGAGATGGCCATTATGGCACTTCTAACATCAGTCTCGGAGACTGGAACCAGGTTGAAAGGAGAGCAGTATATATTTTTTCCTGCAGGCCCGAGTTATTCAACTCGAAATAGTTCCACATACAACCGGCGCTTATTTGTATAAATTTTTTTTTTTTAATAATTCATAGACACATACAAATGAATGTCAAAATAACTTTGTGCCTTGCCTTGTGCTAGAATTACTGCATAATACCGATTTTCTTAAAAAAACTGTCAAAACATCCGTCATTATATCTTCTACCAGATATTTTTAACTATTTTATTGATCTTTACTTGCGTTTCTTCTGAATTAAAGTGTCAAATAAGTAAAATGCGTGTTGTAGTTTCACGCACTATTTTAAGTGGATTTTAAAGGCTCAACCAAAAAATCTAATAAATCAGTTTTTTTCGATTTATTGCAATAATTCTGTGATTTTTTATTTTTTGCAAAAAATCATGATTTTTTTACAATACTATTTCGAAATATGTTCAAAAATTACACAAACGCGAGGTCTACCAGCAGCTCACAGAGCCACTAGTCATGTGTATTTTGTGTACTTCTGCAATGGTTTACTATTTCTAAAGAACTATTTCATAGTTCAAGTTCGGCAATGCGAAATCGAAAGAAAAAAACCGGCCAAGTGCGAGTCGGACTCGCGCACGAAGGGTTCCGTACCAAAAAACGGCAAAACAAATTACGTTTGTTGTATGGGAGCCCCCCTTAAATATTAATTTTATTCTGTTTTTAGTATTAGTTGTTATAGCGGCAACAGAAATACATCATCTGTGAAAATTTCAACTTTCTAGCTATCATGGTTCATGAGATACAGCCTGGTGACAGAGAGACAGACAGACAGACGGACAGCGGAGTATTAGTAATAGGGTCCCGTTTTTACCCTTTGGGTACGGAACCCTAAAAACGCCGTTACTTTTTTTATTCAATATATAATGACTTAGCGTTCAGTCTATTTGTATAATTATTCACCGTTCGTTATTTGCATACCTAAACACCGCAATGACATCAGTGGGTCTCACGAGTGACGTTTCACACCTAACATAATATTACGAGCAATTAATTGTGTAATTTGGTTAATTTTATAGTCTACAAATTGTAGTTCGGTGCCATTCTGCGGTTTCACTCACAGTTTCGAACGAATGTGGTGCTGTTATTATTTCGGTTTGCAATTGCAATCAACTTGACTTTATACTTAAGTAAGTATTTGATAGAGGTAGAATCGGTGGTTATCTGTCGGAATGGGAGTCTATTCTAATCCTCTTCATAGGTTTATGAAGTGGCTCAAAATATTTTTGCAAAACTTAAAAAATTTAGCAGAATTAGATACTATTTGCCGTTGAATTAGACGTCGGGAAAATAAAAATATCATACCAAATACCAACTAATTACCAAAGTACTTTCAGTAAAACCGCCCTAGTATCCGTTTAAAAGTGTTTTATTTTATGTTAACTTAACCCTTTAAGTAGATACAGAAACTGAATTTCCTACATTGACGTAAAATAACGAACACTTCCGGTCGCTACTTTACGATCGCAATGAGGGTTCCGCCGGCTTTATGATAAATATCCGCATTATATACCCGCATACGGAACCTTCCCATTGTGTTCACTATCAGAAAAAGTTTACCTCATTAACCCTGAAGATAATGCTCGCTCATTCACCCTCCTTGAATACGTTTGACTCGGTGAACCTTATTTCGTTTCAGTAAAAGCTATTTTGCAATTCGGATGTCATGATTGAAGTGTTGTTCACTGTAACTTCATAAACTCTTCGTGTTTAGCGTTGGAAATAATTTTGAAAAATCTTTTAACTTCTCTGGCATTCGCTTAGTAATATTATGATGTAGTTGAGTACGTACTCTACCTAATGTTGGTAATACGATCTATAGATACGAATTTCAGAGTCGAGCTAGATAAAGCTACCGAGTAGTATTTTTTCAATCTATTGGCGATGACATTTAAATTTAACTCCTAAGAATAGTTTTTTTTTATGTCGAAAGAAAACTCTTTACTTCTCGTGTCTGAGTTTTACCGTGTATGTCTTTCGTGGCACTAAAATTACTAATAAACTACACTATGATTATTAGTAAAGCTACAAGAGAGATTAACGCCGCAACATGATGTAACACATTTCTACACAACTTTCAGTGCCAAACCAAAATAATGCTTAGGTCAGGTTAAGTAGGTAAGTAAAGTATTACGATTTACAGTTACGGATTTCAGGGCAGACCTAAATAGAGCTACCGCCTTATATTATTTCAATCAATGAGATTAAGAATTGTTTTTGGAATGTCGAAAGAAAACTATTTAATGTCTCGTGTCTGAGTTTTGCCGTTTTTGTCTATCGCGTAGCTAAAACAATAAACTACACGATGATTATTAGTAAAGCTACAAGAGAGATTAACGTAGCAACATGATGTAACACATTCCTACACAACTTTCAGTTCGCAACTACCAAAACAATGCTTAGTAACTGCGCAAAAACAGTGACTTGCAAGGCGGACTCCGGCCCATTTGCTTGATGAAGAAAGTATTTTATTGCGTCCGCCTGCGCCTAATCACCGGGACTCGGGATTACTCGATTGTAAAAATATCTATAAAAGTAAACCCGATTAACGTTTTTGAGCGTTGATTAACTTTTTAATGCAGTTTTAGCAAGTGCTTTAATGTCATAGTGACTGCTATAATTGCTCTAGTTTTTTTTATTAATTAATAATATTATTTGTCTAAGATGTATTTTAGTTTCAGTTTATATTTATAGTTGCAATTGCAAGTGAGTAGCGTAAGAAAGTACCTATATACGCTGCATCTGCAGGGTTAATAATTTTACCGCATTCAATACAAAACTTGTGTTGTATTATGTTTCTTTATTCTCGAGATAATAAGTTTTTGGTCACCCATCCCTTGCGAAAGTTGCTTAACCTCCGCAATCTTTTGGGATAGGTACCACTGCGCCACCGAGCTCCTCCGAGTTCGAATTTTATTATGTAATACGATATATTATACTAACCTTAACATTTTTGTATGGTCGGGGCTATTATAGTGCTACTAAGCGTATCTAGTATTTAATAATCCCGCGTATCTGACAAAAAGTAGCCAATTTGCGAAATATGCCTAAAATCCTTTGAAATAAGGAAGCTATAAAGATAGAACCTTTCCCTGAAAAACTAGGTCTAGTGTAGATACGCACCTTTTACCTCGGATAACCTGCTAGATCCGCGGATTCGCACTATCCCCGACGCTATCCCTTATTGTTCTTGACCAACATTTTAATAACAGAAACACGGAAAGAGTATTTAAAAAAGATAGAACAAAGGAACGCGTCAATTAATATCACTGACATGAAAAAAAATGTTTTTAATGTTTAATATTCACTCGCAAATCAAATGACATTCACTCTAACGAATATCGGGTAGCCCGGGGCGGGTCTGCGGACAAATCATGTGCATGTGTTCGCACGTTGGTCACACCGGCTATTTCCTCCCACCACCCCCCACATCCGGAAGACAATGGCCGCCGGGCCGCGTCCGATCAACGGTTTCCGGACACTTAGGTACGCCCCATTGATTTGAAAATCGAATGCCGATTGAAAATTTGCTTACGTATGAAAGTTAAATAATATGGGAGCGGCATCGTACTTTTTCAGTTTTGGACTGATTCAAAAAAATCTAATCCACATATGGACAGTTAGGACTAGGGTTGCCAACCCTACTATATAATATAGTATCCTACTACTGTACCTATCCTACTACTGTACGTATCCTAGTACTGTACTGCGGGCTCACCTTCTATATTTTTTGAAAAAATATATAGTAGGCAAAACTACTGCATTTTTTCAAGTGAAAAAATTAAACAAAAGAACCAAAAAAAATATCACTTTTATGCACATAAGTAATTGCATAATAATTTTTGTGTTTAAACTCTTGTATGTATGGTTGTTGAATAAATTATAAAAATTTTAGTAAGTATGAAAGTATTAAAGCAACTTCTTCAAAATCCTCCATACAAAACGGCAACCTACTATATATTTTTCAAAAATACTATATTCGATGCAAAAAAAGTTGGCAATCCTAGTTAGGACTGTCCATATTGAATACCTATATCGGAATGACTTGAAAGTAATGCAAAACATGAATAACGATTACCACAAAAATGGGTGTGATTGTTTAGTAAAACATGAAATATGTGTATAAAATGATTGGAGTAAGTGTATAATAGCAGCTATGATACCTTTTTTTTTCAAGAAATGATACGTGTTCATTTTAAAACTGAAACACCTATTACTATTTGACACAATTTATAAAGAAAATGACAATTTTCAAACTTTTCCTTACAATAAAAATGAGTAGATTTAAACGTCTGGTATTCCATCGAATTTTATTGGAATAGCGGAAAGAAATTCTCAAGTATCGGAACTGAAACGACACTGAAGGCAAAAAGCTATTTTCCCACTATTTGCTGTGTCTGGGAAAACTCTTTGTGAGGCCTTCCGACTGAAGCGTTCTGCCAGCCTTTTCAATGGTGTACCAGCTCATAGTTTTTGATAGTTGGCGGAAAAAAAATTATGGTTAAGTTAAGAAATAGTTTTATGATATTTGTTTAGGTTGTTTTTAACTGCGGTTATTTCACAAAAAAATACAATATTATTTAATTATTTTTCTTCCAACTATGCTTTGATTTCATCACAATTACACTAAAAACTCAGTACAAAGCGAGTCTTTAATGCTCTAGAGCAATAAAAATTGCACAGTTTTTTTTAATCGCTCCAAAAGGTGCCAATCTCAATGGATTAGCTCTATTCAGCCAGCCGATATCAATACTTTTTTTTTACGTACGTATTATTCGTTTCTATCCCACTTGTTCCAAATTTAAAAAATGATTGCTGCTAACTCTGATTTAAAAATGAAAGAAATTTAAAAAAGTGATTTGGCGGAAACTTTGTTAATTTTGCTTGACAATATTTTTGGAAACGATAAAGTGTGATACTGTCTAACAACAAATGTAACAAACAAATATAAATTTGCCCAACAAAACTCTTAACCTTACGTTTAATAATTGTTCAAGCATAACTTTTAATTTCAATAATTAAACTTCTATTTTAACTGTTTGATATGAGTTTCTTTTATCTACTATTCCTATAGGTAATAGTTGAAAGAAAAGCAGATTATGCACCTCGCCATACGTAATTTATATTGCCCTCGTGCCTGTTAGATTAGAGGCTCTAAATCAGGCACTCGGTGCAATAATAAATTACTTTGTGCTCGATGCAATAATCTACTATTAATTCACTTACAGTAAACAGGTCCTTAAATTAATTTGCTTTAACCTTCAAACTAACCAACAAACAAAACATTTCTGGCCGAACACGACTTGAAAACATTTTAATGAGTTTTGAGCTTGGAGGAGTGTTCCAATAAATATTGTGTTTTATTGATTAAGGAGCTGTAATAAATACATTTTTTATTTATTTTATTAACTCAATATGATCTCAATGAGTTTTAAGCTACATCTGAAAAACTTGCATCACACCTCTCGTATCCAACGTTGGCCCAACTTGCCAACTCGGCGCATAACAATAAAAAAACTCCGCCAATATAACCGCCGCATCATTATTCGCGTTTTATATTGGCGCACTTATTGCGAGTTATGATGGCCGTTATTGGGGAACTTGCCCGGGGAATAACTTATTATCACGTCATCTTGCTATCGAGGTGGGAAAGTTACACCTGTGATGCTGAGACAGTCATTTTTTTGCTTCCTGAAATTATTCTATAAAAGTAGATGTCGTCAGCACAAACGTCCGTATGTCTGGTAGCAATCAAGCAAAATAATTAAACGTTGAAGGAAATATAGAAAATATTATAAAAGCTTTTGAAGACAATTTAGTATTTGAATTTTGTTCGGCCTTATTTATTCTTTCTTTCTTTCTTATTTGGTTGTATCTTACTATTTTGTGTACACACGAAGATGGTATATAGAAACAAATAAAAAATTAATACTACCTATTTTGTTATTGTCAGTTACTGTTTCATTTCATTTCATATAATGATAATATAGAATATCAAACTCCCGATTTGACTTAGAGTTATCGTAATAATTAAAAAATCTATTTCTTACAAGGAATATGATTTCTTATGACAAATAATATATGAGAATCTGTGATTCTCAATCTGTAAGTTTCGCCCGCTCGACAATTTATGTGCATACTCAATCGCTATTAAGGACTTGGCAAAGCTCTCAACGAGAAAACCGATTGATTCTTTCCATTCGTTCGTATACAAGAAACCTAGTCGCTATTCGGCTATTAGAATATTTCGGCATCGTTATCTTTTAGTCGGATTATAAGCTTTTTCAGCATACATTAGATACTTATATATGTCTGTATATTTCGTAAGAAATATATAATTTAGACACTAATACAGATTTTTTGACTAGACTTTATACTTCTAATTTTAGAAGCATTATTACACAAAGTTATTGAGAATAGTCTCTTTCATCGAATTAAAATAGTTCGTATCTAACATCATGCCTTGCTTTATCCTATTCCTTACAAACTTTATGTAATTTATATTATTCCGAAAATGAACTATTCTAAGAACATTTCGCAACCAATAAGTACTCAATTATTCCAAAATAACTTCACCACAATAAACTAACAACAAAATCTTGAGTTACAAACAATTTATTTATCTATTTATATTCTCAATCTCGTACATTATTCAGTCCCAAAATCCAAATCAAACTTGTTTCCAAAGTCGTTGTATAATGAAACAGGAAATGCGAATCCTTCCCGAATTCCGTACGTAACTGCGGCTAAGATCCGATTGCTGAACAATTTATCCGGGACCCCGCGCGGATTACGCGGATGTGTGGAGCCGGAGGTTCTGCCAAATGAACTAGTTTGTAGTTTGACTGCGACTAGTTGTAGCCGAGTTACTTATTTATACTGTAGCTTATCGGAGTATTTTCTGTTTAGTTTTATAATTATCCCGACACGCTAGCCAAATCTTTACGATAAATAGTAAATAGGAGATGGTAATCGATTTCACACCATATTTGTATGTACTAATGTTCTTCAAATTGAACTTGTTTGTAGTTTGAGAATAATTTTGCTGGGTAGGTAGGTATGTAAATAAAAATGCTTACCAAGAAAATCTCGATTTCGCTCCTTATTTGCCGTTCTTAAACCATTTTCTTATCCGTCTATAACAAGGAAAAATCTTTCTTCCTATTAGTTTCTACTTACATTACGAAATACTATCCCAAATTCGTTCTTAAACTTTTCGATTTAGAGTCCAAATTCAAATATCCTACTATTTCAGTAATAAAATGTTTGAGAATCTCTGGCTAGCTAATAAATTCTGCGTTGCTCTGAAACGCGAATTTAAAGTGGAGATTTAACTATGGCTTAAATGGAATACATCAAGTTATTCATATCGTTGGAAACCAGCCGCCATTATAAACCGACTTCATGATACGAAGTTGGAATTTAATGAAACTTTTTTAATAAATAAGAATACGTAGGGCCTATTTTACAGGTTCGGTTTATCACCTTATTTAAAAAATGTAACAGCTTATCTGTCAGTTAAGTTACCGGTTACTTACATATCTAAACCAAAATGTAGTAACTAAAACAACCAAACGATTTTAGAAACAATTGCCATCAACTTAATGTTTTGGTCACCTATCTAATTTTCCGACGTTGTGAACCTTGCTTAACTTTCATACTAATAAGTAAGTACTTTGTTCATAGGTTTTTATACTAATAAGTACATATCTATATTGTTTTGTCGACGTAACCTTAAATGGGTCAGTTTGGGTTAATGGCACAATCTCTTACATTACGGACATTTAATGAAAGTAAAATGTATTTAGTAACGGCATACTAAATGTTTGACGGTCAATTTTATTCAGTCGTGAAATAAGAAACAGATTCTTTAATATTCATTGCAAACGTCACTTCACTTCTAGCTTGAACTTTACTATTTTCTTAAGAAAATATTGATTAAGTTTATTTTATTTTGGTCAAAGCGCGGTATCTAGTGTATTACACGATTACACAACATAATTTCATTATAATAAAAGTATTTTGTGTTACACAATTTTTCGCATTTGCTATATTAGGATCATATATAAAAGAACAAACTTCACGCTTATCCGTCACTTTTTTGAGAAATGGGTCAGTGTGGGTTAATGGCACAATCTCTGATTAAATTACGGACATTTAATAAAAGTAAAATGTAGTAACGGCATACCAAATGTTTGACAGTCACTTTTTGTAATGCTTCTGAAATCGTGAAATGAGAAACAGATTCTTTAATATTCATAGCAAATTTCGTTTCACTTCACTTTTAGCAAAATCTTTACTATTTTCTTAAGAAAATATTGATTAAATTAAGTTTATTTTATTTTGGTCTGAGCGCGGTATCTAGTGTATTACACTGTTAAACGATTACACAATGCTGTTGTTACACAATTTTATTAAAAATAAATTTAATAAAATTTATTTATTTATATTTAACAATTTTATTAAAAAAATAAATTTTATTAAAATTAAATAATAAAAGTATTTTGTGTTACAGTCTTTGCATTTGCGATATTAGGATCATAATCATTCTGAAAAAACAAATTTCACGCTTATCCGTCACTTGTTTGAGAAATGGGTCAATGCGGGTTAATGGCACAATCTCTGATTAAATTACGGACATTTAATGAAAGTAAAATGTAGTAACGACATACTAAATGTTTGACGGTCACTTTTATTCAGTACTTAGTTATGTAATGCTTCTTAAAACGAGATCGTGAAATTAGAAACAGATTCTAGAGAGAATATATTAGGGGTTTAAGTATGAAATTAGCGTTTTGTATGGAGAATTTTAAAGAATTTCCATATTTCATATTGGTAGAGAAGACAATGTTAGCATTGTCTTAATTTATTTAACAACCATGAACGCCAATGTTTTAAAACTTTTATGCACAAATGTTTAAACACTCAGCTAACTAAAGCCACATGTGTTAAGTGAAAAAAACTTAAACTTTAACCCCTATTATATAGCGAACTTCGTTTCACCTCACTTTTAGCTTGTATTTACTAAATAGGCTTAAAAAAAATAATTATTTATTAAGTTAAGTTTATTTATGCTCAAAACGTGGTACCTATCCAGTGTGTCTAACTTCATACAGACACTTCTTTTACACTATTTCACTCTTATTAAATTTTATGGTACACAATCTTTTTCATTTGCGATATAATCCACCTAAAACTATGACACAAAAAAACTAAACTAAAATCGGTTCATCCGTTTAGGAGCTACGATACCACAGACAGATACACAGACACGTTAAACTTATAACTTCACGCCCGTCACTTGTTTTAGAAATATGTCCAAAAAAACAAAAACATGTCACACGTTTCCTCATCAAGCTAATGCTATCTAATTACATAATACACAAATGTGTTCTTATGCAATTCCCACATTATTCATCGGCACGATACGGCCAGGCCGACCCACAAACTCTGACCCATTTCAAGGCGCAACGACCTCCCTGTACAGCCAGCACATTTTAAGGCACGCCCAAATTTCTGACAAGCAGAAAAAACCTTTACCCCCCATTAAATAGAGGATAGAATAGCCTACGGTGCACAGAATTTAATTTACGAATTTATCTAGCGAGTGATCATGTGAATGTAAACTTTATAGAGTGAGCGAGTAAATTACTTTTGCGTCGCGTTGTTTACGCGCGATTTCGGCGCGATGTGCATTTGTTTTGGCGCCATTCTGTTGTTTTTCGAAAGATAAAATTGGATGGAATTGAGTAGAGTGTATAAAGCTGACAAGCGTAGTTTTAATTAAAATCTCAAACTTTTAAATAGCGTTAAGGCAATCACAGGATTTACCTACCTAAGGATTCCACAGACTATAGAATTGAAATCATGGCGGAAAACTTTTTTTAAATTTTACTAGGTAAGTACTGATTTTTTTTTGCGATAATAGATATAGCATTCTGACACTAAATTAATAATTCAATTCTCCCTACTCTCAGGTAAGAAAATATTGTAATATTATGTAAAAAGTTGTTGCATCAACTCCGTGACTTATCAGTTAGTGTAAATAACTTTCAAGGTACTGTCCTTTTTTTCAGCAACGGTCCAATTTCAGCTTTATTTTTTTCAGAGAATTAGCATAACTACAAAGAAGGATACATCAGAAATGTCATCCGAAGTAGGTCAACAAATAAAAATAGTCCAATCAATGAGCATATTTGTTGTATGGAGACTTCCGAAAAATTCTCCCGTCTATAAAATTTGGCATGTGATGAAGTTAGGTAACACAGATTACAGATGAACAATAAGCCAATAAAATTTGTTACGAGAAGTTAGGTATTTTTACCTAAACATGAAAATCGCTTATATCTCTCTGTGAATATTTCCTCGGGCTAAAATACTTTCTGTATACGTATTTGTGTATTAGTTAGAATAAGTATGTAAAAGAATCCAATATTTTTTCGATTTCGGAGATACTCCAAATTTAAATTTTAATATTTTTCAATATATCTTTTCTTGATAAAAATATCTGCTGATTATTATTTTTTAATATGTTTTTGTACCCTTAATATATAGATTTGTTCAGTAGGCCAACAAATTTTCTTCTTTAATCATATTTATACATAAATGTATGAAAATGGACCGACTATTTTTCACATTACCTCTTAAGACCAAAAAATAAAAAAAATATGATTAAAGAAGAAAATTAATTGACTTACTGAACAAAGCTATATATTTAAGGATATAAAAACATATAAAAAAATTATAATCAGCAGATATTTTTATCAAGAAAATATATATTGAAAAATATTAAAATTTAAATTTGGAGTATCTCCGAAATCGAAAAAATATTGGATTCTTTTACATACTTATTCTAACTAATACACAAGTACGTATACAGAAAGTATTTTAGCCCGAGAAAATATTCACAGAGAGATATAAGCGATTTTCATGTTTAGGTAAAAATACCTAACTTCTCGTAACAAAATTTATTGGATTATTGTTCATCTGTAATCTGTATTACCTAACTCCATCACATGCCAAATTTCATAGACGGAAGAATTATTCGGGTTGCATAAGCCCCGTTGATTGGACTAAAAGTCCAGAAGGGACGCCGAAGAATCGGCTGTAAGTGAAAAGAGGCGTTTAGTCTACTTAATGAGAGCGCCAGAATTAGACGTCACTGGCCGTCATAAATTGTCGCCGTTTCCCGCGCATTGGCTTTACAGGGTTGCCACCAAAAATAATAACAAAATAAACTCTTTGTGTTGATGCATATTGGATTTTATTTCTAAACTAGCTGACCCGACAGACGTTGTCCTATCTTAGTTATTTCGACCGAAGCATTTGTTTTAAACGACATTCAGTTTTTTTACATCCTCTTTGACGATATTTGCAGCACACATTCTGTCAATTCCATGTCAAACGTCATAAGGTTCCATTAAAAAAAATATATTGTCCAAAATATATTTTATATGGTGGTTAAGTATTCTTAAATTTTCTAATTTTCCGAGCATTTTCCTAAATTTTTTCTTTCATAAAAACTTTTTACTGATAATAACAAACACAACAAAAAAAGACTTATCGAAATCGGTCCAGTTGTTCACGCGTAATGGCGTTTCCAAGGAAAATAGGGATTCATTTTCATATATTTTGATAAATGTTATGAAATGTTATGTGATTGATTAATTGAAAAGTTAACTTACAAAGATTCTAAGGGAGGCAGAGTAAAAACACATTTTCCGTCAAATCTTGGTTATAATACTTGGTAATGTATCGATTTTCTTCACCAATCCCATCAAATTAATTTTACCTCCTACATCTTGAAACACAGTTTAAAGCAATAAAAATATTCTATCCTATTCTAAAGTAAGATCTAGTACTTGCTCAGTGCCTCATACTGTAATCTTAAAGAACTGATAAACTCGTTTTATCGACAACCCTAATCATAAGGGAGGGATGAAGGCCGGTAAAAAGTCGCAACGAGGTTTAAGGGGCTATCGCACTGCTTCGGCTATTCGTCTGATTGCGAAGGCCTGCTCTATACTGCGGATTAGGCAACAAACACAAAACCAACGAACCTTGTCCTTAAAGAAATAGCGTTCAAAATCGAATGAAAACGTAATGTTTTACACTGATGTGCACTGTACGAATAAAGTCTCGATGCGGACGCTCCCTTTCCTATAGATTTAGAATTGGTTTGTTTATGGATTAAAGATGCTTCGCTTCGAAGTCCAATAGTTCTTTTTATACGTTTGTCTCCTTTTGTGAAAACGTTAACATATAAATTAGAGGAAATCTGCTTGCGACGAGGTAGTTTTCACTTTATTGGGGAAATTCATTCACTTTGTTATTTTTTAGGAGGAAAGTTTTTTAGAAGTTCAATCATTTACGTCTAAATTGTCGCTTGCCTGAGTGAAAGATTTTGGGGTCCCATCGGAATATAAGTTATCTTTTCTGTACAGCATATTCTCATATACTGATTCCAGTAGACACATTTCAGAACCGATGGGTTTAAGTTTGAACGATGAATAGGTACCTAAAATAAACCAATACTTATTTATTTAAGATAATTAATATATTAGAAAAAAAATACTAGAAATAAGTCGACTCACCCGTCTGAGACGGGACTTATCTTAATAATGTAAAAATAGCATTATGAATGCCTAAGACCCAAAGTCTACAAAATATGTAATAAAAAAATTCGGGTTGCACTCTGGGAGTGCAGGCAGAAGAGAAAACTTGAATATTAACCTTGTGCATTTTTGATATTTTGCAATGGTTAGAGAATAATTTTGCACGAATTGCCGTCTTACGAATTTACTCTGCATTTGAATTTACGAATACAGAACCGTATTGTACGAAAGTCTTATCTATAGCTTGACAGAAAATTTAGAGTTTGACATTGAATTTAAAAATTAGCACGTTGCTATGGTGGCACTAGTGTTTACGTCTTGAAATGACGCGCCGCCATTTTCGCCACGCCCCGTAGAAAGAGAGGGGGATACTTCCGCCACCGGCTGTCTACTTTCCATCCGTCACATCCATCTTACGAATTTTCGATCAGGTTCACGTGATGCTGACTGACGCGAGTTTAACATTTTTTTTCCATTACAAAAGAGCGTACAACGCCGCTTAAGAAATTTTCACTTCAAAAACAGTAATATACCTACAGTTTCGATTTGATACGTTTATAAAATTAAACTAAATTAAAACTTAAACTAAATACAGGACAAAGCAACCTCTGCTAGTTTAAAGATAAAGGTGCAATATATTTCATTTTCAATTTAAGCAACTTTGAAATAAAGTTACATTCTTAAAATAAACAACATTGAATTTAAATTGTTTACATTAACTTGAAATACCAACAATAATTACTTCCGATCAAAGGAAGTCAGGAAAACAATTGCTATTTATACCAACTTCAGCCCCCATAAACAACAATTATAACAATGGTACATTCAGAAAATCTCGCGAAATCTCGCAAAATCTCGTGAAACAACGCACCAGACGGACGATGCTGCGAATAAGAACAATATTTCCCAAATGAATATTCATATTGTGAACAACGAAAGTGATTTATGACTTGTGATGAAGGCGATAACGGGGCTTACCCGATTCCTTAATTGAATCGTGGTATATTTGAGTATCTGTTATGAATACTAGTCAATATTTATGAGGAAAATGTTTGGGTGCAATGCTGAAAGGGTGAGCGGAAGTTAACTGAAGAATAACTTACAAGTTCACTCTGACTTTAAAAGCTTATAACAAAGAATAAAAAACCCGCCTGCATAAAACGACAAGTCAACTGAAAAGATGGAAACAAGATTAAATATAAAAGGCAACATAATAACATGCAGTCGAAGGCATGCATAAAGAAAGTGACATTATGAATGATTTGAATTATATGCCTCCGACTGCATGTTATTATGTTGCCTTTATACTTAATCTTGTTTCCATCTTTTCAGTCGACTTGTCTTTTTATGCAGGCGGTTTTTTTTTATTTTGTTTAATTTATTTTTTTTATTTATATCTTTTTAGTTATTATATATTAGGATATTTTTGAAATCCTTAAAATAAGCCCTTTAATTTTACACCCATATTGCAGTATTCTAAAAAAAAATTTTTCCACTACGTACAATAGCACCGTACAGCCACCATGTTGACTTTTTTATAACGCCATCTTCTTAAGAACACTTGGGCTGAGAAGACAAATCTAACGATATCATAATCATAGAAATCCGTTCAGCCGTTTGAAAGATACGAGGTAATAAAGAATATTACAAACATACAAGATAGGTACGCGCGAAAAACATAACCCTCTTGCAGTCGGGTAAAAAATCAGCCAAATGCTAGTCGGACTCGCGCACAAAGGGTTCCGTACCAAAAACGGTAAAAAAAATACATTTGTTGTATAGGAGCCCTACTTAAATTTATATTAATACTAATCTGTTTTTAGTTTTTTTTTGTTGTTAAAGCGGCAAGAGAAATACATCATCTGTGAAAATTTCAATTGTCTAGAGCTAGACAATATCACTGTTCATGAGATACACAGCCTGGTGACAGACAGACAGACAGACAGACAGATGGTCAGTGGAGTCTTAGTAATAGGGTCCCGTTTTTACCCTTTGGATACGGAACCATAAAAACAATGTAAAAGAAGTATTTTAAACAATCTTTTTGAATAGGTGTAATCTTTTTCGTATTCGTATATACAACTCAATCGTTATTATTAACATTTATTATTATTCAATGGGCCACACATAATGCCTCCGACGCGTTATATTTAAATCAGAGCAATAAAAACAGCGCGAAATCCTCGCCTGACCCATTTCCGCTCAATCCGCCTAATGCTGCGCGACGCACTTCCGCCGGGTGTGGTCACACCACCAGCGATTGAGACATACCATCTGTAAAACAAAGAAAAATTAAATTCCTTCGTCAGTTCAGTAATCGTTCACGATACCAATGTGCAAATTATTTAGGTATATGTTTTGGGGGTTGTACATAAGTATATGTAGTACAAGTGTACCACATAGTTCGTCTCAATATACATAGTTCATAGCAATTGATCTCGTGGCCTGGGATTACTTTCTGACCCAATAAGCTTTTCTTACGAAGTACGTAACTGCCTTTCCGTTAATATGCAAATATGTATATGTTACGGCTAATACCCGAAATGCGGCTAAACCTAGTTTTAGCCGGCTAAAACTAGGTGTAGCCGATAGCTGTTGGCGAAAACTAGGTGTAGCCGATTTGCCAGCGGCTAATACTAGGTGTGGCCGGTTAAAACTAGGTCCAGCATGGGGTATAAAGAAAGTTTTTTCTGTTGTCTGTTAAAAAAAATAACCTCTCCTTCCTTTATTCGGGACCTACAGGAGTAAGGTAGATTGGTTTCACCTAATTTTAGCCAACAGCTATCGGCTACACCTAGTTTTAGCCGGCTAAAACTAGGTTTAGCCGCACTTCGGGTATTAGCCGTAACATATACAATAAAATACCCTTACCTTGTTTCTACTGTTTTCACACTCACAAAAACCAAAATAATGACCTATATTTTTAAAATCTGTACAAAATAAAAGAATCTATTTCAATTTCCTTGCAAAAGGCCATAGTCGCTGTAATCAAGCCCACACCCTCCTCTCACATCCGTTACATAACGCGCGCCTTGAAAAAAAATAATAACACTTTGCATAAGCATTTTTTGCCGGTCCTCAGTCAGAGCCGAGAACTTTACATTCAAATGCTCTCAAGTATGTGACTAACATTTTCTACAAAAATAGGTTAAGCGGTTACGTTCGAAGCGAGCTTAAAAAGCTCCTTTTGTGACATTCATTTGAATGCATATCAGCAGCTTTCAGTGGCGAAGGGTCCATACAAGCCGATTCCCATCGGCTTACCTTTTGGAAATCCCACCCCACTGATCCACTATGCAGATCACTACATTTTTCATCATTTTTGTAGAGCGGCTTACCTTCGCCATAATTTCACCCCTCGCCACTGGCAGCTTTTGTAATATTTTTCTTTCTCTAACGTGAAATGTATTATAAATGTATGTGTTGTATTGTACAAGCCAAAATCTAAATACATGAAATATAAATTATGAACAAAATGTAGAACTTATAAAATAAAATTATTAATAACATAAAAATATCATACCTTACCATCACCATTATGAGTGGTTCGCCCACCCCGTGTAAGACGCAGGGGGGGGTTTGATTCCAAGGGTGGGTACAATATGTACTCGGTTTGGTTGGTGCAGGGTTTATTTCAAGTCCGCCTGACTAGCTACCACCATCTTACCTAAGTCTGACGCCATAACAACAATTTAGAAATTGTTGTGTTCCGGCAGTTAGAGGTAAGATAGCTAGTTCCTCAGTGATGAGTACTCCGGGTGTAGTGCGCTTCCACCTTCGGCCTTATCGTCACTTAACATCAGATGAGGTGAAGGCCAAGCACTATACCCCGTTGTAAATAAAAAAATCACTCAACCAGCGACCATCTCTATTAGCTTTTAAATAAATCCCAAGAATCGTCCGTTATCATAAAACTACTGGGCAGTTTTCAGACGATATTGTTTCAGCCAATTTTATTCCATTCTTTAGATTGAAACGCTCCAGTATACAACTCTTATACAGCTCAAGACTGACACAAGCCTCATAATATGACCAATACTCAAGTTTTACGATACAACAGTAAAAGGATTGCCACAAAACTCATGCCCAGAGTCGTACGTACGTCCCATTCGCCGAGTAAACAAAGATTCACTTTCTTTGGATGAGCAATTTCATGAATAAACATAATGAGAGACGGCGGAAGGTCTCCGCTGCTTCTCTCTGATTTACTACCAGCCCGCTGTCGCTATGTTGTCGGTGGTACGAGTTACACGTGGAAGCGGTTGCAAAAAAAACTTTCACAAAACTGAAAAACATTATGTGTGATACGAAGTACTCGTATGTGTAAATCCTGCTAATAATCTGTGAAATCACTTTAACTTAACGTATCTAACATGGTTGTTATTTTTTAATCAGGAAGTGTTAATGCAATATGATAAGATTATTATTTATTTTTGGTAATATCGACTGCCACTAAAGCTTTCTTTTGTAATTGGGTTACTAATACTTTGACACCGCCATCCCCCACAGTCACGAACAGTAGACTAAAAATACTATTGTTAGTTTAGTTATTTTTTGTATAAACTAGAGCATCTCTATCACTACAGCTAATTCTGATGTCGCAGAAATGCTGCGTCAATATACACATCGGATTGAGGACGTACTATCAGAAACATAAAACATACCTAGTAATAATTACACACACGTTCCTTTCTAGTGTAGTAAATCCTCAGTCGACGAAACTTTACAGTATGATAAAGTATCAAAAATAAAAAATACATTTTTTTTTAATTATCCAAAATAAACAGACGTTAGGTACTTTTACCTAAATTCTTTAGGAAAAATGTTCTGCTTAAACTTTCTTCACCAAAAATATTCGTATAAAGTATGAAAACAATAAATGAAATATTCAAAAAAATATCTAAGCAGAAGACCATCCTCCTTATTCACCCATGAGGAAGGCCTGTGCCCAGCAGTGGGGACATCAATGACTGATGGTCAGGAGAAATGACTCGGTCCAGTATCGACTAAAGATTTAATGTTGGGGTCTTCATACAAAAATCACTTCATTGCCTACACTATTCCCCGTTTCCGCTAATCGCTTCTGCCTTGCGTCCGCCCATTACTTGCACTGAATCGTAACTGAAAGTTGCGTAGCTTCAGCCGGCCTCATTGTTCGCCGCTCTGCCCTCACACTGCGACATTTACTCGATTTTCACTCGTTTTCCTTTCTATTCAAACGTTTTTAAAGATTCCTTATATTTTTAAGAAACTGTCTTATATTTTTTATCGTTAAAGTACGAGTGCTATTTTGCATGTTTAAAGCTTAGAATAATAACACCTAGAACGACAGTTCTCTACAAAACGCACTGTCAAAAGTGAGGCAACTAAAACAGCCAAAATGGCTCCGTTTTAGATTGTTATTCTACATTATTACCTAATTATACCGATTAAGTACAAAACAGTTTCAATTTTCCCACATTTATAAGACTAATTACTATATTATTGGGTTTCAGTTACGATTAGTTAACGTAGGAAGGATATAAATTTGAAAACTAAGCCATTCTGGCTTGGTATAAGTTGCCTCACTTTGCATACGCGGACACGGCTTCTAGGTGTTATTATTCTAAGGTTTAAAGTATTTATTTTAATTTTATATAAAATACTTATATAGTAAGTATGTAGGTATGTACAGAAAAAAAGATAGGATGAACCAATATCAAAATACATACTACAAATAGCATGGCTTATTTTTCTTTATTTAAGATTGTCTTATAACGATAATTACTTATTATCTGTTCTTTAGGATGATAAGACAAACTTAGACTAGTTAAAATCAACAATGAACCATATTATTGGAGTGCAATTTAAATTAACCAAATCGTAGGCGAGAAACACGGGGCCCTAATCCCATTGGCTACGATTCTCGTATTGAGGGCATTGTCTAATTGAATCGGGCCGTCTTATAAAATATTCATGTGATATGATAATCCGTCTGGCTCCCTAAAGCGCCCAAATTATATGTGACGGATTCATAGTTTAGGCAAATTATTGCGAAGTTTAGACACAGTTGATATATTTTAACAATGTAACTTATTTCGATATTAAAGCTTATAATAGTTTTAATGTTCAGAAATGGTGTTAAAATAGTTTTACTGAGTCTATTCTTATTGTGTAAATACGGAATATACAAGCAACGGGAAACAACATTTTATACGCAATACTAAATAATACACTAGAAAAAATGCGACTCGTTACGTCACCAGGATTGTCTCTGGCGGGAATCGAACCCGCGACCTTTGGAAGTCCGGTCCAATGCCTTCACCAACTGAGCTACCGATTCACCAGTGTGGCATCGTCAAAATCTAATAAAACTAAACAATTACGCCCTTACCACAAAACACTGTTGAGCAAGTGTTTAACTTAGACACTGTTTATAGTTATTTATGCAACTGTACTATAACGAGGGGTATTAAAACACGAATGTGGGTGTGATAATAGTATCACATAAGTGTTTTAATACCTAATTATGTACAGTTGCATACAAGACTTTATCTACACCCATTTTTTTATTTTTTATTTTTTTTATTAGGGAAACAAACAATATTTTAATACATATGGATTAAAAACACCCATGATATTTATCTAAACCCATGATATGTATCCTCTATAAAGGTTTTGACTTTGACTTTCCTCTCCCTCTTCGTCATTATGCCTTCCGCAAGAGTGTTATAATGTTGTACTGAATTTCATAATGCGTTGATCGCGCGTGGGCGCGCGGCGCTGCAGGACCAGCTCTCGCTCGGGATATTGTAATGATGGCAGTAAGCTAACTCTTTCAGAACCCCTTACAGAGGATTTAAAGCATGGGTGTAGATAAAATAATTAAAAATAATAATTTCAAACGCATTAAAAATGATTTACTGGATTTCACTTTACTATACTGAGGCGAATATGCGTCTTAAGTCGACTTGGGGTAGGCTATTTTACATACAGGCAACTTTAGTTATAAATTAGTTTAATTATATACTATATCTCTATGATTAAACAACTTATATTTATATTAGACTTGATTAACTTCACTCAAGTGCTCAAGTAAAAATATATTCTGAGTGCAAAGTGGAAACAAAAGGTTGACAACTGTATTATGACTTAAATAACAATGTTCCATTTTATTTGAACGAATTCTTCAAGTTAATTTTGCAAATACGATACTCTAAGTAGCCAAACCTCTTACGAGTTCAAAACAATCCATCGCAAAACATAACATCAAAACGGGAAGATACCGCTTCAGACTTTTAAGGTCGTTATCCTTCAATTTCTTCCTCATAAAAAGTAATCTTGTTAAAGGAAAAACTTATTTCATAAAGTCGGAACTGGGGTAGGAATTAAAAGAAAAAAATTTAGACGGGGAAAATGTATTAATGTTCTCTTTAATAATACAGCCGACGATTGTTACTGCTTTGTAGGTTTAACAATTACTGCTTGTGAAGTTTTCGAGCAAAGTTCTGTGACGTAACTTTGAGAAACGATACTGTTTGTTTTTTGAAACAATGAGACTTAAACCTTTGAGTTATGACTGTTTTTTCATTGTTCTAGCTTTGGGGATACGGGTTTATAAACCTAGCTTTAGACGTGTCTATTATAATAAAGTTACGAGTTAGTTTAGCAGTTATCACGTAGTAAATTGACTAATTTTATACACGATTATCTCCAGATTTTTCACAAATAAAAGCCTAAATAGAATCCCATCTAAATCAAGATGATAATTGACAAATTTACAACCAACAGCTTCATCTAACAATATTAACTCAGCAAGCCACCAAACAGCGACATTAAAACGAAACAAATGCCCAACGAGCACTCGAAAACAAATTTAATAACGGGACGCTAGGCTGAATAATCGAATTCCTTGCCCCAAGATCTTGTTTGAGAAAATTAAAAAAATATAGCCCGCGCTGTCGGTGGGAGCGTCAACGCAATTTTTATCTTAATCTGTAATATGAAGCGAGACTTGTCTATGCTACTCATAAAATTTTCGTCCGCCATGTTGAAAGTGAAAGTAGCAAATTACTTTTAAACGTACCGAAGTTGTGCTAGCTCCTTTGAATAGAACCTTCTTATAGGCTTATGAATTTCGACCTTACACTTTGAATTGAAATTTCCTTGGCTTATTTTGAAGTTTGCCTTTGACGGGCTTTAGCGTTGTAATTTATTCAGGTTTTTTAGGTATTTGTTTCTAAAGTTAAACAATTAAGTCAAATCCCCAATAAACGAAATATTCTAACTATACTAATCAAAAACTACACTTCTTCTTCTTCTTATCGTATGAGCAATAGTGGTCACCTCTGGTGTTAGAGTTTATCAAGCCCCCATTGATGCAAAGAACGATAAAGTCTGTCCTTCATAGCTCTAGCAAAATAATAAAAATATTTGCAAAATAAACCATTATTTGAAGCATTTAGGGATTTGCCACACTGGATGCGTTCTGCGTTCTGCGGTCCGGTCAACCCATACATAGGGTGAACGCAATGTATGGGTTGACTGGACCGCAGCCCGCAGAACGCATCCAGTGTGGCAAATCCATTAAAGAACTGTATGTTGTGGGGTGTTACTTTTCTTTAATGCTATTGCTCTACCTGCGTTAACGTTAACGTTAATGGTAATGTCCAACTAAGCTTTAGCTAAGGTGTTTTGTAAATTTAGTACTGTCGTTTGTAAATTAACACGTTAAAGTCTTGGCCACATCTGCGTAACGCCTAGATTAACACTTTTTTTTACATTTAATGGGCTTACTGTTGGCCACATTCGAGAACCATAAGGCTAAGAAGAGGCCGAAGATGAAGCGAGCTTGCCCAGAAGAAGCCTATTCACTCGTGCCTTAAATATCGCGGGGTTATATTCTTTCGGGAATACAGACGCAGGCAGGGAATTCCACTCCTTGGCTGTGCGCATTAAGAAGGAAGATGAAAAACGCTTCGTGCGCATGCATGGAATGTCAACCAAATAGGGGTGAAACCCCGCCGTGCGTCTGGATGTCCGATGGTAGAACGGGGATGGCGGAATGAGCTCATGCAGCTCAAGAGCACACTCTCCGAAATATAGTCTGTAGAACACCGCCAGACACGCTTTAAGCTATGGAGCCGTAGCGTAACAGTAATAAAACTCAAATTGATAGAGCAATACAAATATTTTTATGCTGCTATACGTTATAGCACTTCCGGACTGCAAAACAAAATAAAAAGATTTAACCGTTCATGCTCCTGAAATAGGTATTTACATCGTACCTACGTCCGGAAGAGTTCCGGAAGAGCCCTACTGGTATCTTATTTGCTCAGGACGAAGGATATTGCCGGCCGGAGGCTGCTGGCTATTGACACTGCACGGGAAATTAACCATGGAATTTGTTTTTGGAGAGCCCTTTCGGGTGTGCGTGTAATTGGTTAAGCCCTTGGGGCTCTTTAGTTGGTGCCTTTTCAAAATTTTCATTGAGATTTCGTCCGTAATGTTTGTGGGAATTGATTGAAAGTACGTTAGATTTGAGAAAGCTGCAGTGCTTTTCATAAATGTCTGCCAATAGACGGGTAGCCAAAATGTATTATCTCGGGCTCCTCCGTGCTTCAGTACCCCTAGTACGAACATCTACCGTGAAAAAATTACGCGGGTAAAAGTACTCGATGTTGTAAATTATCTATGGTAAATTTCATTTCACTTTTCAGCGGTAGATGGCGCTGGTCAAATTGCCCATACAAAATTAGTCAATCGAATTTATAATGCGCGTTTTTTTAAATTACTTATTTAATAATCATTTTATCTAAAAATCATAGACAAAAACGAAGCAGTGGAAACAAGTGATTTAATAGTTACAATTATTTAAAATCACATCTACTTAGGTCAAATGGTAGTTATGGTCTAAAAATCATACACAAAAACAAAACAGTGTAAACAACTTAACTTGTTAACACTGTTTTAATACTTACAAATATTGTATTTTAAGTTACATAATATACTTAGTACATATTATATTATGGAGTAACTCCACTTCAATTTCCTTCTCAACATTGCTTGTGTGACGGAAATAGAAAACAGTATCGCAGGATTCGCAAGTATGTAGACTTAATAAAACTTTCCCGCGGAATATAGCATTTTATAACCGAGGCAATCTTCTTTTTCTTTGTAGATAATACACATTTTATGGAATAACACGATATTGAAGCTTTATAAATGGAGATCAAGAATGTTGTTGATGGAACTGTTATAAGATTTTTAATAGGGTTGAAGATTGAGATCGTGAACAATTATTTTTGATAATAACATTCTTCATTCATGTATATGTTACTATAAAACCCGAATAGATCTTCGGATTTACCGTGTATGTTTTTCGTTTCTCGGATAAAAAAACTTAAGATTCACTGAGTCAATATTGATAAATGTTTGAAATTCTTTATGATCATACGACAGTTTAAACTTTCATCGTCTTGACTTGAATACTCTTAGGATTTACTAATAGTTATTTATGCCACCTCTCTCTCATTATATCTTCCGAAAGAGTGTTATAATAATGTTGTACTGGAGTTCATAATGCAACGCTTCAACGCGCAGCAGGACCAGTTCTCGCTCGGGTGTAATAATAGTACATTATGAGACAAGTTAGCTTAGGTTGCTTATTGCACACAAGGCTGTGGGTTGCAGCCCGAGCCGCAGGCAAGGGCGTAACTCAGCAGAGTGTGCAATGAGCAAAAGCTCACGAGTGTGCAATGAGCAAAAGCTCGTTAAGTGAGCCCTAATACATCGCTTTTAGGGCCATAAACCGAGCTATAACAAACGCGTGCAATAATATATAAAACACTAGTTGGTTATAGAATGATCCCTACAAAGTGAAAATAGTACCTTACTGCAAGTTCTATGCGAGTAAACAGAGCATTCCCAATTTAACCGGGTAATACAGTTATTTTTATTTTTATTAGTAACAACAAAGTGGTTTTATGCCGCTGAAAATTCATTAACATTTTTTTTTTTAAATAAATGTGTAAGTCCTTAATTAAGTCAAACAAATATTTATTATTATCAAATTATTCATAATTCACAATATTTTGTTATAAAATATTAAAATATTTGCATTTTATCAATTAAAATTATAATTTTGAAGTAGGCTGTATGCTCACTCACCCCTTTGTTCGCAAAATATTCTTGCATTGGGCGTGTGAAAAAACAAAAAAAACCTGTGCGCCTTTTCCCATCTTAGCTATCATATTTTGTTTTTGTCGTATTTGTTGCTGTGTGGTAAATTACTTTGTTTATTCCTTGCAAATGTGTTGAAAAACGTCGTATAAAACTCGTGAGCTCTTGCTTATTGCACACTCGGCTGAGTTACGCCCTCGCCTGCGGCTCGGCCTGCAACCCACAGCCTTGTGTGCAATGAGCAACCTAAGCTAACTTGTTTCATAATGTACTATAAAACTTGCCTTATTCCAAACTTTTACAATAAATATAAGTATAACACCAATCAACAATCCTACCATCTCTAATGCGATTATCAAAGTTACAGTCCAATAAGCCGTTACATTTGACCAAAGTATTCCCAATATTTGCTTTCGAAGTCAAAGATTAATCCTGGGCTACATTGATCGGAGTATCAAGTCTTACAAGGGCCTGCAAATATTCCGTTATTTGCACAAGCAGGACAGACAGACAACCCAATTAGATGCCAGCCATGTATGCATAGGATTCCCTTTTGATACACAAACGTCTTTTATATCATTGAGTGCAGAAACTGATTTCAGGGATTTCAGCTTTGGAACCTGTCTTTATTAGCAGATGATAATTTGATCTTTGGGGAAATAAGATGATCTTTTGATAAAGGATTTGCTTACTAAACAGAATTAATTATAATGTTTTTGGTTAGACTTAGGTCTACTTAAGTATGTATTGGTTTTTCAAATTAAATTGTGCGTGAACATCAATCTTTTAAATAGTATGAGACACTTATAATTATTATTATTTTTCGTATTTCGCTTTACTTTTACTATTCTTACTTCTTACTAATATGTTTTACTTTCATAATTTGAAACGTAAAGAGTAACGTCCTGCATTAAAGTTTAAACCAATGTTTTTAACTTTCGGAAAGTAGGTTTAAAAAAGACCTATCTTATTAATTTCAAACTAAGTTTTATAAAACTGCTAAAAAATCGTTAGCCCTAATATTTAATTAATAAAAAAATGTCGAACATGTCTTTTAAATCAAAGGTCTTTTGAAAAGGTCCATACACGAGAGATAAGGGCTTGCTCGCTTTGAAATTTGCCCCAACGGTCGCTAATACAAATATAGGGAATAATTAGCTACCTAAAATAATAATTAGGGGACTGCTTTAGGGGTTCGGACGAGATTTTATTACATCGATAAAATTAATTAAAGAATACATGCTTATATTTGCAAGCAAGTGTAATTTTGAAATCGCAAGTTTTATGAAACAGTAAAGCACAAAAAAGGAATGTATCTATTTCTATAAAATGACCAATATAATCTAATCTTAATGATAAAAAACATGTACTTGTAGTTTTCATCGACTACAGTAAAGCCTTCGACACGTTAAGACATAGTACCCTTATTGAAAAGCTCAATGACTGTGGGGTTCAGGGACCATTAAACAGCTGGTGCAAAGATTATCTTAATAATAGATCATATTGTGTTAAAATCGGTGATACGTTTAGTAAAAAGATAGCAGTACTTAACAGATGGCACAGCGCAAGGCTCAGTCCTTGGTCCACTGCACTACATAACATACGTTAATGACGCAGTAAATCTAGTTTCTAATTGTGAAATATACCAGTTTGCCGATGATACTTGTCTAATATCAGCGAATAACGGCCTAGATGAAACTCTTAAACAACTGCAAGCCGACTTCACGCACTTATTAAAATGGTCCCATGACGCAGGCTTAGTCATTAATGCTGAAAAAACCAAACTCATGTATATCAGCTCCAGCCAAAACAGAAAGCCAAGTTATAACCTAAAATTAATTGCACACAATCACAATTGCCTACATGCAAATTTCCACAATTGCTCATGTAAACCAGTTGAGATAGTCCAAAGGCAAAAATACCTGGGTCTTGTTATTGACGATCGGCTTAAATGAACCGAGCATATTAATTATGTTTGTGATAAACTGCGTGCTATATTGGCAAAATTAGCAATAGTTAAAAGAAAAATTCCATATGACATATTACTCAACCTATATAAAGCGTTAGGAGAATCAACGATATTTTATGGCTTAAGTAGTTATGGTAGAACGTGTAAATCTTATCTTGACCCAATATATAAGCTACAGACAAGAATAATAAGTTAAAAACGATCATCAAAATAATTATCACGAACTGTTCTGTCATTGTTTTTCCTAGTTTAGGCAAATGATATTATTATTTTACTTAAGTAAACTATGTAAATGATTGTATAAAACTGTATTTTTGAAAATAAATAATTATTCTATTCTATTCTATTCTATTGTAAAATAATACCTGTACATGACCAAGTCAAGTATATTCTATTAATTGAGCAATTCTTTAACGATGAATATCAAAATTTTGTTACCAGTAACTATCCAACTCGTAGTGCGTTTAATGTTAAACTGAAAGTACCTTGTTATAATAATCTTTACGGCAAACAACTATTACAGTACCAAATACCTAAACTAATTAATGACCTTCCGTCAACGTTAAAAAAACAAATCACTGAATCAAATATTAAAAACAAATTAAAAGAATATTTTTTATCTTTAAATAACCTTTCAATATAATATCTTTAAATATAATTATAAACAAATAATACCCATATTATACAATATTTAATAAAAAGTTATAAAATTACAGTTATAAAAAAATTCACACAATCACCCCGTGTGACCTTAAATACTACGCGTGTGGCTCGACAGCGCTGTGCCTGCAGTAGGAGCACAATTTTGTGGGTAATTGTAATACTTGTTTACATTGCTTGACTACATATTTTTTTTCTTTTTTATAAAATGTATACCTATTAATTAATATACCTATGTGAGCGTAAAGAGGCAAGTGTCAGTGTGCGGACAAACCAATGCTGGTTTTTGTCACATTGTTAACTTATATCTTAATTTTAAGACCTTTGTAATTTCTTAATAAAAAGAAAATAAAATATTATCTAACACACAAAGTGACGAATAAAATGATCTATTGATGTCTATTTTCACTTTTTAAGGCACCGAAGCTCAGTCGATTAGCCATCCAAGCCAAAACTTAAGTTTCAGGCCAAAGCACAGTGCTTATAATTTGTTTAGTACGACCAAAATCAATTGACTAAGTTGTATCACAACAAAAATAAATTCTTTGTGTTTCAACAAAGTCTTTAAGAAGCAACTTTTCGACTCATGTCGGTTATAAATCAACCCGCTGATCGCCTCCTGAATAAATATCGTAAACACTATTCTTGGAGAACGTTTGTCGTATAAACATCTGAGTGTATCAAAGCGGGTAGGTACTGAAAGAGCGCGTTATTTTCTGAATATATTTACCAAATTCTGCTATCTAGACTAGACAAAACCACGTTTGTAAAATCGATGACAAACTTTGCCATCGAAATACGTTTGGTTTCGATTATGACATTTGAAAAATCTATGATTAGTGAAAATTTTAGTCAAATTAAATAAAAAAAATATTTTGATTTGATTGCAATCATGATTGTGGTTAACAAAGATGTACAAACGGGTTCCGGTATGCAATCGAATAAATAAAATCAAATTTAAACGAATTATGGTAAAAACTTGTGCTGTATGTAATAGTTTGATTATTACAAAACTAAAAAGTTGAAAAAGCTAAAATCTAAAAACTACAAATTAATATTTTAATTCATAAACGATCTATGTATTTATATCCATACACCGTATTCCCGAATAATAATCAGTTTCTGGGCCGATCAATCCGGGCTCAGTTGATGCGAACTAACTGCGTTAAATATGTATTGGATCCCGCTGAATGGAGCAATCAATGAGCCTTTTTATTCATTGAGGGAACCCTAACGTGTTTACTACACAAGTGCACGGCTGTTACGTATTGCGGAAAAAATGCGTTATGTTGTATAGTTCTCTTCTTTTCAGGGATAATAAAATTGCACTATTGTTGGAAAAAACAATTCGATACCATATTACTGTTTAGTTAGATCATGATAGCTAATTCTCTTCTGTAAATGATATGTAAATAATGATGCATGCTACACCTTACAGAACAGTTCGCTTAAACTCAACTATCCGTCATACTAACGATGTTTTGACATAATTATGACTGTTTATGCCAACAACTCTTGATATTTTTCTATTCCACCTTCCACACAGACACAGCGTCATGCCAAATGTAATAATTTAACTTATTCTAATATTGAACCGAGCGTTTTCGTTAAAAGGTACACCACAATCCCTAATGAATTCAGCACACACAACGCAAAGGGTTGCGTAATTGTGACAGACTGACGGACAGCCAAGGGTGCCGCTAATTAAATCGTGGAAGTCACTCATAAATTTCATGACATGCATTAGTTAGAAAAGATTTAATTTTGTTTTTACGTACTAACCTCTACGTTTTTACGTACATTCAAACATTTACATTTCGTTCAAACTAAACTCTACTGCTAGAATGCCTAGGAATTCTAAATAGCGCATATTATCATAAGTAATATAAAGTGCAATAATGTTATAGTATTCAATACTCTATGGTAATAGAGCGAACCACAGACCAAAGAAAAAAATTTTCCCTAACGCAAGTAAGTATAAGAAATTACGAAAACGACTTCAAAATAATTTCGTAAAACATTCATTAGTGTTAAGTCTTCCATTACTTCTTAATCATTTTAAAAACCTTAACTCCCAGCTTAAAAAACCATGAAAATTTAAATCAAAATCAAAAACTTAAGAAAATATAAGTGAAAATTGGATCGTAAATGAGAAAAAAATCACGACTAAAGGTTGTTTTATTAAGGAAGCTTCCGCCCGCGACTTTGTCCGCGTGGATATTAGAGAAAATCCTTAGAGAACCTTCAACTAGGATCCGACCAGCCGTTTTTACGCGATTAGGCCGGTCCCCACCAAGCGCGCTGCCTCGCGAGGCAAGACGTTTATCGCGTGTGACTAGCCTCGCACGAGGCTGCTCGCTTGGTGGAGACCCGCCTAATCGCGCAAAAACGGCTGGTCGGATCCTAGTTAAAGGTTCTCTAAGGATTTTCTCTAATATCCACGCGGACGAAGTCGCGGGCGGAAGCTAGTTTATTACAATAATCAGAAGATAATAGTAGGTATCTCGTTCCCGTTCCCGTCCCGTCTCCGTTTCCGTCCCCGTTCCCTGGAGCTGAATCATGTCCACCGTCTTGGACTTCAAAATAAATGTCATTTTCGCAATCACCATCCCATAAAACCTCAAAAACGACATCAACATCGATTTTCATGTTTACTTACCCCCATTTACCCCCTAAAGATTTTCAAAATGACAAAATATGTGTTTGCTATTTATTTTCAGACGTGCTCCTATGCAGTTTAAAGTTGTAATGTCTATTTTATATTCTTTTTCCATACAAAATTTGAACCCCATTTTCACCCCTTTAGCAATTAAATCATGTCTACCGTGTTGGACTTCAAAATAAATGTCATTTTCGCAATCGTCATCCCAGAATACTCCAATAACGACATCCATATCTATTTTTAGGTTTATTTACCCCATTTCACCCACATTTCATCCTAATAGGGGTTGAAATTCTACCAATAACAATATAAGTTGCGTTAAATTTCCATCAATAAGCCTAAATTACAAATTTAGCGATTTTTACTTCGAAAATGAAGGATTTTCTTCTAAACACAACTTCATCCCCCTTTTCACCCCTTCAGGGGTAGAATTTTGAAAAACGCTCAGACACGTGTTTATTAATTTTTAATCATCAGCCTAAACACAAAATTTTAAGATCCTAGATTCAAAACTGAGGGACTTTCATACAAACTTTCATCCCTTATTTCATCCCCTTAGGGATGAAATTTTCCAAAATCCTTCCTTAGTGGATGCCTACACTGTTTAAGGTATGTGTGTGCAAAATTTCAAGTCTCTAGGTTCATCGGTTTGGACTGTGCGTTGATATCTCACTCAGTCAGTCAGTCATTTTATTAAGGCTTATCTCGATTAAGGATTCAAAGTCAAATTCAAAATAGCGTTATTTAAATAAACTTAAAAATTATGCACTTTGTTAATATTTGAATTGATAAGAAGAACGGGCGCAAGAAACTTACTTACCAGCTTTAACAGAAATATAAACTTAACTATGTCGTTACCAAATGCAGTACAACAGGATTGGTAACAACAAAATACTTATAGTAGCAAGTTATGTATTACATCATTTCCACGCATTCAGATAATCATCTTTCAGATCGTCTACTTTATAATATCTTTTACTCATGAACTTCTTTTTAACATGGTTTAAATTCATGCAAGCATTAAACACAATGTTTCGTTCACGACATATGGTGACTAAATTCTAATGAAAATGAAATGGACTGTATAAGGATTTGCGATCGTGATACGCAAGTACCTAGGTAGTTTCTTTTTATAGGCTTGCAAACATGACGTATAGGGCGGAGAAAGTTGAGCCGTAATAAATGGATGGGAGACAAGGGACACAATAACAGCTCCTGCAGGAAATAGGATGTGCACACTTACTTGCTTGCTGCCGAAGGTGACGTCTCCAGGTCCTGATTTCGCCCAACGGTCTTTTGGCGGCTTGGCGGCGCGTTGGGGCGGTAGAAATTCACAGCTCAAGTCACACACCTAGGAATCTTTATTTGTCCACACAGTGGTACCACTTTAACACACTTTTTACACAATTTTTGGGGCAATTAGCGTTTTAAATACGTATAATTTTAAAGGTTTTGATTAGCACATGTAACCGTGGCGCGCGTCGATGATAGAAGGTTCAAGATGTCTTCCATCCGACAGTTTGTGATTCGCTACTGACGTCTCACTCTCTCGCGTAGGTGAGCGAGCAGGACAGCAATATTGCGTGCACACATCAAGGAAAGTGGAATAAATAAAGGAGAGGAATGACGTACATGTTTGCAAGTACTAAAAAACAATAAAAATCCTTTTTAAATCCACCAACATATTAAATTAAAAAACATAAATCTTTATTTCTACAATTCTAGCTCCCTGCCCGAATCAAATCCTCATCAAAACTATTTGGAGAAAATTCATAATTTATATCTCGTCAAATAGCTTAATGGCAAAATAAACCGAATTTTAAACATGATGAAACGCGGAAGTGCAATATTCTCTCGTGGGAGCACCTAAGTAAGGGACGGTAATTTTTCCGACGTCGAGTTTTTTATATAATTTAATAAGGATGCTTTCCGATACTTTATTAAGTTTAAATGGATGAAATGGTTCGTTAAATGCGCCTTATGGGAAATGAGAGTTGTACATCGTGGGAGAAGCAAAGATTTAAAATAAGATGTTTTTTCTGAATCTGTGAAAAGAAGAATAAAAATTGTAAATATTAAAGTTGTCATTCGTTGAACAATATTTTATGGTTTAATTTATTAAGGGTTTCTAGTTTAACGGCTGTTTTACATAATGTTCAATGTAATTAACGAGCTGCATTATTTTAAAATTTACTTTTTTTAATGTGGCAGTGTTAACATTTATAGTTTCTTTAACACTGCATGTCAAATATAATAAAACATTGTAAATGGATGTCGTAACGACAATGGAAGTAATTATCAATCAAAATCTTTGACTTATGAGTCAATTATATTATAACAACATATAATAAATATAAGTAAATTCAAACAATTCGTGTTTACGTGCCGTAAACATGCATTTCACAGCACAACACGGAACACGGAATTGACCTAGAATAATGTTGCTGCATTGTCAAAACAAATACAGCATCTGAATTTTCTTACTCACACATCTTTGTAAATAAATTAATATACACATATGTAAATAATTTTGTATAAATTAGCATAGCAAAAGAAAATAAATGTGACATTCACCAACTGGACTTCAGACGTTGTTACTCTGTCGGCAGACAGATCGACCCATCATCTACGAATCCTCTCACTGCGGCCAAGACACCTTTAGCCGTCAGATATCTGATCAGTCTTGTGAGCCTGCTTGACTGGCAGTGAGAAAATCCATCCTTATACCTTATTCCTTCCACTCTCCGCTTGTCACCTTAGGTCGACTGGTACAAGCATCCTTATTTATTTATATGTGTATTTATTAACTTATGGTTAGGGCTAGGGCTGTTAGGGCGCTAGGGCCGTAGGGCACTAGAGTTGTCAAGTAGGATAGTTCTACCCTTTCCAATTCATGTAAAGGGAAACCTTGCTCCCTTACATTTTGGTCCTTCGAGAAATTTTTGTTTGGACATTTGGTCCTACTAAAAACTGAACCACGCGGTCCCTCTTTTCCCTGTTAGGTATAGGGCTGACATTGAACAAGACTGACACTCTAGAGAATTGCGTGCTGGTGTACTCAACAAGCATCAGTTTCGTAGTGATCTGGGGTACAAAGTGCTTAGTGTTCCTGTTGGAAGGTTACTCGTACGGTAGCGGATCGGTTGCTGGCCTCCCACAAGCGGGTCTCACCAGTAATTTAGAAGTCGCAAAATACCGTAAAAAGAGGACGCAGGGGCACTTAGTACTGACATATTCGCTATCGAAGTAGGGAAAGTAGGGTGATAGGGAAACTAAGGACGTAGGGATACCAAAAGGACGAAGATAAGAAGAATGGAAATCTCAAACATCAATGACCTTATAAAAAGCCAAGAGGCGGACTGTGCAGAATTAAAACGAATAAGGGATAACATCAAAAAGGATTCATCAACCAGGAAGACTCAAAAATATATTGAAGACCGAAGAGTAACTATCGACAGTATTTACCATCGAGCGGCGCAAAACCACAGACTATTACAAGAACAGGAAATATTATCGACTCATAAATATATGACATTAAATTATTTCGACACACAAATAAGAAAAACGTACGACGACGCAATGGACCACTTGCGTATATGTGAAGACAAGTTAAAAATTGCCGATATACAGATACAGACATGTTCGACCGATGACAAACAAGACAAGGGTGTCAGTTCACCTAAATTATTTATTCAAAAATATCGACTTAATCAGCTGGAAAAAAAAGTATCGACGGCATTGACCGCCATTTCTGAAAATAAACCAGGTTGGCATTTACAATCATTGTTGACAAACATTGAAAAATTATTTCAAGAAATCGACGAAAATAATATACGGTTGCTAATGGATGAAAGTACAGTCACCGACGAATACATATCACAAGACTGGTTTGGGCGCGCTCAAGAAATGGTAGACGATATAATAGAAAAACTGCAAGACAAAATTAACGAAAACAGTAAACAACAGAACAGGATTTCCTCAACCAAGTTACCCAGAATTACCATACCGAATTTTACGGGAAGTTACGAGTCGTGGAATTCATTTTACGATTTATTTAAAAAGATAATTGACGACGACTGTACTATTTCTACGACAGAGAAAATGCAATACCTAAAGACTCACATTCGAGGCGACGCGGAAAAGCTGATCAAGCATTTGACGATAAACGAGGCTAACTATAAGGCAGCGCTTACATTACTCATAAATCGCTATACAGATGAGCGAGCTATAACGCAAAGATTTATTGATAGAATACTTGATCTGCCGAAAATTAAGTTTCCAAATGCGAAAATGTTACGAGATATGCATGACTGTATTAATGAGAGTTTAGAAGCGTTAAAAAATCAAGGCATCGACATTTCCTCATGGAGCCCGTTTTTATCACGTATAGTAAGTCAAAAATGGGACAATGACACCAACATGAAATATGAAGACCACCTAGAAGAACCAAATAAATTACAAGATTTTTCAAAAATGATGAAATTTTTAGAAAAACGATTTAAAAGCTTGGAGACAAGTAAATCATCAACAACTTTCAATACGCCAACGCCAACGTCACTGAAAAATCAAGACAATAATTCTAATGATTGGCAAGATAAAAAAGGCACATGTTGGTATTGTCACAAAGATCATAATATTAATCACTGCGTATCATTTAAGTTATTAAACGTGAATGACCGCATTAAGAAAGCATAAGAAAAATTCATATAGAAAACCGTATTATTGGTTTTTAATGATAATGTTTATCTTTATACAAATGTTGGCACAAACAGGAGCCTCATATACAATAAAAAATTTGGAACCTGGATTATACATAGAAAAAATAGGAAATACTACTTTAGACAGAGGTACTTTTAGAATAGAAAAACATTACGAAAGAAGTATTTTAAGCCAGAAAGTAGAAGCTACAAAAGGAATAGTAGATCAATTTAAATCGCTTTGTTACTATGCCAAAACGCTATATCGTGATACTCATTGTATACAGTACCATATTCATTTACAAGAGGAGGCAGAAAAGGTTGAAAAAATAAACGAATATTTAAATGAGTTAAATCAGACTAGAAAAAAGAGAGGTTTATTGGGACAAATGATGACTTATTTATTCGGTGTCAATGACGAAGTTTACAGAGATATTGATTCATTGGATAAAAACCAGCAAAAACTTATTGATGCAGCGAATCATCAAACAAAATTTATGTTAAAAACCATAGCAACAGTTAACCAAACAGAAACCAGAATACAGGAAAAATTAAATAGTTATCAAACAAAACTAAATCAAGTAATATCTTACATAGATAACAATAACGGATGGTATCAATCGGTAGATAGTAATAAGATTCAAATACATATGTTACATTCATACCAAATAGCTTATAACTATATAGCTGAAATAATATCTTACTACGCTGGTATTATGGACATTTACTTATCAAAAGCAACAGTGTACAGTGTACTTACACCAAAGAACATCGCAGACATTATAAAAGCAGCCAACAGCAAGTTACCATCAAATCTTAACATCATTCAAAATCAATTACTTGATACAAGATTATCAGAAAATGAAACTCACATTACGGTATTAGCATATTTCCCTATTACAGAAAAAGCCAAATATACTTTATTACATGTGACTCCAATACCAATGAAATACCGAGATGGGATTTATCAGAGCTTGGATATTCAACAGTCAGTTATAGGAATAGACTACAACAATGAAAGATATTTTGAACTTACCCATGAAGAATTTAAAGATTGCTTACATAGATTCAGTGATTACATTTGTTTTCCTGTGGCGGTGAAGAACATGCAATTAAATAGAAATTGCATTGTTGAATTTATTACTAAAAATGAAACTAAGACGGACTGCTCGACTCGAACTTACAACGTTACAAATGAAATTATATGGAAACAAGTACAAATGACAAATACGTGGATATATGTGACAAAACAAAAAGAAACTATATCTATTGTATGTGACGGACAAAGAGAAGAGGTTTCTATTCATGACGTTGGGATCATACAAATATCAGAAAATTGTATTATAAAGACAATCACTACTATGTTAGTTGCGAAAAGAGTTATTGCCGAAAATGTAATAGCATCGTATAGTAAAAAATCAGAATTTAAACTAAGTACTAACATTACTGTATTAAATAAGTATAATAATATTAAGAAGGAGCAAGTAATAGATAGTTCTAAAGATATTTTTAATAATTTAGCAAACGAAGAAGAAACGTTACAGACAACCCTAGACAACACCGTGTGGAGTAGCATAACTATTCAGACATACGTAGCCAGCTTATCAACGTTATTAATATTTTCTTTTATAGTTTTGGTGATATATTGTTTCGGTCCACAGATAAGACAAAAAGTACAAAATCTGGTGACAACACGACGGGTGGAAGCATCACCCAACAGCAGCCCATCTGAAGAGCAACAGTCCAACACCCAGTCGGCACCTCAAAGTCAGACTCGGACGCCGCCGATCTACGCGCGGCCGTTTCCTCGCAAACCATCACCGGGGCCTGCACTGGAACTCTATCAACTGGACTCCGTTCCTGAGAGGCGCCAAAATGTTTACGTGCCGTAAACATGCATTTCACAGCACAACACGGAACACGGAATTGACCTAGAATAATGTTGCTGCATTGTCAAAACAAATACAGCATCTGAATTTTCTTACTCACACATCTTTGTAAATAAATTAATATACACATATGTAAATAATTTTGTATAAATTAGCATAGCAAAAGAAAATAAATGTGACATTCACCAACTTGACTTCAGACGTTGTTACTCTGTCGGCAGACAGATCGACCCATCATCTACGAATCCTCTCACTGCGGCCAAGACACCTTTAGCCGTCAGATATCTGATCAGTCTTGTGAGCCTGCTTGACTGGCAGTGAGAAAATCCATCCTTATACCTTATTCCTTCCACTCTCCGCTTGTCACCTTAGGTCGACTGGTACAAGCATCCTTATTTATTTATATGTGTATTTATTAACTTATGGTTAGGGCTAGGGCTGTTAGGGCGCTAGGGCCGTAGGGCACTAGAGTTGTCAAGTAGGATAGTTCTACCCTTTCCAATTCATGTAAAGGGAAACCTTGCTCCCTTACAATTCGTATGATTAATATTTCAATTTCTGTTAATCACTTCATATTTTAAACATGGCTCGACGAAAAACGACCTACCAGTCACCACCCGTTTAGCGTTGAAAGGAAACCATTTTACAAAGACCTGCCCTGCCTTCTAAAGTCTTTAAAAATTGGATAGAAGTTTGC
Source organism: Agriphila geniculea (assembly GCA_943789525.1). Classification (NCBI taxonomy): domain Eukaryota; kingdom Metazoa; phylum Arthropoda; class Insecta; order Lepidoptera; family Crambidae; genus Agriphila; species Agriphila geniculea. Next base: position 4,322,134 of record OX038876.1, read on the forward strand.
TTTCCCATACAAATACAGAGGCCAATTAACACCGGTCTCCCCACCTGGTACAGTTATTATAATTTTGATTGCCTCTCGCCTGATTTCGCTCGAATGTCAGATAATTTTCTATTCTATTCTGGTATCAAAGCGAATTCGTTGAACGTTCCCGGAAATTAAATTCTTCGTAATGCTTTCAGAGTATGGAATGGAGATGTCACTTTAAAGACATTTTTTATTTCTGAAAAGCTGTTTAGAATTTAATTATTTTTGGTAAATTTTCATGCTTATTGATTTTTTTTACTTCCCGTTAAGGTTGGAAATATTAGTGACTTTTGCTGTATTTTGCCTAATAATTATTTTTCTTTGTTACAGGTATGATGTTGGGAAACACTGGAGTGACCTGATTGGCTAAGGTTTAATTTCTTAAAAAAATATCGTTATCAGATATTTTTATTTTAACTTTTAAAAAACATGAATATTCATTATTCATTTTAAGTAAATACAACACTTTCAACAAGTATCGTTATAAAGTGCTATACCAATTTCGGCCAAATTCTTGTTAATGATTAATAAACTAATTTCACGGGTAAAGTCCCATCTGTGCAACACTAAAAGTCTCCCAAACTTGCGGGTAAAATAATTTAATACAGGGCCTTCATTGACGAGTTGGATTTATAGTCCGCCGGGGTTGCCATGATTAAATACGCCCCCTCCTCCCCTCTACGACCTTCCTTGAAGGTAAATAGGCTGTAAGAAATTATCCAACCTCCTCGCTGCTTCTATAATTAAACTTCTACAATAACACTTTGAGAAAATACTTTTTATTGTTTGAATAAATAACTTCAACAAAAATAAAACTAAACTTAAGTCATTGTAGAGAACTCTTTTGTTCTATTGTTTTTTTATATTACGACTTCCTTTGATGGCCGGCAAACAATCTTTATTCTCATTGGAATTTCCATTTGGCGACGTATTTTCTTGCTGAAAAAGTTGGATTTTTACAATTTAAAACGCGTGAGTATAGTGCTGTTTTGATTTGAATTTATTTATGATCGGTAACTAATAGGCCGGTTAATAAATATTATGGTAGTGTTGCTTGAATAAAGCATTTCATTTCATTTTGAACATAAATTATCAAAAAATAAGTGCTAAAACATCTGTTGTCAAATGTAAAATTAGAAGCTATTATACACATTGTAGTTACATTATTTTTTAATAGAACATCAATGTTGATAAATCTATTAATATTAAACCATAAGAATTTATTTTAAATCTTTTAAAGTTATTGTTTTTCAAAAAATTAAGGTAACTCAATTAACAACCTTTAATTCTCAAAAAGGCACCAAAGTGCTCCAAAGCTCTCAACCAATTAATTTCCAAAAACAAAATCTATTAATTTTTCCAGTAATAACTTCAAAGTACATCACTTCTAATTTAACCCCGTTCTGGCGGTTAAATCCTTTTACCCCCGATTGCCAGTCACAAATCTTTTTTACCCCCGATTGTCAGTCACAAATCTTACGATGGGGAAATTAAAAATAATGCAGCCCCCGAGAGCCTTAAAGCAGTATTTGGTCCTTTGCGTACTTAATCAGTAGAAATATTTAATTACCGGCGTAATGCACTGTTTTGGTCCATTAGGGGGTCTTTTTATCCGCCAATAACGTGAATTAGAATTAAAAAGGTTATATATATATTTTTTATTTTTTAGACCTGTATAGAGAAACATGAATGGAGACACTAGACATAGAGATCATGGTATCAAAGTAGCAATTGGTGTTACTAGCAATCAATTAAAATAATCTTTATTCATTTAGCTTATTTAAACTTTTGAATCGTCAATATTTTCCTATCATCTATTCACCACAAGCGGAAGTGATTACTTGCTCAGTGTTCACCACCATCACCAGTTGTTAAATACTTTTCCACAATTTTCCAGTTTGACTTTACTATCTATCGAAGTATCTATGAAATGTAGGTATAATTTAGATTTAATTAAGAAATCTTTTTTACGTTATATTTTCTGGACAAAACAGAATAAAATATTGAAAACTGGGGCACCATTATTACTTTTCTCGTAAAATTGATTAAAAGGACTCTCAATTTCCACTTTTTTCACAATCTTAATAAAAAAAGTCTATTGTCAGAGCAAGGGGTTAAAACTGATTGAATTCCGGATTTTTTAAATTGAATTTTAGATTAATTTTCAAAAACTCAAGTGAAGGGTTGTAATCTAAGCTGTTTTTCATAATTTTTTTTAAAGAATATTTGAAAAAGCTTTTTTTAGGGTTCCGTGTACCCAAAGGGTAAAAACGGGATCCTATTACTAAGACTGCACTGTCCGTCTGTCTGTCGGTCACCAGGCTGTATCGCATGAACCGTGATACCTAGACAGTTAAAATTTTCACAGATGATGTATTTCTGTTGCCGCTTTAACAACAAATACTAAAAACAGAATTTGTACGGAATCTTCGACGGGCGAGCCCGGTTGTACATTTTTATGATATTTGATTGCACATAAGATGTGTTGTTTCTTTTTCGTAAATATAAGCATTGTTGAATGCAAAATCATAACAGCAAAAGTTCAAAGTTCTTTAATAATTCAAATCTTAATAATAACATAACAGTAATTTCAAGTGATCACGTTCCAATTTACGAGCGTATTAAGTTATGTTAAGCTCTAAAGACAAAATTTACTAAAACCCCTAAGTGGTGCCTAAGCTTTCTAAGCGAATTAAGTCGTCGTCGCGAAGTTAAGAAGAACCTACCAAGTCCCGTCTCGACTAACTTGATGTATTAAGTTAATTAGTATTCATTAGCAGACGCCATTTTTAAACGCTTATCGCTAACTTCCTGTAATGACCTGAAATAACCTCCAGATAATTACACAAATGTAATAGACAATGGTTTTTTTTTAATTGTAAAAAAGTGGAAACTGAGTGTCCCTTTAATAAATTTCACGAAATAAATAATAATGATACAATATTTTTTCCTGTTTTGCCCAGAAAATGTTTAAAAAATATTTGATATTAAAAGTTACCTTTCATCAACGTTTGCTGGCGAGGGGTCCAAAGTTGGCCTTGTACCTATTGCTATACTAATACGCCAACAAACAGTTTAGTTAATACCTATGTTTTGTGCAACCTGCAATTTTGCTAGACGTAAAAAAATATCTTTGAAAGTAAAGTTACCTCATATTAACTTTTGGTGAGGGGTCAAAAATGTACCCTTTATTGGTATACTAATATGCCAACAAACTGCCACGCAGTTTGGCGAATACTTATGTTTTGTGCAAACTGCAATTTTGGTCATGTTGTTAAATAAATGATAATAATACAATACAATACAATACAATAGTGTATTTACTGATACTAACACTAAAGTACCACCAAAACAGAGGGCCCGTACTGCGTGCCGGGCGGGCGTCGTGATCCGCGGCCATGGCGCACTTTATGAGTTAATCACTGCCTTTGAACTTTGACGGATGGGGTATATTTATTACTTCACTCACGATACCCGGCAGGGCTGCCCGGGAACTTGGGTCACATTCGTGTAGGCATATTTCTCAATATTCTTGGGTCTCTGGTTCATACTCACACGTTTCAGAATAGGCTTTTTTGGGTTACTGTCCCGAAGATCTCGCGGATAATATTTTTAGTTATTTCGGTGTAACTTATTTAGAAAGAAGGTGGATCAAAATTGCCCCACGTCCTATAATAAAGTGACGTATCTCAAAAAAAAGGTAAAAATGTATTTAAAAATATGGCATGCTCACTAACTGAATTTTTTTACACCAACATAGAAAAAAATTGCAATGAAATATATATTTTTATCTTTTTTTGAGATACCTCACTTTATTATAGGACGTGGGGCAATTTAGTATGGATTGTGATCCATCTTCTTTAGTCAATATTTAATTTTTCATTAACTAAACATTATTATAATATCATACACAACCTTATATTAGTCTAAACCTTTCACTATTTCTTCGAAATAATTAAAATCAGTAACATTAGTTACTAAGTATTAACTTAGAAACTGAAATCTAAAATCACAGCTTATTCAAATTCCAACAGGTCATAAAGTTAGACACGTTGTATTTAAAAATAGTTCACATGTTAATTTTTTTACCCCAAAAGTGCAACCCTGAAAAGATGAGTCGAAATACGGAATGGACGACTTATTTCCTCGTAAAATTCTATGCGACACCAAATGCTGCGTTCCGTTTTACGATCGCGCGTTGATCGCCCAAAAATAGTTTATTCCGTGACGGTTACCGAATGAACGTTACATAAAAACGGAACGCATAATAACATCAAACGTAACTCATACGATTGACTCGTAAAGTGTCTACATAAATATCAATTGAGAGCCTCAGTGAGGGCGATTTTATAAGCGAAGCGGTATGAATAATTCAAAATTTTTTGATGTCATTTTCTAGGTATTATAGGGGACAGTAATACAAAATAAAGTAGAAGGGCCGCTTAGAACAAACCGCGTATTTCTGTGCACATGCCGCATAGACATTTTGTACAGGTAATCTCGGGTAATCTTGGACTTAGGTATTCAATACAAAACAAATGATGGTAGCGCTTTTGAATACGGCCAGAGCTGACCTTCGGTCCAATAACTAATACGCACAGGATGCGTTCCGGTTATCCGATCCGATTGCAGATAGACAGTGGAAGCTATGATGTAGATTTTGGTAAAAACAAAGACAAGAACGTTGGCACTTTTGAATATTTAGTTATTTTGGTGTTAGGAATAAGTATATTGCCGTTTTGTTTTGCTCCTGGGTGTAAATTTTTTGTCTCAAGAAGAGAAGTTTTCTTGCTTCAGATGTTTGTTTTTACCCAAAATGTGAGACTCCGCCATTGTGTAAGGTCACATTTCACCGTCTATTGCCGGAATGGTCCCTTTTTACATTAGTAGTATACTATTCTCGAATATCCAATAACAATAAGTGGCCACATAGAAAAAAAAACATGTTATCGAGGCAAGTCTTCACTACCTATCACACGCAATATTCATAAATAAATCGACAATCTAATGTAAAAAATCAACTGTAAAAAATGTAAGAAGAGCTAAAACAGCTAATCGCTTACTCTTCGCACTGCAACTCGACCTTTATTGCTCCATGAAAAAGGACCAGATTTACATACATGTGTGAGGCATAAACGTGAGCCAGTGTGATCATTACCACGTGCCAAGATCTTTGATGGAATCTACCGCGATGGATGTGTCGCGTAGATATTTATTAAGGCAACACTGAGCCTTTTCCTTCCTAATGGCCATTAACACATCTTTGACGACAGTAAACAACCATTATATTGAAACTTCCTTGTAAAGTTCAGGTTATTGGAGACGAGTATTCATTTCCTTAGCGTTTCTATTCGGAAATATTTATAAATTGTTATACATTTATAAATTCGCTTCTTACGTAAACTGGCGACAATATCAAAAAGTAACGTAAATACTGCTCATTTCGGTAAGACAGATGATGTCAGTTAAATAGACAAACGGAAGAATAATACAGATACGAATAAAAAAGATATTGGTCAAACGCCATCAAATCATAATAAATATACTATACCCAATACTTCATTACATTATTTTGTAATGGAAACATCTATTTTACTTAACTCTCTCATCTTGGACATGACTGATGGAAATTGCTAACCTATTGGTCTTATCATCCTAAGCCGCACGCCTCGCACAAGAACATGCATATTGAAATATCGACCGCCAAAAATAAACATACAACCCGGATAAATTACCAAAACATTTGCGTACGCTTCTTAACGCCTTACACGGCGTGATTCACATGTTAACCGTTTTATAGGCGAGTTTCTCTGAACCTGCTTTTTTAAGCCAAATCCTTCATTCACACAAAATAAATCCCTATTACCAGAAACACAAAGCTCACTTCACTTATTTCGGCATAACCACTGATTTATGTAGGGCGTGCGCTTGATAACGACCAGGTTTTTATGACGTCATCAAAACGTTTAAGCTGTGACGTCTCTCGCGTAAGATACCAAAATTAAGCGATTCTTTCAGTCATTTAGATTGTTGCTGAGCTATTTACGCCTCTATTTTTATTAGTGTAAGACACGAAATTATTTGCTGAGTGATCGGCTAAAATTGTTAAACGAAAATACGATCTGAAAAGAGCTTTTTATGATGAAGGTTTGCGTGGTAAATGCTGGCGAAGTCCGTAATATTCACGCTTTAGTGGTGTAAATGAAAGACAATATAACGAACCAATTTGTGCACGATTCTCATTTAATTTTGATGAAGTATAAAATTATAAAATAAATATTAGACAATATCACATAAGTACATTGCTTCGATTCCAAAGTAAGTAGCTTATAGCCAAACACTCAAATACTTCTTAGCTAAGTCTTTGACTGAGAGTCATTGGGCATTTAATCCGAACATTTAACCTACGGCGTACACAAACGAAATAGGGTTAAATATGTTGATAAATATACATTTTTAACCCTATTTCTACTAACTCAGTGGTGGGTCGCATTCTTGCAGGTCATGTTTCATTTTTAGGGTTCCGTACCAAAATGGTAAAAAAGGAACCCTTATGGTGTGACTCAGTCTGTCTGTCTGTCTGTCACAGCTGGATATCTCGAGAACTATTAATGGTATCAACTTGAAATTTGGAATAGTTTAAGATGACATTTGCCCAACTATTTTGCAAATAAGAAAGAAATAAAAAAAAATATTTACAAAAGGGACTGAAAAGGGCTCTTAAAAATTTAAAGTGAGGTGACTAGGGTATGTGGGGTATCATATCATATGAAAGAGCGCTGTTTGCACATTTTAAAACATTTTTTTCTTTTTTCTTAGGCCGCATAGTTTTCGACTTATGATGAAAAATGTAAAAAAAAAACCGTTCCCCCCCCCCTTATCTCCGAAGTTTGCAAAGAGAAAAATCTGAAATAGTTCTATGTGATAATAGTTTATGTAAAGATTACAGGAAAAATAAAACGATGTCTCAATATAACACACTTTTTTAGAAATTCAAAAAACAAACAAAAATTCTTTAGTTTCACTACCAGTCAACAGATGGCGCTGTCCTAAGAATGCTGGCCTAAGAAAAAAAATAGTTCCACTGTCGGTCAAGAGATGGCGCAACCTAATACTACAATAATAATTGGTGGCTGGTTCTAATATAATTAATTTGCCGTACGAATAAACGAAGAATAAGTTCCTACTTAGTAATATAAACAGTTTGCAATGTGGAGTGGCTGAAACGTTTTTCAGTCAACATAAGCAGCTGTGGTTAATATTTGTAAATTAACTGTCCGCCTGTTCGCCCTTCCACCTGTCTGCCGTTTATCCTACTTTTTTAAAGACTGTACTAAAGTAACATATCCAAATATATTTATGATTGTACGGAACCCTCGGTGCGCGAGTCCGACTCGCTCTTGACCGGTTTTATTTATCATTATATCATAGCATTTCCATAATAAAAAAAAATGTATTATTTTTTTATGCCGGTCGGTAGATAAAAAAATTTAAAAAAGTGGGATTGAATTCTTCAATTTAAAACTGGTTTGGTTTTTGTACACGAACTTTCATCAACTAGGTCAAATATGCCCAATGGTTGCTATATTTTTTCGGCAATACATTTCTAAAAAAGCTCCAATATGGTAGACATTTCACCATGACGACTGTGATATATTATCATTTAGGGCGACATATGGCAACACCTTAACGACCTCGAGTGATTGGCAGACGGCAGAATTGATCCGTTCGACCTGTCTGCGGGGAGATAAATGTTTTTTGCGGGGAAAAATATTGAAATGGGAACCACTGATGACGTATTTAGTAGGTGAGGGATTGCGAGATCGTTTTTCTTGGAGTATTTTCGGTGAAAAGGTGTTATTGTGTTGTTATTCTCTTATTTTTATTAAAGTATATCTTACTAGTCCCATCTTTTTTAGTGTTCGAAGTATTTTCGATTACTCATTTTTTTAGAATGCTGTTTAACATAGCATTTAAATGTGTAAACTATGAACAACGGTTTTTTAACAAAATAAAAAATAGCACTGTGAATGCAAAAATCTAAAACGTAAATTATTCACAACTACGAAATTCTGTCACTTAAAATACTAATTACTTCTCATGTTTAACTATGAAATTTGCTCGTCTTTCGTCCTTACGCTAAAACACAAGCTTTTTTAATCCAAGTGATAACTTTTTTGCAATACTAATAAAACTTTCGTAGCCCATAAGCTACGCCGTAGCTCGTTACGCTACGCCGTAGACGCTACGAATTACGTAGTAGGCAGATGCTGCTACATAATATATCTCGATCTTGCGCTCAGGCCGTCGTCGGCTCATCAATAATGCTTGATGGGAGTATTCCGTCCATTTAGCGCAGGTGTAAATCCAATAAACTCACTGAGTTATTCTGTTCGATTGATATTGGTAGTGTCGCACTTTGTACCATAAAGCAATAATTTATCTAAATATTTTTTTATCAATTTAAAGCAGTGTGACGAAGACCCAGTCTTAGTATTGCTTTAAAAGCTGTGGGTTTTAAACGCTGTACCCGTAGAAACCTAGCAACCAACAGCATTTCAACTCAACAACTCAACAACTCTACACAAAATTAGAATCAGACACTTGCTTTATTCTATCCATGAAAGTATTTTTTACATCCTTTACACATACACATACATTTATAGTTATAAATGTCTAGACAGAATACACTTTTTTACATCCTAATTCAGATTTTCTATAATGTTATTTTTTATTTTAGTTTGTTTATTGTGAATAATAAATGTCATTATGAGTATTGATCATCTCATTAACGATTCACATAATTATTATAAATTCTGAAAAGCATCGTCAAAACAAAACCCTGGCAAGGCTTTTATTGGTAAAAAACGAGGAAGAGGCTCGCGCACCACTCAGCAAGCCTTTGTGACCCCTCCCATTGTGCGATACAACCTTTTGTTGCTTTATCACGGAAAAATCGCTGCAATTACGTCACTATTATTTTGTAGGTAGTGTTTGTCCAAACTCATAAAATTGACTAAATCCTAAATTGCCACTATGCTGTGTTCTTTCTGAATAATGCCTTTTAAGTATGCAGCTTCTTTTTTCTTTACTTTCAACAATCATCATGAAGTCCACTCTTTGTTTCATTACTGTTTTAAATAAAATTGAGCTAAATATTTTATTTTTAAAATATGACTGTTTCAAAACCATCGGGCATTTAACATTGCCAAATTTAAACAAATCTCACGCGAAAAAAGTTGCTTTTATTATTATTTTTCACAATAGTAAATTATAAGGCTTATAATATTAAATAACCAATAACCTTTTCAACAATAATACCCATGTATCAAAACTAGGCCAACTATCAGTATAAAAGCTCAATAGTCAATAAAGTCGAGAATAGTGTGACACTAATAAAAGTGAATGGTCCCGTAAGGTGTCATTGTGTCTGATGGATCTTATTGTTGAGGAATATCGAGAACCGCAACATATTTTATTGGATACGGGGATTGATCTCCTCTTATCAAAAACATCGGGTTTTCTTCCGAGAAAATGTTGACCACAAGATTCTTTTTAGCGCGCACTTACATTGAAATAAAACACTTTTTACGGATACTAACGCGGTTGAGGTTAATTTGATTTGTCAGTGGGATTTTTATTTAATTTTTGCATTTCTCGAGCTTTCGGAACCTTTGCAGCTGCCATATTTCTCACAAGTTACGGCGTGCGCGAATTCGGGTGCATATTCTAGCTCGCGAAGTCACGACTAATGTAGGTACGTACCTACTATTATGATTATTTATTCTGTTCTAATGGGTAGGTCCGTAGGTATTTAATGAAGGCGAATATAGTTCGCACGCTTTCGTACGAATCGAATTCCACTTGCTTCGTGACTCGTGCTCATTGTTATGAAGACCCTTTTTCAGTTTTTAGTAAGTCGTGTGTGTGTTGATTAAACTGCCTAATGTAAATGTGTAATGATTTGAAAATCACAACATACATGATATTTTCGCTTATTTTCGTTATTTTTAAAGCTCTGCAATAAACAAAACTTGAAAACTTGTAAGCTATGATAGATGAGTATGCTCTAAGAAACCAGACGTATTTGACGGACTGGTGATAAATGGCTGGTAAGAAGTGGGGGCGGAATAGTGGGGGTAAAGGGGGGGAGTAGTATTTCCATAAATGACGAGTAATGCCTTGCCATCGCGCATTAGCGCTGACGCTGATCCAATCAGAAGGTGGCCTTCGGATCTTGTTATGAACTTGAGCTATGCAAAGATGCACTGAGGTTAAGACTATTATTGTACTAAGTTTGCTTATGTCATTACATTAGGTTTTTATCTTATACTAGCTTTTGCCCGCGACTTTGTCCGCGTGGACATTCGGAAAATCCCTAGCCTAGGAAACCTTTGACAGGGATAAAAAGTATCCTTTCTATTAACCCCGGCTGTAACTATCTGTGTGCTAATCCAAATCTGTTCAGCCGATTTTACGTGATTGAGTAACAAACATCCAAACATTAAACTTTCACATTGATAATATTAGTAGTTCCCTTTCCAGCTATCGTTCTCATTTCTGATCCCGTTCCCATATTATTTTTCCATTAAAAATCTGAACCCCCATTACAGTACTTTAGGGGTTGAATAATGTTCACCGTGTCGTGTTAAACCCCAAAATAAATGGCATTTTTGCAATATACAGCCCGTTCCCGTTACCGTTCCCGTTGGAGCTGAATCATGTCCACCGTGTTGGACTTCAAAATAAATGTTCACATCGATTTTCATGTTTAATTACCCCATTTACCCTCTTAGGGATGATTTTCAAAATATCAAATTAATACGTGTTTGCCTGTTTATATTTAGACGTGCTCCTACGAATTTTAAAGTTGTGATGTCTATTTGATATCATTTTTCCATACAAAATTTGAACCCCATTTTTACCCCTTTAGGGGTTTTAAATCACGTTCACCGTGTTGGACTTCAAAATAAATGTCATTTTCGCAATCGTCATCTCAGAAAACCCCAATAAAACGATATTCATATCTATTTTTAGGTTTATTTACTCCATTTCAACCCCATTTCATCCCCATAGGGATTGAAATACTACCAATTATAACAATATACGTTTCGTTAGATTTCCATCCATAAGCCTAAATTAAAAAATTTAGCGATTTTTACTTCGAAAATGAAGGATTTTCTTCTATACACAACTTCATCCCCCTTTTCACCCCTTCGGGGATAGAATTTTGTAAAACACTGAGTCACATATTTATTCATTTTCAATTATCAGCCTAAACACAAAATTTTAAGATCCTAGCTTCAAAACTGAGGGACTTTCATACAAACATTCATCCCTTATTTCATCCCCTTAGGGATGGACATTTCAAAATTCCTTCCTTAGTGGATGCCTACACTGTATGAGGTATCTGTGTGCAAAATTTCAAGTCTCTAAGTCCAGCAGTTTGGGCTGTGCGTTGGTAGAGCAGTCAGTCAGTCATTCAGTTGACGATTTTAGGTTACCTACCTAGTATAGCCCCTACATGATCAATTAATCAGTGTTGTGTTTGAGACGAAAATAACCTAACAAAAATAGTCCACAAAAATAAACTAACCATCTCACTTGCAATGTAATTATTATAACTTAGTAAAATCGATAAATTATGAATATTTTTCTTCAGCATTGGAATTTATGCATTTGTAGATTTTGTGTTGTATACTGTTTATTTTATTCTTCTTTTTCCAGAAATTTCGAATGTAGACTACAACCAAACAAATAACTTTTAATCTTCCTACTAAAAAACACAATAAGTAACGTTGTTTTGTACTAATATCAAAAACAAAACAATTCCGAAACACATAAAACAGTGTCGTATTTGTTTTTATTATCTAAATGGTCTACCATACTTGATTTACGCAAAGCACAGATTAAAAGCCTTAATCCACAGCGCCATTGTTACAGACACACAGACTAACCCAAATGCGAGTGGGTAATGCCGTCCCATTCACCCACAGAAGTAATCTCAGAGTTTACCAAAGACCTACATGAAACACTGTAAAGGCAATGCTACACGAAACGCGTTTGTGAAGCGGGAACGCCGCGTTTTTTGCAGAGAAGTGCTATGCACTATGCACTATTGTTAAACGTTAACGTTTTAGTTACTACGAAGTATTTTCTATAATTTTTATAATATAATTAATTGAATTTAATGGTAAGAGTGTATACGAGGCACAAGAAAGGGTGATATACTTATAGGTACTGTATCTTCACTATTTTATCAGTGGGTATTATTTATAATAACTGTAAAAAGATATTTTTACAAAATATGATTTTTTTTGTATTGGTTTGAATTTTTTTTATTTTTATTTATAACTACCGACCCGCCCTCGCTTTGCTTCAGTGTAGTGTGGAATTTGACATCATGTACTGGCACCATATACATATAAACCTTCCTCTTGAATCACTCTATCTATTAAAAAAACCGCATCAAAAGTCGTTACGTAGTTTTAATGATCTAAGCATACATAGGGACAGACAGCGGGAAGCGACTTTGTTTCATACTATGTAGAGATGTGAATAAATCCTCCCTCAAAAAAATCGCAGCACCACTGTCCCCTCAATCGCTATGAGTGTGTCCTTTACCTTACTCCGTCGGCGCCGCGACGCCTACGTCACGTCCGGTGAGATGACGCACGTTGTCTCCGCGACTTCCGCCTACTCTCCCATGCAGTCATTGTTTTGTTGACTGAGAAAAGGTTTTAGTGGAATACTTGTTATTTCCGCTTCCTTCAGAGATTATTGTTGGTTTTCGTGTTTATGTACGCAGTGTTCTCAAAACTTGCTAAAACTATTGAACATGTTTAAGGATCTGCTTACTAAACCTTAAAACATATGATTGTTTCTGACGATAAATTACAATACTACAGAAAAAGGGGCCTGATTTGAGTTACTGCCAGAACTAATACTAAACGAAACAGGAAATTAGTGTTTAGTGTTTAATTTAATATTGTAGATTACAATCAGCTGTTAAATTACGAAGTTAGCGCATTAATAAGTTTTTGTTACTGTTATCTGTCGAGGCTTGTAATTGGCTTCATAAATCATAAATCATTTATTCACATTGAAACATGGTAAATACAGCTCTTAGAATCAAAATAATGTTCAGCATATTTGGCCCTTAACAATGGCATGTGAATGTCAAAATTAAAATCAAAACTATATTTTACTGATTATCTACTTGCATACTCCATTACATTTATGTCCCAAAAAATCTAAAATCTATGGTCAACTAAAAAAATTGTCAATCTTGATTTAAATATTTGAAATGTCCGTGATGACAACTTTTATGATAAAGTGCTGTTTTTGGAGTATGTGACAAGACCAATCTATTACAATTTCTAGTTGAACGGGGGTAGATTTGGTTTGCTGTACTAAAAAGATACAAATGTCGTCTTACAAAACTACAGCATTCTAAAATATATAGTGATGGCAAAGGTAACAATTTAAATTTTTCAAAAACTGGTTAACAGGAGTCATATGGAGATTCTTATAGTATAATTAAGTATCTAGTATCTACTCTGTAATGTTAGCTGTAAGCCTCTCAAATATTATAAAATAAAAAAATGAAATAACAACTTTTTCAATTCAATTATGAATAGCAACAATATCCCTTCACCTCGGACGAGGTCACTTGGAACACGCACCACTACTCTAGACGAATTCTAGCTATAACCCATGAGTTATGGGATTAAGAGGTCACCAGATTTATCGACTAGGAAACCATTTATTACCAAGAATAGCCGCTGAATTAAATTAAATCTGGGTGAAAGGAACTTCGACAAGTGTCATAATGGAATTAAGGGTTTTGCAATCGATTGGTTTTGTGTAGGACTTATTATTTTATTATTTCAGCCGTTTTCGCGTGACTGAGTAACAAACCGACACATGTATAATATTATAGTAGGATTTGTGGTTAAAACCTTAAAATTGTATTGAATAGATTGCAGCATTTTTGTCTCAAAATATATCTCTGCAACATTTAACTTGTTTCTAAAAACTTACCGAAATAAGTATTAAATTGCTTTTTCACCCGACTGCAATAGGGTTATGTTTTTCGCGCATATCTTGTATGTATGTTATTATGTTGCCTTTTATATTTAATCTTGTTTCCATCTTTTCAGTTGACTTGTCTTTTTATGCAGGCGGGCTATTTAATTCTTTTATTTATAAAAAGCTTAACTAAACAAAGCTGAGAAGCTCTCAAACAAGTATAAGGTCAGTACGAGTATCAACTCTAAGTTGCTACCTTACGTCATCTACATGTCGCGTTACTTTAGAGTCAGTGAGGGTATAATCACTTACCTAAACGGGGATAGGGGATACGGTCGTCATCTCAAGACAGCGAAATAAAGAGGATATATCCTCTAATTACTAGAAATAACAATTTCCTTTAAGCGACGCATACTAACCAGGCAACCAGCTATGAGTGCGTCATGTGTGCCAAATTAAAACATGCACCTTCAAATAACACCTTTCCGTCGCTTATTACAGCACAATTGCTGAACTTCGATCGTTAACTTAAGCGTTTTTGTCACAAAACGCCAGCCACCCTCTAACATCACCTGTTCTTATTAAATTTACGAACGCGTCGCGTTTCTGTATAATATGCTTTATTACGGAATCCGGAGTTATTCGGCGGGAATTAAAATAAGACGCCGGCGCCATCTTGAAATAAGGATTTTGGCGGGAAATTTTGGCGCTGAACAAGTGCAGACGTGTCGTTTGTCTTAATGTGAATTTGAGATTTATTCACATTCGTCAAGCTTCTTAGTGTTAGCGAAAACTGGCTTACGTCAGTTTCGTTTCGCTTAAGCAAAACGCTTTAGAAGTTCCTTTACGACCTGTTTAAGCGTTTAAGTTACGGCTTAATGTTTACTGCCTTTAAAATTACTAAAGTGGACTTTCACCTTATTTTGTGAGTTATGAAAATGTAACGCACGTCGTAAATGGACGTGTCGAATTGTTGGCGCAATTATGTAACAGTATGGATGGCTATTTACATGGGTCAATTTTAGTCACCTATGACTGTGACGGTCGACTTTAGTTACCTATTAAGTCGCTTGTTTGAATCGCAGATGACACATCGGTGATGGCAGCGCTGTCTATATAAGTAGTCGATGGCGCAACCTAGGTATTATAATATGTAACTTATAATAACACTTTGTTCCAGATTTGGCCACTGGATCAGATAAGTCTGTTCAGTCACCTGCGGACTAGGCCGAGTTGCTATTTTACACATTCGATTTACGTCGTGCGGCAGAAGTCGGCGGCTTTAGTCACTCGTGTAGTAAATATGTAAGTTAAAACAATACCCTGTGGTATTGTTTTTACTTACAAAGCTTTACTTTCGTTCAGTCGACTAACGACAGATTCTAGTTATGATTGAACTAGACAGTTCCAGATCAGTCATAACTAGAATCTATCGTTTGTCGACTGAACGAAAGTAAATGTTTGTTCAACGACAAATACTTTGGTATACAATACAAATCTTTAAGCCTCCCCAAGAAACCACATGCAGTCTTGTTCGCAGCTGCCACAAGTCCATATTCTGTTGATTTGTCGCAATTTCGGTGGTCACCGTCCACAATGGTAATCCCTTCGATCCGTCGTTACCTGGCCCTATTAACGCCACCTGCCGCCTCGTGGCGTGGGTGACTAACGGCCACCTCGGACACCGAAATCGGCCGATTAGCACTGTAATCGCCGCTGGCCGATATTACGCCACAGCATTGCGACAGTTAAGCATTAATGCCAACTGCTTGCCAAATTTTATTGGTTATTATGACTGGTGTTAGATAAATAATGCTAATGTTTAATGCAAATTGCAGAATGTTAGCAGAAGTAGTTTATGCAGTTTGATTAATATTCAGTTTACGTTGACAATATCATCAACGTAACATCAGAATAAACATAACGGCTGCATTTTTATTCACTCTCCGAATTTTAAGGATGTGTTCAGTCCATGAAACTGGATAACTTTCTTCATGAAACATGTATCGAAATATGCCACAAAATGTTGGTCATCCCTTACTAAACTGAGCTTTGATTTGTATGGAAAGTAAATCTTTTACATATTTGACACTATGTTTCTTAGAGAAAGTTGTTTAGTTTCATGGACTGAACACATTCTTAAAATTTGGAGAGTGAATAAAAGAAGGGTGTATAATTTTACTATATGTACAAATGATTTACTACATTTTATTTAAAGAAATTCTTTGAAATGCAACTGAAATCAATTTTCATGTGGTCATAACCTGTGGTCATAACCATTAGTCGCGATCGCTACTCTATGGCTTCTCTTATACTAGCAACTGACCATAAATAGTGGTCGAATTTGCGTCGAAATTATCGTCGCTTTATACCATTATGACGCGAACGACGTCATAACTTTCTGTTGGACCTCGGTATGGCCGGTTAAATAATTCAGATCTATCGATTCAGACTTGTTACGTAAGTGTTTGAACTAGATTGCTGAAATAAACTTGAAGGTTAGTCTGACCTACTTGGGATTTGAAAAGTCATCTAAAATGTTAGTTCTGTTAATCTAAAATAATGCTTTTGAAAGATGCGATAGCAAAAACAAGAACTGACAATTTGACACCCAGCCCCTAGCATGACCGTAGAAACGCGATATGATATAGCGATTTATCACGTGTATCTGTAAAAAGACAATGGATTTTGACAGTTGAGTGTCGATACAACGCTTTATTACGTGATATACCTATACCGTGTTTCGATGGTCATGCAAGGGGGGTTACTTTTACAAAATTGATTATGAAACAAAGTAGGTATATAAGGTCCTTCATAAATAGTGCACATAATTTTAAGGGGTCAATGTACTCATGCCTACAAACAACTTTTACTATGGGACCAACATTGAAATCGCGAAAAAAAATCAGCTGTTCCATAGAAAATTTTAAATCGAATAGATCAAAATGTATGGAACAGCTGATTTTTTTTTCGCGATTTCAGTGTTGGTCCCATAGTAAAAGTTGTTTGTATGCATGAGAACATTGACCCCTTAAAATTATGTGCACTATTTATGAAGGACCTTATATACTTACTTTGCTCAATGTCAATATTATACATCCTACGTTTTTCTTCCTTTTAAAACATTACAAAATTAAATCATCTCTACAATAGCTTAGGTATTTCCCGCATAATCTAAAAAAGCTACGAGTATTCTTACAGTTTCCATTCAAGTAATCCTTCAGTGAAGACTCATTGTTAGCTATTAATTGAACCACAAGGGTGGCCATTTTGTTAAGACCTCCCACTGTGAAAGAATCGCGGGTAAAAAGTATTTGCATGAAAGAATTTCACAGGTCTGGTTAAGGTGGTAGAGGCGGTCGATCAAGCTTCCTGGCTCCTTGTGATAAAAGAGCCGTAAGTTACTTTTCATAAGTAGCTTGATAATGAAAGGTGTGCGGAAGAAAATTGTGAAAGAAAACTGGCAAGAAGGAACCATTATTCATGAGATAATGATCAATTTTATGTAACTAGATTTTTTAATCTTTTTATAGTTTGATAACTGGGAGCTATTTTTTTAAATCTAAGACACGTTCATTTCGCTCAGTTCAAAAATATTTTCAGGTAACTTTATTGTCCGAAACAAAAATAGCAAGCTTGAACTCTGGACAGCACTGTCTTTTGGGACAAAGTACGCAGCGGCGGCGTTGTGCTTTTGGTTAATTTGCCACGTGGTTCCCTTTGAATATTGCCCGCTGGGACCCACGAGACAAAATAATAAATTTAAGGTAAAAAAATAAAAAAATGGTATGGGTTGAAACAGTCTATATTATTAATATATTGGTTTACACCTTACATGAGAAAAAATTCACAAATCTAGCTCAGCGACAGGGGTCGCTACATGGATTCTATTGGTTGGTGTGTGTCGGGTCGCAAAAGGAGTAAAAGTTACAGTTTATATTAAATTATCATCCCTAATTGGAAAATACCACGGTTCACAATATTTAAAGGGTAAAAAAGCACCGACCTCGTGTGTCCTGTATTTACTAATGAGGGATTATTTAGACCTCTGAACTCCCTGGAGGATTATCATGTAGTTGTGGACAGCAACTCATCAGCACATGACGTGGCACGTGGTAGACCCAAGGATTATTGATGAAATTAATTTCCCATAGCTGAAACAAACGTGTAGGATTAACCAAACTGAAAATTAGACTTTGAACACGTTGTGGCTATGCAACATGGCGGCGTGGCGTGGGGAAAATGTTTTCAACTTCTTACCAGGTCTTGCTAAAGCAGCAATCCTGATTAGCAGGATTTCAAACCGCCTGCTCCCTCCACCCGTTTGAAATTTTGCCTGGCTGACTCCTCAAGCCACGGCAAGTAACCTCGAAGATCCTGGCAAACCTTCAGGCCAGCGACCAGAAACAAACGATGGTCTGCAACTTGAGGTTTTACCTGTAATAAACACCACCTCAGAAAATGTTCATGGCGTCTTACGAAGTCTGCCTTGAAACAGATATCACTCCACTTACCTCAGTAGCGTTTTTCTCTCTATAAATTATTCGACCGACTTCGGCCGCGTTAAATAAAATAATCAAAATTCTTTCTCAACACACATGTCATCTTTTTTCCTGAAAACTGAAGGCTCGCTTGGTGTTGCCCTAACCCGCTTCGATACTCCTTCCAAAACGTTCCGTTTTCCGAAATTCGAACACACTTGGAAATTAAATAAAATTACCAAATATTTTGCAAACAAAATTTAACCTACAGAAATAAATATCTGTGCGTCTCCTGACTATAAAACTTTTGGACAAAACGCAAAGAACTGTCAATCGACGCTTCAGCTAGCAAAAAGGTGTTCGCGCATAACTTCAACAAAAGTGTCAGATGGAAGAGCGTGACACGAGATGGCAACACCGTAGCTCCGAAATCTGCCTTCCTATTGGGCGTTGTTGCTATTGGTCAGAATCATCACGCGCGGCACGCGCCATCTTCTATCGTCTAATTCCTTGCTAAACTGAAGCGAAATTTGAGAGACTTTGCTCTGATTCTCAATGTTTATTATTTTCAAAGCCTTATGCAAATAATAAAAAATTTGAAAAGACATTTATTAAAGTTGCGACTGCTACAAAAAACAACCAATGACGTTAAAGGGGAGGTGCCAATTCCTGCAAAATACTGAAAACTACCATTTCGCTTGCGCGCCAAGATTTAAACTTGTGGATTGTCAGAACACAACGTTACAATACCCCCTCTCCTGAAAAAAAGGCGCTGCCCTCAGCGTCCTCAAACTACAAAACCTACTATCAACACTAAAAACTCTATTGAACGCAACGATGCAACAAACCATGTCGACCGTCAACCCAAAAAAACATGAAATACCCTGGACGTACAACCCATCACCGTGACATCACATTTGACGACACAGGACATCCACCTAACGAGACAAAACGAAACAAAACAAACCGCACAAACAAAACATTTACAACGCAAAACCGGTTGTAAACCGAAAAAGGAGTCAAAACTACGCTCCAAAAAAAATTTTACATTCACTAAAATATGCGAATGCAACAACAGTTGTTGTGACTGTACAACGACTAAATATTCAAAAAAATAAAAAAAACAAGTTCGTGACATAAATTTCAGTCACCCAAATAGAAAAAAATCTTCAGTCAACCAAATAGAAAATTATCTTTTAGTAACAACTCGTCGCAACATTGGAATATGAATTGAAAAGAAAATAAGTTTCACTACCTCCCTGACAAGAGCAAACAAAAAAAAATATCAAGATTTACCCGAATCTACACCATGGTAAAAAAAATAGATTCGACACTTGTAACAAAAGGTGAATTCTAACTCATTAGAGATTCGAACCACACAAAAAACTAAACCAGGCCTCCATCTACCTATAGCTTGGCTACCGGCAATTCCCTGCTCTTTCACACCCAAATTCCTCCGCATGCAATCGTCATACATTCATTCATCACCATTTGTCCATTCATACTTCACCGTGCAAACTAATAGTGTCACACTGAAAATAACTGTAAACACCACACAGAGACACACGCTTCGTGTGCCAAATTTTTGTGTATTTGACACACTACTAGAGAAGATGTAATAAGTGCCCTAAGCTTTTAAATCCTTAATATGCCAAGAACCTATAGATTGACCATCAGAAACTCTTTCCAAATCATACACCAAAGGCGATAAAACTTTCTTTACCCTACATTTCTCAAATTTAGGTGCCAATTTGGCCATTTTAAATTTCTGCGCATCACTCTGAGTAAATGTTCTCTTCCACACAACATCACCTACAGAAAATGTTTCCGCTCTTCTTCTTAAGTTATAGTGAGTGGTGTTCTCAGCATGGGCTTTTAATAAGTGCTCGCGTACCTTTTCGAAAATCGTCTTTAAGACGTGAAATTCACCGGCGTATTCGTCCCTAGGTACCCCAGGTTCGTATTCCTTATCTGTGTCTTTATAAAAGGTACCACTGATGACGGGTTCCCTAGCATGTACGAGAAAAAATGGTGAAAATCCAGTGGACTCGTTCACGGCACTATTTATTGCTAACTGAATTTTCGGCAATTGTTCATCCCATGTACGATGATTATCTTTAACATAAGAAGAAACAGCTGTCATTATGGTTTTGTTGTATCTTTCAACCAAATTTACTTGAGGTGTGTAACGCGGGGTAAAATGGAGTTTCGGAACTTTATAACGTTCGAGCATTTGGCGGAACTCAGATCCTGTGAATTGCACTCCGTTATCAGCAATTACAGTTTCTGGGACGCCGTGTACTAATATTACGCGTTGTTCCAAGTTTTTCACCACTTCCGCACAAGTAGCACGTCTCATAGGAAAAATTAAACAATATTTAGAAAAGCAACAGGTAACTACCAAAAGATAAACAAACCCAGAACGAGACCTTGGCATTGGCCCAACGATGTCTACGGATAAAACCTGGAATGGTCTATGGCAGACTTTCGGTTTACCCATTAAGCCTGGAGTTGCCCTTTGTGATGGTTTGTATGCGGCGCAAGTGTCACAGTGTTTAATGAAATCAACAATGTCTTTGTACATTCCTGGCCAATAATACCGTAGACAAAGGCGTCTATGGGTTTTGAAAACCCCCAAATGAGCCGCTGTTGGTTCACAGTGGTTCTCCTTAATAATGGCCACTCTCTGGTCCCTTCGTACTACCAGCTTCCAATCAAATTCACTCAATAAATTAAATTTACACTTTGAAAAACGATACAAATTACCATCCTTTACACAAAAATTAGGAAAATTAAGTGGATGCGACTTACAACCATTGAAAATTTTATCAAACCACTCGTCCTCCACAGAGTTGATCACGTTTAAGGTGTTAGCGTCCATAAGTCTGGATAACGCGTCTGGAACCACATTGTCCGTGCCTTTTCTGTGCTCAACCTGAAAATCGAATTGAGACAGTCGACAAAACCAACGTGCCAGTCTACCTGAAGGGTTCTCCAGCTTAGTAAACCATTTTAGAGATGAATGATCCGTGACAACTTTAAAAGGACGAGATCCCAAATAAGGTTCAAATTTCTCGACCGAAAACAAAACAGCTAAGGCTTCCCTTTCTGTAGCACTGTAATTTCTCTCTGCTTTATTTAAAGAACGACTAACAAATGCAATAGGGTGATCATGTCCGTCAATTTCCTGAGATAACATTCCTCCTAACCCATATGAAGATGCATCACAATGCACAGTAAAAGGTTTCTCAAAATCTGGTACAGCTAAAACTGGTGCTGTAACCAGGGCATTTTTTAAAGTATTAAAGGACTCTTCGGCTTCCTCCGACCAAGAAAAAGGTGGCGCATTCTTCCCACTACACGTCAACTTATTAAGTGGTGCAGCAATAGTCGAAAAGTTACGGATAAACCGTCTATACCAGGAACATGTTCCAAGGAACATTTTGACCTCACGACTTGAAGTTGGCGTAGGAAAGTTCAAAATTGCGGAAACCTTCTCCGGATCAGTTCTCAGACCGAATTCGTCTACAACGTAACCTAAATATTTAATAGAACTTCGGAAAAATTTAGATTTTGTAAAATTGATAGATAAATTGGCTTCTTTAAGCTTGTCAAACACCCGTTTTAAAAGTAGTAAATGCGTTTGGAAATCAGAACTACAGATAATAATGTCATCAACGTAACAGTAAACTGTTCCGTTGTCAATATCACTGCAGAACCCGTGACCCAACAACCTATCCATCAAACGTTGCTGTCTAGCCGGAGCTCCGCACAGTCCAAACGGCATCACCTTAAATTTAAAGATACCTCTTCCGGGAACGGTAAAACTAGTCTTATCCTGCGACTCAGCTTGGAGTGGAATTTGCCAAAAACTGGAGCTTAAATCTATCGAGGATAAGTACCTAGCCTCCTTAAGGCTGTCAAGTATCTGAGGCATGTACGGAATAGCATATGCATCGCCCTTGGTAACGGCGTTAAGCTTCCTACAATCAAGACAGAATCTCCAATCGCCATTCGCTTTCTTGACTAATAGAACGGGATTATTCCACGGACTTTCACTAGGTGTTACAACGTCTAATTCCAGCATTCTATCCAATTCGTCGTTTAAGGCTTTTTTCTTTTCCGGAGACAACGGATACTGTCCTATCCTAATAGGTGTGGCCTCTCCCGTATCAATTACATGCTCAGTTAAAGAGGTCCTTCCTAACCCAATCCTTTCCGAAGAAATTGATTCAAAGTCTTTCACCATTGAATCAGCCAATTCTCTTTGACTAAAAGACAAACTATTATACGACTGAATACTATTTATTTGTTCCGAGTGAATTGAACTACAATTATTAAAAAATGGTTTAGGAGCGTTCCTATAATCTATCTGATCAAAAATGTTCTTCCCTAAATCGAAACATCTCCAAAAATCACAACCTAGTATCACCTCCGTGACTATACTAGGAATCACAAAAAATTTCACTACCCGGCTAATTTTACCAAAAGTAACCGGTACAAAAATAAACCCTAAAGATTCTAGTTGAACCCCATTTGCAACACTACACGACCTGTCTACACGCTCCTGTAGTTCAAACCCAAACTTTATAAATTGTTTGTGTGCATTGTTCCCTAAAATTGAGATACAAGCACCTGAATCTAATAAACCAATAATTTCAAAATCATTTACTTTAAATTTTAAGTAAGGCCTAACATCATTTTCACTAGGTGCGAAGAGAACCGAAGCGATGCTACGAAAAGATTTAAATTTACCCTCACTATCCAATAAATTTGTACCTCGGTTCTCACCAACTAGTTTTTTGTCTGTGGTAAACCTTTAAAACTTGTGCCCTTACTGCAATTCGGACACGAAGTGACAGTAAAACCTACTTTGCCACATTTGAAACATTTTATATTTTGGGGTGTCACTTTACATAACCTAAAATTGTGGTTACCCTTGCCACATTTATAACACACTCGTTGGTTTGCAGAAGGCATGGAATTAGAATTAAACTGTTGTGATGTTGTTGGCGGTCTACTAGTGTTGTGTGTTGCTACATAATTAACTTGTTTTGCTTTAACCTTGTAGCAAAACTCCTGACTCAGAAAATTCGACTTGGTCGGTTCCACAAAAAAATCCGAACGTTGGCGAGCAGATTCAAGCTTACGACATTTTGTCTTCAAATCGGAAATTGTAGTAATATCTAACAAAGCTAACTGTTGGGAAAAATACGGTCTGATGTTGTGCAAAAGGATTTCAAGCTGCTTCTCCTCCGGCAGTGGTGATTTCAGTCTGTTGAATAGGCATGCCATTACTGAAAAATAAATGTGTGTTGGCTCCTCCATTCCTTGTGTTCGTGAACGGATCTCACCCAGTAACCTGTAATCATAATCAACCGGGTCGAATTCTTCGAGCAACAAAGATTTTAATTCTGCCCAACTGTCAACCTGACTTTTAATGCCACGATACCACAGCAAACCCTGTTCTGAAAATAATTGAGCAGCTGAGTTGAACAACTTGCCGTCAGAAACACCATATGAAACTTGGAGCTCGTCGACACGTTCCAAAAATGAACGAGGGTCTGTGGTCCCGTTGAATCTCAAGTTCCACTTTGCCACATTCCTATCACCAGAACATTCCGCAACTGCTACTACTGGCACCGGTTCCACCTGTGTGTCGCACTGTTCAGGATGCTGTGCTCTTGTTGACAAGAAAAACTTTTCAGAAACTGACAATAAAAACTCGATTGCGCTAGACAACTCTGCCTTTTGTGACAAAACAGCAGGGTCATCCGACACAACTCGCAATAGCCTATGATGTAAGTGTCGTACCAAACCACGGCATCTGCTCAAACAATGTGCTGTAACAGATTTTTCACTAAGTTTTGCTTTTAATTCTTTAATTTTATCTGAAATAATTTTAAGTTCTGAACTACTTTCAAATTCTGTTTCCATGATTACCTCAGAGGGACACTCAATAAGAAGTTGTTTTAGTTGCTTTCTCAACAAAGGCACTGTAGATGTCGGTGTTTCAGACCTAATTGTCACTTCATAAGTAAGTTCATCTTTTAAGAGTGAATGTACTAAAATTTCTAAATCCATTGTTAAGAACTGGTGGTATTTCCTTCACAATCAATTTAAATAAAGGGTAATGTTAAATTATCCAACACTAAATCAGAGAAAACACAGTATTCAAGAAAATTATTTGTAATTGTATTGACCACAACGACACACCGCTTGTAACAATATTGTAATATTCACCCAATTGTATAAAATGTAATTTTAACAAAATGTATCAAATTTATAAATCACTGTATGGACTTTAAATTTAACAAAATGTATTCTTTGTAAAAACAAAATAAATTTTTAAGTTGAAAACTGAAATCTTTCTCTGAAAGTATGAATGTGTACACAACACTAGATTGTTACCAAATGTAAAATCTGATATTTATGTCTGTTTAGTTACAGTTTATCATGAAAACAATATAACTTGAAGTTAACTTTAAAACATGAAACATGTAGGTACCTGAACATATAAATCTTATGATAACCCTAGTTTTATAAAAACATATAACACATAACATAAAACATAGAACAAAGCTTAACACTTAAAAATTTAAAGGAAATAAAACAACCACACTTGTGTTTTTTTTTCACTTTATAACATTCACAATAGCAGCACACCACAACATAAAATTACAAACTAGAACCTGTGGTATTCCAACCTAAAAACAATTTCCATCTATGCCGCTACTGTTGCTTACCAAAAAGACAAATTCTAAGCAAAATGTTCCAAAGAAAAGTATTAAATTGAGAAAAAAAAAAAATCTTTACTGTGGTTATGTTGTTCAAGCACAAAAAATGACTCTTAAATGTTGTTCACACAATAAAAATGAAGCTAAATATTCTTATTTGAAAAATATATGACTCTAAGTTACACAAAATACATATATGACTCTAGTAAATACTTTCAAAATATGATTCTAAGTTAAGCAAAAATATATAATGACTCGACTGTAAACTTTTACCAAAACACAAAAACACTCCCCTACTCTCTCCTACCCTCTCTCAATCAGTACTAAAATCATTCCATAAGTAAGCCAAAGGGGTGGGCCAGGACAGTTGTTACACACTCAATATACCCTGCGGTCCGGGCCCAGATATGAGAAAGTTGGGGATGTTGCTGACCAAAACACACCAAACAATAACTTTAAATAAATGTGGGCGCCATTTGCCACGTGGTTCCCTTTGAATATTGCCCGCTGGGACCCACGAGACAAAATAATAAATTTAAGGTAAAAAAATAAAAAAATGGTATGGGTTGAAACAGTCTATATTATTAATATATTGGTTTACACCTTACATGAGAAAAAATTCACAAATCTAGCTCAGCGACAGGGGTCGCTACATGGATTCTATTGGTTGGTGTGTGTCGGGTCGCAAAAGGAGTAAAAGTTACAGTTTATATTAAATTATCATCCCTAATTGGAAAATACCACGGTTCACAATATTTAAAGGGTAAAAAAGCACCGACCTCGTGTGTCCTGTATTTACTAATGAGGGATTATTTAGACCTCTGAACTCCCTGGAGGATTATCATGTAGTTGTGGACAGCAACTCATCAGCACATGACGTGGCACGTGGTAGACCCAAGGATTATTGATGAAATTAATTTCCCATAGCTGAAACAAACGTGTAGGATTAACCAAACTGAAAATTAGACTTTGAACACGTTGTGGCTATGCAACATGGCGGCGTGGCGTGGGGAAAATGTTTTCAACTTCTTACCAGGTCTTGCTAAAGCAGCAATCCTGATTAGCAGGATTTCAAACCGCCTGCTCCCTCCACCCGTTTGAAATTTTGCCTGGCTGACTCCTCAAGCCACGGCAAGTAACCTCGAAGATCCTGGCAAACCTTCAGGCCAGCGACCAGAAACAAACGATGGTCTGCAACTTGAGGTTTTACCTGTAATAAACACCACCTCAGAAAATGTTCATGGCGTCTTACGAAGTCTGCCTTGAAACAGATATCACTCCACTTACCTCAGTAGCGTTTTTCTCTCTATAAATTATTCGACCGACTTCGGCCGCGTTAAATAAAATAATCAAAATTCTTTCTCAACACACATGTCATCTTTTTTCCTGAAAACTGAAGGCTCGCTTGGTGTTGCCCTAACCCGCTTCGATACTCCTTCCAAAACGTTCCGTTTTCCGAAATTCGAACACACTTGGAAATTAAATAAAATTACCAAATATTTTGCAAACAAAATTTAACCTACAGAAATAAATATCTGTGCGTCTCCTGACTATAAAACTTTTGGACAAAACGCAAAGAACTGTCAATCGACGCTTCAGCTAGCAAAAAGGTGTTCGCGCATAACTTCAACAAAAGTGTCAGATGGAAGAGCGTGACACGAGATGGCAACACCGTAGCTCCGAAATCTGCCTTCCTATTGGGCGTTGTTGCTATTGGTCAGAATCATCACGCGCGGCACGCGCCATCTTCTATCGTCTAATTCCTTGCTAAACTGAAGCGAAATTTGAGAGACTTTGCTCTGATTCTCAATGTTTATTATTTTCAAAGCCTTATGCAAATAATAAAAAATTTGAAAAGACATTTATTAAAGTTGCGACTGCTACAAAAAACAACCAATGACGTTAAAGGGGAGGTGCCAATTCCTGCAAAATACTGAAAACTACCATTTCGCTTGCGCGCCAAGATTTAAACTTGTGGATTGTCAGAACACAACGTTACAATCATAAGCATAAGAAGTGAAACTGGTTCTAAAATTAAAGAAATCGCTATCCCAAAATGTGAAAGAATTTGCAGATAGATGAAAGCCGAACTCTTCTCAAAGGCGAGCTATAAATAAATTTACAATGTTCTTCAATTCATCTTCACTTCACACTGCTGCTAAGGCAAACCTTTTCTAAGTCTAAAAGCCTTACGAGAGGCCATTCGCGAATGCCTCTAAAAGCGCCCTCTGGCGGACAAGCCGCGCTACTTATTGTTCTATTGTGAGGCTCGTGTTCTAGAAAAATCTATGCCCTTTTACAAAACGCCGCCGCATCGCTTGTTAACCCATAAAGAGGAAACTGTTTAAGTAGGTATCTGGAAAATAAAATAATATTACGGTTAAGATTCGATTTTTTCATTCACTGAGATATTTTTATAAATTTTACTAGAAAAAAATAGAAACTAATTCGTCCAAAAAACGAAATAAATGGTTTTTATTTTCCATCCAACAATAACTTATGTTGGTGTATTGGAAAATCATTGAAAATTCGTCCAAGAAACTAAGTAAATGGTTTTTATTTTCCATCCAACAATTACTTATGTTGGTGTATTGGAAAATAATTGAAAATCTGATACAAATAAACTATTTAATACTAAACAACTTTGAAGTATAAACAACATTCACAAGCTAGATAAATTACTGTAAAAAATATGTAATTAATAAACATGCATACGCACATAATGCTTAGTCAAGATTTAAAACAAAAAAATTTCATGTTCATTAAAATTATTCGTTATTATTGGCTATAGTAGGTACTTAAATAATTTACGTAACCACCTGTACAATTAAGCTACGACCTTCAATCTTAGGTCATAAACGAAATGACTCAATCGCCTACTCCGTATTTCGTTAAGTTATCGTCATAACAATCTTAAGCAATAAAACTTCGTCGTTTTGCCAAATAGGCTCAGTTTCATGTTATAGCTGATGGGTTGATTCAATGAATGACAAAAGATCTAAAGATTGCTTTTGTTTTAGTATTACATTTAATTTGAAAGTTAATTTAGTTAAATACCTATTCATAATATTATTATACGTAACAAAACTTTTTAAAATACTCGTTTAGTACCTACCCACTTATTAAGTATCAATGTAATTTCAGAGATAATTTTGTTATATTTTCATAATATTATTATAATTAAGTAATGACACAACACAATCATTTTGTAAGGCCTCGTAAACAGCCTTAAGGTTCTGTTCATTCAATTTTATTGACATAAATTTTATAAAATAGATAATTTATGTGAAAAGCTTCCTTTTTATTATTAAATTAAAACAAGTAAATACTTCTAATGCTGAGGTCACATTATCACGCTGACGCAAAGCTTTTCGTTGTCATGTCGAGTCAAGAAATTAGAGTTTAATTCACCTAAGGAAATAAATTAAAGGGATTTCATAAAAATAAACTTTAAATCCATGACTCAAAGTTTCTAATTGTATAATATGACCAGTGGCCGCCCGCGGTTTTACCCGCTTGGTTCCCGTTCCCGTGGGAATATCGGTATTCTATGTTTTAATCTAGGCTATCTACTATCTGTATGCCAAATCTCAACCAAATCCGTTCAGTAGTTTTTGCGTGATTGAGGAACAAACATCCAAACCCACAAACTTTCACATTTATAATATTAGTAGGATAACTAAAATTCGCGATAACGCGCAGCATTGTGCAACAGGTCTTAAATCATAATTTGTAAACAAATTTTTAACTTCATTTATGAAATGATTTATGCCACCCTTCTGGGTGGGGGTGGGTTATTTCTTAAGCTACAAATCTAAAGCTATTCTTAAACTTTGGTTTACATATACCTACATATACCTACATAAACCAAGGCTAAAGAGCCATAATTTCTTTGGCCCATTTCCTTAAGAATTACCGACAAACATTCCAAAAAAATGTTATCGGCCAACAATTCTAGACCAACGACTGTTCTAACGATACTGAATATTTCAGGCCTTATTATGAGCCCTTCAGCACCTTAATTAGAAGCTAAAATTATAGGAGTGGCTGTAGCCTATTACGACAAATTAGAAGGTTACTTTACTGTAATAAAAAAAAACTCTTAACGTCTTTTAGAAAAAGCACTTGTAATTTCTATAACTAGACAAGGTCAGTCTTTGATACCATAAAAGTGTCTTTTTCAATAAGGCTTGTGATATCTTATTAAACTGTACTAAAGAAAAATCGCTTCAAATTTTAAGCTCAATTTATGTGAAAGAGACGTTACGAGCTAGGCTTTAATAAAATTTCATATTTTTTTAGAAAGTATTTAGATTGTATTGCAATGCAAAAGCATTTATTCTTTATCATTTATCATACTTTAAAACCCGTTAATTATAGACGACATAAAATATCCAAAAGTTTATTTCTTCTTCTATGTATATCTACACTACCAATAGGCACACTTGCAAATTATAGTTTAAATTAGGCACCACGATTTTGTTCTGCTCAAGAAAAATAGTTTTCTACTTTGTTTTATTTGATCTCAAGTAATTTATTTGTTTTTTTCGCCAGAAACGACCGACCTTGCTTAATAATGTGGCTTGGCACTTAAGCCTTATTTACCGGAAAATAGAAATTGCCTTCGTATGCTCAAGGCTCGATAAGTTTCTAGGTTAGGCTTTGTTTTATTGACGTGAAAGTGAAATACCTACCTATCTAAGAAAAAAATAGACTGTATGTTTAATTTTTTTTTTTTGTTATTTACATTATCAAACACAATCATGTTTTCCAAAACCAGCGCTTAGTGCAGTTTCGTAGCTTTTGTACTCGTAAAGCTGTGTGACTCTCGGATTGGATTATTTCATTGTTGATATACTGCCCGGCATATACAAGGTCATTTTGTATCCACCGTCCAAATTTTGAGGATGTGTTCAGTCCATGAAACTGAACAACTTTCTCTAAGGAACACATGGTCAAATATGTAAAATAAAAATCGACTTTCCATACAAATCAAAGAGATCACGTGATCAATTTAGTATTGGATGACCAAAATTTTTTGGCGAAATTTGACACATGTTTCTTAGAGAAAGTTGTTTAGTTTCATAGACTGGACACATCCTTAAAATTTGGATGGTAAATTCAAAATGACCCAATACATTGGCAAGAGAATGAAAGAGACAAAAGATGCGCAGTAGCCATAAACTTAGTGTTTATGGCTACTGCGCATCTTTTGTCTCTTTCTTTCTCTTGCCAATATATATGCCGGCATCTGTACACTTGCTGATGTAGCTTTATTATGCGTCATCACATTATAAAACTACAATGAAAAGTATTTTGAGAAATTCGCTTTACAAATACAGGTCAGAAACAGACAAAATTGCGGATTACCAAAGTGAAAAATTAGTGGCTTTTTTTGGAAATAACTGAAAGTTGTTAAAAGTGATTTTGTAAGCCACTTACAAAGGCTTTACAGGTGTGTATTATAAGCGGCTGAGCTCATTGACCTCACCGAAGCCCGTAATTGGATCTGAAGGAATATGGAACGATGTATGGACACCTCACCATAGATCACTAAGTAGTATGAGATACTTATACTTATAAGTATGTAAAAGGGTGTATTTTAAATATTTGTTTTTATTTCCAAAGTGTTTATACCTGCCGTATAGTCAGATGTATATAGGACTACTTACCTCAGTTTTTTATTATTCGTGTTTCGATTCCTATATACCACTAGGAATATACATTAGTTATATACTGAAACTTTATTGCAAATCCTGAAACATACTATCTTAACGTCCAAATTTCGACTAAAAAAGAAACGGCAATTGTTTATCTAGTCTAAGCAATTTTCCTCTGCAGTATAAAGGTACTGAAAAATAATACAGTATACAGATACTGCAGCTGAAAATTTACCTGAATACATAGGTAATCAGATAAATTGTCAGCGGCTTAAGCATTATGTAAACAGAGAACATTAAAAAGGTGGTTTGAAAAATGCTATTCATAAACCTACACGGGGAAAGGCAGCAATTATTTAAAAATCATGCAAACAGACCCGCCATCCGTGGCGGTAATCATTTTAGAATTAAGCCCAAGTGGGCTTTATACAAGCGCGCGTGGTGTGGTACAGTCTGCATCAGATATAGTTAAACATTCTGTACCAAGTCTTTTTTTATGCACAACGGGACAGAGATTGGCTTTCACCTCACCTGTTGATAAGTGACGATAACGCCGAAGGCGGAAGCGTACTACGCCCAGAATCCTCATCAATGAGGGGGAACGGGCTATCTTACCTCTAATTTCCGGAACACAACAATTTTTAAATTGTTCTTATAGTGTCAGACTTAAGTAAGATGGTGGTAGCTAGCCAGGCGGACTTGAAGTAAGCCCACCACCAACAAAACCGAGTACAAATTGTACCCCTCCCGGGAATCTAAACCGGGACCCCTGCGTCTTACACGGGTGGGCGAATACTAAACCACAGAGGCGGTTGAGTCACACTAACTATTGCGTTTGTTCAGTAAGTTACACTCTACTACAGCCATAGTTCTACAGGCTGTTTTGTTTTGTAGTACCCTTATAAAGCCGAATATGGTTGATAACCGGTATGGTAGATATGCGTACAACCCCGAAAAATGGCTACCCACATGGCTAAGAAATTTTGTGTTTTTGTTTGTAAGGAACACTGCAAAGTAACAACCCTAGACGAAATAAACGATTGTTTTCGATAATCAATCCCATTGATGGGCAAAAGCAAAACACAATTTCGTTCTAGGGTCTTCCGGGATTGTATGTATGTTCTATCTCACGAAGACCCTTTTGCTAAATGCTCAAATGCACATACACAGGTACACATTATTTTAGTGTGCGTAATACGAGAGCGTGCAGTCGCACACTAAACAATGTGTATATGCACGCTTATCACATTTATAACAAAATAGGGTCTTCATGAAATAGAACAAAAGAGTAACAAGATTATTTTTGTGATTATTTATTTTGTGGAGCTTTAAAACATTTGTTTCACCATTCTATTTAACTTAGATTACCTCGATGATTTGAAATATCAACTTCAACTGCTTGCTTCAGTCGTAGTTTGAAAAATACTGTGATTGTGCTGAAAAAGGATGGCTTTCAAAATAGATGAACCTTTTCATGGGGCGACTGTACATGCAGGTGTGGAGCGGCATTACGCTAATACATTGATACGCGAGGAGCGATTAGCGCGGTCCAAAATATGAGCTTTCAGCTAATATGATCCGGTTTACGCTTCAGTTAGCAAAGTTGCTGTGATAAGTTAAATTAAATAGAAGAACTGGATCAAAACTTTGGTTAATAATTTTTATGTTGTGGCTTGCAAGTGCTTGCACTACAAGTGCGAAGTATTTTTGCCTGTAGACTAGATCAAAAAGAAATAAGTAAATACTCGGAGATCTCTATTATAATTTTTTGTTATTAGTGTGATTTATCCTCCGTCTTTGTTCCGATACTCAACTAATTTGGTAAGACAAAACAAATGCTATGACGCTCTAGATGTGTCTTCATACGATCGTTTTCCCGATCTCTTTCATTTTCATCTGACGCAATCAATAGCGTGCGTACGCTGACCGTGCTTTTCAAGCGCTCAAAAAAACGTCAATGTACGGCAGAAAGTTGAAAGGGAAAGCGCATGGTTTGGAGGCAATATTACATGGGTCTGACGCAAGTTGACTTGAAAGTTGAAGTGACTCGGTGAAGACAGACCATCTGACACTATATACCCGCAATATCTGACAACTTGGACCACAACCCAACCGAATGGATACAGGTTTTAATACGTAAGATTTACGAGCCTCATCTGGTCAAGGGTTCGACGTCCGTGCGCGTCGGGGTAATTTGTCCCTAAAGGGGAGCTTGTTTTGGCTAAAGCAGTGTTGCCAGGAACAAAAAAGATTCTCCACGTACATAAAAGGTTTGTAAAAAGGTGCTGGAAACGTGCTTCACGTCGATGCGATTACGAATGCTTTCTACTTGTTAGTGAAGCTTAGTGAGAGCTTAAAAGCTCTAAAAAGTGAAACTTAATTTAAATCTTTTTGATTTTCTGATAGCGGCATGGTAAATAACTACATAAAAAGTAAGAATGAAATTATTAAAGATTTAAATCTTACATCCCACCTGTTATAAATGTGAAAAATTACGATGTTGGATGTTTTTTACACAATCACGCAAAAACAGCTGAACGGATTTGGATGAAATTTGGCGCACAGATAGTTAATAGCCTGGATTCAAATTCAGACGTAGGATACTTTTTATCGCGATCAAAGGTTCCCTTGGAATTTTCCAAATTTCGACGCGGACGAAGTCGCGGGCGGAAGTTAGTTTTGTATAATATAATTTATTTTTTTCATCGAAATCTCTAATTTAAGTAAGAGTTAAAATATTACAATAATTTAGTATCACTTTGATAAGCAACATATTACTTTAACACAAACATATAGTTATTTATTTCTACAGTCACCCGCTCCCTTTTAATTCTCCAAGCCTAACCAAATACGACCGCTTTGAATAATTACATTTGCGTCTCTATTTGATAAAGTACAGTCACGTACCCGTTGTAAATTTACATCAAACATCAACTTAACACTTCGCTGGCACAACTGCCATATATTTTATACAAAACTCACATATAAATATCCATCATCACTGAAACCCACCCCGGTCGATAGCTTGCCGTGACCAAAAGCCGTAAAAACGTGGCCCGAAAAAAACTACCACTGTACAGAAAAAACAAAACATTAAATTACTGTGTAATAAGCCCCGAAAGTTCGGTGATCGACCCCTGTAATAACAAATTTTCTAGATATTCCACGTGGGAAATTCGCGTGAAAAGGATCGGCCAAATTAATGTTCTCGACGAAAAATTCGCGTTGGTTTTCAAGAGATTTAGTATGTTATAACAAATTGAATTGTAATAAGGTTTACTTTTATATAGGTTTTAAATAAGTGTCCTATTGTCTAATTTATTATTAAGTTGTGTCGTAATTTATTAAACTAGACCTAGTTTAATAAATTCCGACACGTACATACGTAGGTACTCTATTGCGATAGGTGTACCTGTTAAGATATGTGAGTTATAAATAATTATAAATAAACTTATGCCAAAATTGCATTGATTAGTACAGTTTCAGTGATAAAACCACCATGTAAACGGTTCTTTTGTGTGTTTTTGTCCTTTTTGTAATTATTACTATTTACTATGTAGGTAATTCATTAATCAAAATAGTGTTCATTACTGAATCAGAACGTACTATACACATCAACTTTGTCTAGGGATACAGGTGTTATTTTCATACAAACGAGGTAACTTTGAAGCCTTGGTTTTCTGCCAGGGATGTACCGTGCTGTAATATGATGATGGCCATCCAAGGACTGAATGGGGCAGATTCAGATCGCTATACACACCCAACTGATATCTTTTAGAATCAGCATTCTAAAAGATTAATGGGTTAGAGTTCTCAGTTTGAGGATTTCCATACATTTTCATGCTATTTTCGCGGTTTTTTTAAACATGTCCATTACGTTTTTAGAATGCTGGTCAGATCAGTTGGCTGTGTATAGCGATCTGAATCTCCTCCATTTAGTCCCTGGATAGCCGTCATCAGACCACAGCACAGTACATCCCTGGCAGAAAACCAAGGCTTCAAAGTTACCTCGTTTGCTTGAAAATAACACCTGGTATCCCTAGACAAAGTTGATGTGTGTATTTAACAAAATAGATATGTACCTACTTACCATTTACCAAACATTAAATTTAACCAATTATATACTTACTAATATTGTTTTTTTAAATGGGTCTACTGTGCCTGAAATTAAAAGCTTAAATTATTATTTTTTTAGAGTACCTACCTACGTTGAATTTTGTGAAAACAAATTTCCACAAACAGTGAGATTTATAAAACCAAATCGTCCGAATATTTTATTAATACCGCATCTGTTCTTAATGAAATTTATTTCCCAACCCAATCAACTTAGAAGAAAAGATTAAAAGAAGTCCATCTGGACAAAAAATCTTCTAAATATTCACGAAATCAATCTCCAATTTGTGATATTAAAAAGGCAAACTTCGGATAGGAAATTCAAATTCTAATACCCGACTTTCTATACAGTCGGCGAGATGAGAAAATACTTACAATGAACATCTTTGAAATATCCAGTTTCGGAGATATTGGCGATCCTTTTTGGAGCTCGTATTATTGGCAGTCCCTTTTAGATCGTTCTTGATGCCGACTTTCATTTTTGGACGGAAATATTGGTAGGTTCTAGGAAAAAGGATCCATTTTATTTTCTATCAACTGGCGCACATTAATTTCCTGTTACAATTTAGTGAGTAGATACCTATATATAGCTTTACATAAAGGAATCTTTTTATAATAAAAGCATCCCGATATAATTTTATTACTCTATGTAACTCAGAATGACCTATTTACCAAGAATATTAAGAGAATTTTACTGAAACAAAATACAGCAATTTATTTTTAAGATCAAATTAATAGTAGTGTTGAAATTGTTATACGATTACGGTATTCTCTAACATTTGATTAGCCTGTACAGTGACTAGATAATGTCCTCTTATTCAAACTAAGCAGATTTCAAACATTTATAACAACAACTGCCTTTCAGAACTCTTTAGTAAAAGATTATCTCAAACCCGAGTACTAAACCCCGATTTTCTCTAATTGAAATCTGATGGACTTTCGATAGAGCTTTAAGACAATACATCAAGTCTCATTAAGGTTTCTAACACCATAACAGAACCAGAACGGATATTAATAATTAAAAGAGGGTGGAGTTATTCGAAGGGCTTGCTCTAAGAATTATCTCTGAGCCTTGTTTCAAAGAGGCTCTTTTGTTATACACAATGTATAGGTGAATTAAGAAATAAAATAGCCGCCGCTTTTTGATTAATTCTGTCGGGAAATAGACTGTCAGTTGCGCTACTAAATCATTATTTCCTTGCTGTTTTCATTAAACCGTAGGATAAACACTCAAATTGGATAATAGAGAATTATAGATACAATTTGAATCTTTCTTTACCTATCTACACATAATATGCGTAGCGTACGTACCAAACATCACCAACGTTAGTAAATTATTATCCAATTTAATATTCATAATTTTATTTTCTTTTCAGTGTGATAATAATAATTGCTGGTGCCCTGTAAAAAACTAAGGTGTAACAACCTATAAAATGTGTTTATTATATCAATTTT
This sequence comes from Agriphila geniculea, assembly GCA_943789525.1. Taxonomy (NCBI): domain Eukaryota; kingdom Metazoa; phylum Arthropoda; class Insecta; order Lepidoptera; family Crambidae; genus Agriphila; species Agriphila geniculea. The sequence goes on from OX038876.1 coordinate 4,358,635, forward strand.
ACAACTGTACCGAAATATACCCGGATTAATTTAGACTGCGGACATAATAAAACGCATGTGTAATAAACGAAGCAAATAAACAATAACTAAGTAATTAAAAGTACATAATCCGCTTACTGCTGCTTAACTTATTAAATGAATTATAGCAAATATATTTCATAATCTCTAACCAGCATCATAATAACTACGTCTGAGTGGCGTTTTAGCAAACTTTGATGATTTTAGTGACAATAATTGTACAAGAAATTATTTCTTGTATTATAATAGGTAAGCTTTATTTAAAATTAAGTTTTAACATCAATAACTGACTGACTGAGATATCAACAAACAGTCAAAACTGTCAATAGTACCTACTAGGAACTTATAATTTTGCACAAGGATTCCTTATGATTTCTGGAAATGCCTATGGGAGCAAAATAAGACGCGCAAGAAGTCGCGGGCGGCCGCTAGCTACTTATTATTGTATTGCTACTATAAGGAATAACTTAACCCTTCAGCTCACTTAACCATAGTTCAATATCACAAACAGAACGCACCATTTAGTGACGCGAAATCGCAAAACGGAAGTCGCGCTAATGAAGTGCCGACGAACGTCGAGTGCACTTCCGGCGTGCTGTCTCTTTCTAAACACATCTGAGAGAGAGTCTATCTGTCCCGTTCTATTGCAAAATATGCAAATCCGAAGATAGGCTGGGCGAGCTGTCTGCATAATGAAGGACTTCGGCGATAATCGTGGTTTTTAAGAGGATCCTGTGGGCTTTGAGGGAATCGCTAATGTGGAATGTGGCTGTTGAATGATGAGAAAGTGTCTAAATAAGGGATGTAGAGAGTTAGATCGATAGGAACTCTTTTAAGCTCAACCCCTAGTACAGATTGGGCTGAAATTTCGAATATTGATAGTCAGTTATGACGCAGGCATCTACGAAAATAGGATTTTAGATATTTTTTGCAGAATAATTAACTTTCATGCGGATCAAGTCGCTAGAGAAAATAAAAAATAAAAGTAACAGAAGAAAAAATATTTTACAAAATAATCCTTCCAATAAGTCAAGCGATTGTGATGTCAATAGTTTAGATATTTAATGAGACATAATCATTGGTCATTGTTCAAAATTATATAACTAAATCTCTACTTGAAACTTTTGAGATCGTTGACTTGCTTTCCAATTCCTCCATGAGAACAAAAATAATGTTATAACTTTACAGAATTACTATTGACACATACATTTATCAAAGTTACATCCAAATCAGAGTATTCTTCCACCACAGTCACTGGCAAAGTCGCAGACCAGTAATCTTGCGAAGTGTCTACGTGTCTTGAACTCGAACGGTTTAATGGCACTAAATCTCTAAGTAAGTGAAACCAGTACCAAATACTAAGCTAAAGTGTACAGTGATAACAGTATCGCATCTGTAAGAATGGATCTTTCATACGTTGATAGTAGAGAATTAAACTAATTACAACGTAAAAACAAAGAATCTCGAAACATTTAAAGTTGAAACAACAAATATTGCAATTATAACTCGTTGAAAGTTTTAATGGTAGTATGTAAGTACTCGTATATAATATAAAATAAGGTTCATTTCAATTTTATACTCTTATCTATTCTAATGAACTTGTTAATATTTTATTAAGTTTTTTTAATACTGTAAAACAATAAGTATTTTGATTTACGCATCTAGGTAGTTATTATACTCTTTATTGCACTTATAAAAACAGTTACACATAAATAAATTGAGATATGTACACAAAGGAGGACTTATCTCTAGAAGAGATCTCTTCCAGCCAACCTGAGACGTGTTTGTGATTTTAATATTAATATTAAGTTAGTTATTTACTTAACCTTAGGAAGTAGTAATACCATGGTAATACTGTCAACGTAATTTTAATTCATTAGTAATATACGTAATACTGTTAATGAATCTTTTTTTACTAATACTATAAATGCGAAAGTAAGTTTTTTTGTTACGCCTTCACGTCTTAACTACTGAACCGATCACCATGAAATTTTGCATATCGTCATAACTGGCCGTGTCCTACACTATGTTGGTTTTCAGCATTCTGTCCACGCGCCATCTCCAAAGTTGCCAGACTGAAACTGACGGGTTAACTTACACTTAATACTTAAAGTTGCTAAAACTTGCCACATAACATATTTTTTCAACACACTTGCTCGTAAAGTGAGCCCTAATACATCGCTTTTAGGGCCATAAACCGAACTATAACAAACGCGTGCAATAATATATAAAACACTAGTTGGTTATAGAATTATCCCTACAAAGTTAAATAGGTACCTTACTGCAAGTTCTATGCGAGTAAACAGAGCATTTTCAATTTAACCGGGTAACACAGTTATTTTTTTAGTAACACCAAAGAGGTTTTATGCCGCTGAAAATTCATTTGCATTTTTGGAATAAATAAATGTGTAGGTCCTTAATTAAGTCAAACAAATATTTATTATTATCAAATTATTCCTAATTTAAAATATTTTGTTAAAAAATATTAAAATATTAGCATTTTATCACCTAAATTTATAATTTTGAAGTAGCTGTATGCTCACTAACCCCTTTGTTCGCAAAATATTCTTGCATTGGGCGTGTGAAAAAAAAAACAAAAAAAAAACCTGCGCGCCTTTTCTCATCATGATTATAATTTTGTTTTTGTCGTATTTGTTGCTGTGTGGTAAATTACTTTGTTTTTTCCTCGCAAATGTGTTGAAAAACGTCGTATGAAACTCGTGAGCTCTTACTTATTGCACACAAGGCTGTAGGTTGCAGCCCGAGCCGCAGGCGAGGGCGTAACTCAGCCGAGTGTGCAATAAGCAACCTAAGCTAACTTGTATCATAATGTACTAGTAATAAACTCTATACGACGATATTCGTTAATATTCTTTAAATGCTTTATCAAACTCGGTTTAAGAGCCCGTAGCGACTTCAACATATATTTCAGTTTCGAGTTGCTGAAGTATAATAAGTTATCGTATTTGCCAGTTCAAATAAACTGTTATAAACGACAACTTTTTGTACTTTAGCTACAAAAAACTAAAATATATTCAAAAATGTCTGTAATCTTTTATTGCGAAAAGTGCCAAGACACATTTTTCAATTACGCACTCAGTTTTAAGAAATCTTGAGTAAACACGAAATGTGCAAGCGAGAGAGCTGCAGTCAGCAGCAAAATCGCTACGGGCTCTTAGGGTTTATAACCGAGTTTGATAAAACATTTAAGGCAATTTTTTTTTATTCTAACTTGATCGAACCTGTGGATCTCAAATTAGTTGCTGGGTTGGACAATACAAGTGGTACACTTAATTTTCTTTTTAATGTTTACCCGAAGTTGATGACAAGTGTTCTCACCGGGTATCCATATCCGGTGACCCTCGAAGTCGAGTCTGACGATGTTGGTCATTAGACTTCGTTCGTTCGACTTTAGTCCTTATTCCTGAGGGCCTAGATAAGTGACAAACGCTTAGCTTTTCTATTATTCGAATAGAAAAGAAGTGAAATTAGGTATAAATTAATATTTCGTAGGTACTAATTTATATTCTATTCAAATTGTAGAAACCCACTTGGTTATACAAGGTTATTTTAGTTCATTGAAAACCTCTTGTGGGGTTGATCAGACCATCAAACTGAACAACTTTCATTATGGGACCAACCTTGAAATCGCGAAAAAAAAATCAGCTGTTTCATACATTTCGATGGGGTAGGCATTGTACTTTTGTATGGAACAGCTGATTTTTTCTCGTGATTTCGAAATTGGTCCCATAATGAAAGTTGTTCAGTTTGATGGTCTGATCAACCCCGCGAGGTTTTCAATGAACTAAAAATAACCTTGTATAGTTCCTGAGCTACTAACATAGGTATTTTATTTTGTTTTTATTCATAAGTAGCTTTTGATACCTTCAATAGGGGAATGAACGTCGCGACGTACGATTATCGTATTTCGGTTTTCGAAGTTCGCCCTCTGTTTCCGATAGCCCTTTACCAAACAAATAGTATATAGTATAGTGTATAAATTAGTTTTCTTATTTGTTACAGGATGGAGGAGACAGTGCGATCGCTTCTGCAATACAAAAGCCGCGTGGAAACTTTGAAGCAAGAAAAAGCATCGTTATCAACAGCGTTGGAGGTGAGAAATTAGTTTATTTGTGTCATTAACAGTGGCTCTATCATGAGTTGATGCAAACTGTTTACGTTACAGTAAACTGTCTGATATACTGCTCACAGTCAATACGAGTGAAAGAGAGAAAACGATAGTTTACTGTAACGTAAACAGTTTGCAACAACTCATGGTAGTGCCACTGATGTGATTTTTCGATCAACGTGATACTTGCAAATCTTTATACTTATTTCGAAACAATGTATTTTTTTAGGGTTCCGTAGCCTAAATGGCAAAAAACGGAACCCTTATAGATTCGTCATGTCTGTCTGTCTGTCTGTCTGTCTGTCTGTCTGTCTGTCTGTCTGTCCGTATGTCACAGCCACTTTATTCCGAAAGTATTAAGACTACACAGTTGAAATTTGGTAGGTAGATGTATTCTGTTAACCGCTTACCGAATTTAATACAAAAATAAGAAAAATAAAAGATTAAGGGGGGGCTCCCCATACATGGAACTGAAACTGAAAAAAAAATTTTTCTTCAAACCAACACGTGTTGGGTGTCTATAGATAGGTCTTTAAAAATGACATTGAGGTTCCTAAGACAACTTTTTCTCAAAGTTAACCGTTTCAAAGATATACATCGCCAAAGTGGTAAAATGTGTGTCCCCCCCCCTTTAACTTTTGAAATAAGAGAGTGAAAAATCTAAAAAAAATATATGCTGTAGATCTTAATAAACACTTTCAACCAAAATTGTTTTGAATGAGATATAGTAATTAGTTTTTGAGATATAGCACATTTTCCAAAACCGCAAATATAACTTTGTCATTCATACCAACACTGTGAAAAACAAAGTTATTTTTGCATACGAAAAATGATAGGTGGTATTAAATATGGTATGGTATAAGGTAACTACGGAACCCTATGGCGCGTGGCCCGACACGCACTTGGCCGGTTTTTTTATATTCAGCCATCGACCAACTAGCATAAGAATAAATAATCAGTCTTATTTATTCTTATGCAACTAGGTAGTAGGAGTTTACTTGTACGAGTAAAAGTTGCTATTTTATTGTAACTTAGGACTTATATTGTGCTTTTACTCTTACTCGTACAAGAAACTAAAATTTAGTATGAATTTTCAAAAATCGCAAAATAAAATAAGTAGGTCAAGTACCGTTACATGAGCACTATTTTCTATATGCATGAGTATCTAACATATATTTGGGTAATGCTCAACTTCATATTTCTCAGAAGCCGACTGTATAAGTTTACCGAAAAACGTTAAGTAGGTACTTATAGCCGAAGTAGGTAGGTATACGAGTGTTTGAATATTAATATTTAAACTTATGGATAGTAACCACAAAGCGCTATAGAAAAGATCCTACTAATAATGGGTAAAAGATATAAAAAGTAATAAAAATCGCCAATCACTCGACAAACATCCCAAATCTGTTAGTCAAAAGTCCGTCCGATCCCTTAACTTTCCAACCAACTTAACTTGAGACCTCCTAAAATAACCATATCATTGAAACTTATATACAGTAGAGCTCAATTTGAATTGGCATTTTATATGTACAGAGATGACATGAATCAAATGCAAATATTCAAAATATTTCATAAATGAGGGCCGGCATTGTTCGGTACCCCTGCTTTCCCCGTATTTTACAACAAAGTTGGTCAGAGTTAGGCTTTTCGGTTAGCGAGTTATGTATAACTTCCGGTGAAATTTGTTCACGAATGGAATTTGCGAATATCATTTGGATAAAACGTCCGGTGCTCAAATATATTGTTTGTCTGCAGTTTAAATTTTCAATGAAATATTTTGGGAATAAGTAATTGGTAGGATGGATAAATGGATGATCAAATTTCGATACAGCCATATTAATCCGGAAGAATTTTTTTTTATTAAATTTTTTATCAGAACCTTATTTTTTATAATTATTTTTTATAGAACATAATTTTCATAATTATAACGAAAATGTAAATATCACAATATGCTAAAATTATCAGTGGAATGGAGTCTCTTTTGAGTAATTTTTCAGTCAGAGTGTATTTCCTTTAATCACATTAAATAGTCACCACCAACTTTGTTACTGCCAAACATAAGTTATCAATTCATCTTCATTACAATTAATTGTTAGGAATAGCATAATACCGTACCATGTACCTCGGCAGGCTCCTTATCAAACTATCTGGTGGCTGACAGTCCGTCATTTAGGAGTTATTACGAGGGCGAGGGAGGCTGTTCCCGGCTGAGTATCCTCATTACGCTCCTGTCTCATTACACGCCGCCATGTTTGTTTAAGGACGTATAACTTAATTCATTTGCCTCGGGTGACGTAAAAAAAGAATAATTTGACGTTTCATCTCATATTTTTGTCAATTTGTCCCTCTTTTTTGTTGGTTCATTCATTGCGTATGATAAAAACTTAAAAAGTTGAATTTATTTAAATAAACAAGCAAGAACTCTTATCGGCTGGATTGGAAACGAATATTTTTGTCGTTTTCGACCGTTATTAAATGTTTAGTTCACTAGTAAGAACCAATTATGTTTATAATTTCGATTTCGTCATATCTAATGAAACAAAATAATTGCAAATTCTTTTGTAAGTTGTAATGCTTGAATCGTATTTCAAGTATGGTCCAACACAATTAATACCAACCAACGAGACGATAACGCAATGGATGCAGAGTGGATGATATTCCCGAACTAAGGCCCGTATTTAGGAATATATAAGGTCCTTCATAAATAGTGCACAAAATTTTAAGGGGTCAATGTACTCATGCATACAAACAATTTTTACTATGGTACCAACATTGAAATCACGAAAAAAAAATCAGCTGTTCCATACATTTTAATCTATTCGATTTTAAATTTTCTATGGAACAGCTGATTTTTTTTTTCGTTATTTCAATGTTGGTACCATAGTAAAAGTTGTTTGTATGCATGAGTACATTGAGCCCTTAAAATTATGAGCACTATTTAAGAAGGACCTTATATACAGGGTCATTTTGTATTCACCATCCGAATTTTGAGGATGTGTTCAGTCCATGAAACTGAACAACTTCCTCTAAGGAACACATAGTCAAATAATGTATATTAAAAATCGACTTTCCATACAAATCAAAGAGATCACGTGATCAATTTAGTATGGGATGACCAAAATTTTTTGGCGAAATTTGACACTTGTTTCTTAGAGAAAGTTGTTTAGTTTCATGGACTGGACACATCCTTAAAATTTGGATGGTAAGTTCAAAATGACCCGATATAAACGGGGGGCTAATTTTCTAATTCAAAAAATCTATCGCAATCGCTTTCGTTTGACAGATGGATGTGACACATTGCTGCATTTCTTTGGTAAGTTTTTATTTGTCCCAAAAAGAAGCTTCAATGTGTTACTTCCTGAAAGCGATTGCGATAGATTTTTAAATTAGACAATAGAAAGGCAGGTTTCAACGTTGAGAGCTATCTTGAGATGATACCTGAAAAGCTGTTCCTATGAAGAACATAATCTTAAATATGATCTCAAGATCGTTCTAATGTTGAGAGCGGTTTATAAATACGAGCCTAAATGCATGATGTTTACCTACCAGTATCGAATCGTCCATACAAACTAGGCTTGCACCCATCTGTCCGCCCGTTTGGTCACATTAAACGGCATTTATCGAAGTGGGGGACAGGCGATCATTTTTGGATTATGGCTGCCCCTGCAGATAGAGGAATTAATTTACGAAAGCACCACACCCCGACCAGTATATCCAGATCTATGTCACTTTAAACTGCGGTACTAATATCTGTAATAGGTCTCTAGTTGGGGGTTCCCGGTAGATTGGTTTGGGAACCACTGGCCGTTCTTTGAGAGATTATGAGCGGTGGAGTGTGTTTGAAGGGGATGAGATGTTTTTGCGTAATTAGTGGTATAAAAGCTTTCTTGCGATAAGTGGGCGCTTTGGGGATTTGTTTTTATGTATTCTCTATAAGGATTATTCATATCTTGTGCATTACATTAGGTTCTTTGACTTTCTTGCACATACTATGTAATATCATACTAATGGTAGCTGCCTTGATTGACAAACTGAGAATCACATGAGATACTTATAAATTCTTTTTAAACTGACTGCTGACCTACCAAGCTACAAGGACATAGGACTTGTAAATTCTAGCATTTTTAAGAGTCTTTCACTCTTATTTTCGCGAGCTTTTAAAGCTAGGTAAGTACTATAATGTTTTTTACGTAGTACGAACTTTAATTTTCTTCAGAGTCTTATCACGAAAATTGCATCAGGTTTTTACTCATACCCATACATATTTTGTATACAAAAAATCGGCTGACAATGTTAAGAGTCAGATATTAAATATTGGGGTGGCTTAACAATGGAAAACTCAGATCGGAATATTCAAAGTGTCGGGAAATGGAAAATCAAAATCCTCTCTCGCATTTATGATGTAGGTACGAAATTCAGTGGATTTTTTCACGTTACTACAATGTCCGAATGAATGTGATATATGGGTGTCATTGTTTTCTCCATTACTAAGCTTTTAGATGCAAATTCCAATTTGAATTATTTTGTAGTTTTGTATTTACTGAAAAATTTTTAGCTTAACGCCCTGCACAATATAGTATAATTGATAAATCAAAGACTACGGAATCCTTACTTAATCCTACTAATATTATAAATGTGAAAGTTTGTGGGTTTGGATGTTTGGATGTTTGTTCCTCAATCACGCAAAAACTTCTGAACGGTTTTGGTTGGAATTTGGCACACAGATAGTAGATAGCCTAGATTAAAACATAGAATACTTTTTATCCCGATATTCCCACGGGAACGGGAACCACGCGGGTGAAACCGCGGGCGGCCGCTAGTACTTTAATATTATAAACGCGATAGTCAGTTTGCCTGTTTGTTTGAGCCTTCACATCTTAACTACTAAACCGATCATCATGAAATTTTACATACACGTTGTCAGGGGTGCAGATAAGGACATAAGGTACCTTTCATGCCGAAAAAAGAATTGTTCCCGAGGGATAGCAAAAAAACTTTCATACAGACGAAGCCGCGAGCGGCCGCTAATTGTTTATAATATAACTTATTGAATGACGTAAAAAAATGCCTAGGCTAGGCTCCATATTTTACTTATGTTTTCACTTTTACTGGTACATACGTAAGAAAATCTAACCATCCTCTTAGAAAACGTTTATATCAAAACATGTGCCTAATAGGTTAAAACGCAGAATTTGGAGTGGATAACAAGTTTTCAAGTGGAGTTTTGCATAAAACGTGAACTTTGAAACGCGGAGCCACTTGTCTGTCCCCCACCTGCCACATGACAACAATACTAGGGATGTAATAAAGACTCTATGGAACCACTCACACTCGCAACAGCATGAAAAAAAAGCGTGGCTCAAAACAAAAGAGGCGCCAAAAAAGTCAAACTGCTCCAAAGAGTTTAAACTTTTCCTAACTTATTCGTTGCTGATGCCACAGAGCCATATTTGGCATACATGGCAACATGGTAACAATGACTTACAATAATTTTACGATGGGAAATTATAAACTAAAAAACCGGCCAAGTGCGAGTCGGACTCGAAGGGTTCCGCACCAAAAAACGGCAAAAAAAACTCGTTTGTTGAATAGGGGCCCACTTAAATATTTATTTTATTCTGTTTTTAGTATTTGTTGTTATAGCGGCAACAGAAATACATCATCTGTAAGTTTTCTACTGTATAAATCACGGTTTATGAGATAAAGCCTGCTGGTGACAGACAGAGAGACAGACGGACAGTAGTCTTAGTATTAGGGTCGCGTTTTTATCAGTGCGCCCTAAAAACAATTGAAAACAATATTGACAACATTTTTAATGATGTTATAGATATATACTTAGTTATAGAACAAATTTTATTTTTAAATAAGTTTTTTGCACAGACCATACAAGTTTTTTGTAAGTTATTTAACAAACGATCTCCTTTCATACTGCCAATTTATTTGGTGAATTTTACTAACCAAAACGGTTAGGAAACTTTGTCATAGCTGTTAGCTATCCACTCGCTTCCTTCTCATCCCTCAGGCCTGTCACCCACACAAGCAGTCCAGCGTAGTACTAAGAACATTAAAATGGCGGAAAGCGGGAAATCGGCTATGCACAATGGCTGGGGTTTCCCGGTTTAAAAGCCTCCCCTCGCCTGCCCCTACCCCTCTAAACAATAATTCAGGTTCACCCTTCCGAAGTGCAAGGGCGCAGTTTGGGGCAGCCGGTAGGGCAGTGGAAGAATCGATGGATCTATCTGGGAAACATATTTTGACTGTCATGGTTTTTTTCGTCCTAACAGCTAATTTAGTTCCAAAGGAAAATATTTTTTGGGCATTAAAACACCAAAACAACTAAATGCACACCGAAAACATTTATTTTATCAATTTTATGAAACTTTTGCCTTAAAAAACTTTGTCAAGTCGCAAATTTTACAGAAATCTTATCTTTTTGCTAAGAATCTATTATTAGTTTCTGCGTCTGAAAGAATAATCATACTTTACAAATAGAGATACGTCTTACAATTTCAAGATGTATAGCTTGACCAGAAAGAGTTGACATAAATTGAGGGCGCCATTTTCTATGTAAAAACGTCAAAATCACGAATAATCTGGCAACACTGACTACATTTAGTACTGAAAATTTTTAGTTCCATTTTATTTAATTTCAACTCTTTATGGTCAAGCTGTAAGTAAGTAATAAGTATACAGATGAATTCGTAACAACCTTATTTTAAGCTGGTGGACAGTAAACTTCCTAAACAAACTTAATACCAAACCAAAATGCAGACGTTACAATTTAAGCATAATTAACTCTCCTAGTGGTAGTTTGGTAGTTTGGATGTTTTATTTAATAAAACCCTAGACAAATACTGTCTTATACAATCTAACCTTAAATGTATGAATTGTAATTGTGGAGAAAATAAAGCATATTTTTATATTTATATTTTATATTATACGAATAACATCATAAAAAGAGTTAATTACTCTCAAATCGCAAATAATTTTGGTACCTATTAAGTTTGATAGAAAATTCACTGTCCGCCGGCTTCTTAACATATAATAATTTATTATAAGTCATTATTTTGATCATCCTCGAAATCGTACCTGTCTACAAGGTTATTTTAGTTCATTGAATGAAAACCTCTCATGGGGTTGATCAGACCATCAAACTTTCATTATGGGACCAACCTTGAAATCGCGAAAAAAAATCAGCTGTTTCATACATTTCGATGGAGTAGGCATTGTACTTTTGTATGGAACAGCTGATTTTTTTCTCGTGATTTCGAAGTTGGTCCCATTATGAAAGTTGTTCAGTTTGATGGTCTGATCAAGAGACCACGAGAGGTTTTCAATGAACTAAAACAACCTTGTATAATTCTTCAACATTTTCCGAAATTGTTTATATCGTCAACATTATCCGAAATATTACATAATTGCACCTCACTACCGCCGGTCACAATAAGGGTGCATCGTTTCATAATCTGCGCCCCGGGAGGCAACGCACGCCGAATTTACACGCACTCACTAATTGTGTTTGCCTGTTTTCGGTTATTCGATGCACAGAAGTTGGTATGTTACCGATTAAATTTTGCTAATTCCTTTACTAGTAGATATTTGACTCTTCATGCAAATGCTACCATAGACTTATTAATTTTCGGTAGTATTCGACTGTGGCCGGTAAAGTTTCCAGTGATAATGGGCAGCGGTAATTATTTGTGATTAAATGAAAAAATCACGAAAATGTATATTATTTTTTCAGCATTGAAAAAGCAATTCATTCTTTTTTTATTACCAACTTAATAAAATTCAAATGAATGTGAAGATATTAGCAATTTTACTTGAAGCAAGCAAGCAAGCTGAGGAAAGGAATAACTGTCATCTTTATATCTACCAATTTTAATTAAAAGTAGTAAGTAATTTGCTAATTCTAAAACTTATGATTGGAAAAAATAACTTATTCCAGAATCAAACAGCGCTGTGTAACTTTTATAATGAAATTATGTCGGCAATGTTATTATTGCTAACAAAATTAATTGATTCCGTGACTGGCAAGTTTTTCATTATATTACCTGTTTATCCATCCATCAGCACCCGCATGGTGTTCTAACGACATTCCGATGCGGCAATCTTGTCTCTTATAAAGTGACTAGCTTCCGCTCGCGACTTCGTCCGCTTCGTTCGCATGGAATTCCACTTCCTGTGAAAATTTTCATATTCCTTTCCTAGTGAATGCCTACGTCATAATAACTCTTTGTATGTCAAGATAATGCAAAATGCAACTGAATCGAAACCAGCCTATTCTAAAAGCGCTGTCATAATTTTATATCAATTATTTAAAGTAGGTAGTTTCAGTAGATTCTCTCTTTTTAGCATTAATTAATTCAAACATTAAATTATAAATTAACTTAGGTACCTAAACCAATTTTATTTTTGTTAAATATTAATTTCTGAACGTCTTAAAAAATTCATTGCTTGAGGGTAGGCTCACGAGCAGCTTCAGACCCCATGACCACGGCAGCTGCAAAGGTGCCGAAACGTCGGGAAAATCAAAAATCAAACCAAATACCAACTAATTGCCAAAGTACCTTTAATAAAACCGCGCTAGTATCCGTTAAAAAGTGTTTTATTGCAATCATTTAATTTTTAGTGAAGATCATGTTACTTACTTAAAACAATATCAATGCGAGTTAAAACCCATTCATACTGAAAATACAAAAGCTGTCTCATTTTAGTGAATGCGAGATAATTGCAATTAAAACGCCCCCAGGTATCCGACCCTCACAAAGAACTTGCTCGTTTTCTCCCGCCAAATATCCGAAAAATATCCGATACACTCTACGCCCTAACCCGCGACGCGTGACCGAACGTGACCGAACAAAGCTAATGATGTCTACACTGCAGGCCATGATTAATGATGTACCCCCGTTTAATTCAAGTTATTGCCGCAAATGTAATCACTTCGCTGAAAGGCCAATGTCGACGAATACGAAACAAATACTATTTTCGGATACGATCCGATTGAGATTGGTATGGATAAAAAAACATCATTAATCTAGTAGTGAGACAGCAGGTTTTCTGGATCTTTGAATATTTAGGTAATAAGTGAATTTATACTGAATCCAATTCGGAGATTCGGGATTTGGAGACGCAAGGATCCAATTCGCTAGTAATTTTTACAAAAATATTTTTAGCGTCATTCCAAAAGTTTTTCACAAGTCACGATTAAATTTCATAATCTTTTGCTAGATACCTATTAACCATGATTCAATAATTATTTTTTAATAAAAGAAATGGTAAAAAATAGCCATAAGAGAATTGGAAAGTGATGCATAGCTTTCCAATTCAATTATGGAAAGTGATGCATAACATAGCATAAAGTTTCACGATCGTCAGAAAATAAGGCGCCTCAAAATTAAAACAAAGCTTTAAAGTGAAGACTTTTAGGCTTTTGAAAGTTTTATTCTTAGTTCTGGGTTCATTACTTTGCCAATAAAATAGATCACGTTTTTAAATAAGTACCTACTATTATTATAGTATGGTATTGATCAACTAAACATCTAATTTAGAGATAGCGTTCTCTAAATCAGACGATTTAGAGAAATAGAAGACTATTCGATAGATAGAAAACCAATTCCGTATCACTGCTACTGATTAATTGTAAAGTCCTTTAAACATCTGCGGTTCGACGCGAAATATAAATTAAATACACTGAATTCACAGCGCACGAAAGAAAATGGCTGACGGACGACCCGAAACCTGCTGTTCATAATGTTTAATTGTTTACGTGAAATAAACCAACCGCGCTGCACTCGCAAACAAGTTAATTAAAAACGTTTGTTTATATAAACAAGCTTTGAAATTGATTGAAAAGCGAAATGGCGCAAGTTGTGAGCTGTAAAATTAGCTACCTATTTGAAAAAAAAATCAGTTCTTGTGCTTTTAAATCTTTAAAACAAAATATCCTTTAGGATTTGTGCCAGAGTAACTTTTCAAATCGAAGTCAAACATGCCTTGCCTATTAAATGCAATTAATTCCTTAGCTCGGTGGCGCAGTGGTTTAGCACCTGGCCCAGCGATTGCGGAGGCTAAGCAACGTTCGCAAGGGTCAGTCATGGGATGGGTGACCAAAAATTTATTATCGAGAGCTCCTCCGTGCTTCGGAAGGCACGTTAAGCCGTTGGTCCCGGCTGCATTTGCAGTCGTTAACACCCACCAATCCGCATTGGGCCCGCGTGGTGGGTTATGGCCCGTCCTCCTTATCCACCCATAAGGAAGGCCTGTGCCCCAGCAGTGGGGACATTAAAATGGCTGATGATGATGATGATGATGATGAATTCCTTATACTTATTTATGTTAGCTTTTCATGGTTTATGTAGCTTTTGGTGAACTTTTCAAATCGAAGTCAAACATGCCTTGCCTATTAAATGCAATTAATTCCTTATACTTATCTAAGTTAACTTTTCATGGTTTATGTAGCTTTTGGTGGACGCAATTTTGGTACCTCATATTCGGTTGTACCTACACTTAATGATATACAATTTTGTAACGACGATATTTTTACTGTGAAAATTCCAAACATTCAAAATTAACTAAATTGAATTTGAATTTCAAAGAGTTCTAGTAGACCATTTATCGAAGCGCCTCGATCTTTTTAAGCGGGAATGGAATATGATGGGTGCTGGACAAAGGCCTCTCCAAATTAAACGCACTAGGCTGTTCAGCCGACCCCTTTGACGCCGTATCAACCGCGTGTTGTTTCAGACAGACAGACGAACAAACAGACCCATTGTGCTTCGCCCTCTGTAACTAATGAAAAGCTCGCAACATTTTCCATTTAAAAAGCTTTAAGGAAAAGTCATAAGATTCAAAACTGCTCGCGTCGAGCGGAGTGTTGTTTTTTGTTACCAAATTCTATAAGAGCCCTAACTTTATCATCACTCCGTCTTTCTATGTTTGGGATTGTACGTGGCGCGGGGGGAGGGGTAGATCAAGTTATTTTGGACTGTTTATTTTCCGCGTTGACGGGCGGTCGCTTAATTAAGAGTGCGAATGATAGGCCCTTTCCAGAGCTTTTTTTTAAGTACCGAAGCTTTTTTAAACCGGGATGCTGTTGACGTGACGGGAGTGACTCCTCAAATATTAGTCACAAACAAGTCTAAAAAGTGTCAGCCCCGTAGGGTGTTAACTATATTTTGACTGTTTTTGTCGCCTGGTAAAATATTTCGAGTAAAACTTGATCTTACTTATACAAGCTAAAACTTAGTTGGAGTTAAGTTACATCTTACTTATACAAGCTAAAACTTAAAGTTAAGTTACCGTAAAACCCTATTACTTCGCCTGCTTTTGACAGTTTTTTTTATTTTTGCCAATTCATTGTTTATATTTGAATTGAAACGGTTGCATGTTATACATTCAATGACGATCTTCTTGTCATTGGTTGCAATAACTATGTACAGTGAGAAAATTGAAAGATATTGACAGTTGAAAATCCAGACGAAGTTGAGTAGCGTTTCCTAACTTCGTCTACCATCGGAATTAAGGGTACTTATTGGGATTGGTAGCATTAAAATAAAAGGGCTTAGCTACTATATGCAGTCGCATAGGAATATGAACCATATTTAAATATCGCTAAAGTATTTTTTAAAGTATTTTTTTATTTATTGTGAAGTAGGCGAAGTTTGGTTGCGTTCCACCAATAAAAATACAAATCTCAGGTTTGGTTGACACTAAACACAAATTTAATAAAAAGGAACATATTTTCATAACTCTATGATAATCAAAAAGTAGCTAAATGCCCTATTGCAGTAATAAAACACGAATCTAGCAAAATATAGTCAGGCGAAGTTTGGAACCCTTGTGTTGTTAAACTGTTACCTAACATTGCCTGACCAATTTGGACTAAATCCAAGATATGTGAACTATCACATAATTAAATAATATCTTGTATTTAGTTAACTGACTATATGTTACAATGCACAATATAAATATTAAAATCTCAACTTTTCAAATATGAACACAATAGACGACTTTTTGGGGACACTGTTGAAAATCACGCGCGAAATGCCGACTTTTTTTGCAATTGCTTCAAATTGACAGCTAGTTTCCATAGACAGTAGAATGCAGTTTTGCCAAAACAAACGAGAGATTATTATCAAATTAAAAAAAGTGACTTTGCCATTTAATTTCCCGAGATATTGAAGTTTCTTTTTTAGGCGAAGTTTAGTTTAGTAGGCGAAGTTATATGGTTTTACGATGCTTGAATTGGAAAAATTAATATTGTGTTTTTGTTTTTTTATACTTAGGAGTTATAGACAAATATATATTATGTGGTTATAGCTAGAGTTTTTTTTTTTTCAAAAACTATCCTCTCGCTGCCTATGTTTATTAAAGTTTATTTAGTTTTGATTTTGTAATTTAAGGAAATCTAATAGGTAAGTACGCGCAAAAATCTAGATGCTGAATGATGATGCCCTTTGTGTTGTACTTATATAGATTACAAAACCGGACCGCTGACGCTCAGGAAACCTGAATGTTCATCTTTCTTCTTATCGTATGAGCATTAGTGGCCATGGCCACCTTTATAGTGTTAGAGTTTATCAAGCTGCCTGAGAGTCCTCTGACTTGGCTTAACCACTGTTATCAGATGATAACAGCCCCGACCGACGGTTTAACGTGCCCTCCAAAGCACGGAAGCGCACAGTTGTAATACCACTTAACTATCACCCATCCGACACCTAGCCGGACCGAGTGTGTATCAACGTGACCAACGTGATCGATTACGATCAGTCTGTCAAGCTTCGTCATGAGCTCTTCCTGTTCTAAAAAGGTTAATTGTTTCCAGGCGTCCGCAGTACACTACCAGAGTCAGCTGACAGCACTGAGTGCAGAGAACGAGAGGCTGCGTGGCCAGCTGACCGCGCTGTCGGTGGGCCTCGGCGGAGGCGCAGGCGACCATGAGAAGAAGCTCGACGATGTCGCGCAGCAGGTCGTGCGCGCGTTGCTCTCGCAAAAGGTATACAACCTCAATGCTGTTTTTACGAACAAAAACCTTTAATAATCAACGAAGGTTGAATACGCGTAGAAGATACCTGATACATTCTTTATCTCGATGCATTCTTCAATGAAATGACTGGCACTGAGCACGGAGATCGAGCGCCATGTAATTTAAGCTAAATATAGTGAAAAAGAGGTAAACACCTTTATTTTTTCTTATTCTGTGAGGTAAACCTTATATTCTTAAGGCTCCGTTATGCAAAATCATTTGTCTCTGTCTTTTTCTTTACGAGAAAGAGTGGAAAATAACCTCACTTCTGCACTTTTTTGATGTTTTTCGTTGTTTTTTTATCATTATCTATCTTTAGCACAATTATCTTTCTTGAAAAAAAGTTATTGGAGCAACTAAACAGTACGTTAAAGTATATTTTGATACATTTCAATACATTTCCGCTATTATTTACGCCAAAAATATGGCCCGCGACAAGCGCTTCTGATGATATTCTGATATTTTTTTCCAATCATCTGATGTGAGGTTTATACGCAATTTAATACTTGTAGCAACTAGATAATCTCTTTAGCTTGTTGTATGTTTTTTTTGTGGCTACAACTTTACGTTTTCTTGGCCCGCGCAAACCATGTTTTCCTATTATGGCCCCTTAAATTTGAAGGATTTCGATCGAAGTCAAATGCAGTTTTTAATTTTATTTACATTTATGACAATAGTTTTACAAATCGTTTGTGTCGGGTGAGCAAGAATTCTGGACTAAATTAACATTTTTTTAGTTCGTTGCAACATTGGAATGAGACTTATCTCTAATGACCCTCTTAAACTGCCCATTCATAAAAATTATGTCAAAACAACATTTCCCGTTTCCTCTAACAAACACACCGCCGAAATCCATTAAAAAAATATTCGTATCTCTTAATCCGGTCGAGGCATTAAGATGCATCCAGGAAATTGTTTTCTCATAATTATAGTCGTCCCGGCCGCGCCCTAGGATTATGTGGTGCTACATTCGCACATAAATCGCACAAAATGGGACACTTCGGCGTACTCGCACCGTAATAATTTCAAAGGAGCTCAGGACCACTATAATCTGGGCATAATCTGGCTGATAACGCGACCATTTGGTTTAAATCCAGTTGAAGTGGCCATGTTTGTTTCAGTTTTGGCGCCAACTTTTCAGATAAAGATGGCGCCGCGTGCTTTTGACGAGTTGTTTTGATTTTCTCTCGATTTCAACAGTTATTGCATTTCCATTTCAGCAACTTAGGCTTGCCTATTGTTATTGGTTCATTAGTTTGTTTCTATGCTAATTTTATGCTGGTGCAATTAAATAATAAACATATGACAATAAAAAATAATTTAGAATACCTAACCACCTGATATTTTTTTAAAGATTAATAGAGTTATAGGTTTGGATTTTATAATAGTTATTAGGTAGTTTAGGTAAACAATTTTAATAGTATGCATAAACTTCAGTGTTGTCAACACTGCCTTTAATTACTCACCGAATGATCCAATAATCTATTTTGCCATCCCTTTCATGGTATCGGGACTCCCCACGGCGTCTATAATTGCGTCTTCAGATAATTCTGGAGACACATATGGTTACTTATTACGTGAAAACGCACGAATAAACTTTGAAGGGTCGCTAGATGGCGCATCCATCAAATATAATGCTTTTGCTGACGCTAATTGCTTTGGAATATACCGTTTTAATGATTTTCATTAAGCAAATGGGTATTTTAACATCAAGAGTAGGTACACACATAAGCATCTACAAAAGTAGGTAAATACATACTGAGTATGTACTTTTGTACGTATTTATACTTACGCAATTTATTAAAACGCTAAATTTTTTTTATATAAAAAAATAACACTTCTATAAAATAAAATACGTACCTAGCTAAAAGGATTTTAACGTTCTAACGATAAGCTAACTCACAGCAACTTCTATTAAGCGCGCATTTAAACTGCCCCAAGTTTAGTAAATATTTGAAAATTATGCGAGCTTCATTAATTTTGTTTACTCATAATTAAATTTGAAAGTCCGTAGGACCAGTTTTGATATCTTCTATTAAACATCTTCGGAGTTGACGCTGAATATCTTTACTCCAATTTCGGGAACGGCTCAAAGTTGGCAACACTGAAAGCAATGTCTTGCCATCCCGTATCTCCCATCTCCCCTTGTAATTACCGTCCGTCAATTACTTTACTCGAATTTAATTTAACTAATGAAGCATAATTAAAATATACACATTTATTTCTAAGACGACTGACGGGGGATTTTCGAGTGAAGCACAACTTTTACGGTGATTTAACGGCAGAACTCAAATATAGCTAGGATTGTTAATTATTGAGATTCGTAACAAGGTAATTTCGAAGCGTTTTGGTGGAGTTGCAATGGGGATTAGTCATTCGCTAAGGGAAAAGGGTGTATGTATTGATTTTCATCGGCGGTAAAACCAGAATTAAGTAATAAAACAGACAATGCGAGCCACCTGTGTGATTCTTAGATTTCTATTTTTTTAATTAAAGCTTTTGTTTGAACTATACTATTGAGAAATAATTTTATCACTAAAGGAAATTAATCATGTTCCAAATCTATTTAGGTCCCTATCCTTCATACTTATAATTTTGTCGTTTGCTGTTTTAGTCTCATCCAAAAAAAATAATACAACAAACTGATTAGTTTGTTACCGCGTACCTTACGTATTCGATAGATTTATTGAATACGTAAGGTACCTACGCGTATAATATCACATTATGAAACACTAAACAACAATGAGACTATTTTTAAATTTCAAGTACAGCTATTCGAACCAAACCATAGAATATTTAGAATATTACTCCAGAACTTCGCCACTTGTCACCGTCCACTAGCAGTGTTAAAAGTATTTCACAGCGTACGGAAAAACAAAAGTGGAAGAAATAGATCAGAAAACTAACCGAAACTAATTAAATCTTCCAGAGTGTGCGCGAAGAACTAGGATGCGCTCGCGCACGCGTCCGCGAGCTGGAGGCGCAGAACAGGGCGCTGAGCGCGCTCCTGGTGCGACAACTACGACCACTGCCGCGACCCTCGCCCGCCACGCCGCACACGCCGCTCACACCACACACGCCACGAGACCTTCAAGGTAAGAACTACCAGCCAGATACCTTAAACTTAACTCTGAACTCCAAAACAGTCACCAGAGCTACAAGCTTACCAGAACTGGAACGGTTGACGCCATGTCATTATTGAAATGGTGACTGACTATCATCAACCAAAAGATAGAAAAGATAGAGTCAATAGGAGCTGGGTCTACTTGCACTAAGTTTACCTGCAATATAAATTACGAGTTTTTTTTTATAAAATTTCACTAACATTGTCACGAGGTAAAATATTCTACACATCTTTCTGTTTCTGTTTGTTGTACAAAAATCTTGCTTTCAAAGTGTTTCTAATTCTTTATCCATGTCCAGTGCACTTGGTAGACGTGGGTTCGTGCGGATCGCTGGTGTCTTTCCGCGACTCCCCACCGCCCGCGCCCCCCACTCCGCAGCCGCACCCGCTCAACCACGACGATAAGCGGCGTCACCAGATCCTCGCTGACATTTGGACTGAACTCAAGGTAATGATTGGAGGGTCTTGCACTTGTATCATGAAAGAAGGTAACACAAGGATGCATTGTGATGTTGAAGGGCTAAGTAGGTATAGGGTACATCTACATACGTGTATCAAAAAACCCTGTCAGATCCTGAAAAAGGTGATTGTGTTGCTGAAACTGAACAATTTTCTCCATGGAACATAGGTCGAAAAACGGAAAAAAAAATCATACTCCTATACAAAATGTATTGGTCAGCTGACCGACTAACTATGGAAAGGCGAAAAAAAAAGTTTTTTGACCTATGTTTCTTGGAGAATGTTCACTTTTTTGTATCTAAAAAACCCTGTCAGGAACTGGCAGGGTTATTTTGATACACGATGTATTTTTGCAACATAAGTGACTTACATTAATAAAAGGCATTTCTTCTTATTTCTCTTAACACTGTACTGTAACTGCTGTAGGGTCTGGAGGTGACGCCAGCCAACCTAGCGCGCGCGCTGTCGGCGGTGGAGCCTGCTCTGTGGGCGACGCCCGCGCGCCCCGCCACGCTCAGCCTCAACATGCCGCAGCCCTGCACGGACTCTATCACAGGTGAATCAATTTACTGGCTTAACGTGAACTAAAAGGTTAACCAGTAATAAATCATAAAATCAGTTAAAATAGCAAATATTTTCACAAAGTTGTTTCTGAGAAATAAAGGTTACATTTGAATACACAGAAATTACAAAATTTATGTACTATAATTTCTGAACGGATATACTTTTCAGGCACATGTGGTGAAAAGATCACAGAGGAAGACAACGGCGAAGCGTGTGAAGCTGGCGCGGAGTCTCCGGAAAGCGGGGCGAAGGATGAGGGATACTCCACTATGTCAAGTGACGTGCAAGCGGATGCCTCGCGCCAGAGCGACCACGCCGCCGACCGCGCTTTACCAGACCTCAACGAGGCCTCCGACGAAACAGACAACCAGACCATCGTCTCCATCAACCCCAGAGAGCGACGCCACGCTAGACTTATAGCAGAGGCTGATTACATCTATTTACCTATAGGCGTGGCCTTCGCCGGCTTTAGAGGCAGCTATCCCCCTTCCAGACCCGTCCTACCTTTCCAACATGTCGTCCGAAGCTTTTCCGATTCACATCTCTGTTTAAAACTTTTAGCGGGCACCACTTGTCCGACTAGCTGTCTAGACAGTCCGACGCCGAGCTCCGGAGTGTTAGTATTAGATTTAAAACCTGCACCCGAGAGGCCTTTGAGGAGACCGGCGATCGCGTCTACGACCAGCTCCGAGAGGGTTTCGTGGGGAAGTACCGTCGACGAGAGGGCTGACTGTTCGCAGTACGATGCTGATTACGTCCAGCATTGGCTCGAGTTGGACGACGCGAGATCGGCGCTTCAACAACGGCATAGAGACTTAGCAGACTTAGAATACGATAGAGCAGAATTAGAAGACTGGAGCCTTTCCTTGTCTTGTGAAGATCTGGGAGACAGGCAGTCACCGTTTGCAGAAATAACGACGCCCGGTCAAATATCGTTGTCCACATTACCCAGTATTAGAGAGGATGATGCGGTAGAATTAGAAGAAGATGTAGGAGATTGTTTGTGGAATGATTGCGGATTTGCTACGATAGAAATCGACGAATGTAGAATAGGCGACGACCCGGATAGCACGGATAAAAGGTGGGAGTGCAGTGGGACGCATTCACCCGGAGGATCATGGTCGAGTACTTCTGATGTGCCTGACAAAAGATCGAGTACTGCGTTGAGCGAGGACGGTGATTGCGCCAACGTCGGCCTTGACTTTACACGAGATTTCTATAGACTTGTTAAATATGAAAGCACGAAGAGCTTGGCTTCAAACTCTTCACGAGGTTTGCCTGCTCAAGACGTCAGTAATCATTTAAGAGTTCATGATGTGCAGGCGGTGGCGCTCCAGGACCGTGAACAAGCGCTTCAAAATGTTTTGCACTTTATTGCCGAGCAACAAAAATACTGTCGTGATAGAGAAGAGTCAGACTCGATGTCGTCACGGCCGGTATCGGAAATAAGAGAACTGCCCCCACCTTACGCAGCGGCCGATTTTGATGATGATTCGGTCGGTCCACGTAGTGAAATCTCCGAAGATAGGCAGAGGCCCGACTCTTTCGGGAGTTTTTCAGAAAACGATTCCTGTGATGTCATCCTCGGCGAGCGTCCGAGGGTCCCATATTGTGATAATGTTTCCGAGCCAAGATCGACCCCGAGATTCATTGAGCGCGAAGATCCATATGCGGAGTCGGAGGGCTACTTTAATGAATTCTCGCAAATCGAAAACGCTGAAAACGAAATAGACGAGCATCATCTTCTGAAGGTTCAAAGAAAGAACGAAATAAACAGAGGCATTGATGTCGTCAATTCCGTGGATGAGGAACCTCCCTTAGCTCAAGTAAAAGACGACAAAAGTGATATCGAATCTAGTCGGAGTCTGGAGCACCTCTCGGCGCTAAAAGAGAACACGGTAAACATTAAATTGAATCACAAGCTCCCGAGCGACAGAGTAGAGCCGGAGAGCTGTATGACCAAATCGTCTAGCTTCACGTTTCCGAGCGAACCAGAAACGTCTTTCGTCGAGGAAGTGTTGAGCGCTTGCAGACGAAGCACAGGAGCTTTAGTTACCGTCCCGGAGGAGGAGGAGGGCTCTTCGCCCGAGACCGGCTCTCCCCAAATGACTGAATCGAATACGACGAGCACTTCTACCGCTGAAACTGTGATAGTAAGTAATAAGAATGAAGTGACTTTTAAGGAGATTAAGCCGAGGACGGATAAGAGTCGGATTCCGACGTTGCTGGGAGGGAAGAGGCCTCCTTCGTCGCCGAGCAGGACGCAGTCAAAGATCCCCGTGGCGGAGCGCGGCCGGCCCGCGGCGCCCGCTGCCGCCGACACGATCATAGTCAAGCAGGAACACACGCTTAGCTTCCACGAAGCCGCCACATCGAAAGATGTCATCGAGGAACTCAATAGGTGAGTGTTCAATTGTCGATCTTTGTACAATATCCTATTTGTTTGCCCTAAAAATGTATTGTACCTAATCCAACGAAATATTACAACCATACTTGAAAGGTTATGGCATAACTAAAAGGCCTTGTGAACATCGGCGATCGATGTTACATCACATCAAATTAACTTTTAATAACCGACCAACACACAGAGGCTATAAGTATCCCATCTTTTTTTCATCTCCATATACCTACAGGGTTATTTGTAAACACCAACAAACTCGTTGGCGTAGATTACTAACATCATAAGGGTGGGTACCCACTTAGGTTCGCGAACCTCCGCGCTCCGCGAACCTGCACCGAAAATATCGTTTATCCTCTGCTGAAACAGGGCGCCGAGGTGTGTACGTGAGGGAACTCGTATGCGAAGCTGGTTCGCACAGGCACACACTGTAGCCAAAGTAAAAATATTTGTTTTTGCTATGGATCACTCTTCTAGGTTCGCGGAGCGCGGAGGTTCGCGAACCTAAGTGAGTACCCACCCTGATATATACAACAACATTTGTTCATACAAAACTTGATCAGCTGTTCGGTCTTCGAACTCAATCATTTGTATGGAGAGTCGAATTTTTTTGACATAGAAAACAAATGTTTTTGTTTATGATGTTAAAAATCTACTCCTGCGAGGATGTTGGTGTTTTACAAATTAACCTATAAAGTGTGTTTGGAAATAGCTTTATAAAGCTGAATATGGTAGGTAGAGACTATCAAACTGAACAACTTTTATTATGGGACCAAGGGCCCTATTTTTGAATCACTCGTATGACATAGTTTTGTCGCATGCGACTTAAGTCACACTCTTCTTCCAAGTCGCATGACGCCGATTTTCCGTATTTTTGAATTGTTCATTTCCGGGGCCCTATTTTTGAATCGCTCGGCAGGCGTCAAGCGCTCTTTTCGAGTGATTTTCGTTCTACATATGAATCAAAACAATGAGATGTCGAACGAAAATCAGTAGAAACGAGCGCTCGCCTGGCTTCGAGCGATTCAAAAATAGGGCCCCAACTCTGAAATCGCGAAAAAAATCTGCTGTTTCATACATTTTGATATTTTCATTATTAATTTTTATATGAAACAGCTGATTTTTTTGCGCGATTTCAGAGTTAGTCCCAAAGTAAAAATTGTTCAGTTTGATGGTCCCTATATACCATACAATTAACTAGATTTGCTAACATCCGTATCGGTGGTTCCAGGATGATCCGCCAGAGCGAGTCGTCGGGCGAGGGGCGCGTGGAGGAGCGGGCGGGGGCGCAGCGCGACGGCGCGCTGTGGGCGCCCACCGGCTGGGTGCACGTCGAGAGGGACATCGACTTCAGCGACCCTAAGGTAAGCCCTGTGGCAGCGCACTGGAACAACCCCCTGTACCTATGGTAGCCAGATTGCCAAATCAAAATTTCTGGACAAAATTTTAAAATATCTAGACAATAGGAATTATGGCTGGATAAAATAAAAATCAGCTGGCCGGCCGCTGGCGGGGCTGACCGGGTTGAAGTTTAAAGCAAATAGCGCGTGACAGGTGGGGCGGTGCGTGAGTTTCATTTTTGGCTGGACATTTTGCCTAAAACCACTGGAGAACATGTGAAATAGCTGGACAATCCAGCTAAGACTAGCCCATCTGGCAACCCTACGTGTGCCTGACGTGTTCAAAAAAGGTTACCTATGTTCGAAATAAATACTTATCGAAAACTCACAAGGAGGTAGGTAAATAAAACTTTTAGCGGGTTTGTACTATCGACAACATTTCTAAGGTTAAAATCGCTTGCACGCCGCGCCACGTCGTCACTAAAATAGGTACGTTTAGTTCGTGCAGAATCGCACACGAATTTTTCTGCTAGGTGGTACCTACATAAAGCATGAGAGTTACCGATCGTACGTCATGCTACGCCAGAAAAAAATCTACTGAAAAAAAAAACCTGAAAAAAAATGATAATGCTGGAAGAAAAGAAGGTAGCAACCGAATATATGTTATTTAAAAGAACTTTATCGACTTTGACGAAACCGAACTGCTTGTAGGTACACTTATCCTTTCTTATTGAAGTAGGTATAAAAAATCCACGAAATGATTTCAAATTCGCCACGGTTAATCAAAAAATAAATCTCCGAACTACCTAAGTATCACATCGTGATAAAATCACAAAAGATAACACTGCAATCACCGATATAGTTAACCGTCTTGACCATTTGATTCAACGTTTCAATTTCTTTTGAGTATTTGTTTTTGTTGTGTAGGTACTTAGTTGCGTAGATACTTCATTGCTTCAATAGGCGTGGATAGCTAGGTATGTTATTTAATTTGATCTATTGCTGATAATACCTTATAAAAAACAATACAAACACGTTAACAGCTGTCAATAGTATCAATGCGCAGGCGCGGCAGATGGATTTTCTGCGAGCATATATACCATATCGTATGCTTGCAGAAAATCCGATAAACTTTTTTTTGTCGGCTCCAAATTTTTCTTCATTGTATCGTGAAGTGATGTCATTTTTATCATAACCTGAACAAAAACTCTCTCGATCTCGATCTCTTGTTGAGTAGGGAGAATGCTTACGTATGCCCTGTGCGTGCGTAAGCAACGAGGGTTGTATGGACTCGACCGACTCGACTACTATGGGCCTTCAGAAACCGCTCTGGCTCTAACCATGGGGATCCGTACAGACGCTCGCGCACTTTGACCAGGGAACTCACTGGCTTATCCGGGCCAACAATGCGATTGGAAGACGGCCGAGCACATAATTATGGGAGACTGCAACGCGGACATAGACCATCACCGATGGTAGGGACAGACTACATTGGTCTTGTGACATTAGATATCACGTTAAGCGACACAACGAAAAGTATGCCCCTAACATTATTTAACTCGCCCAGATCGGCGTACGTGGTCCACATCGGCCTAATATAGTTCCCGCTTTAGTGTAGTAGCAGGGCTGTCACTCCGCGCGCGAGTATGAAGCGCTCGGCTTCCTCTGAGAGGACAAATTTCATACGTCAGAAAAGGTAGGACCTACGCGATAGAAAGAGAGGCAACTACTAAGTGTGTGTATTGGATCGAAGGGTGCGCTGTGCGACCTGAATTGCACTTTATTGTGTCGGAGCAAGAGTAGCAATTTATTTTAAACGCAACGATTTTGCGGAGTGCAATTTCTATACGCTAGTACTAGCGTATAGAAGTAGTAACTAGTATTATCTATTCTGTGGTAGTAGCCTAGCCTGTTGACATTGGATTAGTAATTAGCGTCGTTAACGTCATTCCCTCCACAGGCGCGGGCCAACCTCCTAGACGTGATGCTAGCGTCCAGCGACTCGTCGCCGTCGTCGTGCGGGTCGTCGCCCGCGGAGCCGCCGCCGCCGCCCGCGCCTCCGCTCCCCGCGCACCCCGCACTCCCCGCTCACCCCGCGCCGCACGCGCCCTACTCGCGCCTCCATAGATTACACCGCTCCAGGAGGCAAAAGACCGGTAAGGATGTGCCATCGTTTAGGGTCCCCCAGACCTACCAGTTTCTTTCCTTTGCTTTGCTGTTCTTATTTGCTGTTTAGACCGCCGGCCAACCAGGGTCATTTCCAATCTGTCGCATATTGGGACCAGACCAAATTGGCAAGATAGCCATTAGCTTGGTGTTATCAAATATCATAGTCTGGGTTGCGAAATAAGAAGCTTCTGGGAGATATGCCACCCTGAACGTGGTCTCCGATTGCTAAAAATAAATCGATCGCATATTTCTATAAAACAGGGTCGTGGGTGGCATCATTACCTACCTGAACTATTTTTTTGTGTTTTCATAACGATCGTTTAAGGAACAAAGCTCACAAGAAGGTATATATAATTGTGAAATGTACTTAGATTGAAAATATGCAATAGATTGAAAATGAGCCTCTTGGCCGGCGGTCCATTGCCGAACAGCAAAGCAAAGAAAAGAAACCGGTAGTTCTGCGATCAACCTTAGCTTTGTCTTTGTAAAAACGTGAGTAAAGCCTTATGGGCTCTCCACATGCACAGGCCCGACCTGCAGGATGGCCAAATCTCAACGTGTGTAGGGGAGGCGCGGCCTCTTCAGTCCTGAGGCATGGAGTCATGGGGACTGATTTTTGCAATCAAAAGTTGTCTGAGTCTGAAGGCAAAAGTTGTCCTTTTTAAGTTTAATGTAATCTAACCCTAGCTGCGCCCATGGACAGGACAGTGTTGTTAGTTATACTTAGATAGACCCAAGCCTCTAGACTTGGGTTGGGTTTGGGCACCAGTAGCCAGCTATTTTCTCAGTCAGCTGCTCACACACGCCTAATTTTGGACAAGGACTAAAACACACAACTTAGCTATTCTGTAAGCATTTACATTCCAATTTACCTAACGCCTTTTTCATTTAGTAAACTGACTACTGTGATAGTCAGCGGTGATATACCAGAGAGAGATTCAATTTTTAGAAATATTTGAAACTCGTTGAAGATTCAGCAATTGATTTACAAAGTGTTACAGAATAACAATGTTGGTCAAAGCACAGTCAGCAGCACGTCAGGTTATACAAAACTGTCAAAAATCGCCAATTTTAAGTTCAAAATTTATTGGAACATATTGTGGTAGCCCAGCGTGCCGTTGACTGTAGGTACTCCTACTACATGTTTCGTACTATTATACAGGTGTTAGAAATCAACCTGCAAAGCCGAATATGGTAGAAGGGACCATCAAACTGAACAACTTTTACTGCGGGATGCGGGACCAACCCTGTGATCGCGAAAAAAACCGAAACAGCTGTTTCATACAAAAATTAATAACGAAAAATCAAAACGTATGATACAACTGATTCTTTAATTTTTCGCGATTTCAATGTTGGTCCCATAGTAAAAGTTGTTCAGTTTGGTGATCCCTATCTACCATATTCGGCATTACGGGTTGTTTTGTAACACGTTACATATTATAATAGGTATAGTTCGAATCACGAAAGATGACCACAAATGGCGCCCATCTTCGTGTCATAACTAAAGGCCGGATTTGCGGTGGCAGGAATACAAACTTGCTAGTGATTACCAAATTATCGTAAATGTTTTTATATATCGATGTTTTGAAAATATTTTTGAAGTGGAACTTCTTTGATCGCGTCTGTATTTATTTTTTGTATTTTACCAAGGAGGATGTATTTCTTAAAATTTGACATTCTACTTCACTCACTTTGACTTTGCTATCTTTGCATCAAGAAAAACTGCAGTGAATTTTATTATTTATACATTTCACGATTTTCACTTTTCTTAATGTAGGTAGGTAATTTCTACTATTTCCGACAGTAAGTCTATATATCACGTTACATAATTATAATTTTTTTATCGATAAATTACACAAATAGATAATCAAGTTATCCACGCACTATTAAACGTCATTTTTTTCGTGCTACCGCAAATCCGGGGTCTGGTCATAACTCATGAAGAAAAGACTTTACACAAAATAATATTTCATATTCATATAGATATATCGATATTATTTAAATATATAAAATATTATTTTGTCTAAAGTCTTATGTTCATGAGTTATGACGCGAAGATGGGCGCCATTTGTGGTCATCTTTCGTGATCCGAACTGTACCTACCTATACTTATTCTGTGCTCCTACGCTAGTTTTCACTCGTGGTAACATCTACCATCATATCATAAGGTTAACTCATTTGTAATTTATTAAAATCAAATTTTTATGTTAATTAGTGTTGCTAAGTTAAATAAGGGGCAATTTTATTTTTTTTATTTTTTTGTCTGTTAAAATTAAATTTTAATTTTTTTAAATATTTGACAACATCACATACATTGCTCCAATCCCAAAGTAAGTAGCTATAGCACTTGTGTTATGGAAATCAGAAACAACGGTGGTATGACACACACCCAGACCTGAGACAATATTGAAAAGTTCATTTTCTACATTGACCCAGCCGGGGATCGAACCCGGGACCTCAAGAGATGGTGACGCCTTGAAAACCGGCGTGCGAACCCCTCGACCACGGAGGCCGTCGTTCTATTTGTTCTATTCTATAAAGTTGATTTATGCATCTTTAAAACAAGTTACCAACAACTGATCCAATTTATTTAAGTAACTTCAAAATTGCATTTATCAAACTTAATCTAACTTACATATTAAATGTTACTTGGGAAGGAGGCGTAGTTATTATAGTCATCTTCGATCACTGATCGAAGATAGTCATACATAATACACCAGGGGCCGTACCGGCTAACGAATCGAACTTCGGAAATTTTGCCGAGTTTCAAATAAAAACAGATAAATCGAAGCAAGGAATTTCATATTGTACTTGGTTGAATTAGGGTTCGCCATTTTGGCCCAATTGGGACTCGATTCATCTGTTTTAATTTGAAACTCGGCAGACTTTTCGAAGTTCGATTCGTTAGCCGGTACGGCCCTAGTTGCCTACTTATGAAAATTTGAGAAATATTTTTTTATGTTCAAAAATATATATTTTTTATATATTTTGCAGTTTACCTTCCAACTATTAAATATGACCTTATTAAACTATGTCAACATATCTGTCTGTCTGTTTCATTTGATTCATGTCATATGTCTGTCGGTCACAGTCACGTCACGTTTCCGCTCTCACTCGCACGCACCATCTCACTCTCTCGCCTCATTATGAGTAGATGTTGACGCAGATACACCGCTCGCTCCAATTATTCAAAAAGCCATCATTGCCAGCATTTCAAGCCAGTGCCACGTCTAAACTAATCGTACTTTACGCGACATAATTAGTGTTCATTATAGACGTGCAAATTGACAACATTGTTGGCAAAATTACAAAAACCATAAGGACTGAGTTAGAGCAAACGAGCGGTGTATGCGCGTCGCGTGGAGGCGGCGGCGTGGCGCGGCTCAGCGGAGTGTGTGCGCAGACGGCCGCCCCTAGCCGCCGCCTACGTCACGCCTCACCGAGTGACGTCACGCCCCGCTGAGTGACGTCACCGCCCCGAGCCCGCGTGACGTCACCGTTGTGCCGCAGCCGCCGCGCTGCGCAGCCGCGGGCTCGCCGTGCTGCGGTTCCCGCGCGCGCGCCGCCCCTCCATCCTGGGCCGCGACGGATTCTTCGTCCGCTACGGCGACCGGGAGCGCGCCGCCGTCGCCACCTTCGACTTCCTCGACGAATTCTCCGGCGGATCCTCCCCGGACACCAAAGACTGTATAAATTAGCGTTAACGCCAAATTATATTTTTCTATCGCGCTTGTGGCGGCGTGCCGCTTTCGTTACCCGCTTCATAACATGTTTAGATATTTAGTATGTTAAATATTGTTCCGACGTAGGCAGCTCCGTCTAACAGCTTAGAATAATAGGCCACCTGCAAAACAGCGTTGACATCTTTAGCTTGTATCGTGAGACAGTTTTTAACGTAATTGAATAAATATGTTACGAAAGACGGCGACCATAGTGTAGTGCAAGCTGCACGATCCACAAAGGCTGCAGCTTTGAAGTCCCGAGTTAGTGTCGTAGCTCCGCTTATATTAAGAAACGATAGTTCTTGATTCCTTAGATTTATAAGTGTGGGAAGACATGACGAGCACCGAGTATTTGTTGAGTAAATTGTGAAAGTGCCGAATTGTCATTCACATTAAAATTGCGTGATGCTGATGTGATTTCATTTAATTGCGATAATACGGGCGTGTTATGTAGCCAACCCGGAAAACGCACAACTGCTACGTACGTAGCGCGACGCACTTTCATTGTGAAAAAGGCCTGACGCTTTCAACTGTCAATTAGTCCTGACGCTTTGATATGCCAATACTGTCAGTGACTTGCGCTTACGCAATGCCTCCTGCCAGAAATTATTGTGAACACAGCGAATTTCTTACCCCCCGCAACGTACAGCTTGCTTCGATTGAACACACGACTTAGATAAGACGAAATAACTATTGACTAAGTAAATGAAAGCTGCGGCCTCGAAGTAATGTGATATTTTTGTATATACTGTAAGTCCCACTTATTTTCATATATAACATTTAAATGGATTCCTTTCTAACCGAACGAAGCGTTACTGTTGGGTAAAGTGTGAAATAGTACTGTGTATTTGTCAGAATTTGAACTATTGAAACGGCTAGGTCGTGCGGGAGGGACGCCCCATATTTCTCCCTCTTTCTAAATTAAGACTAAAGAAAGATGCGAGCCTTATCGTCGCACGATTGTAGCCTTTAATCATAATACGTAGTACTTATGTAAATATCGATTACGATTTACTTATCGAGCTAGTAACTAACTATAAGTATAAAGAATAGTCAACTATAATAACGATCGATTAACATTATGAATCCATTAAATCGAAGGGTACTAAAGTATGTTAGGTGTATATAGATATTATGACGTCATTGAATGCTATTTATTAATTTGTATCAGTTGCGAATTGTCGATCATTTGTGTATACTTAGGTACATATCATGAAGTTGTATTATTTCTTAAGGCAACGATTCTGTATAGTTAAGAAGTCGAAGATAGTGGCAAACACGTAGATGTATTATCCTTAATATAATTCAAAACGTTTTTTATTAAGATTCGATTTATTTTAATACAAATGAAATCTCTCCTATTTTTAAGTGATTTTATTATTAACAATCATGTTCGTTGCAATCAATTAAAACAAACAAATTAAAATAGTCTTTGAAACATTTCAGTATTTTGACATCCAAAAGTTATTTGCCACAATCGACGAATAATTTTTTCTTTGTCCTACTTTTAAAATAATTTCTTTACGGTTAGAAACCTTTTGCGAAATTGTTCTTGTGGATTTATTATGTAGTTATTTTAATGGCGCAACCAAAGCGATTTACACAAAATATTGCCACCACTCGTTACATTTCGACACTTTTTTTTAAAGTAAGTTCGAATATATTTTGATCCCAGCTTGTTTCAAACGGTAAAGATTGAAGACAATAAAGGAAGATTTATACCTATTTATTATTATATCGAATTGACGACTCGATTGATATTTAAAATATAGACTTAGACTAAGATCTTAGCGTTCATTTTCCCATCTGAAGTAACTGGCGGGATTGCGTCCGGTCTTGATGCATACTCTCGTGAAAAAGTTTTTTTTTAATTGTTTTTTTTTTCCATAATTGACTTTACTGATACAATAATAACTGATAACAAGAATAACATTATTATTTATCTTTCTTGACCTTTTACCCATCTCCTCTCAATCATTGATTCTACTTCTGAAAAATATCGCACTATATTTTTTCTGTGTCCGTTAATAATATCTTTGTTATTTACGAATACCCTCATCTCCAGGCATGTCAACTTTTTAAATAGTCTTTTTTTATTTTAATATCAAGTATTAATACAATACCTTTATAATAAATTACCTTTTTCATGGTATTTTTTTTTTCGCAAACCGATTACCATGTTTTTGACGTGCTATGATAACAACAGCGTTTCTGTAATAATATTGTAGATATAGTTTATCCGTCCAAAAATAAAATATATACTTAAATGTACTTTATTATTTTAACGAATTTACTGCCGTCGGTCGTTTATTGAACAAGCACAGCTTTTTCAATTAACATTTCTACACAAAATGTAAGACGAATAATTTATTTACGGAGTATGCATCAAAATAAGCGAGATATCAAAAAAAAATAAACGACTGGACTTCAAACAAATTCCTAATTTTAACAATTTCTTCAGCATCTGACGAAATGTATAAAAAATAAGATCTTTTCAAGGAACCTGTTAATTATAAAATTTTAATATTTCTGATTGTGGATGTGTCTTTCAGAATTGGCATGTTATAGTTTTTCATCAAATTCATTGAAACATATTTAACATAACAATTGTATTTATTATAAATATTAGTAGATCCAGTACTGTGATTGGTAACTACCATTGATATAAAAGCACAATTTGGGGAGTTATGTGAATATCTTGGGTATTGGGTGCATTTGTTGGCGCATGCGTGGGGTTAGAGTACGAGAAATAGGTAGGTACTTTGATCAGTACAAAATTGTAGAGTATCAGTATAATTTAATTATCTACTATCACAGATGGGTTCAATAAACGATTCCGTTCCCAAATAACATATGTGTTTTATTTATGTAAGTACCTACCTAATTATAATTAAGAGACAAATTGTTTAATGAAATAAAATAGGTAAAGATAATAATCTGAAAATATGTTTTTAAAGTTATAATAAAATTACATAAGGAAGGATTCTGAACGCCAATTCTATTACATAATATTTATTATGTGGTCTTAGTGACATATCTAGTATCTAAGAGAAAGGATAAGGTTTTTTGTATTTTTGTTTGTTTGTAATGTAAAAACTCAAAAATTAGTGATTCAAAAATTCTCTCACCTATTGAAAGCTACATTATCAGCGCTTAACAAAGGCTGTAAGTATTTGATTTCCAAAAAATAGAGATCTCTACGAAAATTGACATACCAAAAATTATCCTATAAAAATAATGAGGTATTTTCTGACAGCTGAAATAAAAAATACAAAAATAGTTAAAAAAGAATCAACAAAATGCTACTCAGCGAGATGAGACATAGAAGAAGAAGAAGAAGAAAAACATTTATTAACAACACACATACAGTAGAAATCTATGGCCGACGAGGAACATAGGTCATCAATCAAATCAAATCATGATATTAATCCTTATCCAACTAAATAATTTCAAAGTTGATTATTTACTGGCTAGTTAATAAATAAAATGTGTTGTATTGTAATTTAATATTTCACAGGGTTCATTACGTTGACTTTCTTATAACTGCTCAAAAGAACATAGAGGCCACTTTAAGATTTTCCATAGTAAAGAACTAAAAAGGTAATTCAATCCGATTTTATTCGAATTTGATATTGTTCGAAAGAATACGAGAAATTATACAGTTAAGATGTCACCGACTTTACTGTATAATTTCTCGTATTCACCGTGTGTCTGTTAGAATTTTAAAATGATAAATTTCACGTATTTTTGTATGTAACTCCAATTTATTTCTAATCTACCTGACACATGGCAAATAGGAAAAATATACCTACAGTAAATTCGACAGTAATGTCAGCAAGTTGACTTTTACCTACAGCTTCCGAACAATATCAAATTCAAATAAAATCGAATAGAATTTATCATAAAAACACCTCTCAGAAGTTAGCTCTTTTGTATAGAAGAATATAGTAGCCTCTATTTTATTTTCAGTGGTGATATAACGAATTTCTTTGTTTAAAGCCAACAAATCCTCTGTGAATTTTAAATTACATTTACATAGTTTATTTCCTCAATTCTTAAAACGTATTATTAGTGGAAGAATGTGAGTGTTTGTTTATTTATTGCCCGCCTATTTTCAATACAATTGTGGATTAAACTTGGCACAGATGACAGATCAGATGATCATCAGACTGGGCTTCTATTGTGGAGAACCATGAATTACAATAAATTAAGATAAACATAGATCTGTTGTAAGGATTATTTTAGATAGATTAGAGATTTAGATAACTAACAAAAATTATGTTCTATAGATATATCACAGTTGAAATATTGTCATAACTTTAATTTGTCATTTTAAATATCTTTGGCATGATAGAAGGGATTCAATTCAAAAGGCGGGAACGCGAAATCTTATAAAAAAAAACCAGCCAAGTGCGAGTCGGACTCGCGCACAAAGGGTTCCGTACCAAAAAACGGAAAAAAAATTAACGTTTGTAGTATGGGAGCCCCCTTAAATGTTAATTTTATTGTTTTTAGTATTTGTTGTTATAGCGGCAACAAAAATACATCATCTGTAAAAATTTCAACTTTCTAGCTATCACGATTCATGAGATACAGCCTGGTGACAGACAGACAGACGGACAGCGGAGTCTTAGTAATAGGATCCCTTTTTTACCCTTTGGGTACGGAACCCTAAAGAGGGGAGACTACTACGGATTAGTGCGGATTTTACAACTAAAAGGGGCGTCTACGTGTCTACGAGGGGCGTCTACGAGTCTACGATGAGCTTCTACGAGTCTACGAGGAGCGTCTACGAGTCTACGTGGTAAAAGGTGTAGTGTAGTGTGTACCCTCAATAAAATTAAAAGTTCGAAATACCCTATCTAAGTTCAACCTAAGAATTATTTATTACGAATAAGACACACCGACGAATTCCCACATTTCACGAGCTCCACTAAACAATTATTCAGTAAACATCCCAAATGCACATCCTATCAGCACAATTCAGTTGACATCATTACTAACGTCACATAGCAGTCATAGCACTATTGTTCGAGTTTCCAGTTATATCAGCTGCGCGCAAATACTAGGACTTATCGACAGGTGTTGTCGTACTAATTTGAACTTTATTGCATAGCTGAAAACCGCAAATAAGCACGTATTTATTCACAACACCCGCATGTTATGTTTTCACGGGTGTGACAACCTTGTGTTGCCTACACACCTTTCTGAAGAAAATTGTGAATGCGCTCAGCAAGGAGGCAACTCTTAACAGAATTTTGTTAGGTTACGAGTAGGTTAGTACATTGACTAGAAAAATGTGATCAGAGAGTCCTACGTACTATCGACAACATCTCCGCTTTACCACTCCTAAGGTTAAAATCGCTTGCACACCGCGCCGTCACTTCCATACGTTTAGTTCGTGTAGCGGCGATACGTGCACTCACGAATAAAATCGCTTCTTTCTCTATACGGTTTTGTAATATTGATTCACCCCGCTCTATTCTTCGTCTTCGTCAAACCCTTGAATTAAACAATCGTTGACTAAACGAGCTGTTGGAAACGTAAATCATATCACGTACGCCAATAGGGAACATGCATCAAATTTTTTTTGTATCAAAATCAAAAGTATAATGCGTGAGAAAATCAACTGTAATATTAAAACTTTTCTCTTGTGTTTTTTTCTCGTGATATAGTTACTTGAAGTTAGCACGCAGCAGCACCCGCCGAAAACGCTCTATACAAAAAGGTCAACATGTGTGACGTCACTCATGTCACGTTTCAGTGCATTAGTATGGAGTTAGCCAAGAATTTTCAAATATCTCCCTAAATATTGCGTTTAAGTACATATGTGTCATACAAAATATTACTTCTTATTTGATGTTCTATCCGACTGTTAAGTGCATTATATCTGAAAACGAAAAAAAAATTGCGTTT
Source organism: Agriphila geniculea (assembly GCA_943789525.1). NCBI lineage: Eukaryota > Metazoa > Arthropoda > Insecta > Lepidoptera > Crambidae > Agriphila > Agriphila geniculea. Next base: position 4,395,501 of record OX038876.1, read on the forward strand.
TTTCCCTTGTGTGATAAAACTAAATACATTTTATTTTTTATTTTTCTGTTCCATCATGTTTTTATACGTGTCCGCAGCGATCAAGCTCAAATTTATCAAAATCGGTGACTTATGCATGTTCCCTATTAGCTTTTCATGCGTTAACTGCACTAAGTATAGTGCAGCGCAGTATTCTTGTGATTCACCTTTTTTGTTGCCGTTGTGCTTTGTAAATGATTCACATAAAGAAACAGAAGATAAACTCAGTAAAAGACTGCCAGTGGAATGTATTTCAAAATCCTATTGTAATATAGGCAGCACTGCCATTTACTTGCTGCAGAGTATTTACGTGAAAACCTTTACCGTACGAATATTTCATAACCTCACTCTATGCACGAAGACCGAAGCAGTTCACTCAGTCACAAAACAAGAAAACCGTCTCTGTAGTCTAGTGGTTCGCCCACCCGTGTAATACGCAGGGGTCCCGGGATCGATTCCTAGGGAGGGTACAATTTGTACACGACTTGATTGGTGGTAGGGCTTATTTCAAGTCCGCCTTACTAGCTACCACCATCTTACCTAAGTCTGACGCTATAGAGGTAAGGTAGCGTAGCCAGTTCCTCAGTGATGAGGATTCCGGGTGTAGTGCGCTTCCACCTTCGGCCTTATCGTCACTTAACATCAGGTGAGGTGAAGGCCAAGCACTATCCCGCTGTGCAAAACAAAAAAACCGGCCAAGTGCGAGTCGGACTCGCGCACGAAGGTTTCCGTACCAAAAAACGGCAAAAAAACACGTTTGTTGTAAACTTAAATATGTATTTTATTATGTTTTTAGTATTTGTTGTTATAGCGGCAACAGAAATACATCATCTGTGAAAATTTTAACTGTCTACCTGTTGTCGTTATTAATATAGAGCAAAAAACGGCAAAAAAATCACGTTTGTTGTATGGGAGCCCCCCTTAAATATTTATTTTATTCTGTTTTTAGTATTTGTTGTTATAGCGGCAACAGAAATACATCATCTGTGAAAATTTCAACTGTCTAGCTATCACGGTTCATGAGATACAGCCTGGTGACAGACAGACAGACAGACAGACAGACGGACAGCGGAGTCTTAGTAATAGAGTCCCGTTTTTACCCTTTGGGTACGGAACCCTAAAAAAACATTTTCTTCTGTGAGTTCACTGCAGGGATTGAAATACCGTTAAATAAATAACGATATAAAAAATAACGTTAAAAATACCGTTAAAACATTTTATCGGTAAATTTACCTGTAAAAATAACGTTAAATATATTTTACCGGTAAAATTACCGTTAAATATAGCGTTAAATTTTATACTGGTAAAATTATCGGTAAAACTTTATTAATTGGAATAACGTTAATTTTAAAGTAACGGTAAAAAAAGGAAGAAATAACGTTATTTCAGTAAATAACGTTAAATTTAACGTTATTTCTCAAATTAACGTTAAAATTAACGTTTTTATTGAAATAACGTTAATGTTAAAATTAACGGTAAAAAGTAAGAAATAACGTTATATTTAAAAATAACGTTAACATTCCCTGGTTCACTGCACAATTTATCTACATCAGTCATTTCCAGGCGCACCTGCATGGAGTCATAAGTGGTCGAAAATGGTCGGAGCATCTATTCATCATGAACCTACGGTAAGCTATAAATTGTCTATATATGTGAGGAAACGCTAGTCTATGACGAAACCTCTGACTTTGGATGTCTATGGGTAAATCCGTATCATACTTCGACAGGCAGAAATTAAAAAAATTGCGTGTACGTACTTCCTAATGTGTGACGTATGAGTGCGCAAATAGAATATAGCTAATACATTTTTTATAAAGCAATTAAGTAGGTACTTATTGTTTTTATATTACTATATTCGCTACATTACCCAAAAAATACACATAATGCCATCGAAATCTTAATTAAACAGGTGGAACTTTTATGTTACGGTTACGAAAGAAATTATTAAATGTTAATTAAAAATACTAAACTTAGTTCAATCAAATTAAGAAATTATGCAGTTTTACTTTGAATCTCTTGTAATTCTCAATCGAAAGGAATTTTTACGTTTTATCAATATGGCTAATTACCCATTAATCATTACCTGTCTTGCATTTATTTATATTAATCACTTGTTCCTATCGCTAATAACGATTTTATCAACGACCACCAAATATGATTGTTGTCATAAAACTAGATATAAGTATTTTTTTATATTCATAATATCGTAGATGCAGCTAAATCAAAAGGAATTACAATATATAATAGAAAACACCAAAAACATAAGAAATTAATTTATGATCCCAAATCATTTTGATTTCCTGATAATCATCCTGGCTTTAAATTTTTGTTTCTACATAGCTATGATAGAGACATAATTTATCATCTAACACGATGACAGAGTACAAAATGTAGAGTTCAGTCAAAATCTTTATTTTGTATAAAATCTCCTGCATATTCGAGATATAAAAGTCAAATGTAGTATACCGGTATCTTCTCGATACTCTTACATCAGACGCTAGGCAAAGATTTAAATCGTTCTTTGAGGCTAGGACTAGAGTTGTTCAAAAAGTAAAAAATATACAAAACAATAATAATATCATGGCATCTAAAACATGATGTCGATAAAATAAATGTAGATCATACCAACCAACTATGCTCCTCATATTTTCACCGCGCACGTTAAAAATTCTGGCACCTCCTTCAGTGACCTGAAAATCATCAAACTGATTTTGAAAAAGTCTTTTGAATCGAATCGAATCCGAATCGACTATTTTTGTATAATTTTTACACCACTACCTACCTCTGCAAACGGTACTGTTTGTAAATAAACTTTAGAAACTTAGCTTCAATCTGTACCTACATGTGAATTTTTGATACTTTATTGTACTTAACGAGCAATAAATTTAATGATGAGGGCACCACTTTGAGATCTATAGGCCCCTTAATTTGTACCTTACTCGATGCAAAATCGATTTGATTTTAAAAAGTTTTTAATTCCAAGGGTAACTACCCTTTACAATTACCTACCTAAATCCTCGCTAAATTAATACAATTAACTAAAGAGAACAGTATTTTTTTAGGGTAACTACCCCTTACTAAATCCTCCCTAAATTAATACAATTAACTAAAGAGAACAGTATTTTTTTAGGGTAACTACCCCTTACTAAATCCTCCCTAAATTAATACAATTAACTAAAGAGAACAGTATTTTTTTAGGGTAACTACCCCTTACTAAATCCTCCCTAAATTAATACAATTAACTAAAGAGAACAGTATTTTTTTTAGTCTATTAGGTACTTAATTAACATTACTAAGTATTTAATTCAAAAGTTATGATTAATTTTAAATTACTTTCAGTAGGTTCATCACCTAAGAATAGTTGAAATGAAACGTTCATCAAATAGATTTCACTTAAAATAAATAATTCATGATTATTTAATTAAAAAAAACAGATAAAGTTTCGGTCACTTTACGATAAGTGATATCTATTGTAAACTTGAATTCAAACATTAAAAATACTCTTTATAAATGTGCGATTTAGGTCGACAAAATCATATGTACATATTCCAATAAGTTTGATTTTATTTTCATTTAAACAGGTTCAAGGTAAAATAATAAGGTAGGTAATTGTGAAAAATCTGAACATCTGACGAGCGACGGTACAAGAATATCTAAATGACAAAGTCGTCCTGAGGGAAATATTATTTCACATCTAATCTGAACCCGAACAAAATAACACAATGCGTAAAAATATTTAAAAATCTATTTAGATTATCCAAATTAAGTCCCATTCAGTTCTATTATCAATGTTATAATTCTTCTATTTTGATTCTAAATTCTGAATTCAAGTAAATTAATCTTCATTATATTTTCTGGGTCTAAATATATGTAAAAAGACAAGACTTCGGTACTTATCACTATTTGAAACTAAAAGTTTAAATCAACGTACTGACTAACCTAAAATTCATAAAATAATATAGGCAGGTACTAAGTGTTAGTGATCAAAACCACTCAAAACAACCAAAACTCATTAATTATGTTCACTCAAAATCAACAAACGGTCCTTCACCAAATAAAATCACAAAGTTAAAAGTAAAACATTTATTTTAATAAAATTTCTATGAATAAATAATTATGTCATGACAGGTGGTAACACCTACAATTTCAGACTTATGGTAGGTAAAAATATGTACAACAAATAATTCTTTATCCTATAGTTTTTTTAAAGATCAATAAATAATACGCTTAGGGACTGATTCACAGGTTTCGGTTAAGATCCAATGAACTTAACTGACAGATAATTTAATAAAAGTTCTGTTCCATTTTTAAAAACCAGAATATCGTGCTATCTGAAACCTGTGAAACAGACTTTAAGTCTTCAGTAACTCAATTATTTTTAATAAACGCTAGATTTTGTAAGATTGCGTAGCGTAGTACAGGTAAAAGCCAATTATAAAGCAATAAAAAAGTTATTATTTTTGATTCGATAAGCACTGCAATAATACTGTGAAAACATAATTCCATTGAATCGAAAAACCGAATATCACTTTACTGCTCAAATAATAAAGTTTTATAGAAAGGGATATCAAATATAAAATTAGTCCATAAATTTCATTAATTGGCAATGTCAAGTAGTTATGTTTAGAATAATAATAACACTTCGAAGCCGGGTCCTTTTATGTAAAGTGAGGCAGCTAAAACTAAGCCAAAATAGCTCAGTTTTCAGATATATACTTCACGTTACGTAATTAAAACGCCAATAAAATAGTTACAACTTTAACTAATACCCTAACTAAAAGGTAGGGAAGTTGAAACTGTTTCGTACTTATATAGATACAATTTTAGGTAGGTAACGATTAACGAATGAAGAATAAAATTATTATTGACTCACTTTTGACAGTGCGCTTTGTAGGGAGATACCTTTCTAGGTGTGGTGTTATTATTTCTAGTGTTATATTATTATTCTAAGTACTTGCTTGTGTAAGTTTTTACTCGTCCTACGTGGGACGAGTTAGCCAACGACTCTTGTTTTCGCTATTTAAAAAAAATTACAACTGACTTTACATTTTGATTTTGATCTCGACTCTCTTAATGATATTCTAAATAGGTACCTATGATTTTCGGTTATAAATTAAACTTTTAAAGGATCATGAAGTAACATTTAAAACAAAATTAAAAAAGGGCCTTATTTATTGCAATCTTTTTAAAAATATTATGCTAGTAGGTACATTTTTATAATTTGACTTGGATAGTTGAATATTACTACGCGAAAGATGAGTATTCAACCAAAATAACTTTCAGGCCATTACGGGATTAAAAATTGTAGAGCACTTAGACATGAAATCAATTTAAAACCATGATAGAGATAAAATTAATTTACGAAACCTCTACAATTCATTTCATATTGGAATCACATTTAGGATCGATAATGTTTTATTGTATTATTAATAAAAATATTTTAAGATTATGGGAAATAAACATTGAATTATACAACAAGCTTGCCTTTTTAGACCCCAGTTAGGTTTTAATTGATCGATATCCGTTATTGTAGATAACTATCATACAAAAAAATATTCAAAACACGCACAAATAATCGGATATCGGTAAACAAACATTTCAATTTTCAGTGGCTATCTAAACTGTGTGTATGTATGATTGGCAATAAAATTCGTTAAATTTATACAATATCTTTATACCTATGAGTTTTTTTTTAATCTATCATTATTTTTTTAAGTTCAGTCTAAAATGTACTCAATAAGTGTAGGTACACAATGAGTACATTTTAATAGTACACAAGTTCAATGTACATGTTCAACAGAGGTTGACTGAAGGACAAAAACTCAAAACTCTTCGACAATTATTTCATCTGATTTTCAACTCAAAAGCTAACACATAAAGTTTAAAGTCAATTGTGAAATTACGAAAGGATGATTTATTGTGACAGTAACTTGACGAATTTACATTAGAATAGCATTTTTTTAGGTTCTCACAATAAGCATTGTTACTACGAAAATATGAACCGTCTGTTTGAATTTTTTCCATATAAGTAATGTATGTATTTACAGAACAGTTTATTAGTCTGTTTATCCTAACTTGTCTTTGGTAAACAATCTTTTCTCAACTCTTTATTAAAAACAACAATCATAAAATACAAAATGGTTTTTCCACACAAGATTACGAAAAAAAATACTATTTATTAGTGACAATTTGTTTGATACGACAAAATAATTTTAAATAACGATTTTTTTACATGACTGCCCAAAGCAAAAAGAGTGTATATGTGTTCAGGGTTGATGTATGTTTGTGGGTATGTGAGTTTCTATATTCCACCATAACTTCTAAATGCCTGAACTGATTTGGATTAATGGGGTATCGTTAGAATCCTTACAGCATTCCAAGTGACACTAGCTATATTTTTTTTTAGAAAAAATCAATATGGGGACTGTACAACGGCATTTTCAAATGTGAAAAAGATTTTTTTTTCTTCTATTATTACAATATGGGCATCAAATGAAAGGCCTTGATGAGCACATTCCAAAACTATATAATATGTCACTAAAATGTGTGAAATAAAAATAAATAAATTTAAAAAATATTAAAAGCACGACTGCCCTGCCAAAAACGAACTAAAAAGTTAAACAACAAGTGTCATTGCAGTCGGGGGATCTCTTTGATCAAAACTTGTTCCATAATAAGGTCCCCCGACAGCATTGTTGTTTAACTTTTTAGTTCGTTTTTGGCAGGGCAGTCGTGCTTTTTTAAAAAGACTTTCTATGAGAACTGTCAAAAACTGTTTACTAAATAAGACTAAGGTTAAACAGATTTATAGTAAGTATCTTACGAATGTGTTGCCAACAGTACAAATCAAAGGCAAAAGTACAAACATATTTGTCCTTAGTTTAAATATAAAACTAAACTGGTTTAAAAAATTGGCAAGCGCAATTTTGGCTACTGTCTGTTTTTTAATTGTTGTGGGTTTAATTATGAGTTTTCAAGCGTTGAAAATGCCACTGAAATAAGACGAAATTCCATGCAGCGTTTTCATGGCATGTTTAGTAATCATTAGAACTCTACATTCCATAGATAATCGCTTTTGCCTCGCATTAAAAACTCATACTCAGTCCCTGGTTTTCTATCACAATATTTATTTTAATGGCACCTGTTTGCTTTGCTATCAACGATCCGATATAAATACAATAAAAGTAATACAATTCTTCTGTGCACAATATAATTATGGTTTTGTCAATTTGCAATTAAAGTCCATATAAATAAAAATTGATTATATTTAAAATAAAAATAAACCCCCTTTTTAAAAAAAATGGGCAAATTTTCTCGAATGATAAGGAGATAAACTAGACTTTTGTGACAAGTATAATAATAATTATTATTAAGGTTTGTTCAGACGAAAGCGGTCACGAATTTAGGCGTTCCGCGTTCGAGGAACACAGAACAACAGAACGCATGTGCACGCGAACGCGTAAGCGCCCGAACGCGTGAACAAATTTGAACAAACCCTTATATTATAGGTACAGGTCATACAATCAGATAAATTAAGTATAATAGGAACAATCGAAAAAAGGGGCATGTGACTCCGATACTATTTTAATAATACTTTCAATAATAGATTACTAAGGTATAATTTGTGACAATTTTTATCTTGATTAGGATCGAATGTTGAAACGGTATACAACCTGCGCAAATAAAGAATGGAATTGGAAATGGCGTCGTTCATATACACTTCTCGCTTGCACACTAAACGCCACACCTTTCGCTCTCTCACTCACACTCGTTATTGTAAGCGCGGTGAGCCGCCATTTTCAATCCCATTCTTTATCTGCGTGTGGGTAGTACATACTTCTTGTCGCTATACGTTTCTAATAATTTCAATATTTGGTCAAACAATTTGAGCACAAAAAAACAATAAAAAGTATTAAGTAAACATGTAAAAAATAAAAAATAAATAAAAAATAATTATTTTTTTGGACAGGGCATGGAAATTAATTATTCTTACTTTAGCACGTGAATCCAATACCAGATTTGAGTAGGTAATTTGAAAACAAACAATACCAACTAAAAACGTGACAGTTTACCTAGAAACCGTACAAAGTTTCAATTGGAATAAAACCTTAATGAGTTACTTAATTTAAGCCTCACTAATCAATAAAACCATTTAAAAATCACAATATTTGCATTCATTTAAGTCCATTCAGTAACGCAGTTGGGTAGTTGACACCACCACTTAAAACATTTGCATAAATAGCAAACGTCACTTTGCCAATTCATTAACTGAAAGCATTTGAAAAATATAAATTGAAAATTGATCAGATTTCAATGTAAGTAAATGAAAACCTTTCAAGATAAAGTTTTTTTCAGGGATGTTGTGTGATTAATGTATCAACTACCCAATTCCATACAAAAGTGACACCCGCATTTCTCGAGGTCTATAAGTAAATACGCATCAACTGTAGAGCTGACACTTGCAAGAAGTGTGGATGGAGACATATTACACTACACCTCGCAAAGAGGCTTTACGATTTTTTGGCGGCTTCATTTTTGTCTAAATACAGAACTCCATCTTTTTAAGATTTCAACTACATCTTTCTCCATAAAAAACGAGATATACAGATGGCACTTCTAGATAATTGAATTTGCGACCTCTCAATCACATTTGAAACAAAACGTTACTATTTAATTTACATTTAATATCTTAATGCTAAAGTACGCGGCAACTGAGTAAAATTGAACACGAACAAAAGAAAACATACCTAATTCTTTTTTTAACCCCTTCTACCACAGGTGGCCTCAGGCAAGTGTGCTAAATTTTTTAAACTGTGGCGGCGCCGACGCCGCCGGGCCATAAGTTTTCAACCAGCCATTGATTCGAAAAAAAATATTGTTAAAAAAATTAAGTACATGAATTATATTCTTTTGTTCAGCAAAGCAAACAACCTTGTTTTGTTCAGTATTTAAACACCTTTTTATAAATAATATTTTTAACAGTGTGTTACAATTCCGTTAAACTCATTTATGTATGGTATTTTTAATGATTCTATTCTTGAAATAACACTTTTAATGGATACTAGCACGTGAGTGAGTCTAGTGAGCGCGTAAGCGGAAGATGTGAATTATATATTCTTCTTTTTATTTTAATGATCACTACCATTGGTGCTCAATTTTACTCAATTAGCTTATATTAAAGTAACTATAAATTAAGCTCAAATCAACGATTCACTGGATCAATTGTGATGATTTCCAATGCTGGAAAAATCTTTTGCAAAATCGATAGTACAAACTCAAAGTATCTTGACATTGTTAGAGTTAATTATTTCAAATCATAACATAAAAAAATACAAAAAAACTGAAAAGAGATTTTAGAGCCATAGGTTCAGTTAAAAAACTGAACCTATGGCTCTAAAATCTCTTTTCTTAAACGGTGAGAGTATTATTGTATGGTCTGTGGGTAAGAGAGCGTTAACCAGTTAAAACCAAAAGGTACTTACATAAAAAAATGAAAAACTATATTTTTCACACTTTTCAGTCATAAAAGAAGCTCATAGAGATTATGGATAACATGTAAGTATTTATATTAGTATTAAAATACACTTGACCTTAACACCCTGATTATATTTTTTAAAATTGAGTAATTTAAATGAACATTAAAAAATCCAAGTATTCAAATTCAGAATAAGAGAATTCAGTTCAGTAATGAAAAGTAGACAGATATAATCTCCCTCGAATGGGGTTGGCAACGCGAAGCTAATTGTAGATGTCGCTGCATACGCTTGTTCCTAAGACAAATTACGTTCAGAACAAAATGTATCGGAAAATAGGTATTTCTTTTGTGGATTTTTTTTAAAGAAAAAGACCCATTGACCCAAACTGGATATAACAGACTACTTTACAATGCAAATGCCGGATTTTAAAGCCAAATTAAGACGTTTTTATTCTTAAAGAATTCATTATATTCAGATTTTTCGGAATTTTATAAGTGCCAACATTTTTAAAGCCTTACACAGAATTTAATCATTTTAAAGCTAAAACAACGATTTTTTAAAGTAAAAGTCGTTTGTTTTCATAGCTCTCGCGGAACAAGCGTACGCAGCGCCATTTTGACAGTTGCCTTCCCCAAAAAAATTTTCGCATGATTCCTGTAGTATGATTATGAGTCAAAATATATCAACTAACATGTACTATCGTGTTTGCAAACTGTATAATAATTATGCTATGACAGCTCCTGATTAACTTCCCAACCTGGGTTTGCTTCCTCCAGAAGTACAATGTTCTCTCTTCACGTTAAGTTTGTTGCCGAACGTCGCCTGCGCATCTTTTACACCGAACGCATTAGCTCTCGGCGTTTCATTGTTGCCGCTGTATACGGAAATTTTAATTTTCAGTTATAATATCCCCGAATTTATTAAACGTGTGCGATCAATGCGAAAAGTGCAGTTAAAAATAGGTGTGAAATGACAGAAGATAAATAAAAAGTATGAGTACTTATAGTAAAGCCAAAACAACAAGCCATAATGAGTTTTTCCTTAATTATCTTAAACATGCATGTTTATGATAGCGATCTTACAAAGTAGCAGAATGGATCAATAACATAATGCGTCTGTAGTTTGAAATTGCTTTTTAATAGTCCTCATAGTTTTACGTTATCAACTAGCAACTATGCGGGTAAAAGCAACATAGTAAACGTAATGAAAATACATTTAGCGATCGATCACCGTTACGATATGTAGGAAACTAGGAAATGCGCATTTTGGTCTTTCAGGTTTTTTCAAACGGGAGATCTACCACATGTTGGCATACCAACTAAATGTGTAAACTAATAAAAACGTGCTAAAAATACATTACTTCGTTTGATTCCACATAAAAAAATCGAATCATTGTATTTTAAAATCTAAGCTCGTGCTATCTCAATTTTTTAACCTAAGATCGAATCTGTCTCTACTCGTGACGCCATTTTCGTTTACAAAATAACTCTCTTGAATAAATGGACTTTAAGCTCGTATTTCGTAAATTAAATTTTATAAGCTAAATAATCTCTGAGAGATTAATACTTTAGTTTAGATACTTAAAGTAGTATCAAGTTTGTATAAATTTTTCATCGCTTTGTTTCTATTCAAAAAGCTGTTATCGAAACGGTGCTACCTACAGTTCACGAAAATGGTATTTGATGATAATTTTCCACAGGTAGGTGCATTTATTAACTCCCTGATAAAATGCGATAACATCAGCCAGACACAGCCGGATCAATAACTCATGCAAGTAAATAAAAATATATGAATTTGAACTATTACGCCTGTCAGAATAACTTAGGTACAAATAAACACCATAAAAACGTAAAACGTGCTTCAAAGCTGCATTTTTTTGGACTCCAAAAGTGCTTGCATGACGCGTGAAAATCTGGTCGGACATTCTTTAGTTTTTGCAGTTTAATTCATATTATAGATTCTTTGATATCAGTTTTCTCTACCATTTTGAAAGCCTATCCAATTTAAGCCCCTTCATAGCTCCGTATATCTATTTTTTTTTTTTAATATCGAAATAATCCTTTTTACCTAAATCTTATAATATTAAAAATGTAGAAACATATACGAATATATGTAAATACCAAGTCTTATGACATTTGATGTGATGTGATAGATATAGTCTGGCCAGATATGACCCTTAACCCTTAAACGAGATCACGGAGGAAAATATTAGGGGGTTTAAGTATGAAATTGCCGTTTTGTATGGAGAATTTTAAAGCATTTGTGTTTTCCATACTAACATTGTCTTAATTTATTTAACAACCATGAACGCTAATGTTTTAAAACTTTTACTAAGTAATGCCACAAATGTGTTAAGGGGCCATCCATAAAACACGTCACACGTTAAGGGGGAGGGAGGAGGTCGATGAAGTGTGACATTGTGTGACAAGGGGGTGGGAGGGGTCCTAAAGTTTGTGACGTCACATTTCAAAATCATTTAAATTGAAATAATACAAATTTCTGACCTGTTTTTTAATTCAATAATTATTTCTAGATGTAAAATTGTAAAATATGTGACGTCACACTAGGGAGGAGGGGGTTTCACAAATGTGACTAGCTGTGACAAGGACGGGGGAGGGGGTCAAAAACCATTAAATTCGTGTGACGTAATTTATGGATGGCACCTAAGTGAAAAAGTATCGGCTAAATTACAACGAATTAAGTGGTCTTTTCGGCTAACGAAAAAAAGAGAGAACTTTTAAGATACTTGTTTTAACGTTCAAGAAAAAATATAAGAAATATTTTTAGTGCTGATTGTGAGCCGTTATGATCATAATTCGAAATAATAACAAGTAACCGAAGCATCTTCAACATCATAGAAGATAGAGAGCCTCTGTGTGTGAGAAAAAGTCGGCAATTTCATACTTTAATCCCTATTATTTTAAATTACCGCTTAGGTGCACCTACGGACAACAATTTATCACGCACGAGAAAGAAGAAATTGAAAAAGATAAACAATATTTCGACACATTTGCGTCACTTTCTTGCACAATGATTCACATCACAGTTATCACAGTCAACCACACGTAAACGTAAATAGATATAATTGGACGACGTGACAGGAGAAACGTAACCTCTCCGTCATTTATATTTAAAACATACCGACCTCATCAAAAATACTTTTATTTGTTTTTTAAGGTTTTTTATTTTTTAAGATTTCACCGAAAGTGGCGCCCTCGGGGGTTTTTATTTAATAAATCATTAATAGAAAAAGATTTTAATTAAACTTTTCGTAGAATTTTTAGGACTCATAGTCTAATATTTATAGAATGTATCACTACACTCCCTCGTAGTCATTCATAGAAGTAGATAGCAAATGTGTCAAAAACGTGCACTTTTAGCAGTTTTGCTATCTACTTCTAGCAGTGACGACGAGGAAATGTAATAATACCGTCTAAAAACTAGACTATGGGCCCTAAAAATTTCACGAGAAGTTTCCATTGTGTACTAGAATTACAATATTAAATAAAATTTACCGCGGCGCCACTTTCGGTCAGGTCAGGACTCAGGAAAGCGCCGCGCCGCGCCGTATTCATTGTTTTTGTTAATGTAAAACTTTTCAACTAAGTTTCACCATGTAATATCACGGATAACTATAATAACGATTATTTTGTTAGAATTACCTCATAGTTAATTTTATTTGATTGTGCTGTTGTTGTCCTAAATAAATAAAATAAATAAATAAAAATAAGAACTTTATTTGCAATTATCCTTGAGTATGCACACAAGGGCCATAGCTAAAGGATTTAACTTATCAGAAGATTATAAAAGGCGTGTAGTTCTCGACAATTTCCCGCTTCAATATTGAACGCAAATTACCTGGCACTTAATCCTTACTAATATTATAAATACGAAAGTCCGTTTCTTTGTTTGTTACGCCTTCACGTCTTAACTGCTCAACCGATCATCGTGTTTTGCATACATATTGTCAGGGGTGCAGAATAAACATAGGGTACCTTTCATCCCGAAAAAAGGAACTGTTCCCGAGGGATAGACAAAATACTATCCACGCAGACGAAGTCGCGCGGTCGCTAGTTTCCTATAAATGCGCCATTTTTCACCAACCATTTTTTAATACAAAAGGAGGGGATTTTATAATTTAAATATTTATCGCAATAATGATATGAGAGGCGCAATCAGCAAGGAAAATCACTTAAGAGTCCCCGCAAACTACAGACCAAACTTTCGGCCGATAGTTGGGCCGGCCCTTTAATCAGATGAAGAGTGAAGAAGTATGCAAGTGCGCACACTACAACGATTTGGTATCGACCAATCTTCATATCTTCAAAGTCTGTAGTCTGCGGGCACGCTAAAACTTAGTACTTTGCCATAGCAACTTTTATGGCAGAATTTGTCTTAGTTTGAAACATTGTATCGAATTATGACAAAGTACTAAAGTGTCAAGCTACTTTCGTTGCTTAGTATACGTACACCTAAATGCTAGTATGCTTGATCACAATACCATAGACTCTATGGCATAAATATATATGTAGGTGGCTTTACAGCTACCAATACAATTTTTTTTTTCGCTTTAAAAAGCTCTTTTATGAATTGTAACATTAGTTATGAACGGGATCCCACACAAGTCCCGATTTTAAATAAGATAAAAAAGCAGATAAATCCTTGCGATGATTTGTGGATGCGTTTTAATACGTCTATGCAAACAAAAGTTGAATGCTACAAAAATATAGCTGACTTGATTCAGTATGGTGCAAGCACACGTTATCTAATGATACTTTTGGCCATACATTCATTATACATTATCAGTAACGTAATATGGCCTGCATTAACGCCCAGTCGTTACAAAAAGTATTATCGGAGATAGATTCAGTATGAAGGCCACAAAACCCAGAGCGGGAAACACGAGTATCGGTTGTGCACACACACAAACAAACACTCTTAATTACTGACGTGGACCAGTTGATCTTATGAAACAAATATCATTAACAAATAAATAATAGCTGTTCATATACACACATCAACTTTGTCTAGGGATACCAGGTGCTATTTTCATACAAACGAGGTAACTTTGAAGCCTTGGTTTCCTGCCAGGGATGTACTGTGCTGTGATCTGATGACGGCTATTCAGGGAGTGAATGGAGGAGATTCAGATCACCATACACACCCAACTGATCTGACCAGCATTCTAAAACCGTAATGGACATGTTTAAAAAAACCGCGAAAATAGCATGAAAATGTATGGAACAAACCGAGAACTCTGACCCATTAATCTTTTAGAATGCTGATCAGATCAGTTGGGTCTACTCTATTCAGTCCCTGGATGGCCATCATCAGATTACAGTACGGCAGAAAACCAAAGCTTCAAAGTTACCTCGTTTGTATGAAAATAACACCTGTATCCCTAGACAAAGTTGATGTGTATATTTGTACAACAACAACACAATAATTATGCATATAAATCATACAATTTTCCTAAGGTTTTTTTAAATGAAAATATTAAATAAATTAAATACATCTAAAGAACAGTAATGTTGCCATAATTAGATAGGCAATTTAATTCTTTGAATACTTTGCGATTTTTTAATGAAGCAGATACCTTAATCTACACCAAACGATGTTAAGTAGAGTGGGCATCAAATAGTTAATTTTTATTTGTGAAGTAAGTATTTAAAAGTAATGTGTACTGGAGAAAAAACGGCAGTCTACAGACACAGAATAAATAATACAGATCATTGGAAATGTTCTAACATTTTAGGATGATTTTTATGGTGTTGTAAGAGATTCTGTAGTGCAACCGTTACTACACTGTTGTCTGGCATATTACTAGGACAGTGGGTCAAAGCAAAAAGCATTGTTTCACAAGCAGCCTTAAATTATTAGTGATATACACACATGCAGCAACCACGATAAATCACCCAAGAAAACAACAAAACTTGCAAATAAACAAAACCAAAAGACTTGACTCATGCAGTGATTAGTGCTCCATACCAATACATTAAATAATTAAAAATTACTACTTAATAAATGAGGAAAACTGGAAATTCTTAAAATTGTTTTGCTTATTTGCAACAAGTTAGAATCAGAAAGCATGAAACAAAACTATATCAAATATATATTCCAACTGATATCTCTGTTTCTCTAAGTTATTATCAGTTCTCAATCTCAAGATATTTTATTTGCATGAAATAGTTTTGGTTTATTTAAAATTAAAAGCTTTAAAACTAGTAATCTCACCTGAGAAGAATCCTGAAATTCTCCAATTCCCTTATGCTATTTGACAGTCTTGCAAAAGCATTGAATAATGCTACTATTTCAGTTCTCTGCAGGCGTTGAACTCTGTGCCTTAGCGGGAGGATGCTCTGGTCTGGGTCGCCTTCGGGGCCGTCCCATCTACCGGAAAACAGAATCTTGAGAGCTGTACCCAATCCTTGGGTTTGAAGCTTGCCCCACAGTTTGCATTTATCACATCCAACACAGTCCATAATCCTTGAAATGTTACGGAAATGCTCACGGAACTCAACTTTCAATTTGGCAGCTTGACTTCCACCATTGAACATGGAGGACTCATTAAAATGATCCGGGAAGGTGTATATTACACCGAGCATATTCTGAATTGCTCCTCGGGTTTCCTCATCTTCTGTGGGGTTACCAGTATAATACTCCTCACGTTCTAAATATGGACCAGCCTTTGCTAAAGCTCTCATTTCCAATAAATATACAAAATAAAGATTTTTCAACCAATTCGGACCTTCTCCTAATGTTTGTGAAGGATCAAAGCGACGTTGGAACTCATCAAGATTAGGGCCCCATTCTCCTTCAGGTGGTGCAGCAAAGCCACCTGCCTTCTCAGACAATAAATATTTAGAGCATAAGTGAATATTTATACTGGTATGCATACCTGACACGGCTCTGTAAAATACTCTTTTCTCCAAACACATATTACTCAGATCTGAGCTTAATACATAAGGGAATGACTCATATGGATTTAGTTTCGGACGGAAGCAGTTTTCTTGGTATATACTCCTCCAGATCCTATGAGCTGAGGGGCCTTTGTATCCTGTGTACCTTTCTGGGTTCAGTGAGAGATCCACATAATCAGCATCTGCATCCCTGTCATCATTTTCACAGAAATTCTCCAAAGCTTCATCATGAGCTTTCCACTTAGCAATTTCATATTGGCTGGCTGCACTGATCGTCATGTTAAGGTACCCCAAGTCAGGGTCATGGTCTGGATCGGTACTACAGTCAGTCTGAGCTTCCTTAGTGTATTTAGTAAGAGGAGACTCATCAAAATGATCATTTTCATAGCCACTGGGATAGCCAGGGACACTTTCTTTTGAACATGTTTTTATGTGACAGTATTTCATGGCGCATCTGCTGTCATCAGCCCAAAATGGACATTCCTTCTTCAGGTTAACCTTGTAGAAACGGAAATAGTCTTTACTTACAAGGCTCTGGATGCGTGGGAAGATTTTTACATTGTTGAAGTAGTCTATCGTATCGACGTTGCACGAACAATCTCCTAGAGCGCCATGAAGTGCTTCAAAGCAAACGTTGCTGTCGCAAGGTGGTGTTTCATATAGTTCTGTGTCGTAACCAACAGCTTGTACTATCGCAAGAGCAAAAATTATAAACACAACACAGTAATTTTTGTATGCCATTTCGGAAGACGTGGCCATGGCATCTGCTTTAAGTGGCACACCGAAATTTTTGTCACACAATATTTATGTATCCATTTCTTACTGAGATGCACAGAAAGTGAAAGTCGGCTTCGAATTCACTCAGCAGACAGATTCAAATTAGGAAATTGATTGAACGTGCTCAAAGCAACGTACACTCGAGCACAAATCACAATGAAAAACGAGCGAGCTGTCAGTGTCAGCTGTCACTGACTGAGCATCAGTCAGCTGCTTGTCAGTGGTTGGTGCATTCCAGCTGACCAATCAAAAAGTCATCGGTCGCCACAGTATACATTTTAACCAGGGGGCTAATTGTCTAATTTTAAAAATCTATCGCAATCGTTTTCGTTTGACAGATGGATATATTGCTGCATTTCTTTGGTAAGTTTTTATTTGTGCCAAAAAGAAACTTCAATGGATTACATCCTGAAAGCTATTGCGATTGATTTTAAAGTTAGACAGTAAAAAGGCTGGGCCCTATTTAATTACCGTGACAATGACAGGCTACAGGTGACAGGTGACAATCCGACAATTTGTAAAATTTTCGTTTAATAAAGATTACGAAGAAGATTGATGAAGGTTTTTTATGGCTTACAATAGCTGCGGGTCAAAACCAATTTGCGGCGGTTTTAGTCAGTCAAGTCTGACATAACCAGCATAGCACGGCGGCTATGTGGTATCCAATGAGTATTTCCGCCCCCTTCCCCTCGGTGTCCGGGAAGGTGCTCCGAGCCCCTCAGATTGAGAGCGAAAAAAAAAACCGTGCGGCGCCAAAAAAAAACTATGGGTACAAGTAAGTCGAGAACACCAACTACACTCTCTCTCTCTCTCTCTCTCTCTCTCTCTCCCACACACTAATCCTAGACCCCGGAGTCCGGATTATATGCAACATAAAAAGCCCAAAATAGGTTTATGCAATAAAAATAGCTAAAATACTTATGCACAAAAATCCATTAAACCGTTTGCGCCATCTCTTGACTGATAGTAGAACAGAATTGTAATTTTTGTTGATAATTTCTGAAAAGTGTGACTATTTGGAGACATCGTTTTATATTCCATGTAAACTTCTATCACAGAATAATTTCAGATTTGTTTCTATCACTGACATGAAAAAAAATTTTTTTATTTAACTATATGCAGGTCAATGGTTTCTATGCAAACTTCGGAGCTAAAGTCTACCTGACAGATTCTTATGTCACATTGAAAAATAATGTTGCCTTTATTTATTGTACCTACTAGGTAGTTTCGTTCATTGTGATTCAGTACCTTTACCTTCACACAGTCAGTAGCGTTCATGGTTACAACTGGGTAATTTTTTAATCAAGCCTCAAAAAACGTTCATGGTTACTACCGTAAACGTCAGATTACTCCAGTGAATTAATAATTAGACTTTTTTTAGGTATTTTTTGCATTTTTCATCAAGTGTCAAAAGTCGAAAAATATGCGGCCCAAAAAAAGGAATTATATTTGAGAATGTACAAAAACGCTCTTTCATAGTAAGATACCCCATAATCCCTATAGTATATAATTAGAGCATACAGAATAGGTATGACCTAGAGATGAAACGGATATCCGGCAAAGATCCGGTATTCGGCCTATCCGGCGGCCTTAATACTATCCGGCCAAATACCGGATAACTACTGTTCGGCCGGATGCCTATCCGGCCGAATAGTATGTATATTAAAAAATATAGTATTTAGTATTGTTTAAAAAAAATATAGATAAAAATAAATATATTTTTAAGTAATTATTTGCTTTATTTAGTTAGTCTTAGTATCACTTAATAAATATAATATAATTCCGAATAGAACCGAGTCCACCCGATCGTTTGCGCGCCGCCTACGCAAATGTGTGTGTCTGCGATGCACCAAACGGATAAGTTCCACCGAATATCCGGCGGCCGGATATCCGGCTATCCGGCCACATGGTTGGCCGAATATCCAGTATCCGGTATCCGGCCAAACTGCTATCCGTTTCGTCTCTACATGAACCTCTATACAAAAAAAGTTGGAAGTTACAAGTCGTTTAAAATAGACTACTACTGCCTCACTCACCCTTCTTCGGGAGCCTAAAATCGTACCTATCTTAAAGAATATTATACCACACCCCGGGCACTCCATACAAACGTCGCGTTTCAAGTGACGTTTTTGCACACGCGCAAATGTGTGCGAGCTATTGTAGTCCGATCAACGGGGCTTATGCGACCCGAATAATTCTCCCGTCAATGAAATTTGGCATGTGATGACGTTAGGTAATACAGATTACAGATGCACAATAAGCCAATAATTTTTTTTACGAGAAGTTAGGTATTTTTACCTAAACATAAAAATCGCTTATATCTCTCTGTGAATATTTCCTCGGGCTGAAACACTTTCTGTATACGTACTTATGTACTTGTTAGAATAAGTATGTAAAGGAATCCAATCTTTTTTCGACTTCAGAAATACCCCGAATTTAACTTTTAACTTTTTTCAATATATCTTCTATTGAAAAAATTGTCTGTTGATTATTCTTTTTTAATATGTTTTTATATCTTTAAATACATAGCTTTGTTCAGTAAGCCAATAAATTTTATTCTTTATTCATATTTTTTTTATTTTTTGAACTTAAGTGGTTATTTACGTAATGTGTAAAAATACTCGGTCCATTTTTATACTTTTATTAGATAAATTATTTTATATTAAAACAGATTTATCAATAATCCAAGAAATTTTCGAACGCGCATATATTTTTTATGATAATCGCCGATTTAGGATAGAGCGTAAGGGTTGACCTTCACTTGACTACTTGGAGCTGCTTAGCCACGCACTTTTAGAGTAGTGTAAGCGAGTTTAATTGGTGGTCACCGTTATTAAAAATGATGTTTCAAGAGTTAAAAGGTAGTGGTAGATATTTCTGAATAAAACAATTAATAAGTGTGTTTATAAGTAGATATCGGATATCTAGATAGATAGTAAAAGTTGTTCAGTTTGATGGTCCCAATATAGTAATATTTGGCATCAGGGGGTTTTTCAAAAAGGCCATGTTCACTTAGTTAGCGTAATGTAAGGATTCTAACGATACCCCACACATCCAAAACATGACGTACATACATACAAACATACATGAACCGTGAACACAATACACGCATCTTTTTGAATAGACTAGACATCGGACAAAGTATGCACTAACAAAGTGCAAAAATATTCATGCAAATAATGCACTAAAAAGGCCAAAATATGCACTAAAAACTGTTAATATGTCCAAAATATGCACAATGCAAAATAAAAAAAAAACCGTTTATCATCCAGTATCAATTTGAACGCCGAAAACGGCCTCTGTACATCAACTGATGTCATTGGCCAAATTTAAAATTTGGGCTTCATTTCTGGAGATACCTTTCACGCAGGGTACGAAGTACGACCTGTGGCGTTCTACTCTAAACTACTACTACTACGCGCACTACTCTAAAAGTGCGTGGCTAAGCAGCTCCAAGTAGTCAAGTGAAGGTCAACCCTTACGCTCTATCTTAAATCGGCGATTATCATAAAAAATATATGCGCGTTCGAAAATTTCTTGGATTATTGATAAATCTGTTTTAATATAAAATAATTTATCTAATAAAAGTATAAAAATGGACCGAGTATTTTTACACATTACGTAAATAACCACTTAAGTTCAAAAAATAAAAAAAATATGATTAAAGAAGAAAATTTATTGGCTTACTGAACAAAGCTATGTATTTAAGGATATAAAAACATATTAAAAAAGAATAATCAACAGATAATTTTTTCAATAGAAGATATATTGAAAAAAGTTAAAAGTTAAATTTGGGGTATTTCTGAAGTCGAAAAAAGATTGGATTCCTTTACATACTTATTCTAACAAGTACATAAGTACGTATACAGAAAGTGTTTCAGCCCGAGGAAATATTCACAGAGAGATATAAGCGATTTTTATGTTTAGGTAAAAATACCTAACTTCTCGTAAAAAAAATTATTGGCTTATTGTGCATCTGTAATCTGTATTACCTAACGTCATCACATGCCAAATTTCATTGACGGGAGAATTATTCGGTAGTCTCCATACAACAAATATGCTCATTAATTGGACTATTGAATGAGCACACGGATGGACACACGGATGGGTGCCGGTGGGGTGAGGTAATTGATTGTGGGGCGGGGCGGAGAGTTTCCTTTCTGTACGGAAGTACTTATATATATTCTGTGATTATACGTAAAAGACGGTGAGTACACGTCTGACTTTCATGAAATACAAGATGGAGTACCCCAGGGCTCGGTGCTGGGACTCTTTCTCTATACCAGCGGTTCCCGAATGGGGTTCCGCGGTACCCTAGGGTTCCGTAAGAGGCTCTCAGGCAGGGGTTCCTCGAAAATTCAAGAGTTTATAAATTCTGGATATATAAGGTCCTTCATAAATAGTGCACATAATTTTAAGGTGTCGATGTACTCATGCATACAAACAACTTTTACCATGGGACCAACATTGAAATCGCGAAAAAAAAATCAGCTGTTCCATACATTTTGATCTATTCGATTTAAAATTTTCTATATAACAGCTGATTTTTTTTTCGCGATTTCAATGTTGGTCCCATAGTAGTAAAAGTTGTTTTGACCTCTTAAAATTATGTGCACTATTTAAGAAGGACCTTATACAGGATGCATTTATAATCACTCTCCAAATTTTAAGGATGTGTTCAGTCCATGAAACTGAACAACTTTCTCCATGAAACATGTGTCGAAATACGCCAAAAATTTTGGTCATCCCATACTAAACTGATCACGTGATCTCTTTGTTTTGTATGAAAAGTCATTTTTTTTTACATATTTGACCCTATGTTTCTTAGAGAAAGTTGTTCAGTTTCATGGACTGAACACATCCTTAAAATTTGGAGAGTGATTTCAAATGCACCCTGTATACTTATCTTATTGTTCTAACTAAATAAATATATTTATCTTAAAAGTCCTTCTTTTAAAGTCAAACTAACTTATAAGATGTGACCAAGCCAAAAGCCTCAGTACAATGTTACAGTTAGTTAAGTTAGTTTTCAACACACTTGCTCGTAAAGTGAGCCCTAATACATCGCTTTTAGGGCCATAAACCGAACTATAACAAACGCGTGCAATAATATATAAAACACTAGTTGGTTATAGAATTGTCCCTACAAAGTTAAATAGGTACCTTACTGCAAGTTCTATGCGAGTAAATAGAGCATTTTCAATTTAACCGGGTAATACAGTTATTTTTTTAGTAACAACAAAGAGGTTTTATGCCGCTGAAAATTCATTTGCATTTTTGGAATAAATAAATGTGTAGGTCCTTAATCAAGTCAAACAAATATTTATTATTATCAAATTATTTC
This sequence comes from Agriphila geniculea, assembly GCA_943789525.1. Lineage (NCBI taxonomy): Eukaryota > Metazoa > Arthropoda > Insecta > Lepidoptera > Crambidae > Agriphila > Agriphila geniculea. The sequence goes on from OX038876.1 coordinate 4,418,036, forward strand.
TTATTTACAATATTTTGTTAAAAAATATTAAAATATTAGCATTTTATCTCCTAAATTTATAATTTTGAAGTTGGCTGTATGCTCACTAAACCCTTTGTTCGCTAAATATTCTTGCATTGGGCGTGTGAAAAAAACAAAAAAAAACCTGCGCGCCTTTTTCATCATGATTATCAGTTTGTTTTTGTCGTAGGTATTTGTTGCTGTGTGGTAAATTACTTTGTTTTTCCTCGCAAATGTGTTGAAAAACGTCGTATGAAACTCGTGAGCTCTTACTTATTGCACACTCGGCTGAGTTACGCCCTCGCCTGCGGCTCGGGCTGCAACCCACAGCCTTGTGTGCAATAAGTAACCTAAGCTAACTTGTATCATAATGTACTATTACTATTTACTTGAGCTACGGTTCCGCCCAAAAACAGTAAACCAAAAAGGGTTCCGTAGCCAAAAGAATTCGGGAACCGCTGCTCTATGTGATATTTACGTCAGATTTACCAGAAACAACCGGGGTATCAACCGTTACATTTGCAGATGATACTGCTATACTTGCTAACTGTAATAGCCTAGACGAAGCATCCCAGCTCCTCCAACAGGAGCTACACAAAATTGGAGAATGGCTCAGAAAATAGAGAATCGGAGCTAGTGCCTCAAAATCGGTTCAAGATCAAGACACATTTAGATACACTTCGCAAAGGAGACTGCCCACCTGTACCTAACGCTAGAAGGAAAACCTCTCCCACACAATGATAAGGAAATATCTTGGTCCAAGATACCGATTTTGAGGCACTGGCTCTGATTCTCCATTTTCTGAGCCATTCTCCAATTTTATGTAGCTCTTGCTGGATGATCTGGGATGCTTCGTCTGGGCTATTTGGTATGCATTTGGAGCGGAGAATAACATAGAAAAAGCACTTAAAAAAAGGGAGATAAGCTTAATCACAGATACAGAAACCATACAATGGCTACTCGGAAGAAACTCGGTGTTAAGCACATACAACAAACTCCTGATATACCTACAAGGTCGTCCTAAAACCTATCTGGATATACGGCTATGGCGATCAGCCTGTAACTCCAACTTTGAAATAGTACAGAGGGCACAGAATGGCATTCTTAGAAATTTTCCCTGTTCTTAAAAAATCAAAACCAATAAAACTCGCAATATTGTAGTAGAAAATTTATTATTACAATGTAAAATATCCACATATAAAGCAGATTCATCAGAAATGCACAAGAGATTCAAAAATTTATAATTTGCTCCCGACTTCGGTTATAATATCAATACTAACTATTTACATGTTTTATTCAAGAAAAAACACTTTTAATAACATTCTTAAAATGCATTAATTTCAATCTTTTTTTCGCACAAAAATTATATAGTTATAAGAGGTAAAAATGGACGTTTAATATTATGTATTGTATTTAATTTAATTATGCCAGAAAAAGTCAATAGCCTAAGTATTTTATATATCAGTTTCGTTTACTTAATTAACTTAAACTCATAACAATACCTTAGTTTAGAATAAGACATGTAGTTTAACAAGAAAGTAAGTTTCAAAAATAATAATTAACATTATAATTAAATGGTTTATCGTTATCTACACATATCAACACTAACATTGATACATTGTAGATGATGAAGATTACAATGTGATTAATTTAACAATGTACTATGGGCAACAGCGTCGCTTAACCAGTTAGCAACAAAATTCGTATGCGCGCGCATCGCCCCTGCACGAACTAAACGTATGTAGTGACGGCGCGGCGTGCAAGCGATTTTAACCTTAAGGGTGGTTAAGCGACGCTGTTGCCCATGGTACAACAGTAGTGGTTCCCTTTGCCATATATTCTCGTGGGAAGTTGCAGTGGATCACTGTACATTGTTAATTTAATCGCATTGTAACATTTACAATATTTTGTAAACTAATTCAGCATATAAATGTATATGGCAGACGATTCATACAAGGCACATAACGTAATATTATGTACACAAATCGTGTATATGTATATGTATTTTTAAAAGTACAGTAGATTGCACTTCAATAGTAACATGCACTAAACCATAGTGAAAGAAATGTGTAACAGTTAATACATCAGTATTATTAGAAAATCTTAAAGTTCAATATGTTTCCATCGACTTGCAGCCTACTGTACTGCATACTAACATGTACTATCGACAACACTTCCGCTTTACCACTCCTAAGTGGTAAAGCAAAGGAGCTGCCAATCGTACTTAGAGATTTCTTATTTCTTCAATGATAGTAAATAAAATTATTTATTTCTGAATCGCAACTTGGTACTCAACAATTGGTGGGAGTGATGGGTCGACATAACAAATTCTATGCTTAAGTCAATTACTTTATAATAAAATATATAATTATGACATCTTTAATTTTAGGTCTTGTTCACATTCGAATGTTATCTTGAGGAGGTGCTTCTGCTTATACATATCTGTAATTAATAAAATTAGGTGAGTATCTTTATAATTACACAAAACAATAATTGTATGAATTTGATGAAGCACTGGTACCGTGACAAATATTATTCACTACCCGTGAAATATCCAAGATGTTTGATTGAAGCTCATTCGTGCAAGTAAATTGAATTGTGCGTGCGTACAGTGCGATGCAAACTTGGCGGTGGCTGTGAAGATAGGCACACGTCACTACGCAATACACTTTAGGTGTAAGCGAGTGGGAGGTGAGGGGCACGGCTATAGCGGCTAACTTCACAACTGCCATCAAATTGACATCACATCACACCGTATCTGTAACAACTACTTTAAACAGAAGAACGCAACGAAAAGCATGCATGTTAGTGACTAAGTATTAGGTACAAATATTTTATGTACTTACCATTCATCGTGCAGGAAAAGCCCAATCAATATGGACGTTTGAGTGAAATATACAAAAAACCCAACCATATACCATCTGCCGTATGCGTACGTAAATGATAATTAACCAATGAAATAACAACACTTGTTATACACATCTTTATTGAGTACAAATATTAATTTTTAACGACAAATAACGGACAATTTTGTGAAAAATTAAATAAGGTGCCTTGTACCTTGAGATGAGCTTGGTAATCAATTTGGCACTTTTAGCATTAGCAATTAAGCTTCAAACAAGTATAAAATAAGGCTCACACGTCTTGTGCATCATGTTAACAACTATTTAAATAAAGTACAATCATCAAAACATTTAATACAGACACAGTATACTCATTATGGACTGATTAGTAGCACATAAACATTTAATTATGGAAATTTATGTTCGTACACTCATCAACACCCATTTATTAGTCAATCATTCCAGTATCACAATGTTATTGTAAGTTTCACATATAAAAATAGTTTAGAGAATATACGATGGGTAATCCAAAAGGGCTTTCTCAAACAAAGTTATTGAGATTCGTTTTCCAATCTAAGATTAATTATAATGCACCACAAGTATTAATTTATATTCAATTTAGTATTAGCATTACATTTTGAGATGAGGCACTACAATTTAGTTTTTTTGGAGATTCAATGCAGATACCCACTTAGTGATTTAAAGATTTACTTATACAATGTTAATAAAACGTATTTTACGATCTCAGAATCGTGGAAGATATATTATTTTATATTAAACATATAACTAAAGTAACTATATCGATCGAGATTTTAAACTTTATCAACTTAACGCTGACTACCATTACCACGTTAATCGGCGCTTTAAGGGGTTACATCTTAAAAATTGGCACTTTTTGATGTAATGCCATAGGTCACGGAAAGATCCTAGAGATCTGAAATTAAGATCTTTCTCCAGACACGTAAAGAACCAGAAACAGATTCAGTTATTTTGGCTCGTACATTTTAATTTCAAAAATACCTCTTAATAATTCTTAAAATTTAAATTATTTAGAAACCACATTAGTGTTTTAAGGCCAGTATATTCGAAATTATCGAAATTGGCTTATTTTTGATTCAACAATAAACAATCAAATATTCTTTATTTTGAGCAGATAAAAATATATGTTGAAGTTTCATAAACGATCTTGATTAATTTACGGTTAAAAATACGATATTCGTTTCTTCACTCGACTAAAAAAATATGCAAAGACTAAGAAAATTTTCATTAATTTTATATTTATTGGATAATACTTAAAGTCTATTAATCCCTTATTCTCGAAAAATATATAGAAAAATAGGTAATGACATATAGAAGAATATTCAACGGTTACTTTTTCAAAAAGTGACTTTATGCTTAAAATATCTACAAAAACATTAAAAAAATGAAAAAGTGAGGTTATTTTCATTACTTTTCACACGTAAAGAAAAAGACAGAGACAGAGTTTTTGGAATATACTGGCCTTAAGTCGAAATTGCTTTAAATAATTTGTATCATCAATATTCCTAATATGGATTGATTCCGAAATAAAAAATGAATTATTAATTATAATTATTAATAATTCAGAATCGTATAGAAGCATTTCTCTTATAGTTATTTACTACGAATTGATTTAGTGATGTATGCGCCAAATCTGCCGCTTCCGCGCGCGGCGGCCGGCGTTTTCTCATAGCTATCTCGGTTTACGCTTTATTTCAGATGTATCCCCTTAATAATTTGTCGGTGCAGCAGCGGTACGCCATCGTCCAATGGCGAGGCGATGATGTACCGCTGTTGCCGCGCCTACAAATATGAAAAAACTCTATTTGAATTTTGGCTGTTAAAGCTACAGAAGACGAGGCATGCAGTGAACCGATATTTTTGTTTTTTTTTTTTTTATGTATACTGTCTGCGCGTTTGACCTTACTTTCACCTGATAGAAAGTGACGAAGATGCACAGTCAGTAAATGCCTAGTTACTCTGGCTTTAAGGACGCCCAAGTTATATTGTTCGGGTAATACAGACGCAGGGAGGTCATTCCACATTTTAGGTGTTCGAATTAAAAAGTTGGAACCGAAGCGTTTCGTGCGGGTACGTGGAATATCAACAACATAAGGATGAAAAGCCGCCCTGCGTCTGGTAGTCCGAAGATGAAACGGGGAAGGAGGTATGAGGTTGTGTAACTGTATGAGCACACTCCCCGAAATGTAACCTATAGAAGACTGATAAGCAAGCTACCCTTCGTCGGTGCTCTAAACTTTGAAGAAATAAAAAATTGATTTGATTTGATTTGATTTGCCTTCGGTGGACCAGGAGGCTAATTGTCTAATTTAAAAAATCTATCGCAATCGCTTTCATTTGACAGATGGATGTTACATATTGCTGCATTTCTTTGGTAAGTTTTTATTTGTGCCAAAAAGAAACTTCAATGGATTACATCCTGAAAGCGATTGCGATAGATTTTAAAGTTAGACAATAGAAAGGCTGATCATCGTCATATCGTAGCTTAGAGCCGCAGACGACGGAATTTAGTTCGCGACATAATGACACATCGATGACGGTGGCGCTGTCGTCTATGTAGTCGATGGCGTAACCTACGTAACAATATGTAATAGCGCTTAGTTCCAGTTTTGGCCACCGGCTCAGATTGTTCAGTCACCTGCGGCCTAGGCCGATTTGCCATTTACACGATTTTCGCCGTGGGGCATACGTCGTGCGACTTTCTCGTGTAAATACCACATAAAGGGTTAAGTTACCAGGTTTGCTTTGCTTAAAAAAATCACGCAAAAAGTTCTGAACCATTCTCTAAATAATAAAGATAAAGGCACTGGAATGTACAGTTAAGTCCGTCTTTCGGTGATTTTCGGTTTTTGTGTAAATTTTAGGTCACTAACCGTAAATCTATACCACTAAAGATCAAAGTCAAATCAGAAAAACTCGAAACATTTACATTATTTCTAAAGACTGACGACGTTCAGAATAGTCCAGATGCATGCCTCGTTTGGTATTTTTTTTAGTTTCATAAAGGGCTGCCAACCCTCCCAGAATTCAACGAAATCGAATTTCATGCTCGCACGCAAAAAAAATATCTTTTTTTTTCTTTAGTCAGCTCAGGGGGCCTATTACAAAAATAAGGTACGCAATTGCGTAACTCGGTCACTTGGCCACGATAATCGTCCGCAGTTCGTCGGTTATAGTTATAACAAACATTTTGAATTTGGCTATCGTAGCCAATGATATTTGATTGATCGTCCTTTAGACTAATAAAAGAACGATGTCGGCTACGCTAGAGAGAAACTGGCAAACTCACGCAATCTCTTCGCAATATCGCATATGAAAGTGATTTGTAATAGGAAACAATCAAAACGAAGCACGGACGCAGCTGCGTGTATCGCATTTAACTTCATAATAGACCCCCAGTGTGGAAAGGATAATAATAAAGGATTCTAATCAGATTTTTTTCCTTGTGAATTTATTTCGGCAGATTTGGCAACTCTCCTATACAACTTTTACCACAAAACAAAGAATTGATTTTTGTTCTGTTGTTATTTACGATTCCCCTCCACTACATTCTACCTAGGCCATTAAAATAGTTACATGTCGAAACATTAAGTAATTAATATTTAGTAAGTAGGTCACATAAATGACGGCAGTTATATTTCCACGACCGTCTCTCTTTATTACCATAGAATATCAAAGGTTATTAAGCGTTAGTATTTTATAATATAATCAAAAGCATATAAATCACCATTTTTAATTTTAAGCAGAAGACAACATTTCACGAAAACGTTAGTAATAATCAAAATAGATTTCGTGAAATATGTAAAAAGTATAGTAGGTACAACATTTAAAGCGTTAAGTTAATTTTAATTCACAAAATAGTGACTTTGAGGTTCTATCCGCTTATAAAAATACCTTCTTGACATTTTTTTTTTACAATAAAATGTAATTTAAATATATGGTTTCAATAGAATAGGACCTCAAGTCTGCCCTCTGCCTTATGCGAGTTTTTCAATCTATATAATATCGCGTCATCCACAAACTATCAAAGCTTTAATTAGATTAAGCAGAAGTTACACGCGATCAAGTAAATAAGAAACTCGCACTTTATGGCCAAGTTATAGGAAGTACAGTGCAATCCAAACTTTAAGCAGCTGCGAAGTACTTGTACTATTAGTTATTCTGTGGCGAAATGCTGTGAAGTTAGCCGCTTGCGCGGTGGCGCTTTTGCTTCCCTCTACCATCCTCTGACATTTAAATTGTGTATTGCGAATCGACTTAAGGGCCCACCGAGCGTCCACTGGCGCCACCACTCAAGAAAAATAATTACCTACAACGAAATAACTATGTTTAACAAAATTCTGAAACCTAAAAACTAGTATTAGTTATAAACTATTTTTGTATGCGTTTTTTTCCTGGTTTAAATGTGTTTGTGTAGTTAAAACCTGGATTAACGCCTAAAGTGGCCACTTTGGGCGTTAATCTAGATTTTAATTACGCGAACACATTTAAACTAAGAATTTAACGCACACAAAAATAGTTTATAACTAATACTAGTTTTTATATGAAGAATTTTATTTAACATAGTTATTTCGTTGTAATGATTTTTTCTTGATTGGTGGCGCTAGTGGACGCGCGATGCACCCTTACCTTAAACAAACTTCACAGCCGCCTAGTTCGCATCGCACTGTATGTACTTACCAATATACATATTTTGTTTCGTTTTAAGGGCGCACCGGTCACCCAAACTAAACTACATGGTGTGTAGATAATAGTCTGTTTATCCTCACTTGTCTTATTTAGTAGTCAAACGTCTTTTATACTTAATTCGTTATTTAAAAAAAGTTAGTAACTTATCAAATTGTTAATAATAATCAACAATTTCTTTCGTAATCTATATGTGGCAAGGCAAACCATTCGTTGTATTTTATAAATGATTATTTCAATTAAGAGTTGGGTGAAAATAGTTTACCAAATAGGACAAGTATGGATAAATAGACTAGTATAGTACAATTTTGGCTAAAAGCGTATTGTACAACTTTTGATTTAAAATAATAATAATTATGAGTGTCAGGTGCCCCATACATAAAAATACCAAACGTTTAAAAAACTCTCGATTCCAATTCCACTTGATAATTTACATCAAACATTCTCAAAATCAGAATTATCGTTTTGGCTTATTATTTAGTTAACAATGATGGAATGGTGTATTTTTATAATACAAGTAAATATACTGAATCAAGTGGAATTGATACAAAAAGCGATACCCAAAAAACTTCCAATCATGCAGTGAGCAAGCTCACTCGTTAGTAAAAAATGTACCAAAAAAATTGTGTTCATAGGTACCAGTTTTAATGTACAAAATATTAGTAGTGTGACCTTCTATCCATGTTTCTTATGGAATTAGCCAGGCACAGCGCAAACAGGGCTCCGACCACCTGGAAAGAAACACCATTACATTAAATTCAAATAACTTCAAGAAAATGATGAAAAAAAAACCACATATTTTTCAGAAAACCTTGTTGTTTTTTGTTCAAACTACCTGCCTACTTAAATAAATAATCATCATGAAGATCAGTAGCAGGTTTGAATCCTATAGTTTTATTGATATACCTAATAGAAAAAAAAAACATATCTATGAAAGAAACCTAGTGAAAGATTTTGTTTTAGAAATGGTCGAGTTATAAGGATTTGCTAGGTGATTGCGTAAAGTCAATCGTATTCATTTGAAAGTTCATAATCATATTGTATCATAATATAATTGTCATTCCATACAAATTGCACCCGATGTAATACGATATGAACTGTCAAATGAATACGATTAACTTACGCAGTCGCACCCCTGAAGGAAATGCCAAACTCAACGCAATAATATGTGCTTTATTATCACGTACCCGCGGATGACGTAAGGACCCCCAAAATAAGTGTTCCAGCTCGTATAACTTCTCAAGTTTAAGACATATCGTAAAAATTTCTTCACCGTTAATCATGTGGTGGCATAAGCTTACTGATAAGCCACTAAACAAAAATCGTTACTGATCCTCATTCCTGGAGAACATGTTTCGGAGGTCAGGGCTGGTTTACATTATCTTAGTCTTTAGTAGAGTGCTTTAGGAGAGTGCTTTAGTGGAAACATGTAAACGGTCGTCTTATGACTAAAGAGAGTAACGTTCTAGTAGCCTTTCTACTCGCTTTCCAGTAGCACCCCCTGCGCGCCCGCTCACCCCCCGCGCGATATTTTACTCGCACTCGCACTGGAAGCATGTAAATCGTCATTTTAGTAGCGTCTTTAGTAGAGTGCATTTGCCGGTGAACGCGTGACATGTAATTGAATTAAATAAGTATGGCGAAAATGACACTCTACTGGAAGCGTGTAAACGGTCACTGGAAAGGCACCAAAACTACTAAAGCACTCGCATTCGAATCTACTCGCACGCTACTAAGCACTCTACTAAATACTAAGATAATGTAAACCAGCCTTCAGGCTACGGGAGCTGAATTGCTGCAATCAGTACATACCTCAATACAGGCGACACCAATAGCGACTCCAGCGATGGGCTTGTTCCACTTCTCGTAAAGGTCTCCGATCACCTTCCTGCAGCCAGGGTACGCGTTGGCGATTGTGCATCCGACCACCTGCGAGCCGAAGGAGTTCGGGTCGCAGCAGCTCTTGTCCAATACGGCGTTGTAGTAGTCTCCAGGTCCACTGTCACCGCAGCATTTCAACTGGAAACAAAGATAAATGTCTCTATTCAAGTTCTTCTTTCTAGGATTAATTGCTACCTCTTAAAAGTTTATCAAGCTGCCTGTAAGACCTCTGATTTGACTTAATGACTGTTGGTGACAACAGCCGGGACCGACGGTTTAACGTGCCTTTTATTCAATCAATTAAGTTATACGTCTTGCCAAAACCATAAAGCGCACCTACTTTAATGCGTCATCCAGTATTTTTTTTTTTAGTTACAGAAGAAAGACGCTCGGTAACTTTACCGTAAAATACTTTCTTCCAAAAATATAACAGTAAAAAATACACGAAATAAAACACTTTTTAACTGATACTAGCGCGGTTTTATTGAAAGTCTATTGTCCCGACGTTTAGGCACTTTTGCAGCTGCCGTGCCCGGAAAATTAGGTTGTTGTTGTTGATAATATTGGAAATAGATAGAAATAAAATTACCTATAATCTACCAACCCCCTAATTAACAAACTTAAGACTTCCTTTTCAGCTAATTCTACTAGTGCTTAAACCTTATAGGAAACTAATTGACTGTGATACTATTTGTGTACCATGTTTATTTCATTGTGCAAAAAACAAGAAGCTAAATTGGCGTCATCTTGTTTATTTAGACAGCATCGCGTCATCGTTGTGGGTTTTCGAGGCTGATTGTGAGAAGCCAGCCAGGGTCATTCAATGATAACGCTTTTGGGAATTATACAGATATATATTGAAATTGTAATATCGTTACTTATTTCTGTCAAAGCTGATAAGTTTCTTGCGCCCGTTCTTCTTGTCAGTTAAAAAAGTCTGGAACGGGTGGTAGGAAAATATAGACGATTTAAATAACTTTATTTGATTAAAGACACTGACTTTGAGATAATGGGTGTCTTATTTGAGTTTAAACTACCTAGGTACAATAGTTTGATATTTGTCTTTATCAACTTGAAAATGAGCGGTATAAAGCGCTCGACGCCTTTAAAAAACAGGGCTCCAGACAGCTTAACCATAATATGGTAAATAGGGACTATCAAACTGAACAACTTTTACTATGGGACCAACTCTGAAATCGCGAAAAGAGAATCAGCTATTTCATACAAAAAATAATAATGAAAATATGGAAATGTATGAAACAGCAGATTTTTTTTTCGCGACTTCAGTGTTGGACCTATAGTAAAAGTCCCATGACTCATAATGATAGGCCTTTGAGGATGGCTTTCTTACCTGAGCTTGGATATTGTTAAAGACCTCGCTGGCAGCTCCGTCAGTGTTCCTCTTCTGCCACAGACCATCGACGCCCTTCTCCAGGCTCATCTTGAGAGTTTCACCGTACACGAATAAGAGCACAGCCAAGATCACTTGCATGATGATTATCACCAGCAGGAAGATGGCATACTGTGGAACAACGAAAATACATTTTACCAATTATCTTTAAAGCAGATCAGATAATAGTACAAGTCTCATACGGTCGATCACGATTGACCGGTCTATCGCGAGAGGTTTTAAGGTCGATCGCCAAGGATAACAGATTTGCATCCAATGTAGTTTTTAGTACTTATGCATTTTTTTTTCCTTGATAAATATTTGGTGGGTTAAAGTTAAACGGTCAAAATCTCGATCTCTGAGTCATATTTTTGGCTAGGTCGATCTCCTTATGAAAAGGTATGGGCACCCTTGAGCTAAAGCAAGGGTGGCCAGCCCGCGGACCGCGGGCCACATGCGGCCCGCCGTCTGTTATCTTGTGGCCCGCGGAGCCGAGCACATTTTTTTAAAGTCAGACTTATCTGACGCGTACTATACATAAAATTTGGTAGTGCGGCCCGGGGTAAAATTCTACTTCCGAATTTTGGCCCAAGTGTCGATGAGGTTGGCCACCCTTGAGCTAAAGGATGAATAAATTTAGTTTGACTCCTAATGTAATCAAAGTTAAATATTCTATAGCTGTATCTATCGACACCATAGACATAGCAAAAAATTTCGCTGCGCTCAAGAAGACCAACAAAGCGTGGAAAAGAGAAGTTAACATTATACGGACACGGTCTATGTAAAAAAGAGACAAAGAACCAAGTGACATGTGCCAATATTTTTTACAGTAAGAGCCCCTAGCGTCCCGCCTAGCAAATGAGCAATCACAATTTGTTTAAAATATTTGTTAATCTTAATTAGAATTTAAAATAAAGGTATCCTGGAGCTATGGTGTCTTGTGCTCTAAGTAATTGTGATGGGACAAAAAGAAATAATCCAATTTCACAGGTAAATAAGATATTGCCACACATTTCCTTAAAACCAAATTTCGCTACATTTATTCGTTTATTGACGAAGAAAATAGTATGGAACATAATTTATTAATTTCCTTTGCCATAATATAGTCATATTTTATGTATCTAAGTCATATTTTACGTATCTCATATAAAATGTATGCATTTATTTTCGGATCACCTGTTTATTGACATTGTTGTTCTTTGACATTCTATTTCTATGATCGACACAGTCTTACTGGTTTATAATACTGTGCTATAGATCACTGTAATCTAGACCAAGCAGCAATCTGTTTACGTAATAATCAACACATCTGAGAAACATTTTCAACTATCTACGGATTAACTACATATAAAGATTAGTATGTACTTATTCCTATTTATTTATGAATAATGACTAGAAAAAACAGCAAGAAGAATAGCTTGAGTATAAATGCATTACCTATGTTATTTATTTTGCAGGATTCAAACCTCCACATAGTTTTGCGCATTTCGATTTTTCTCGTACTTAATAAATAACAGGACAGGTTTTTTCCATGTGGTTCGAATAAATTCAAAGGATGTCTGCTGACCTTTATTTGTGCGGAAATTATTGCAATACTGATCTTCATGGAAATCATAGGGGAAGGCCTTTGCCCAAAAGGGGTCGTTAACCACCTTTTTGGTCTAGTAGTTCGCCCACCCGTGTAAGACGCAGGGGTCCCAAGTTCAATTCGCAGGGGGGGTACGATTTGTACTCGGTTTGGTTATTGGTAGGGCTTTTTCAAGTCCGCCTGGCTAGCTACCACCATCTTACCTAAGTCTGACGCCATAACAACAATTTAAAAATTGTTATGTTAAGACAGTTACGGGTAAGATAGCCAGTTCCTCAGTGATGAGGATTCCTGGTCTACACCAGCGCTGCCACCTTCCTTATCGTCACTTAACATCAGGTGAGATGAAGGCCAAGCACTATACCGTTGTGCATAAAAAAGACTTCCGACAGACAATGATGATTATAGAAAAGCTACTTACAGTGACAACCATGCAGTGGCTTTCCCGTATCGCGCCGCAGCAACCGAAGAAAGCAATCACGAACATGATGGCTCCGATCACGATGAACACCCATGGTGCCACAGTCAAGTGTGCCTGGAGTTCATCCTTCACTGTCCTCCAGTTGACTAGGAATGCCACGCCAATGCCCACCACTAGTAGGCCCAGTAACTGCAAAAAAAAAGGAAAATATATTCAGGATGTTGTTTACTCAAACAATCTGGAGAGTCAATTAGGAATAGGGAACATACATCAATTTTATTTTTTATCAAAATCAAAGTAATTATAATGCTTGAGAAAATCTATCAAAAAACGTAAGAGATTTTTTTTATATTATTAAATCGGGTCATTTTGAACTTACCATCCAAATTTTGAGGATGTGTTCAGTCCATGAAACTGAAGAACTTTCTCTAAGGAACACATGGTCAAATATGTAAAATAAAAATCGACTTTCCATACAAATCAATTTAGTATGGGATTAATTTAGTATGGGATGACCAAAATTTTCTGGCGAAATTTGACACATGTTTCTTAGAGAAAGTTGTTTAGTTTCATGGACTGGACACATCCTTAAAATTTGGATGGTAAGTTCAAAATGACCCTGTATATTGAAACGTTTCTCTTGCATTTTTTCTCGTGATATAGCTACTGAAGTTAGTACGCAGCAGCACTCGTCGAAAACGCTTTTTACAAAGTCCTTTTGGGCATGAACTGTGGTGACTGTGACGTCACCATGATTTCGGCGCGTTTAATAAGAAGTTAGCCAAGAATTTTCAATTATCTCCCTAAATTTTGCGTTTAATTTACATATTTATGTGTCATACAATATATTATTTCTTATTCAATATTCTATCTGACTGTTAAGTGCATTACACCTTATTACTTATATTATTATAAGTATATCCGAAAAAAAATATCGTTATTTTCCCCTGATTTCATCGTATGATAAAACTAAATAATTTCCCTATTCTCTAAATAAATAAGATTTTTTTGGTGTAATTAAACATTCTTCTACAGCCATGGGCGGCTATTGTAAAAGCCGTTTATTATATCAAAAATATATTTTTTTGTTCTTTCATTTAAGTAAATATAGGTACTGTGTTTTGTTATTGTTATGTAAATTATGAAAGCAGACTACACTCTTCCCTAGTGACACATGGTTTTCCCACGGGAACGAGAAATACTAGTTTATTTCAAACGAAGCTGCCAATATAAATGTCTGACTAAATCCTTTGTCTCTTCGGATCCGTCTGGAATCAGGATCAGACGGGTGAGAGCACTGCGCCAAGGTTCACTGCACTGAGGAGATCTGTCGAGCCAATGTTGTCTAGCTTTTAGGTGAGGTCAATGAATTAGTAAAGGTTGTATAGGTTATATATAGTAGGTACTTAGACTATCTATTTATTTTTAGTAGTTTTTTTTAGTAGTAGTAAAAACGGGACCTTATTACTAAGACTCCACTGTCCGCCTGTCTGTCACCACGCTGTACTTATCTCATGAACCGTAATAGCTAGACAGTTGAAGTTTTCACAGATGATGTATTTCTGTTTCCGCCATAACAACAAATAAAATAAATATTTAAGTTGGGCTCCCATATAACAAACGTATCTTGCCGTTTTTGGGTCGGAACTCGGAACCCTTCGTGCGCGAGTTCGACTCGCACTTGGCCGGTCGGTCGGCCGGCCGGCCGGTTTTATCAATGGTTATTCAAAAAGTAAAACTTCGTCAGTCACCTTTAAATTAATAGTCCTACAATAAAGTTAGGTACCTAGTTTCAAAATTCATTGCAAGTCAATTCATTAACAATTACAACCAAATTATTTACAAACAAATTATTTATTTAATTTGTTTGTAGAATTAAAATCATTTTCCCTTTTGAATACTCAGTTTTTTTTTATTGAGTGGGGTTTAGATTGTCACCTGTGAACTTAGAAAATTTCATCAAAAAAAGAACAATAAAAGACTTCGTAATAGGTATACCTACCTAGTAAAAGTAAAATGCACGATTTACAGATAGTCACGTATTTACTTATATTCTTTATTTTTGTACTAATAAAATAAGTGACGAATGAACGTGACTAATGAATACTCATTTCATCACGTAAACGATGGCGCTTACCATCAGCTAGGTACGAATTTAATGAGAAACTATTGCTAAAATTTAATAGGTTGTCAATAGGTCAAGTATTTTATGACTTAATTTCTTTGAAGATAGCTTCATTAACGTCCGTCATAAAAATACAATTAACACGGTTCTGTCAGTAAGCCACTTCCTGCTTAGTAATCTCGTCTCATGAGCTGCGCATGAGTGTGTAGCCTTTTGTTAATTAAAATAACTCGATCAACCGCTAAATTGAACCAATGACTATTAGGCCGATATTTTGTCACATACAGAGAAAATAATAACTTCTATAATTTAAAATTTTAACAAAATCGTGAATATTACATCGAATTATGATCATGATAGTTAACTATCAGTAAAAATAAAGTCCATATTTTAGCTTTCGTGACATTAAAAAAAAGATCTTGAAAGTGACTCTTTTTTTGTGAGCAAAAAAAAGGGTGACCGAAGGGGTTGTAACTTAACCAAAACTTATTTTTTCGCTTATCTTAAATGGAAATAAGTTAGCATAGTGTTCAAACATTAGTACATAAAAGTTTTGTTACATGAGTGTTCATGGTTGTTAAATGAACAAAGAAAATGCTATTATGAAAAATGCAACTTCTTGAAAAATCTCCATACAAATCGGCAATTTCATAGGTAAAGACCTATTATGATTAAGGATGAACTGAAACTAAAAAAACCTTTTCAGTAGACAAAAAGAGACGAGTTATCGCCCTAGCAGCTAATATTAAGATCTTAATTGGTCCATAAACAAAGAAGTTAGGTATGCCTGAAAATCCGTAAAAACTCGTGAGATGGCAAGCTAAATAATTTATATTTTTTTAGGATTATGAAAAAACTACTAGCTAGATCTCTGTAAAAAATATGGGACCACACATGCACTATGTTCTTTGAGATAAATAAATAATTGTTTAAATCGGTTTACAACTGGTGATGTTATGGTAAAACCATAGACATAGAAAAATTTCGCTACGCTCAAGTAGACGGACAATGGTGCGAGTGAGAAACCGATTCTTACGGCTTATGCGATGTGCGAGAAAGAGTTAAAAGAAAATGACAGCAGAACCTAGTTTGACTTCATTTATCGTCTGTTATCATCTTGGTGAAAAGCGTCCACACGATTATTTTGTAATTTTGACCGCGATCTGGGATCCTATTTTTGAATCGCTCGTCTCCAGTCGAGCGCTCGTTTCTACTGATTTTCGTTCGACATCCCATTGTTTTCAGTCATATGTCGAACGAAAATCAGTCGAAACGAGCGCTCGACTGGAGACGATCGATTCAAAAATAGGGTCCCAGGTCGGTTTGGCTCATAAAGCTATATAAATCAATAATGGTGTCGTGTTCTGTACTGAATTGTAATGTTACTTACGACAATAACCCAAATAAACACTTATTTCACAGGTAAATAAGATTGTACAAGTACCATTTTCATATTTCATATTTTAGTTGAATATATTCCTAAACACACTAAGTAATACACTAATATCATGCTATTAGCCGCCTATTTTCTAAATAAAGGCTGATTTCTAAACATTATGTGTTAGATAAAAAGATATTATGTCCGTGAACTTGGGAAAATAAGGCGTAGAGATTGATCAAAAATTATTTTAATATCGATACTCATGTCGATGATTTCCAATATAACTTTGTTTGTCTTTGTGAACACTGATAGTTTTACTTAAAGCTGCTTTTAACCGACAGTTTTCAAATGGTAAATTATACCTACTTAAGTACTAATTTAACAATATTTCTAGGTTTCCTGTAAATTCAGTGATTAAGTTACTGGATAAATGTCATAAATAGAATAGGCTGGGAGCCTCAAGGAGACTTGAGGAAATTATTTAAATAAAATTGTTCAAAATCTTGTTTGCGTTTTATTTATTAGAGCAATAATACATTATGGTTATCGACAATCTAAAATGGACTTCAGGGCATCTCTAAAGTTCACGCACACGTTTACAAATTTTCACACACTGGCTCATGTCACTTTTGGTGTCGCAGCCAAGCGAACTCTGCTCCTCTATTCCAGTGGAATATTAACTTTATGGGTAAAACATACATTTAAAAGAATCGTCCGCTGATAACCTCCTCCTTTTTTTGAAGTCGATTAAAACTAAAAAATATATTATGAGGATAATAATGTTTATGACAGCATACAATCAACAACCGAACGCTAAAAATATTTATCTTAAGCCCGATCTCAAAATCGATTGAGGATCATTTTGTTTAGAATCATCACGATTTGTCATAGGAAGGTACCTCAAAGTGATAAATAGTCGATAATCGATAAAGGCGTTAGTACTATTATTATTCTGTGGTATTGGAAAACTCTTAACCACACTGTAATAATATAATGTTGAAATAGAAGGTTTTTTTTAACGTTTTCACTGTTGATTGCATTTTCAATTGGATACAAACAACAGGTTCTTGAACGGCGATAAGTGAAAACATCGGAACTTGTTCTGTAACTTTTAAATGAATGTTCGTTACTAGAATTTTCAATCATGTTGATTATTAAAAAAAACCAGTGGAATATACTATCAAGTTTATTACATAATGGTTAATGGCCGTGAATGAATTTTGCCACGCCATTGGTCATCAATAACTAAGTTGTGAGAACTCAAAACTAAACTCACTATCGTGATTGATTTTGAATGAGTTTTTAATAAACGGCGGGCTGATTATCTAATTAGAAACCACCTAGCGACCGGTCTTATTTGACAGATGAATGTGATACATTGCTACTTCTTTTAGGGGTGAAAAAAAAAACATACCAACGAAAAGTAGCAATGTATATCAAATGAAACCAGTCGCTAAATAGTTTCTATTTAGATAATCAGGGTGCGGTTTTACACTTGTGCTACATTAATGTAAGTGAAGTTAAAAGCTAATATTTTTTCAAAATTTTTAGTCTATGAATCAATCAATTGGCATTTTCTTAACGATTTTCTCAAGTGGACTTTCTTCTATGTGTACCTACGTTTGTGTCATATATCACTGGATCATATCGTCGCTCCAATACTAAACTTGCCAATCTGCAAATGTCAAACTTTTCAGTAGAGCGAAACAAAAACTAAAATTGGTCCTGTAAATCAGATTTTATAAGTATTTTTTCAAGTTTTTAAATTTAGAAGTCAAAAATAATATACTTTAGGTATATATTGATAAAATTATAAATTTAGCATTATTTACGAAATTAAGGCAGATTGGCCTATTCACATGCTCAGAATATGACAAGTAAAATCATTTTAATATGTTCAAGTAGCCAAAGTGGTAGATAGCTTTTATGACAGCGGTGGCGCATACTATACGACTTACATTTTTGAATGTCAACTCGCCAAAGTGCCATTTAATGTTAAGACTAGTAGCGTCATTTAATGTACAGTTGATCATTTTAAAATTAAGTAATCATAGTACTCTTTAAACCAAGGTAAAATACTCAATCTGCCACATAGGTCAGTAGAACACAGCGATATTTTTGTAACAGTTTTTTGTTTCGGTAAACTGAACTTTAAATCACATAGATTAGTTTACTTTTGCACTGACTGTTGATTTGGCAGATAAGCATTAGTGAAAAACCGTTTATCTCGTAGATTATTAAACCTACAGATACATGACTTTACCACATTGTAAATAAATAAGATTTATTAATGTTGGTATATTTAAGTCAAAACTGCCAAAATTGCAGATTGGCTAGTTTACTATTGGACTGACGATATATGAAAGTAGCACCATATAACGTTCCAATTGATATCAAACACCAGATGAGGTTTGTTCAAATTCATCGTTGCATAAGGCAGACAGACACATGGCTAGGCTGGTACAACATTGAGGTCAGATAATGAACGTCTGACAATTTGCTATTATATCATCGAATTACGTATAACGTATTGCAGGTTCTTGGTAAAGAGAATGAAATCATTTCTATAAACCGAAAATTAAATTGAACCAATACCGAGTACCCTAAAGTACCTTTTAGTCCAAATAGCAGAGATTTTTTCGATAAAAATTACGGACTGTGCTGTGAATGTTATTTCATTTCTGTGACAGTGAATTGCAAAATATGCTGAACTTTGTTTTGCATAGGTTTGTACCTATTTTATCATTGAAGCATTTGAAAAATATACATTTAAGCAATAAGTACTTATCCATGCTATTCTACAGGTAGGCACATACCTACACACAAGAAATCACTGCCACAACAAACTGCATAGCAAAATTATTACAAAAAAACCTGTGTTAGAGGGAGCATGAAATGGTAATGAAAAACAAAAAACTCAATATAACAAAAAAAATAATTATCAAAACAAATGTTGAAGTTTTGCACGAACAACGAGAACAAAAATATTATACAATTGAAACTCCCCAACGTAGGTGCATTGCTACAAGGCAGATAGCCGCGAAATAATAACTAAGAAATAATACTTAACTTATACAAAAATCTTATAAAACATTTTCGAAGGTTTGATTTTGCAACTCCAATCGTGTTTAAAAATACTCATTGTACAATGCAATTTATGTTCACTTGTTTTAAAATAATATTGTTGAGTCAAGGCTAAAATAATTTATTTCGGAAGCAATGGAACGGCTCCATTATGTCATCAACCATCATACAAAAGCTAAAATAAGCGTTTTTGTTCTATAATAAATTTAATATTCAAATTATAACAAACTGTTAAGAGTTCCCGAGTTCTTAAACGCTTTGTTCCATCCAATAGAATAATAATTTAAATCAATAGAGCGTAGGCAATTCTCAATTAGATAAAGCGATTCAACTATCATACCAGCAATTTGTAAAACTATCCCTGCCTAGAAACATTGCGCATCTTCTCTAATAAATTTATAAACGGCCGCAGATCAAATATACTTTTCTCTCTAAACATTCAAGCTGATTTGTTATTATTAGAGCTAGGCAAAAATATTCAGCTGAAATGCTGACTAAACAAAGTTGGAAACCTCTTGAAAAGTTGTACGGAAAAGTTGTCGAGACAAGCAATGTGTTAATTATTATGTAGAAAATCTAAATGCACTAAACTAAAACCCAGATTTAATAAATGGTCACAAATCATCTTGGTGAGCACTTACTGATTTTGGATAACAAAATGTATTATGTTGGTGTGCTAAGCTAAAGTATTAATTCCCAGTCTAAATTAGAATAGGAGAACATCCCTTTTAAAATTCCTGGGATTTAGATGAGACGTTGCCTTAGTGTTCACCTTTAGTGACCTTTAGCCAACCTTTAGCCACACGAGTCAGCCTTTTAAACCGGTTCAAATAGGAGCTATGCGTTATCTACAACCGCCTGATGATGGCTGGCAATAAAAAAAATACTAAAAATGAACATTATAGTAGTTGTATCATATCTTTTTACACGACTGCCCAAAACAGAGTGTATATGTGTTCAGGGTTCATGTATGTTTGTGGGTATGTGAGTTTCTTTGTTCAGGCAGTCGTGTTTTTAATTTTTTTTTTAAGAAATATTTAATAAAAAATCAGGTCAGATTGTGATTGTAGTGTAGAAGATAGACACGAAGCTTTATTTATTTAGGCCACCTAGGTATGCGCATAAGAATAAGTAAAACTCTCCAGTTTTATTTATTCTAATGCCAACGGCTGTTTCATATCATGGTATCGTTTGCTTATCATAAGAGTTCCTTATAATTACTTGGATGAATCTGAATAATAAAAGATACATTGAGAAGAAAACTCCTAATTCGAGAGCTTCATATTCCAATCTCAGACCACATAAAAAAGTTTTTATTTGATCTGAGATTCCAATGAAAAGATAAATCAAAAAGTTATATCAGTACAGTCACCACCAGAGCTTCCTCGTCACCCCTAACTCAAATAATTAAAGTCAATGGAGGTTAATTAGCTCCGCCATCTTGCCCACGAGATTACTTTCCATCAATTGTCACTTTCAGCGCCGCATGCGAAGGATATTCTCGTCGACGCCGACGAGGTAAGTGCACCATGCCATGCCACGGCTATCACATCCCGTAACCTATTTTCATCTAGGTATCGCGTGAATAATTACTGGCAGAAGAGGCAACAGGCCTTATAGATCCTAGCTAGCCATTTATAAACATTTTCGCGTACTAGCATACCCCGGGCATTCAATACAAGCGCCGCGTTTCAACTACCTATTACACAAACCCTACACAGAACACAGATGATCTTTTTGCACACGGCAACTGTGTGCGTGAAGTCTAAGGCTACTGACTACCGTGTGCAGTCTTTATTTATTAGGTAGGTAGGTAGGTACTTACTACTTACTTAACTTACCCAGAAACGTTGGTAATAGTACTAGTATAGATGGATGAGCTTCTCTCTCGCCCAAATGAAACTCACCCGCGATTTTAACTTAATTTTTACCCGACTGCAAGAGGGTTATGTTTTTCGCGCGTATCTTGTAAGTTTGTATGTAATATTCTTTATTACCTCATATCTTTCAAACGGCCGAACAGATTTCCATGATTAACATATCGTTAGATTTGTCTCGTCAGCCCAAGTGTTCTTAAGAAGGTGGCGTTATAAAAAAACCAACATGGCGGCTGTACGGTGCTATTATACGTAACGGAAAAAAAAATTTTTTTTTAGAATACTGCAATATGGGTGTCAAATTAAAGGGCTTATTATAAGGATTTCAAAAAGGTATATCATATAAATAATAACTAAAAATAAATAAATAAATTAAAAAAAAATAAAAACAATAAAAACCCGCCTGCCTAAAAAGACAAGTCAACTGAAAAGATGGAAACAAGATTAAATATTAAAGGCAACATTATAACATGCAGTCGGAGGCATATAACTCAAATCATTCATTATGTCACTTTCTTTATGCATGCCTCCGACTGCATGTTATAATGTTGCCTTTAATATTTAATCTTGTTTCCATCTTTTCAGTTGACTTGTCTTTTTAGGCAGGCGGGTTTTTATTTTATTTTTTAATTTTTTTTTTGTAGTCACAAGTTCAACCTATAGGTACTATTAATTAGGTGCTTTTTAATTTTTAGACATTATTAACAAAATATACATGTGGATTTAGTTACTTGCTTTCAAACTGTGACCATCACGAAATAATCGAAACAGCTGCTGTGACCACCAAAGAAATACCTAATCGAAAGAATCGAAACAGCGGGCGATTTTTAGGCAAAACTTAAAAAGGTGTTAACGACAGGAGAGTTACTAAGATACATACTACCTTGAATACAAGTATGAAGTAGTAATGCGTAAATCATACACACGCAACACACATGTTGCGTAAATTGTCGTACCTACGCCATGCTGAATAAATAATGTCTAAAGTAAGGCAAGGAATGTCTTAATTACCAATTATAAATGACACAGTGAATAAATTTGAAGCTATCAAATAATTCCTAGGAATGAAATAAAAAAAAAACAAACAAAATAGCACGAAAATAGATTGTGGGATCTGAAGACAGAAACTGAAAAATGTTTTCTGTAAAACTGTTGGATATTTTTAAATGACTTTTCTTTATGCAGACTAGGAGCGTTATTAGCTTCATCTTCACCTGATCGAAGGTTATTAGATAAACAAGTTTTAATTTATGGTCGTATAGTGGCCTCCGTTATATATTTTGATAAAAAATAAGACCAAGACGAACAGACAAGCCAGCTCATGCAAGCAAAGTTAAAAACAGTCAATAAATAAATCATTCAGTAAACAGTTCAAAATTATGGTTGTATAACTCATTTTGCTTTATACAGATGCCGGCATATATATATTGGCAAGAGAAAGAAAGAGACTTAACACTAAGTTTATGGCTACTGCGCATCTTTTGTCTCTTTCATTTTCTTGCCAATATATATGCCGAGCAGTATATCAAAGGTGCAAAACATGATGATAACAGGAGGATGGTATTCTTTTTTGCTATTTGTACAGTGACACAAAAATACACATACTTACACAGAGAGAGAGATATACTCTTTGAAGAAATAGGTCATCCGATGTTTACTGACCCAAAGACGTCTCCGTAGATAACGGAACGAATTAAACTTAATTAAAGCAGAGTGGAATTGGCAGTGAATTATCCATTAATAGCCAACGAACTATCGATCGGGTGACCCAAATTGACATGGCACGGAACACCATCGCTTATGGTGCATAGCAATCAATCATTTGTAAACATTATGTTCAACTTCCCAACGGATATGGGGCTCATTGAATACAAAATTGATCCACAAAGCCAGCGATGGCGGCGTTGAAACTTGCATGCGATGAAAAAATTTTTTTTCATTTTAGGTGTAAAAAAAACTCAGGGCAATCTTATCGCAATAGCAAACTCGAATCGCAGCCAGCTGTGGTCACATGTTTCTGTTGCATAAAAAAGCTTTTATGTTGCGGTTGCCTTTTACGGCCGCGACCTGAATACAACATAGTTATAAAGGCATTCATTTTACGATAAGCATGCAACATGGAATCCATTTTCCTTTTAAAGTATTACCTAGATTCCCCTACGAATGAGATTTTAGTCTAGACACGGTGACGTCAGCAATCGATACGACCAGACCGGAGAAAATAATATATTATAATATCTAAACAAAGAAAGGGAGGGTACCCTTTGTCCTTTAGTCTTTTGAGCATCAATCATCAACGCACCGTTAATTTCACGGTGTACGAAAGACGTAACAGTTCCGATCCAAATAAAACTGAAAATAGCAGTTCCGAGGAACAGTTACACAATATGCGTGACTCGGCCTGCTCCAGGTGTCCCGCAGCATTTGACGAGCGTTGCATAAGTCCAGGTCAATGACCGCTCGACAATAGAGGCTATGAGGTGGAGGGGGGAGGGGGGATTATGGACAAAGAGCTAGGAGTAATCTGCATGAGTAGTCTTGACTCCCAGCTTTACCATCAGAACTCTGGACAGCTTTCAAACTTTTATGGAAATCCCACATAGCAAACTGGCAAATCAAGTTAGTTTCAATTCGTGTAAGTACAGTTAGTGTTAGTTAGTCTGTAGAAATGTATAGGGATTAACGGTATTGCGAAAACGTGCTGGTAACAAGAATCTAATCTAATTAAAAAAGGTCATTCAACGCAACTTAGTTGTTGCTAACTCGAAAGAGAACTTGTCAACTTATAAAGGTGTTAACTACCATGTTTACCAAAACATGCTTGTTATGTTAACTATATGTTTTTATGCAGCGGCCGCTACCAGAGCAGCAGATTTCGTTTTCACAAGAGAAGGACAAATGGGGGAGATAAAATCTTAATTTAGATTTATGTACAGTCAACAAAGTTATGACCTTAACAGTTTGAAAACAAATCGCTTGCAAGGATGGAGCTAAAAGTTCGTCTTTACCTGCCTCCATTGTTAAAAAGATGCTTTTGCGACTTTTTGGGTAAATGCAAGACAATACAGACTACTCAATTTAGAAATGAACCTTAAGGTGTTCAGCTCATTGCTTTGCTGACTGCACCTAGTTAGTTGTTGAGAAAGCACCCATCATCAGTAGAAAAGGATCATTACGTAGGAATTTATGTACGAAATTAGTGACAAACTTATTATTGTGACTAGAGAAGGACTAGAGTTATTATTGTTCTGTTTGTTGAAAGTTTCACGGTTCCAATAAACTCGTAGACAATAATGCTCTAATTCCAAAGAAGCCGGGGCCTTGTGTCCCATTTCATCCAATCCGCTATCTCACCCCTATAACTTTTCCTTGCAGCAAGCAACCCCCAGAAAAGTTAGCCGACAAAGGGCAAAATGTCAAGCTGTATTACATAATGTTAGAACTTGACATAAATGCTCGTTCAGTCGCTTGTAAACAAACTTTAGGACCACTAGTCACTACTACTAAACAACAGTACAACACTACATCTACAGCGATACTGTTACTAGAATAAACAACTCTATTCCTATCAACAAAAAGGCGTTTGTCACTTGCATGTGTAGGTACTAACAATAATTCTCTATGTCGTCAAAAATGGCGCCTGTTCGGCGTAACTTTAACTGGCTCTGAGTAATTACAGCTATGGGGGCGATACATTAAGTGGCACATTGTATTATGCCTGGTATTTTGCCAATGACATCATAGTTATGTACTTTAAGGGCTGTGTTTAAGAAAATAACACATTTGTTATCAAATAATTTGTTGTGCAACTCTACCAAGATGGTTAAGCTAGGAATAATTCCTAACAATCTTGGTAGAGTTGTACACTGGAATTGCAATGATGGATTTCTATGGAAAATTAATAAATAAGTGATAGGTGCCAATTTAAATGTTTATTGTGTTTATACATAGAAAACATCTCGTTTAATTTAACATTATGTAAAATCAGGAAATTAATGCGTCTTACATAAAACATTGGAACTAATCCGTAGGATGCAAATATTTACTGCCGAACCGCGTCATCATCATTCAATGACATCTTGTTGCAAATTGGTAGTTACATGAAGACTTGTACTATTATGTATTATGTGCCTGAAGCATAGAATATTGTATTGCTTAATTTATCACACACTTGCAAATTGGATGGATGAGAAAAACAAATTTTAATCCTTTTGCAGTATTTACTGAAACCGAACACATAATAAATACGAAGGAAAATACTTATTTATATGTGGTTTAATCATTGTTAGGTGATGAAACTTCAGTAATGAGTCCCAAACAGAAACCACAAGCTGTGTAGGTGTCACGTCTAAAATATATAGATACAAGAACTATGTCACTATAAAAGCTATTACCTAATTTTTTTAACAGAAATCAATGACAAATGACAACCACACAACAAAGTGACAAAGTTCTAAACTGTATACATATTTTTAGACGTGACAGTACTAACTGAGATTCTACTACAGATAATAAGACAATCGATAAGGTAATTTAGTGCGTGAAAAAGTTGAAACAATAGTGCAATTATGACATTAGACAGTGATCCACTGAAACTTCACTCGAGAATGTATGGCAAAAAGAACATTTTACAGATAAAAATATGTCGTTTTGTACAGTGTTGCCAGATCCGATCAAAACATTTGCCCCTGCAGGTTGTTAAAATTACCCTTTCCGACACAAAATCGCCCATAATCATTAAAACAACGACATGTAGGGAATTTGTTGTACCTTGACACCCTTTGTAGTTGTACCTAGAACAATTGTCATTTTTCGAAAGCTTCCGCTCTTTAGCCACTCAACGTCTGGACGACTATGGTCGACTGAAAATTTTTAAAAATGCCCATATTTTACCGGTTCCAAGAGCTTTCCGCCCTTTTTGCCCTTTTTTCAAAAAAATCTGAACTCTGAAATTAGTCACTTCAGCTTTTTAAATTAATCGCATTGTAGTAAGTAAAATTATACAAAAATAATTTATTAATTTAGTATTTACTTAAATAAGAAAGTAAAGAATGACTTGAATAAAACATATTTGATACTGATACTAAAGGTAAAATATAAAAAAAAAGTACAATTTATAAACATAAGCAAATACTATCATGATTGGTTATGTTGGTATAACTATGTCTGTTTATGATCCCTATCACAAACTGAAGTGTATATGGGCATCGTAAAATATAACACTGTGTTACCGATGAGCAATACATTTTGTGGCGATACTTCGAACAGCAATACACTTCGATAGCAATAAATAACGCCATTTTATGAGAAAATAAACATAAAATTTCTGCAAACATTAATTTCGTTTTCACTGAAATTGATGAAATTATCAAACAGGACTATCTGAATGGTTCTTATAACGTATAGTTATAAATTAATGAAACATTATAGATCTTAGATCTGACTTTTCATATGCCATAGATTTTTTTACTTGTTTTTAGTCTTGCTTGCTAAGTTTAGTCTAAACATTCGGACAAGGCCATAGTCGGGTTTTCAGTTTAAATACTAGGTACAAAAAATATAAATAGCAAGCTACATTTGTAGTCTCCTGAAAATTGAAAGTTCTAATTTCAACTTCAACCTACATGGTGGATCGATCTGACGCGTCACAAGAATCATCATTTTCAATTTGGGGAGATTGTACGTTCACAGGGTCCAATTAAGTTCGGTTTAGATACTTGATAGATAATTTAAAAAGCTAGGCACTCAATTTAAAATTAAACCGTTACCTAGTCTGGAATGTATGAAACTTGCCCTAAGTATGTTTAACCTATAGGAAAAGAACTGCAAATGGAAATAGGTGTATTTATTTAATCAGATGGCCGTCAAGGTTACAATATTCGACATTATACGCAGTTATTTAATTGGAATTGCGTCAAATCAAAACCAACAGGTTGAAGTTGATTAGATAGAAGTTAGAACTGATTTAGGGGCCATCCATAAATTACGTCACACGTTAAGGGGGAGGGAGGGGGTCGACGAATTGTGACATTATGTGACAAGGGGGTGGGAGGGGTCATAAATTTCGTGGCGTCACATTCAAAATCATTTGAATTGAAATAAAACAAATTTATGAACTGCTGTTTTAATTCAATAATTATTTCTAGATGTAAAATTGAAAAATATGTGACGTCACACTAGGGAGGGGAAGGTCTCACAAATGTGACCAACTGTGACAAGGAGGGGGGAGGGGGTCAAAAGTAATGAAATTCGTGTGACGTAATTTATGGATGGCCCCTTAGCAAGAAGTAGACATTTTAAAACAGATAATGTCAATTTTAATGATGATGTAGGTATGTAGAAAAATTTTGCTAAAATATTATCGGCCGTTTGCACTTGCCTAACTTAACTACAACTCGACCAAATTAAAACGGTGTCATGAACTTAGCTGTCATGCAGCTGTCATGCGCCTAATTATCTTGGTCGAGTTGTACTTAGGAATAGACTTAGGCTATTCTTAAGTTTAGTGCAATTTTTTTTTATTTGATCAAGTATATAATTATTAGATAGATATTAGGAACCAAGCTGAAATTACGCGATATTTTTTCTAAATATTAAAGCCAAAATAATTTAATGCTATCTAACAAAATCATTTGTTTACACAGTCTAAAACTAAGGTACAAAAAATAATGATAATTTGTGCAAGGCAATCAAAATTAGATGCTAATACCTACCTAGTTGCGCTAAATCGAATCTAACAATAGCCATTACGAAAGCCGATTTATTTTAGGCACGTTCTCTTCAAGGATGAGATTCTGTTTTTATAAGAATTTTAAGCTACCTATGATTATTAACAAAATAGATGTTAACTCTTCCACTTTAATTAAATCAGTCACATTTGCTGAATGATATAGTTTTCTAATATCTTTCTTTCGTAACAATTACAGTGAAAACAACGACTTTGAAAAAAAAAAGAAAGTTAATAGTATAGATACTCTGTACGTAAAAACATATTGTGACATCCAGGTTCTACGTGAGGAATATACAAATAGTACAGCTCTCTAACTAAAACTTTCTTTGCTGCCTAGGCATAGAATAAATAATAGTATAGCCTGGGGAGACGTTGTGAGGTGAGCCGAGCGTCGCGTAATTTTATTCTGTGGTCGCGTCTCGCGGATTTGATGATGTCACTAACTTCAGATCACGTGATCAGAACTAATAACTCCACAAGAACTGTAGCACTACCATGAGTTTACAAAAACCATTCTCGATATCGACCGCGTTAGCAATTTGTATGGGAAATTGAAGCAGAGCCTCTAGCGGATACGCGAAGAACTAAAATCTATAGTAAATGTGCTCACCATCCACGATTTTACTATCCTCGCTAATGTGAACTCAATACGGGGTAAATGTCCCATATTTCGGCATGTTAAGACTTAGGATATTCATTCTAAATGTATGGGGCAGATGGCGAAATTAATAGTTAAGTTTTAATGTAGCTATGTTATACCTTTAGGTGAGTACCAGTGGCGAGGGGTGAAATTATGGCGAAGGTAAGCCGCTCTACAAAAATGATGAAAAATTTAGTGATCTGCATAGTGGATCAGTGGGGTGGGATTTCCAAAAGGTAAGCCGATGGGAATCGGCTTGTATGGACCCTTCGCCACTGGTGAGTACATTATAAAAATAACTCTCCCCCTCTCCCCTCTACCACGTCACCCCTCCCCCCTAGAAATGTGACCCGTTTTACAGATTTTCTAAATTTTCAGGAAAACCATACAAGCTAGGACAAAATGGTCAATAATTCAATTATTTACTGATAAATTACCTACAAATAAGTATAATTATTCATTTTGATACAAGTTATAGTTTCCAAGCTATGGTGTGTCAAAGTTTATGGTAGTGACTGTACACGACAAAAATAATAAAAATCCGGCTGTTGCTTAACCAGAGGTTTCCTTCACCAGGATTGATCTTTGTGTTCCTAAGATGGGTTTACGAAGTGGAGCCACCTGGATTTTTCATGTAGGTGGGGGGGAGAGGAGAGTTCAGCCTTCATGAAGTCTGATGTTAATAACTGCCTAAGTATAGTACTAAGCCAAGTTTGGTATCATTTTCGGAAAAATTAATAACGTAGAATTAATTTTTGATTTAAAAAATGCCATCTTAGGTTAGGTCTATGTTTACGTGATCGAGCATTGTGCCCCGATTTATGAAATTGTGACATTTGCCTCTACTTTCGCTGATATAAAAGGTACGCGGATGGGCTATATATCAAATTGTACGTCTGCCAGAGGGCTTCAAAGTGGAATTTGAATTCCTAAAATAGGTCAGTAACTTTTTGAGATTTTCCAAAATTTTCGAAAATTGCAAATTCTTTTCGCCGACTTGGATCGAGAATTCCCCAATATAGTTTTATTATTACCCACAAAAAAATCCGCGTGGCTATACAGGGTATCCTAAAACTTTGCCACACGGAGGGAAAGTACGTTAATATTGAAGATGGGAAATTTTACTGAAAGAAGACTTCATTTTATTTTTAAAAATAATTGGAACTGCATTCAAAGATTTTTGGAAAATCACCTGCCTTAACCAGGAATCGAACCCAACAAAAACTTTTTTTTTTAATTTATTTTAACGATACAAATCAAAAGGGTTACTCATAAGGATTCTTTTTTCTTAAGTGAGACAGCATCTTAAACAAAAGGAAGACCATGAAATTTAACATTTAAATTATCATTATTACAAATTTGTATCAATTTGTATCGAAACGTAAGCGATTTTAAAAAATCTTTGAATGTAGTTCGGTTTCTTTTTAAAAACAAAATGGCAAGATGGCACTGTTAGATTAATCGTGCTATTGAGTTGTATTGTTAGAAGTATAAGGCATGAGACAATTTTGTTAAAATTAATTATTCCAATACACCTGTCGTGTACTAAGTGGATTTTTATTGAATAGTACACCCTCGAAATCAGGCCTTGGCTGCAACCCTTACTCGAGGGTTGTTCAAAGTTTCTTTCAATAAATTTTCCTATCTTACATATTTAAGGTACTTTCCCACTATGTGGCAAAGTTTTGGGACACCCTGTATATCTAATTTTTATAGTGTAGTCGCAATGACCACTTTTTGTTCAAATTAATCAATCAAAACTGGAGTAGAATCGAAAAATGATTACATATTTTGTTTCATGATATTAATCCTTATCCAACTATATAATTTAATGATCAAGGTTGATTATTTACATGTCAATTCTTATTTAAATTATTCTAATCGGACCTTTCGTTTGGAAGTTACTACGGGCATACGGGATCAGTTGTACTATTTAACTATTTAAAATCTTATTTTGACTTTCTGTGAGCTTAAGAAGTAGGTACAATACGAGCGCTAATCTTATGGTGGTGACAAGGAATACACGCCATAAAGCTGTCTGTGCCGACGACTGAGAGTTTTGAACGTCGCATTGCCCTCAGTCACGGTAATGGATAGATACCGTAACCGTGTCTCAGTTCAGTTACCAAAATGTTGGTACTTCATTTTTAGACAGTTTATGTGGTTAATAATTAATTAATGATTAAACGAACTTACCTGTAAGTGAAGTTCTATCATAATTATACGAAGGATTCTTCCGAAGATATTAGTACTATTAACACATGTAGTATCGCTTGCATGTGTTAATAGTACTAATATTGAGGAAGAATCATGAAGTATAATTAATAATTTGCGACAGAAAAAAAAACTAAACGAAATAACGTACTAACCCGAAATATTGGTCGTTTACCTTAGTTGGTGAATTTTGCAATTATAATCCGACTAAGTAAAAAAACACTAGTTAGTGCGTGTATACCGAATGTAAGTGAATTTTGAATTTATGTTGGTTACTATCTTTTTACTTTCCTCTATGGTTACTATTTATGTCAAATCGAAGATGTCAAATGGAATTTTCACGTTTTAATAATTATTTATTTTGTGTTTTCTTTGCGTATTTTGTTGTGCAATAGCTAGCTTGTTAAGATTGATAAGAATAAAATTAGAAGCAGTCGATTAGAGGAGTTTATGGAAAGGTGAAATAAAAGGTTGGTACTTGATACAAATCCTTGGACGATTCGTCCAAGTACAAATCATTAGAAAACTCAGATAAACCTAAATCCAACCAGGAAAATACATTTATGAAATTTTTATAAAACTTACGCTGTTTTAGTTTAAGCTTCTCTTAATAATTGTTTCTTAATATTTATGATTAGCTATCCATGACCTTGATTTGTTTTTACTATTGGCTATAGATGCATTTATTTCAATTTTTTAAAGACGACCTGCCCCCATGCTCCAATTGCCAACCTTACTTTTAAAGCTTAAAATATGAGCAATAGACGATTAAATAACGTGTCGCAAGCTTATGTAAATCTCAGACTTTGATATTGTGTGACAAGCTTACTGCACGTAATAACGTAGCGTTCAAACGCATAGAATGTTGGCCATTTGAGTAGGGGGGGACAGAGCGTGATTACGATAATAGCCTAGGTCTTATTTCAACACGGTAGAGCTTAATGAGAACCCCGCAACTTATACAACTTATGGTTTACTTATTTCATTACAGATAATGTGTGTATCATCCAACAATCGACAAAATATCCAATTTTCCTTCCAAATTAATAAAAACATACAAATGGCAAACGAAATACAACCTGGCAGAGCGACATGCGGCAGATAACTACGTTTTTTTATGCCTTATTCAAATATGATATTAAATAAACAAATAAGGCCCAAAATGATACAAATCTATGAGTTAAAGTGAGATCTTTTTTTTAGAATATATTATAACATGAATCTTTACTTTGTTATAATAAATATTCAAATTTATTGATAAGATGTTTTTATTTAATATGGTTTCTTAACCTCAATTTAACATAAAAAAGTTATAGGCCTTAATTTAATAAGTGTAATCGATTTATTACGGCCAAAGTCAAGTTTTCGGAAAATTACATTTAGTTAGAACTGTTTTCTTATATTCCTACTGTTAAATAATAAATTAAATAATATTTAAAGACTTAAAAGTAAATAGGCCTTATTTGTATCAAGTACTTATTACCTTGATACGGACGGAATTAACATATTTGCAACTAAGTAGATTATTATTTAGATTTAACACAATATTTTCTAATTTTGTAATATGCTTGATAGGAAAGTACTTAATTAAACTTTTTTATATTAGTTTCAAAGTGGAGGAATGCATTACGTTACGGCGTATTTGAATGGTGACCTTAGTAAGCCCACTGAATGGAGGGCCCACCTAGAAGGGCCACTATTCAGCGTTGGGCACAACCTGACCCACCCCCTGACTAGAGGATTTCTAACACGGGTTTTCATATTTATCGGTTTATAATTTGCCCTTGATTTCGTCGCATTATGCAGCTGTGGCGCACATATTTTATGCTAAATAAGCCCTGAAAGACATTATTTAGACTATTTTAGACACAAAAAATACTAAATTAAATTAAAATAGAAGTATTCACGCCAATGACTATGTTGTACCGCGGTTTGATTACATTCTCTTTTGTTGTACCTATTTTTTACATTCCTCTATGCCATAGAGGATAGTAAAAGGTATACTCATTGATCTCACGCGTCAAAACGCAAGTGAGTAACTTTACTACTATCGTTACGGTATTTCTCGATACCATCTGTCAATTAGTAACTCATGGTACCGAATTGCTATGAAAAAGGCCAAAACGTTACTCGATGCTCGCTAGCGAGTATAGTAAACTATTGTAGTTTACTATACCAACTCATGGTAGAGCTACTGGTTCCGAGAAATAGAA